>CM028347.1:20077-671655 GCA_016618105.1 Dendrobium huoshanense | reverse complement strand
CCGTCCAAAATTAAACCTAAGTCTTTTGGAAATTTGACATGGTCATGAAATCAAACAAAAATTGGGGAAAGAAAGGGAAAGGCTGTCACTTAATAAAGGAAACTGAGTTAGAGGGGTAATTTCTTTTTTCAAGTGTGGGCTTGCTTTTGATTGCTTAACTAAGGCTTCGTTTGGGACGGCTTTTTTAATGCTTTTCTAAAACAGAGTTTTAGTACAAAAATAAAAATTTTTGTATTAAAACTATGTTTTAGAAAGCAATAAAAAAGCCGTCCCAAACGAAGCCTAAAACCTCCATGATCTACCTAATTATCAAGTGTCCTTTATTTGGGGTGTTCCTCATGGATTAAGTTGTTAATTAAGGTAAGTTTTAATAAATCTCTAATCACCATTCATTCTACAATATGCCAAATGGATTTCAACAGTTAATGATTTTTCAGATTTTAACAAACCTCTTATTCAAATTAACAGGAAGATTTACAAGTTAATGAATAATGATGATTCATACACAGGAAAATTATAAGTCATCATGCTTGTTTAAGCTCTCATGTACAAGAAATTATCTTGTTCGAACGGCAGATGCAGCTCTATGTCTGGATGCTGCGGTTCGAGCGGTGCCGAGCAGCGGTACAGCAAAAGAATGACGTGGTGCATTTTTATTGATCTACGGATGGCTTTTGATGTCCGCACAGAATAACTTTTCTTGATCATGTACAAGGGATAGTTAGTTGAACCCCTTTAACTGGATGGACATGAAAATGGCTGTACAACTTAAAGAGGCTAGGTTTTGGTACTATTCATATTAAAGACTGAAGGCTTGGTGGATGGCCAAATTGATGGGAAAATTATTATGTCCGGTGTCCGGATTCGTCCGGATACCAATCCAGACATGTCACGTCACCAAAATACACCGGGTCCCAGTATATTTGGGTGACGTGGCGCGTTTGGATTGAATGTCCGGACGTCCGGTGACCAGACGTAATAATTCGCCCAAGTGATGGGCATGTGATGATCTCGATAAATGTATGATGAAAAATAGACGAGGCGTGTATCTAATAATGTCTCCTATATAATTAATTCTTTAACATATTATTTTTATTTAAATTAATATCAATACAAAATATTGTTTAGATTATTAAAATTTTGGTCCAAAAACTATATTAATATAATTAATTGATAAGTCTCAAATTGATTAGGCTAAAATCTTTAATAATTTTCATTTCGTTTGACGAGTTAATGTCAAGAAAGGCTAAAATTATAATAAAAGAGATTTTATTAAATTTATGTTTCTGAGTGGAGGTTCACATCAAGGGAATAATTGCGTTATAGAGTTTTTTTTTTTTTTTTACTATAATTTTAAGCTGTAAAATTTTTAAATGATTTGTTGTGGGCTAGAATATTCGCAACGGTAAAGTGGGACAAACTATGCTGCTTAGATTGCACGAGTATCCAGCTTATACATAGAAAGAGTAAACACCAGAATTTTTTTACGTCGAAATCCTGAAGTGAAAAATCACGAGGTTACGCCCAGTCGAAATTGACATAGTAGTATTTGAATAAATTACAAATAATTGATGTGTCCTCAACTTGAGGGCAATCATATTACACTAGTCGACCAACATGTAGCGACAAATATGAATCAGATGAAAATTTCGCGACGATCAATGGTCAGATATAAATCTGATGTTAGTTGACAGTCGAGTTAAAGCCCGACAACGTTCGGTGGTTGACGGTGGTCAAGGAGGAGTTTGGTGATAAGAGAACTCTAGTTTGTCTTTATTCCCTTTCTTCCTTTTTCTTTTTTGCTTGGGTTCCCCTCAATGAAGAGTGAGGGGTCTATTTATAATTTTTTTGGAGTGGCATGGTCAGTAAATAGGAGGGAAATCGAGGGTATATTCGGAGTGGTTTGAATGGACATCCGATATTGATCCCCTTGATCATGGACCATTTATTAGGCATTTGAATGTCTTAATAATATCAGAATTCAACGATCATGGGCTCGTTGATTTGTCTCATCTAACCGTTCGATTTGACTATAAGCATGCCACGTTTGGAAATCGTTTGGTCATCTAATTTATGATTTGAACCTTCTGAAGGGGTTTTGAGTCTTCAATTTGGACCCATTTGACTCGGGTTGAGTCGAATTAAGTGTCGTTGGGTTTATCGTTCAAGACATTTAGTTCAACTATACGTTTGTTAAAATTGGAATTCAAATAGTCCCAGATTTAATTTTGGAAGTTTCCAACTTGATATTGAGATGAGATTTGTGCCCAATCAAGATAAATTTTTGATGATATATATATTATGATTTAATGCATATTTTTGGGGGAAAAAAGGACTTCAACATGCGGAAATAAGAGGACAAATAATATGAAATCAACTAATTAATATGATAAGCATTAATGTGATGCAATATTTGAAATAATCTTTAAAAAATTAAATTCAAGACAATTCAAACTCTAATTTCTATAAACTTATAGTATAACTAAACATCTTGATGAGACAAATCGAACAACACCAAAATTGTCCAAATTCATGTCAAAATAAACCCAAATCAAATACTTTTAAGCGTAGTTGAAACATTCATTATATTAATTAGAGGTCCAAATAAATTTTCAATCTCCTGTGCTTATAGTCAAAATAAGAGTCTTGATGAGAGAAATCTGAGTTCAATATCACATAATAAACTTATAAGGTTTTCTTGTGGTCATTTTATATTTTGAGGATTATTTGTAATTCTCATAAAATTTGATTGAATTTTGATTTGAAAATTATGATTTCTGGTGGAAGCATACTTAAGCTTGATAAGGATCGATACATTCTACATTCTTTGTTATGTTGTTGAATTTTTAAATTGTTTGGTGTTAGCATTCACCTTGCTTAGATAGAAGATTCCAAGGACGGATTTGTTGACCTCCACACTTATTACAGAATTGATTTGATCAATGCCAACATGCTCAGGAGATCGAATTTGCTAAAGAAGGGTTGCTAGCATTCGACTCGATCAAACCACAACAAACAAAAATGTAGACGGATGCGGTGCTGTGCAAAATAGCCCAAACAATATGCGATTGTGGAACGACTATGTTGTTGCATTTGGAATGTCAAATTACCCAAGAATGAGCCACTTGCACATGGCTCGAGCAAACGCAGTCGAGCATGATGGTGGGCTGGTGCGATGTCACCCAAAATCACTTGAATGTCGTCCAATCATGAGATGGATTGCATCATTGCATCAAAAAACATCAAATTTATCCAATGTAATTGATCTCATGTAGCTGGAGCAAAGACGTTTTGAAAGCGACAGTCTACTGATGCAATGCAATGACTTACGAAGTTGCTTAAACATCTCCCCTTCGCGAAACAGACTTTGTCATTACGTCCAAAACATCAACAACACCTATATTGCATGAATCGTCCCAGAAATAGAAAGAACGAAATTCGCCCGCATAGGAGTCGACGACATGAAAAATCGAGACGCACAAATGATGAAAATACATGAGAGTGAGTCAATAAAAAAAATAAATTTCAAGGTTATAAATTAATTTAACATTAGTGCTAGTATTAGTATTATCATTATTTAAAAATTAAATATTAATATTCTTGACCATACTTCGATAGGCTCTCTCATTTTCTCCTACTCTCCAAAACCCCAAGCCCTTCTCTTCTACGCACGCGCAGAACCCCATGTTGATCGCCGCAATTGGTTTATTTTTATAAATCTCAACTTTTAATCATTATAATTAAATGTAAAAGTTAATTATAATTAAATTCTTAGATATTCATAAACATATTTAATAATTTAATTATAGTATATAATTATATTCATTATTTCAATTTAGTTAAATTATTTAATAATTTAATTATATTGAGAGATAATATGTGACAATATGATGAGAAGTACATAGTTTAAATTATTAGAATTATGAGGTTTAAGATTAGGCTATCCTATTATTATGTTAATTTTGTTAATTTTAATAATATTATTATTTATTATGTCATCCGGTTCGTCATCTGATCCAATTTTCACAACCTTGCAAAAGTGATCAAATTATATAGTACTATTCGTGAATATCAAATTAAATTAGTTTTTTTTAATTTTTTAAATGTTTTCTATAATTTAATTGACGTTATTTTAAAGTATTTAGTAGAGTTTGCATATGCTAAACATTTTTTATTTAATTTAGAGTGGTGGAATTCAGATGCATCACAATCTTTAGTTACATGTAACAGAAATTAATATAGCTATATGTTTTTCTTTTGTAGAAGTAAATATATTTTGATCATTACTGTTAAAATCTATTAAATGTTGAAAAATATAATACTATTAGATTGTTTTATTATTGTAGATAGAATGATAATATGTTGGCGACTCTTCACTATATTTTTGCTTTGTACACCAAATGATAAAATTACGCAGGAGAAATTAGTTAATTTGAGAATCATACATTTGCCTGAAGAAGTTATCATAGCTTGCTGAAAAGTTTGCAGAGCTTTCAACCACAAAATTAAAAATCTGTTAAGACAATATATATTAAACAATTAATACAGCCGTTTGTGTACTGTACCAATGACACTACTCCACGTGTATCTCTAGTGTTTCGTTTCCCTATAAAGCAATCTGCCATGTACTTATCTGCACAAGAGAATAATACAATATTGTTACTTTTACTGTTCATTGTCTTCAACCTTTGGTTCTTGCTGAGACAAATGAGGAGTTAACGTTTCTACATGGTATCAAGAGTAGCGTTCAGATCCTGACGCATTCGCCATGGCGACCTCAGCTTCCGCATCATCTTCCGCTCACGCCACGGCATCTTCTGGCGTTCTAACTCCGGCCATCTCCCCCGCTCTCAAATTCGTCATTTCTAATATAAAATCTCTTGTTCCGTTCTCTCTCACCTCTGACAATTTTCCGCTCTGGAGCACTCAATTTGCCAAGCTTCTCAAGGCAAATGGATTCTCTACCTTTCTTCAGTCAAGATCGTCGGTCGAAAATACTGACCTGAATCAAGAAACTCAAGATTGGTCCATAACAGATCAAAATCTTGCCACAGCTATGTGTTCCACTATCTCTCCGGAGGTCCTGCCGTATGTCATTCATCTTGAATCTACATACGAGATCTGGTCTACCCTTAATACGAGGTTTCAATCATCAAATCGTTCAAAGGTTATACAACTCAAAAATGAGCTTCACAACCTTTCGATGCAATCGCTATCTATGTCTCAATATCTCACTGAGGTTAAGAAGATAGTTGATCAAATCTCTACAGCAGGATCATCTGTCGATCCAGAAGATATCCTAATATACATTCTCAACGGTCTTCCGTTAGAATATCAATCTTTCACGACTTCCATAAGAACCAGGCCTGGTTCTATATCTCTTGATGATTTATACGCTATGCTTATAAGCGAAGAGCTTCATCTAAAATCTGTCGCGGCGAGATTTCCCAAACCGCCCGATCCACAGGTTGCGCTCTACTCTTCAAATAGTCGTGGTAGGCGCGGGCGAAGTCGTCCGAACAGAGACATCACTACAACGCATACATCCAATCCCTCGTCGTCTACATACTGCCAGATTTGCAAGAAGAAAGGACACCAGGCTGATTCATGCTGGCATCGCCTCAACATGAATTACATACCAAATCAACCCGCCTCCAAGAAGCCTAATGCTCTTCTTGCCTCTAACGACAACCTCACTGTAGATGACTGGTTCATTGACTCGGGTGCCTCCTCCCACATGACGAACAAGAATGACAATCTTGACACCTCCTACGTCTACAATGGCTCGGATCGTGTTACTATTGGGGATGGCAGAACCGTTCCTATCGCCCATACAGGAAACGACATTCTTCCTACCCCAGCCAGTACCCTTCTTCTCTCTCGCATTCTCCATATACCTTCACTTTCTTACAATTTGCTTTCTATTTCAAATTTAGTTAAAGATAATCCCATTTCTATAAATTTTGATGCTAATGGGTTTACATTTAAGGATCTGAGGACAAAGCAAACTATTCTTCAAGGACCATGTGAAGAAGGGTTGTACCGTATTCCAGCCATCAAGAAGTCTCCTACAACTAGCTTAATTACCACAGGAACTTCCTCCATCAACTGGCACAGCAGACTCGGTCATCCTCACGCCCGTGTCCTTCTCCAAATCGCAAAAACCAATTCTTCTTTACACATTAGATCTTCTGCAAATTTGTGTAATACTTGTATGACTTGTAAAGGGCATAAAATTCCCTTTGAACGATCTATTAGCTCATCTAATGCACCTCTAGACTTAGTCCACTCTGATGTTTGGGGACCTTCACATGTTCCCTCTAATCAAGGCATTCGTTACTACTTAATTTTCGTAGATGATTACTCTAGATTTGTTTGGCTATTTCCTTTACAATTTAAATCTGATGTTACTATGACGTTTATTAACTTTGTTTCATATGTTGAACGCCAAACTAATCGCAAGCTTAAAACTATTCGCACGGACGGCGGTGGCGAATTCCTCAACAGACACTTCCACAAATTTACTCAAGCTGCCGGAATTCACCATCAAACCTCGTGTCCTTACACTCCGGAGCAAAACGGTATCGCGGAAAGAAAGCATCGGCACCTCATTGCAACTGCCCGCACGCTTCTTCATCAGGCAGCTCTTCCGCTCAATTACTGGCTTGAAGCCGTCACAACCTCAGTCTATCTCGTAAATCGTCTGCCTTCTTCTACGACGGACCAGTTATCTCCTCTGGAAAGAATGTTTAACATTAAACCCTCATATAATCACCTTCGCACGTTTGGTTGCGAATGCTATCCGCTTCTTCCTCCGCCGCAGCGAACTAAGCTTACCCCCACGTCTCCGCCGTGTGTCTTTATTGGTTACTCTGAATCCATTAAAGGATACAAATGTCTCAATGTGTCTACCAACAAAATTATTATATCAAGACATGTCACTTTTAACGAAAATTGTTTTCCTTTCTCTCACAGGTCCTTCTCTGATTCAGCAACTCCTATTACTCTTCCACCATCTCTTCTCATTCCCTCGATGGTTTTGTCCACTCATCGCACTGCACAGATCCGATCCAATGGTATCAACGAACAACGAACCTCTAATAACGCTGCAGTGCATATCCAACCCGAGCATATATCTGCAGCTTCAACCAGCCCACAGTCTCTTCCCATACAGAAACAGCATCCCATGATTACTCGAAGACAAACGGGATCGCTAAAACCTGTTACCAAACTTAACCTTCTACATCAAGAATCATTGATCAATGATTACCCTTCCTATACTACAGCAATTAAACACCGCGAATGGCGACAAGCCATGGCTGATGAGTTCTATGCACTTCAACAACAAGGTACATGGGATCTTGTACCTCCACCGCCAAACGGATCCATTCTTGGCTCCAAGTGGACTTACCGTATCAAATACAACTCTGACGGATCGATTGCCCGATATAAAGCCCGGCTTGTGGCACTTGGCAACCAACAGGAGTTCGGGCTTGATTTCCACGAGACTTTCAGTCCCGTTGCTAAGCTTCCCACGATACGCATATTGTTTACCATTGCTCTATATCACAAATGGGATATCCAACAATTAGATGTAGCAAACGCGTTCTTACACGGTAATATCAACAAGACCATCTACATGTTACAACCAAAAGGTTTCGAAGATGCTCGCAACCCCACGCACGTCTGTCGCCTGCGAAAGGCTATCTATGGGCTTCGACAAGCACCCCGGCAATGGTACACAACTTTTACAACACATCTGCTGCAACTCGGCTTTTCTCACAGCCAGGCCGATCCTTCCTTACTAATTTTTGATCGAGGCAATACAAAAATATACCTTCTTGTCTATGTTGATGATATACTCATCACAGACAATAATAACAAAGCTACTAATGCACTAATAGCTCAGCTCAGCTCCCGGTTCACCATGAAAAATCTGGGTAAGGCAAGCCACTTCCTCGGCATCAAGATAGAATCCTCTCCAGATAAGTTTTTTCTCTCTCAATCTCATTACACCAACTCTATTATACAAATGGCTGAGATGCAACGCTGCAACTCGGTCTCTAATCCCTCTACAACAAAACTCGCAGAGTCGGCGTTTACCGATCCTCCCTGCTTCACTTCAACAGAATTTCGCACTATCATTGGATCTCTCCAGTACTTAACTTTAACCAGACCCGACATCGCATATGCTGTTAATGCTCTGTCCCAGCATATGCATAAGCTGGAGAAATGTCATACTGCTATGCTCAAGAAACTCATCAGATATCTTAAAGGCTCTACCGACTTCGGACTCCCGATCACTCGCTCAGATTTGGCTCTCCGCACATTCTCAGATGCCGACTGGGCCTCTGATCCGGTTACTCGGAAATCGACATCTGGTTTTTGCACTTTTCTGGGCAACACATTAATCTCTTGGACCGTGAAGAAGCAACACACAGTCTCTCGGTCATCAACAGAGTCGGAGTTTCGATCCTTGGCCTCGGCAACAGCTGATACAATCTGGATCAAAAAGCTTCTTGCTGACTTCGGTATTATTCACTCTAAACCAGTCGACATTTTCTGTGATAATACCTCCGCAATCGCTTTGGCAAATAATCCTGTCTTCCACGCTCGAACTAAACACATCGAAATCGATCAACGATTCATCAGGGATCATATACAACGCCAAACAATTCGACTGCTACCTATAAGCACTATAGATCAGATCGCCGATATATTTACCAAACCGCTTACCACAAATCGGTACAAATTACTTAGATCCAAACTAACCATTGGTCCCAATGCTTAGTTTGAGGGGTATGTTAAGACAATATATATTAAACAATTAATACAGCCGTTTGTGTACTGTACCAATGACACTACTCCACGTGTATCTCTAGTGTTTCGTTTCCCTATAAAGCAATCTGCCATGTACTTATCTGCACAAGAGAATAATACAATATTGTTACTTTTACTGTTCATTGTCTTCAACCTTTGGTTCTTGCTGAGACAAATGAGGAGTTAACATTTCTACAAAATCAACAAATCGTCATGACAAAACATAGCATATCCAAGTTACCAATCTTGGGATCTTTTACACAGTAAAAGTTGTAATGGCAGAAAAATCAACAAATGATGCGAAAACTTAGAGTTCCCTAAAAATCTGATCAAAAGCTTTCATCATGCTAGCGATGAATACGGCAGTCCGGCAACATAATACGGCGGCCCATAATGATCAACACCAAAGCGCGCAGATGAAAAGGGCTGAAGAGAGGAAGACGGCAGCTGCCCATAAATGTCCGGCTTCATCTCAGTCTTGAAGCTGCAGAACGTCAAGCCATCAACGCTGTATCCAAAGCGATTTTCAAATCCAGAGGGAGAAGCCAGTAAAAAGCGATTATCACTAAAGCTGTTGTTGCCCGAAGACTGCGGAAGCAGACGTTGGTACGCTTGCTGCATTGCTAGCAATTGATTAGCTCGCTCGGCAACAGCGCTTCTCAGTTGCATCAACTGACCGCGCAGCTCCTCCAGCTCTTCCAACCCCATCGATTCAAGCTCCCCGTTCCGCCAGAAAGGCTTATCGGTACCAAGTTGTGGCGCCGTCAAGGCCTCATCGAGCGCAGCGCGCCTCATCTTCTCCTTCTCCAGAAAAGCGTTCAGCTGCGCGTAATCCTCGTTCAGCTTAATCGCTGCGGCCGCAACGAAGGGCTCGCATAATGAGGGCAACGGCGGCGCGTCGGCGAGGAAGCGGTGGGCGACGACGTCGACCGACGGATGGCCAAAAGAGAAGGCCTTTCCGGCAGGGGAGAAGACAACGATGCATATCTCTGCACCGCAAAGAGTCGAGAGCTCGCTAGCTTTCTTGAAGAGCCCGTTGCGGCGTTTGGAGAAGCAGACTTGTCTCGCCTCCTCTTTCTTTATAGGCTTTATCTCTATCTTCTGACGCCCAATGCTCCGCTTTTTGTTCATCATGGTTACCTATTTGCTGAGCAAATAGTACTGTAGATATAGTTAGCTAGAATTACATACAAATCTAACAGTACAAACTAGTAGCATTTCAGACAATTTTGATTAGAAAAAAACAATGAAAATCATGAAAGAACGCAAAATCAGAACTCAAACTCAATCGAAAAGATAAAAACTTAATAGAAACTACCAGACTTTGATCCAAATCATTAAAATTAACTAAAAATTCGTTAGAAATTCATTTATAAATAAAAAAAATAATGAAAAGTAAAACTAAATAAAAAATATGATTCATAAATAGTAAAATCATCCAAGCTATCAAAATTATAAAAATATAAAATTTGCATCTACAAGCAATGAATGGAAGAAGAATAAGGAGCAATGGATAAAGAAACAATCATGTTCTGATCCATACATATGAGCAAAAAGAAAGGTGCAGGCTTCACTTATGTTCCCCTCAATACCATTCTATTAAAGTAAACATCAACGATCAACAAAGCCTAACACATAGAACAAAGTAGAATAATCATTCATGGGAATCACAACATTCTAATAATACATGAGTGCAAATTCTGGATGAAAATCCCGGCATAAAACATCAAGAAGTTTGTTCTTTTCAAACTAAAACTGAAAACCCAAAGCATCCATGTAGCGGCATTCAACTCAAGACCAGAAGATTTTCTCAGAAAAAAAAAAATTTTTTTTTTTTGAAGAATCTAGTACCTAACTCACTACTCATATCCAGAAGTGAATGTGGAGGGAAAGGAGTAGAAGAAGAAAGGGAAGAAGAAGAAGAAGAAGAAGAAGAATGAGGAGAGAAGAAGGAAGAAGTTACCTACAGCAACAGGGAGCAAATCAGCCTCTAACAGGGCAGGAAGTCGAAGGCGTCGGGTCCGGCGAGGTCTCGCGGCAGTCTGGATTCGCGAACAACAAGGGGAAACCAGGGTGGCTTCGGCTTTTGGAGCTCCTTCCGAACAAGGGAAGGGGAACAGGAGGTTTGCGAACCAGGGGAAGAGGACCGAAAGAGGGTGAGGGAGCTTGAATGCAAAAGGGCCGTCGCCTGTGCTTGTGCGAACTAGAGAAAAAAATCCCTCTTTTAGAGCTGCGAAAGGTATATCCCGCCTCTCTCCGTCTTTTGAAAACTTGCCATACATGCTCGCTCGATCATGGCCACTTATGGAATTTTCGGAGCCCGCATGAACTTAATTAATAGATCATATATATTTTTTTATTTATGGCTAATAATCTTTTTTAATTTGAGTTTATGAAATATTTTAATAATTTAGGAGTTGATAATTTGGAGAATTTGATCGTTAAGGCTTAGTTTCAAACAATTTTCTTACTACTTCCTACATTAGTTTTCTTTCACAAAAAATTCTTTAAAAAAGTAAAAATGAAGTGGTCAAAAGTTGTCCCAAATGATTTAGGCTTCATTTGAGACAGCTTTTTTACTATTTTTTAAAGCAACATTTTTATACAAAAATTTCTAGTTCAACAAATTTTGTATTAAAAAACTACTTTAAAATGCAGTAAAAAAACTGTTACAAATGAAGCTTTAGATTCTAGATCTAGAATATCTAGATCTTGCAATTTGGCTTTATA
The DNA here is from genome assembly GCA_016618105.1 of Dendrobium huoshanense. Taxonomy (NCBI): domain Eukaryota; kingdom Viridiplantae; phylum Streptophyta; class Magnoliopsida; order Asparagales; family Orchidaceae; genus Dendrobium; species Dendrobium huoshanense. The sequence continues at coordinate 660,105 of CM028347.1, read as the reverse complement.
GGAAGTTGGAAATTTTAATTCTAATGTTTTGTTATGGATAACTTTTTTATTGTTTCTTAAAGTAGTTTTCTAACACAAAAATTAAATTTTTTACACTAGAAAGCTACTTTAAGAAGCTGTAAGAAAGTCATCCCAAACGAAGCCTAATATTTCATTTGGGATGACTTTTTTACTGCTTCTTAAGGTAGTTTTATAGTACATAAATTTAATTTTTTGTACTAAAAAATTGTTCTAATAAACAATAAGAAAATTGTCTCAAAGGAAGCTTAATTCAATTCAAGTTAGATTCATTTAAGTTTCTCTCTCTTTGTGTGTGATGGAACGCGCCGGAATTTTGTGTCACATTAAATATCCACTCTAATAATATTTGAATGAATTGGCTTGAATTCAAAATAAATTATTTTATATTTTTGGGGCTTGAAATATTTGATTTTAATATTTTTTTAATAAGTTATATAGTAAACTCTTATATGGATAATAGATAATTTTTTATCATCTAGATTCTTAGCTTCAAATATTAAATATTCAGGTCTGTGCTTGTCTTAAATGGCAATGGAGCTGATCTTGCTAAGCATTGTATTCCTGCAATTTCCTGCAAAATGTTTCATAATTTAACCTCATTTTTAATTATACATCTATCTTGAATTCGTAATGTAATTTTTTTCTTAAATTTTATAGAATATCTGTTACTTTTAGAAAGATTGATAAGGCTAAGCACCCATTTAACTTCAAGCTTGATTGAGATTTACAAATATAAAATCTTCTGATTTGAGTGATGCTTCTGAATCATATTATTCTTATAAAATGATGCCTTTATAGGGTGATAATGATGGATTTTTCATATTTTTTTTTTCACTTAACAACTGTTATTTTTCGTGACTGGTTGGTAGACTTATGCTCGTGACTAGTTGGCAGACTTATGGTTATGATAATCAAGCTATTTTAATTTTATAATGTTAGTATTTGAAGCTACTAATTGCAATATGATCACCAACATAGTGGATAAATCAATAGCAATTTAGTCTTTTTTTTTTGGGTTTAGATTCTACTTCTTATAATTTAACTACGTAAAAAATATATATTTCAATGTTGACTTATAAAATTAGATTAATATATTTTCTATATGATAATTTTAAGACAAACATATAGCTTTTCATTAGTATAATTAATAATTAGAATTGTTTTAAGGGAAAAAATTAATAATTTTATTTTTTTATAAAAAAATCTAATTAAAATTTTCATAAGATAAATTTTTATTTTTAAAATTTTATTTGCATACATTTAATGTCACTATTAATTGGGCAAGCACAAATTTTATTAATTTTTTTATAAAATAATTCAATCTTCTTATAATATATATTTATTAAATTCTAGCAACATGCACAAAATGTATATATATATATATATATATATATATATATATATATATATATATATATATATATATATATATATATATATATAACTAAAAAAATTTATAATAATAATAATAATAATAAATGCCGCCATTTTATTTTTGATCAAAAAAAAAAAAAAAACTATCGTATCTTTGATTTAACTAGAGTCACACCGCTCTTCATCGATCTTTGATCTGGGTTTAGGGAGAGCTCTCGTCAATCGAGAAATTATTTTGTGCAGTCATTGAACGGTTTAGATCCACTACCAAAAAATAAGGTAATCGCAGCACAAATTTTGAGCTAACGCGGTGGTTTTAACCGTCACAATTTTCTTTGCAGCAGTTCTAAAACCGCTACAAATACGCTATAATTACTATGCGCTACAACGACATTCCGCAGTGATTTTACAACCGGCGGGGTAGTAATTGCGAATCGCTAAATTTTGCAGCTGTTTAAATCGGTACAAAGTATCAGATTTGTGCCGGTTAAAATCGATGCAAATGCTTCCAACCTGAACATGTTTTTATAAATGTGGCGGTTTTAACCAGTACAATTATGGTACTTTGTACCGGTTTAAACCGCCACAAACGATCAATTTTTTTTTTTTTTAGAAATTTCGAAACTTGAATGTCTACACAGTACTGCAACACAAAATTTAATTGCAAGGGTCCTTAAATTTTATGCAATCATCAGCATCATCTGTAGCATTTAGCCTTCATAATCATGAGTAGGGTGGGAAAAAAATTTTACTTCCCCATTGAAGCCCTCTCTCTCCTTTCCTGTAGCCCACTGAGTTACAAAAATCTTACTTCCCAAACTTCTACAAGCCAAAGAGACGAGCGCATTTTCCTATTTGATTTTGTCAAACGTGCAAATGTAATCCAGGATAAGAAATTATTGGACATAACTTCATACATACAACTCCCTTAAAGTGCATCAAAGTGATTCCAAAACAAGCCTATTTTTTTAAGAGATCGCAACGTAACTGTAATGGTAATTTTAAATTCAGTAAAGTAAAAATTCATCATTCATATATGGAAAAATCTGATAATCCCAAAAAGAGTAGAACATTCATCATTCATATATGATAATCTACAATATCATAATTTTAAGCAACATCCCAAAATAGTAGACTTCCATACCAAGATGCATTTCAAAACAATTTGCACAAACATGGGTTATCTTCAAAACGGCATTATTCTCTTTCTTCTATAACATCATCTTTCGGAAGAAGTTTCATTGCCACCCTATAAATTATAAGAAGATTGTAAAATATTTGTATTCAAATAATAACCAACATTAAAATTATAATGTGAAAATTTACATACCATTTGTGAGCTTCCTTGAGGTGGATGCTGCATTCGAATTTCTTGTATGAATTGCCTCATTTCAGTACGTAATGAGTTGACCTCCTCTTTGAGATTTACTATTTGAATTAAATTGCTTCGAGAACTACTCGTGCCATGATTTGTGCTATAAGGGAAATATCGTGTAGGTGTGACACCAAAACCTTGGGTTCAGAGGCAGAACCAGCCTTTCAACTTAGGGGGGGGGGGCAAATTTTTCTTAGTAACGCTCCATTTATTTAACCCTAGAATGAAATTTAATTACCCAAAAAGAGCAACCGTTAATCAAAATATTTATATCAAGACCAAACACAATGTTCAAACAAAACAAATACTAAAATAATTATAATATTGTTAGTGAAATCTTCAATTCAGTTCCTAGGTTCAATTCCAAACTGTTCAACTTTGAACTTACACAGTTACACCTAAAAGGAAGCATTAGTTACTCTCTTTAGTCGGTTAGTCCTCCCTTCATTAGTATCTCACGATTACTTAAATACATTTAATTTGTTTATAAAAATTGGACGGTTCTAACTCTGCCTGGGTGTTCAGGTCCCATTACCATGCTGAACACCCTTTCATTAGCCTCCGCATTCCCATCCTCTGGTGTAAGTCTATCCTTAGCCAAGAACTCGCAAGCTTGTATCTATGTTATAATAAATTTAGTTAATTTTTTTTAAAAATAAACAAAAAATAATAATGAATTACATATAAAAAAATTATAGTTGGAGTAAAATTACCCATCTCTGATTAGCATTCAAATGACCAGGTGCCATCTTTACGCAATATGTTAACTCTCCATAATAATAATCTATCTTTGATAGCCTATATCATCATTAGACAATTAGTTAATAAATGTGAACATAAAATTTATATAAATTTAAATATATACCATCTCTTGTTGCCTTCGAACAAAACTCACACGCTCCATAGTGTGAGGACAAGTCTGTTTCTTTGCATTTGCAGCATTTATGTCGGCCCTCTCCGGTTACATATGATTCTAACTCTATGTTGATTTGTTATGAAAATTTTAATTAAATATAATGATGATATTAACCTTGTCTTTTGGTTGTGCACAAATATGGGTTATCTTCAAATTTTCTAAGAAGTGTGAGCTAAAAGCTCACATGAGGGAATATGAAAATCATAATTATATAGATAGACATTAATATATTTATAGATATAACATAAGACTTGAAAATAAATGTATCTTATCCATGAAAAAAAAGTGATTCTTATACATATATTTTTCTAATTCAATTTCTAATTATTACAATTGTTTTCATCGAAATTTAACATTAGTATCTGAATGATTGGAACAATAAACAGTTTATGTAATTCTTAATTTTGTCCGAGTAGTTTTTCTTTAGTGATTGAAGGAAACATGGAGACCGAATTTGAATCTTTTACTTCAGCATGAGCAAATAATTAAAATGATTTTAAAGCAGCATTCAGTAGATTTTTTCCAAAAAGTTAGATGTTTACCTTTATATAATAGATTGGTTATCTTGTGATTAATAAATTTCATTCCATAGCCATTAATAAGCTAAAAGGTTTCTATGATTCCTCAATTAGCTTTTTCTCGTAATTAAGTGAATGCGGGAACGTCTTAGGCTTCGTTTGGGACAGCTTTCTTCCTGCTTCTTAAAGCAGCTTTTTAGTAGAAAATAATTAATTTTTGTACTAGAAAGCTGCTTTAAGAAGTAGTAAGAAAGTCGTCCCAAACAAAATCTTAGTTGTAGGGGTTAAATTGAGTTGCTGCTAAGTTAGTTTTCTTCAACATTGACATCAACCAGAGCCAAAGCCAAATTCAAGTTACGTCAATAATGACCAATTCTAAATTAAGTTTTGAGTTGATTTAAATAAAATTGAGCCAAATTTAGTATTTTATTTTTAAGTTTATATTATCAAATATTTTAAATATAAATGTTGTGCGTGCATGCTATTTATATGTTTTACTATGAAGTAAAGCAGATTAGTAAACTAAGGATGCCACATGCTACTGTATATTTTAAAGCATTATTAACGGAGAAAATGGAACGAAATACATACAACAGAAATGTATGAGGCCGCTTACAGGAATCCAAATGGTTGAAGGTCGAACAAGCTCGCTCAGATCGATTAGTACCCTCCGAAGGCCTTGATCGTTTACTGAAATGAAACAAGAAGAAGAATGAGAAGAAAAGGAGAAGAAGATGAAAAAGAATAATGAGAAGAAGAAGAGAAAAGAAGGGGAAGAGACTCACATTGAAGAATATCGATCGCGACCAAGATGCCAGCGATGTGCGAACGGACGGGCATTTCCGACAGCAAAGACCGAAAGTGTGCTCCTCCAGCATTGGTTTGCTCCGCTCGAAGGTGGATTGCTCCGTGCATGTGAGAGTCACCGTGGCGGAAGATAGTGGGGAGCCGAGTAGTTCGCGCGAATAAGTGAAAAATTAGGGCTTCTATGTTTAAGGGCGGGGCCGTTTCGTGGGGTTAAAACCGGTGCAAAAAATGGTGTTTTGGCTGCGGTTTTAAATCCGCTACTAACATCTGGTGCGAAAAATTCGGTTTTTTAGTAGTGAGAGGTGAATCAGAACGTGTCATGTCACCCGGTACTGAGCGATACACAACAAAAAAATGATGTCGCATATTCTGATTCGCCTATGAACACTGTTCAATAACCGCACAAAATAATTTCTCCTTGTCCATCTCTAGAGATCATACTTATCTGACTAGTTAGTGTCCCACAATTTGGGGCGCCAATTGCCACACCAGGAAATACAGGGTTCAGCCAGTGCTTGGTGTTTCAGAAGAAATAATTCCAATCTCATTCAATCTTTTCTCTCTCTCCCCTACAATTTGGTTCTTCATCATCCTGCTAATGAAATATCTGACTTTTACTGCTAGATTATGATAAATTGTTGGTGCCATTTAGTAAGTTTTTCTATGCTTTCAGTATTGTTAAATAGTAAAGGCATTACCATTTGTTATTTGATGTAGGAACATCTTAGCTTTTATTGTGCTTAGGATCTAGTTTACTTTCCTTACTCTAGATACTTCTATTTTCCACTTTAAATAGGTCCCATGTAAGGTTTTGAGGTCATTGAATGATATATACAACCCTTTGAAGCTTGAGAAGCTTTCCTCTTCTTCTTCCCTGGATTGGGAATCCTCAAATCCTTCTTGCAGGTATCGTCTTCCGCCGATCCACTACATCATTATTTATGAATTGGAAAAAATGAAAAATGAAATAAAAATCATATGGCTTAAGCATGTGATGATGGGGAAATTATTTTGTACAGACTCCGAACGTAACGGACCGTCAAGATTGCTTCATATTTGTTCAGTGTTTATTATGTATGTTGAAAAACTCAGCAAAATTTAACAAATACTTAATAAATACTCAGCAAAATTTCACTAAATATTTATCCTCTACGTTCGAAGTCCGCACATAATAATTAGATGGGGACATCTATGTTTGAATGAAGATTTTTATTGTGACAATTATTGGAGTTTTGTTTTATTAGAGAGCATCGTATGAGAAAAAAATTTGTGCTACGAACTGCTTACACAAATACTGTGAATTTGTGCCATTAAAGTTTCAATTTTATGTTTGTGCATAGAAATATATATTTTTGATAAATATATATATTAAAGAAATCATCATTCAAATTATTATAAATATCTTCATTAATAAATGCTAGCTACAGTAGATTCACAAAGGGCTGCACCCATTTTCTTTTGAAAATTACATATAAAAGCTCCCGCGAAAAAGACACAAAGCTGCCCACATTAATTATTTCAATTAATTAATTTAAGAAAAACTCTGAATTTGAAAGGTATGGAGAATTTGATCATTAAGGTTTCATTTTGGGCAATTTTTTTACTGCACAGCAACTTTCTTGCACAAAAAACTCTTAAAAAAATAAAAAAGAAGTGGCCAAAAGCTGTCCCAAATGATTTAGGTTTCATTTGAAATAGTTTTTTGTACTACTTTTTAAAACAATATTTTAGTACAAAAAATTTTTAAACTAAAAACTTTTATACTAAAAAACTGCTTTAGAAAGCAGTAATTAAAAAACTGCCTCAAACGAAGCCTTAGATTCTAGACCTAGATCTTGCAATTTGGCTTCATAGGAAGTTGGAAATTTAAATTCTAAGACTTCATTTGGGATGACTTTCTTATTGCTTCTTACGACAATTTTCTAGTACAAAATTTAAAACTACTCTACTAAAAAACTTGTTTTAAGAAACAATAAGAAAGCTGTCCCAAACGAAACCTAATTCTTTTCAAGATAAATTTATGTAATTTTCTCTCTTTGTGTGCGGGGGAACACGCTGAAATATTTTGTGTCACATTAAAAATCCACTCTAACAATATTTGAATGAATTGGCTTAAATTCAAAATAAATTATTTTATATTTTTGGGGCTTGAAATTGATTAGAGTTTATTTTATTTTAACTCAAATATAAAAAGGTTTTTAGATTGCATTTCTGTCACTAATCAAATTTTTTTTGTAACATTTTAAATTAGTTGTTTACAAAACTAAGTCTCAACTACCTTTATTTATAATATAACTACTCAAATATTAGAAAGTATATAGACTAACACTCAACACATATTTTCATTTTCATTAAATTCTTAAGTAGTTCTTTGTGGCATGTGGATATATGCTAATTTCAACAATATTTTAAAATTTTATGACATTTTTATAATTTCTAAAGCATTATAGAATAATTTAATGGATATTTAAGGTATCATTTATATTATAATAATGTTACCTTCTATAAAATTACATCATTGTCTTCAAATATGATATGACATGATTTTTTTGTTAAAAAACATAATTATCTCATATGCAATAAGGGCGTCATCAAATATGTGGAAACAGGAGAGGGTTAAGATGTTGAAAATGAGCCCCCTTAATGCTCCATAAGTCCATCATCAAAGGTCTCACTCGGTGAACCACAATCCAATGAGTCAATGCCCGCAATTGCAAGATTTCATCTTCAAGACAGAGAAATTTAATGATGCATCTATAGCCTTTGAGCCAAAGATCATACTGTGAGATTTTACATTGAGCAATTTAACTAACAATGACCCATCTCTTGAGTTAACATGCTTAAGTTAGATGTGATTATTAAATTTGTTACTAATAGTTTTAGATTAACTCATCAAAGGTGTTCCTCATAGAATCAAGAGTGGCAGTGCATTGAGGGATACAAAAGTTTTAGATTTATCATATTGGTAGAGGGATCGTCTTATTGAGTGAATCGAATTATTTAAGAGGCATGTAGCATGACCATTTGTAGCCTAGAGGTAATGTAGATAATCGATAATAACTTAGAGTTACAGCATGATCGTTCCAATTATACAAGAATGATTATAGTTTCATCTAGAGATGCGAAGAGGAATAGCTCGAGGATTACTTGATTTGAGTTTTATGTATTTATATGGCATCATGATGGGATATTGAAGTTGAGAATATGAACCAGAGGAGTAGGAACTAATCTAACAAAGCCAAAACTCTTTGTCATGATGTCCTATTAATTGCATACCATAAATATTTTTTTCCCATCATTTATTTGCATCTTTCATGAAGAAGTATCTATGAACTTCTTATACTCATATTATCAATGTAACTTTGGATGTAGAACTTCACTAATATAGTTGCAAATGCTTTACGCAATCAAAGGCTAGAAAATTGGATGTGGTGTTAATCCTTATACTATTCAAATAATTATACAAAACATAAATGTTCAAATTTCTAATAGATAAACAATTTTGGACGAGTAATGGTGCTCAACAACCCATTAGGTCAAATGAGTAATTGTGACTTATTCCTTCTAGACTCTCAGTATAATGAGACATTATTTTGTGCAGAGATCAAATGCAGAACGTTTTTCGGAGACTAACCAGAATACGACGTCAGCATTACGAGCAGTATCGAGCCACGGTGACAAGCAAGGGATGACATGTCGCATTTTAGTTGAACTCCGAAATACGCTCGGCGTCCGCATATAATAATTAATCAAATATAAAAGTATAACAATAGATGCCAGCTTAATACTAATATAATTAAGATGTGATTGTGTTTAAAATAATATTAAAAAAATGGCATCTTGAGCAAAAGAACATTAGTTCAATATATCATTATAAATGATGGAACATTCCAATATACTTCGAGAGGCCAATTGACTAAAGATCAAACATTAATAAGTCAAATTCATATTAATTTTAGTAAGAAAAAATTTTAAAATTTTAATTTTAAAATAAATATGTTTTTTTTTTAATATTTAGATCAATGAATTCACACACATCGTGTACACAAAGACTTGAACCTAAATCTCTTAGTGGGTAGCCTAAATTTTCAACCAAGATATGAAGATGAGCTACGTAAAATATAAATATTATGCATTACATTCATTTCAGATCATTAGTTGATGTTGACATTCCTCATAGATTTTCACCCCGGTGGAATTCATTTCGCTCATTCCCTGCCAAAGAAATCTGCTAAAACCCTAATCTTCTTCACAGCGATCTCAGATTCAGGATACTGTAGATGGAAAACATGTACCGCCGCCGGCGTCTCCACAAACTCCGCCACCCCCTTCCAGCCGCTTGTCTTCAGCATCTCATAATACTCCTTCCCCCTATATTTCAAATAATCCTTATCGGCCACCGTCACCAACACTCGTTCACACCCCAGCCCCGCCAATTTCGGCGAAGTCTCCGCCGTCGGATTCCACCTCGGGTCATCCAAGCCAATCGCCCCCGGACAAGTAAACCACCACCGCCGGTTCATCCTAACCCTAAATTCCTCATCTCCTGGCTCCAACCCGACCGGCGCCGACCCCCAGAAGAAAGGATGAACCAACGCCATGCCCTTCACCCGCAATCCCACGGCACCCACTCGCATCACCAACTGGTGCGCAATGTTCCCGCCGGCGCTATCGCCGGCGACGAACATCCGATTTAAATCACCGAACTGGGCCACCCACGGGTCGGCCTGGGAAAGGACCCACTGGATGGCAGCCCATGCGTCGTCGTAAGCGGCGGGGAGGCGGTGCTCTGGCGCGAGGCGGTAGTTGACGGATATGGCGAGGATAGGGGTGAGAGAGGAGAGGGTGTTGAGGTGGCGGTGGTAGTTGGGGGAAGCAGCCGATTCGATGCAGAAGCCGCCGCCGTGGAAGTAAAGGAGAATGGGGAGTTTGCCGGCGGAAGAGTTGGAGCGGGGGAGGTAGATACGGGCGTAGACATTGGTAGAGGGATCGATTATGGCGTCGCGAGATTCAACGCCTGTGCTGGGGTCGAGGGAAGGGGGAACAGTCGTCGTTCCGGATAGGCGTTCGACGCGGCCGCTTCGGTAGTAGCGGAAGTAATAGGGGATTTCGAACTCGAGCTCTTCCTCGACGGCGGCGGGGACACCGGCGCCCATGGAAGCGTTGGAGATAAGGACCAGAGGAAGAAGATATGGTTGAAGGAATGATTGGGGCTGTTACAACTAATGCAGTTCACGATTTAAGTAAGCATTTGATGAGGTGGGTAGGAACTTGGGCCTACTTGTTGAATATTTTTTTATAATTTAAAATATAACCTTATTTTTAATATTTATATTTTTTTTGTTCATGATTCACAGTATTTATAAAAAAATATCTTATCAGAATCTATTAATATAAATTTTATTAAAATTGGCGAACACTTAGATTTATTTTGAATTTAGTGCTGTAAGTAAAGAATTTGTATTGTATTAATTTAAAAGTCAATAGTTTCTAAGTCTAGCCTAATTTATTATAGGCCAAATTTTCATAAGGAGCAAATTTCGTGTGGAATTTAGCTGAAGGAGCGCGAACAGGAGAAAATTTGAGAAGCAGCCAATACGCCGTACAGTTTAGCGCATTCATAGAATGCGCTTAATGGAACGGCGCATTCATAGAATGCGCCGAACGGTTCAGCGCATTATAGAATGCGTGGAACTGTTCAGCGCATTCTATGAAATTCTTTGTATGTTTTTTTTGTGCAGTTGGCTATTGTGACATCGTAGCAAGCAATCATTTTGCTGTTGTGAAATTCCGTGCATTCATGTTCGATAGGAAGTAAAAAAAAATTGGGGGTTAGAAATTTTTTTTTTACTTTATTAATCTATTTTTCATAATTAATTTTAAGTATATATATGTCAATTAATAAATTTATTTAACTTATTTAAATAATTTTTTTTATTACTTATGGGATGAAATCGACTAATATGACAGAAAATTCTAATTTTATACATTCATAGAATTGAAAATTAAATATAAAAAGTTTTGCTAAAATTCTCAATTTAAATTTGTATAAAACTGAATTTAATAAATTTTTGATAAATTAATTTAAATTAAAAATTAATTTTAATGAACATTTGAGGGATTTACATACATACAACTAAAAAATTTTTTTATTAACATATTTAACATTACATCTTCATTATTTAGTCATAAAATATTTAAAATTTTAAGTAATAATTAAAATTTCATATATTCTCGTCCCATTGATACCCTTTCTAATAAAATTTTGATACTCCAACTCTCCAAGATAGTTTCAACTCATTTTCATTAAGTTCATATAAAAAAAATTTTCTTTATCGTAGTGATTTATGGTTTAAGTAGCTTAGATTTCGTTTGAGACTACTTTTTTAAATTAACTTTTTGATATCAAAATTCTTAATTCGAAATGATTTCACAATGTTAATAATTTGGAATTAAAAAAAAAATTTATTTGAACTGCAATGGCTTAAGTGCAATGAACCCATAATTATTTGCAAAAAGGTAAGACAAGATTTTCATTAAATTTGTATGTTCCTTTTAAGTTTTAGGTAGTAATTATAGTTATTATGGTTATTAATGACGAAGCAAATGTGCCTTAATATCAATATACTTTAAAATAAATTTTAAAGTTAGGTCAATTATGAGATTTAGTTAATGAAAAATGAGAGAAAATGGTGAAATAGTTATTAAAATAACTTAAAAATAGGAGTAAATTATAAAATTTGTGTATTTCTATTAAAATTATTATAAACATATTATGAATGTGATATTAATTTTAGAAACTATATTAAATAAATTATATATGAAATTACGACAAAGTATTGAATATTTGGAATAATAAATATTTATTCATCATCTTCTTTTTCATAGGAAGATTGGAATGGGAGTATTGCTAGAATTAATTAACACCAGTTATTGAAAATACATGATAAGTTCAGCAATAGAATGAAATACATATCATTAGAATATGAAGAAATAAGAAATTATAATTACGAGCGGCTTAGTACAATGCGCATACGCGCTTGGATTTGGGTTAATGTAGGACAACATAAGAATTTTTCTGTGAACTGCTTTTGGATTTGGTGCCAATCTTTGATATTTAAGAACTTCTTCTTTTTACCATCTATAATATTTAGCTCTTGATATATTTCTGATAGGAATGCATCTTGATAATTATGCCACTCTTTGTACAGAATACAATGTTGCACATCAGTTATTGGATTCTCAACATTGACCACAACAGAACCATCCTTTAGTTTTGTGATTTCACTAATTCTTGTCTTTAAAGTACTTATAGGAGCAAAATGACCATTATGATCTCTAAACCTTTGTCGTACAAATTGCCAGCCCAAATCAGTAATAGTTTCTCCATTCACATACATGGGATGACGACATTGGATAACTTCATGATATGTATCCCATAAACTATCGTCTTCATACCATGACCATTCATGCAGACAACATCGAAAAAATTAATTTGATCTTGATTTCTCCTCCAAGAATTCATCCTTGGGATACGACAGACATTCTGTTAATCGAATTGTACCATCATAGATCAACTTCTTCCTTGGAATAATATGTAGGAAATCCCTTGATGGTGACCGCTTTATTGATAAGATCCTTGATGATGATGACATTTGTACCTGAGTATTTAGCATATGCAATTTAGTTTGTCATTAGGATAATACTATTAAATGAATTATTTTAAATAAAAGATTTGAAGAACACGAGCGAAATTAATATAACATATTACAAGTTAAGCAACAATTACGAACATGAATATTAATCATCAACATAACAACATGAAATACATTTAAACTTTATGTTCGAACGAGAAAGTAAATAACAACATGAAATACTATTTTAAAGCATGACGATAGGAGTAACGCTGAAGTTACTGCTTCATATTATTTAGAAGATATCGTAGACGAGTTTGGAGCTGCGTTTGTGTAGGACAACATTTGAAGTCGATCTGGAATTGTTGCTGTAATTGTTGCCAATCTTCTCCATTAAGAAAATCCTTAGCTTTTGGGTGTTTAGAAATTTGCATCAACTGTTTATAATAATTTAATATTTTCTTATCATGGTTCGGCGTCCATTCGGAGTATAAAATGTAATTGTCTATATCCATCATAGACCTTCCTAAACCGAGCACAATGTCACCGTTTTTATCTCGACAAAGTTCTAGAATTCTACCTTTTAGGAAAGCTTGTGCCACAAGGTGGTGCTTAAAAACGGGAAAGCCTTCTTGTATACATTTCCAGCCTAACTCTCGACGTGCTTGGTTACCTCTATATTCCTTCTCTTTCATCGTATCATCATGTAAGTACCACAGTAAGGAATCGTCATCTTCATCCCAAGTATGGATAATACACCTGAATAGTGCATTTGATGAAACTCTAGCCTCCAGGTCGTTATCGAGAGGATAACATAAGCTTTGACGCACTCGTATGGTACCCTCCGTAATCCATTCTTTGATTTCTGTAGTGCTGGTATCATCAGAATTGTTGGAGTACATTCTTGGTTGCTGATGCTGAAATGATAATTTTTTGGAATGTCCGTGAGAATTATAGATTTTACCTTTATTATGTAATACAAAATAATGAAGATAAAAATTGAGTACGTGCCAAAAAAAATTAACTAGTAGATATGAGTTGTCAAGCAAAATAATAAAAAGATTTCATAATATTTAAAAATTTTTATAACATGTAGTCATATGCCAAATAACAGCAGAACAATACATCTCAAAACTCATACTACCGATGCCTAGGCAGTGCCCCACTCCCTGGAGTAAATCTATTTGGTGCCCTTCGTCTTCTCCTCTGTAATTGTGGCTCCTCTGAAACCTCAGTCTCCTCCTGCTAACCTCGGCACGTTGGTGTGATAGTTGTATTCCTGGTTCCGTAGGATAACCTCCCGTTAACATAATGTCCTGCTGCGTTGGGGATGCAGGTAATCCAACTGATGACATCCAGGGTGGAATGGCCATTGGAAATAATGATTGCCCACTGGTTTGATCGTATTGTGTGTCATAATAAATTTGCCCTGGCTGAGTAGACTGTCCAACGTGCGGGCTCCTATGTTGGGCTGAAGTACCTGCTCCCATGTAATCGTAGGCCATGGACGGTGTATGAAGGGAATGCCGATGCGGGTCCGGCGCAACATTCCGTCGGTGCCTACTTCCCATCGACCTGGAAGGAGCATCTGAAACAGATCGTCTACTGTGCTGCTGGCCATGAGAACTCTCCGCACGTTCTCTCCTTTGTTGCTCTACCTCGGTCGATGTATCGAAGGTAGTGTAGTCGATATAAACAGATTGTTGAACTCGGGCAGACAATTCAGCAACCTGATCTATGGCCATCTGCAATGAACTAGCATTTTGTCCCCCACCCTCGGCTAGTGGCTCAAGTATCGCAGATGATCGTATGTAGTAATCCGCCTAACAAAGATATAATTTTTTGTTAGGGTATTGTAAAAAGAAATTAATACATTATAATGAACATTTCAATACGTACCACTAATCTCTCGCCAGGTGATCGAGGAAAGAAGGTCTCCGGAGGCTCAACTTGAGGATGTAACAGGTAGATAGAAGCCCAAGATCTATACCACCGTAGATAAGCACCAACTTCTTGGTTGCCTGTACCTGTGAATGGCATGATGGGTACCACGTAAGCCCTTCTCTCGTCCCACATCTGGAGGTAGTCACGGTACTGTACTGTCCAATCTTGATCTGCTCGACCCCTACCATCAATACGCCTGAATGACTGTTCCATGGGTTCAATTTCAGTGGTTGGTAGACCTGAAAACTGTCTTACAACCCGGTCTGGAAGGTGCCACTCTGCACGTTTCCAACTAATAAGCGGAACTCGTGCCCTCCAAATCTCTTCTCCATCATGGTACTGTATTGGAAGAGCAGCTAGAACTGTATGGGTATATGGAGTCATGATAACCTAGAAAAATGTAATAGAAATTTTGTTATAATTTGTGAGATAAAATGTATTGTTTTAATAATAAGACTTTTATTATACCTGACTCATACGCAACCCATCAAACTCATCTCTATACGTCATTGTATTGCCTGCAGGTAGCTCACGTATCCTATCTTCAGCCCACCTATATATTTGTATGAACCATTAGTAATGAAAAAACAAAATATATTTTATTGACCAAATCTTACGAACCTGCAACCCAATGGACGGCCGGCTAAGTCAATAATCTGCGGGACTCGGAGTGTTGGTCTACCAATGTACAGTCGTTCCCAAGACCAAACTTGCAGGAGTGCCACACAACCCGCTATATATGTCCTTGTTGGTCTTGTTGCATAACACAGCTCCCTGTAAAGATGTGCAAGAACAACACCACCAAGTGACATCCTACTGAAGCTCTCAACATCGGCTAGTAGAGGTAGTCATTGCAGTGAAACATGACTACGTGATGTATCTGGAATTAAAAAACAAGCTATCATGAATAGGATGTATGCACGAACATGTCGTAGGAAAATATCTGGTGCCAAATCATCATAGGACTCTCTGTAAAATGTCCAGCGGAGCCAACGTAGTGGGAGTATAGAATCTATTTGTGAAGAACCCATCCTGAATGTCGCAACGTCATCCTCATCATTGGGGTCATGGTAAACTGTATCCCTCCCAGGATGCGTTCCAAGTAACTCGTCACAGCAATTCGGCCATGTTGGCCAAATACGTCCTTGCCCAACAACATTTGGGCCAACCACTGCAGGTCCATCAATTCTAAGCCCTAATAAAATTTGGACATCCTGCAATGTAATAGTCATCTCACCGATTGTTAAATGAAATGTGTTTGTTAATGGGCACCATCTCTCCACTAGTGCCTGAATCAGGTTGTGATCCAACCTAATAAACTGCAAATGCCTGAGGTTTTGAAATCCCAGGTTATTCAATACGTATATCATCCGTGGGCACTCAATTGGCCATTCCCTGACCATTCGCAGGTGAGATGACGCAACCAAAGGAGATGCCTGAAAAGTTCAAATTATTGGTGATACAAATCAAATCTAACACCACCATTCTACTGATACTCCAACTTAATGTGAACAACAAAAAAAAGAAAGTGAAGAATAGTTTCCGACATAATCACCTTGCTTGCTTAAATAATAACTCAACTGCCCTATGATATAAATCTGCCTAAATTATTACAACATAACATAAAACCTTAGAAACTAAACAGCTAATAAAAAACCATACCTTCTGAGCTTTAACACCGGAAATTTGAGAGAAACTTCGCTTGAGGAGGAATGGTGTAAACGAGAACGCAGCCTGCCCTTTTATAGCAGGAAGTTCAGCCATTTCCGTCATCAATTATCAGCTCCCAACCACTCATATTCAGCTGCCAGCATAAATTTCAGCATCGTTTCAACTGCTTTCGCGGATAAACCGGATCTTGCCCCCGCTAAAAAACAAAATCCTCTCAGGTTTCGGGTCACTGCCAGCGGGATTGATGAATTTCCTAAGAAATACGCCAAGCCAAAACGTGCAATCTACAGAATGCGCGTTTTCGAAAAGCGCATTCTATACAATGCGCTGAACCGTTCGGCGCATTCTATGAATGCGCCGTTTCATTAAGCGCATTCTATGAATGCGCTTAACTGTACGGCGTTTTGGCTGCTTCTCAAATTTTCTCCTATTCGCGCTCCTTCAGCTAAATTCCACACGAAATTCGCTCCTTATGAAAATTTGGCCTTTATTATATCATAATATTGTGACAAATTTTATAAGGAAGCATGTGATACCAAAATGGCTTTTTTTGATGGAGCAAATTATATTTTGACTTAGCTTTAGCATGTGAAAATAATAATAATTTTATTGGAAAAAGTCACCCATATAGAGGGCACTGGCTCATGGTCTCATATGGTTTAAAAATTATTCTGTGCGGATGCCAACGTTGTCCGGAGACCATTCAGAATGTGCTATGTCATCCCTTCGTTGTGTACCACATCTCGGTAGCGTGGCTCGATACTACTGACGTGGCTGCACCTGGTTCGCATTGGATGTAGAGCTGCGTTCGGCCTCCGCACATAATTATTTCTCCACAAGGTGAACCCCTTTATGACATTTTTTTTGTGATGATGTGATGTGCTCATGGTTGTCTAATTATCAAGATTTTTTTTTTCTAAGATTATGTTTGCCTTTATTATTTTGAGTGTTGGTTTTATCAGTATAATTCAATTTTCAAGACAATGTCTCATTAAAAAATTATAGGACCATGAAATTAGGGGTGTAAGTGAGCCAAGTTGGTTCAAGCTCGACTCATTTATAGGCTTGCGAGCCAAATTTATCGAGCTCATGAGTCAAGTTTGAGCTCAAACTTAAGCCCATTTATTAAACGAGCTTGAGTCCGAGCATGATTGAGGCTCGGATCGCTAGCTCAGGAGCCAGCTCTATTATTTTAAAAATATTTTTTATTTTATTAATACTAAAAATTTAATCTTCCCGCATAACCCCGCATAATATTAGTACTAAATGTTTAATCTTCCCGCCCAATCCCGCTCAAATTTGAGGAGAACAGCGTTCGCGTGGCTCGAGAGTCGAGGTGGTCGCATCTACGCATGCAGCGTGCCGATGGGACGGCTGACGAGTGCGGATGGCGTTGGGACGGACGGTTGAACTGCTCGCAAGGAGGAGGAATGAGCTCACGGTCGGGTCAGCCTCGTCGGGTCAGTCGAGGCTGCACCTGTTGGTCAAACGTCGGCCATAGGTTTGACAACCCAGTTGGAACTCCGGTGAGTGATTGCCTGACGATATGACTTGCTCAGATGTGGACGACCACCGAGGATCGCGAGCCAGCTCGAGCTCGTTTATAGTGGGACGAGCTCAAGTTTGAATTCGCTTTCCGATTGACGAGCTGAACTCGATAATGCCAAAAATCGACTTGTTTACACCCCTACATAAAATTTTCATACATGAAGCTTTTACATTGAATTTCTTACATAAAATTTTCATACATAAGGGCTTTATTTGGTCGGCATTCCACAACTATAGCGACATGCGTGACATGGCCTACAAAATTTGGGTGAATTGGCAATGGGGGAACATGCAAGCGGGGGGAGATGCCCCTAAAAAATTTGAAAATTTTTATTTTTTAATCTCATGACAAAATCAAGTTGGAAACTTCAAAAATTAAATCAGAGACCATATGAACTCTGATTTTAGTAAACTTATAGTCGAACTGAACGTCTCGAAAATATGAACCTAACGACACAAAATTCAACTCAATCTGAAGCCAAATGACTCTAAATCAAAGACCTGAAGCTTATTTGGAAGGTTCAAACCATAATTTAGATTAACAAACGGTTTCCAAACATGACATGCTTATAGTCAAATCGAGCGGCTAGACAAGACGAATCCAACGAGCCCAATATCGCCAAATTCTGATATCACTAAGATATTTAAATACCCAATAAACGGTCCACGGTCAAGAAATTTAACATCGGTCATCCATTCAAATCACTCCATATTTAATTTCTTATTCATTTATATTTTTTTTTTATATATTGATTCGATCTTAAAAAGATTTTATAATTTTTTTTTATGCAATGAGATTTTTAATATCAGATATTTAGTTAATATATTAAACATGTTCTAGCAGAAATTGAGTGATTTCATTATTGAAGTCATTTTGTGAAAGAAGAAAATAAACTAATTCATAACCAAACTTTTATCATTTTAAATACTGATTATATTGGTCCTAAGCCTAGATGTAAAAAGTTGAAGGAAAAAAAAAAAAAAAAAAATTTTAGGCCCCTCCCCTAAATATATTTTCTGGCTCCGCCACTGCATGCAAGTGGGAGGATCCTCATTCACAAGGAAGTGTTGAGAGCGAAGGCAGCATGCAAGTTCAAGGGGCCATAAGATTTATTGGAGAGGATGAGAGGTAAATTGTTTTCATAAGATATATTGTAAGGCTTCGTTTGGGGCGACTTTTTCCCTGCTTCTTAAAGTGTCTTTCTAGTATAAAAATTAAAAAAATTTAACAAGAAAGCCGCTTTAGGAAACAGTAAATAAGCCGTCCCAAATGAAGCATAGGTTCTTCGATTTGCCATTGGCGACAGCCAATAATGCTGGTTAAGTTCTTATTATTCAATCATCTCCATTTCATCCAAATTTGCTTCTCAGTTTATTATTTTTGAAGGATATCTCTGTAATGGCAATGCAAATATGAAAATTTTCAAAATAGGTAAATAACTACTAGGTTTGATTCAATTGAAATGATTCCACTATATGAACATTGATTACAAATATTTGCTCGTTTTTTAACTCGGAGATAGCAAGATTGCAAAGAGTGGAGAAATAGTAAAATATATGATAAAGTTGGTGTGAGGTAAAAGGTGTTCAAATTGTTGTGATTAAGAAGATGTAATGATTGTGGTTGAATCATGGTCTAACTATAGTGATTGGGCGGCGAATGTCTGATGGCGATGATAGAATAGCAAAGGTTTGATGGCGGTGGTTCAATGATGATGGTTATGTGGCGTTGGTTCGATAACGAAGGTTGGACAGAGGTTTGACGGCAATGATTAGACGATGATTTGAACAGCGAAGCTTTGACCGCATGAAAAAACTAAGCTTAATAGTATTTTCATATCTTCATTCTTCAATTTATTTCCATACCTTTCAAATTCAAAAGTTATAAAAGTCACTCACATGCATCCACCATTAAATTCTTTTCTAACAATGGTTCATAAAAATTCTGCATAGGCAAGCAGTATCAAGCTCAGTATCGAGCTCAGTATTACTCGGCAATGGATAACGTGGCTGCACATGATTGGTCTTCGAACGATAAGCTATACTCGGTGTCCGAACCCAATAAAACTCGTAGCTGTAGATGAAAAAATTTACATTGGATCAAGCGATCACAATGCATCTTATAGACCAAACAAATTAAAATCCTCTATCAAGTCTCCAAATATTGTCATCAAAACCACTCAATAACTGAAATGAAATATATGCACTATTGAAATAATCCAATTGAGCAAATATTTCACTCCAAATCAAATGAAAGTTTCAATCATAAAGAATCATACAATCAAAGCAAAGAACGATTTCAACCAAAAATAAAATGGTAATTTATATTTCAGACCGTGCAGGAATTTCTTGGCTTATTTCCAGCCTCACCGAGGGGTGCCAATGAGTTGGTTGAGCTCAAGTCAAGTCTAATTCGAATTTGACTTGCAAGCTTAATCGAGTTGAGCTCAAAAGAAGAGCTTGAGTTTGGCAAGTGCTATTGAAAATGAGCTCTCTCAATTTCGTGGTTCGAGCTTTGATTTTGTGTCCGTGGCCCGCCCCCCACCTTTTGGGTTCGAGCTTGCCCCCGCAATTTCGATTTTTTCCTTCCGTGTCATAACCCCCCCTCCTCCCAAAAAAAAAAAATCGCCTTCCACTTGAGCCTTGAGCCTTCTGCGATTTTGATTATGCACTCGAGCCACTTATCGTGTAATCGAGCCAAACATTATGATAATCAAATTTGAGCTTGATAATCCAACAAGCTCAAAATTCTGCTCAAACTTGATCCTCAAACTCGAACTGACGAACTCATAAAAAATCGAGCAGGCTGGCGAGTCCGCTTGACTCGTTTGCGACCCTAGCCATACCCAGACACCCGCGAAAGCTGCTATAGCCCTAGCCAACCTCTTGCGTTCTTTCTCTAAGCGAAAATGGCAGATAGGAAACGAGAGAAGGAGAAGCTTAGAGAACGTGACACTCGTGATCATCGAGAGCGGGAGCGGGATCGCGATCGAGATAGAGATCGAGATCGCGCCCGAGAGCGAGATCGAGACCGAGACAGGGACCGCGAAAAGCGGAAGCGCTCCCGCTCGCCAGATCAATATCGTCGTCGTTCTCCATCTCCGGATCGACGACGCTCCCGTTCCCGCTCGGAAGACCGGTCTCACCGTCGGCACGGCCACCAACGTCGCTCCCCGTCCCCCGACACCCACCGCCGCAAGCGGCGGCGCGATGGAAGCGATGATGACCGTGAGTCCCGCCGCCCCAAAGGCTCCGAGGCAAACGCCGCCAACGGAGCCGCCAAGGATTCGAAGAAGGTGGACACTGCAGTTGGCGGAGGTGATGTGACAATGGAATTCACTGAAGTGGATAGTGAAGAGATGGAGAAGATGAAGATGATGGGGATACCGGTAGGTTTCGACTCAACAAAGGGTAAGCAAGTGGCTGGGGCGGATGTTAGCGGGGTTCGTGCTGTGACTAAGAGGCAGCCGAGGCAGTACATGAATCGAAGGGGCGGCTTTAATCGACCTTTACCTTTGGAGCGGAATCGCTAGTGATTAGCAGGAGGTTTGGGTTTCCTTTCTTTGTATTCCAATCTCTTGCTTGTTTCAAGTGTTAGATCATTCATTTCTTTTTCTTTGTATGTGGAGTTGAAGGAACTTCATCGGTTACTCTAGCACTCTTTTTTGGTGAACTGAAACTCGTGAATGTTTTGTTGCAGCATACAAATAGATATTGTGATGTTGCTCCCACTAACTAAGCACTTAAAAAATTAGTTACTATTAGTTAGTTGCTGCTACGTTTTTGACTTTTTAGAGGCGTTATTATATTTTGCCTGGATACTTTTTATTAAGCTTCATTTGAAAAAGTCTGTTTTGAGGTAAGTAATTGGAACTCACTTTTGAATTAAGTGAAAAACATTGAGTTTCTAATTATGGAAATCTCATTCATAATGATTAGAAATGAATTTCAAAATGAGGGCTTAAAAATTACTTTTGATTTTGGTTGTTGCAAATATAATAATAGAATAACATAAACCTCATGAAATTTGAGTTAGAATATCACGTTTACTTATAATTGTATTGGAGTTTTATAGAGTAATGAGAGGTGGGGAAAATGTAGATTCACTGAAGCTTAAACAAATGCAAGAACTTACTTCAAAAAGTGAATTTGTGCAAAACAAACAATGGTCGCTAAAACTTAAATTGGTGAAACTCACCTCCAAAACTCAGCTTCAGATGCTTCCAAACAGTTACGTTGAAACTAACAAGACCTTAGTGGGGGAAAAGATAGGTGAGGGGCATCTTTTTTGGTTGTGATTTAGATTCTCTCTGTAAGTTTTATTGAAGGGATAATATTATTTTTTCTGTTTATAATTGAGCTGTAGTTGCAAGACAACACTAGAGGTTAATTTGGTTAGTGGAAAATGGGATTGAAAGGAAAAAAATATGGAAAACTTTTTTTTTTTTTGCATGAATGCGAAGGCGATTGTCATGGTTTATTTATGTTCCATTCTTTTAAATCACAATTTGTACTCCTCAATAATATTTTTTAATACTTTTTTTTTTTTAATTTTAATTTAAGATCTTTTCTAGACATTTCTAACTTCTATGATTATGCTGGTCTAATTCATGATTCATAGATTACTCTAAAATGTATGATTTTCTTAGGTGCTTAGTTAGGATCATGTTGATTTTCATGATGTACTCATTATTCATGTTAAACAATTTATTTTGCAAAAAGAAAATCAAATTTGTTATCAAGTTAATGATGAACCCATAATGAAGAACTTCCTTTTATGATTTAATTTCTTGTCTTAAATTTGCCGTTGGCATTGCTTGTTTTTCCTTGAATTCACTAGAGGAAGCTTATTGATTCTTAAGCTCTATAGCTTGGGAGTTTCAAATGAGAGAATTTTATGAGAGTCTTGAGATTCATTTCGAATGACTAGCAAGAAAAATGATATGAGAGGTGTCTCATTTATTGTGTATTATCACAAAAAGGGTAGAGAGAGGGAGGGTTCGATACGCATGAGAGATAGGAATATTAATTCAAAAATAAGAAGAGGGAATTCTAATTCAAATGTAATTCATTATCTGAAATCAATTACAACAGTTAAATCATTTTTTATAAACGTATGGTTGCATTTGAAATCAAACTAATTTAAATTAACATCTAGATAAGCCTAAAAAATCCTATGATATAATTTAATATAAAATAATCATAACAAATTCTTTTAATGATTGAATAAATATACTTAAATAACCTTAAGTATTAGAATAATTTAGAGTAACCTGATGCATGTCTTATATTGCATTAAATCTCTTGAGATAGATATAACTTATTTTGATGTCGTGCATAATCCCTCTATTGGAAGTCTATCATTGATGGAGGAGATAGCGATACTAGTTTATAAATATATCTTGTATCAATAATATTTGCAACCTGGACGTAGGAATTTGGTGGTTTTGGATCTAGGCATTACAACACATCACACATCTTTGTTTGATTAGTACCATATCTTATAATAACATGTTGGTGGTAGTAGTGGCAAAATACACTATAATTGTATTTTTGGCAAGGAAGCACGCAATAATTTTGAAACAAGTGGAATGACTTCTATATTCAAAGAAGAATAATGCAAGAGCACTAGAATTTATGGAACCTATTTCGCCATTTCAATAATAACACTGAAAGCAGATATAGAATTGTGTCGATTTAGATTTAGAGACAATCTTAGGCACAACCTTAGGTCCATACTCAACAACGAAATTAATTATTGATAACGGATCATCAAAAAGATTATCTACAGAACCCAAACCACCACAAGAATAATCCTGATAGACCAAGTTAGCACAAGGATCATTGCTACAAGAAAATTAGGCATTTCTGGTTTCCAATCCATCACAAATCTTGAAGTTTTTTTTATTGAAAAATAGAGTAAAAAAGTTTTTCATTGACCACATTTTTAGTCTTATAATTTTTTTGTTAGACTTGCTAGAAAAATTTAGGTGACGTTGACTTTGGTGGAATTTGTGCTAAAATTTTTTGTCAGACATTCCATCAGAACAGTGGCAGATGGAGGATTGGTTAAATTATTGGTGGTTAAATTATTGGTTATCAGTTTACTTGCAAAAATTCATTTGTAAACCATTGAAATATCTGTTAGTATTATGGTTATCGATTGATATTCAACTGATTATACTCTTGGTTATAGTGCAGTGAGATCAGTTTAGATGATTAATTTGCTGAAAACCTAGAACTTCCATTCTTTTAGTTTATATTTGAAAGCCTGTTTTTTATGATTTTTCTGTTGTAAACTTGAGCTCTTTTGAAAACAAATATTCTCATTTTTTATTTTGGTCATCTCATGAGTTTAATCAACACAACTCATTATAATCAAACATATCATAGGCAACACAATTAATTACATAAAACAAACAAGAGTACTAAATCAAGTTTCAATCAAACATGGTCAAGAATTGAAGTCAAATAAACAAATTGCTGAAACAAAAGCTAAAATTAGTTTTTTCTTTCCTTTGCTCTTCATCACTCTACGCACTCTATTCATCTCCATCAGTCTCATTCTCTTCTTCTATTTCTTTCTCTCTCTCCTTGTCAGGCAGTGGATACTTCATTTGGTGTAGAACTCCTTCAATTGTAGCATCTCTTTGCATTTTTATTTCTTCATTGAACCGAGCTTGTATTATGTCAGTACTTCATTTGGTGATGTGCTCAGTCATGGAAGCTACTTGGCGTCTCATCATCTCTTGTAGCTCCTTTTCTATATAAGTAGGATAGGAGGCAGAGGACTGAGATTAGGGCTGCAAACGAGTCAAGCCGAGTATGTGAGTGTTCATGTTTGCGTTCATTTAATATCAGATTGTTCAAGTTTGGTTCATGTTTGTTTGAG
Source organism: Dendrobium huoshanense (assembly GCA_016618105.1). Taxonomy (NCBI): domain Eukaryota; kingdom Viridiplantae; phylum Streptophyta; class Magnoliopsida; order Asparagales; family Orchidaceae; genus Dendrobium; species Dendrobium huoshanense. The sequence continues at coordinate 635,405 of CM028347.1, read as the reverse complement.
CTTTATAGTTTGGGTTCATGTTTGGTTCATTTAAATTAATTAGTGTTCATGTTTGGTTCATGTTCAGTTCATGTTCGTTCGTTTAGTGCTTATCGAGCTTGTTCGCGAACATATTTAACGATTTTTTTTTTAACTATCAAACAAATATGTTCATGAACATATCTATGAACAAACACATTTATAATAAAAGCCATTGTCTATGTAACAAAGGCAATGATTATTTATATTTATTAATTTTATGATCAAATATTAATTATTTTTATCTAGCTTATTCACGAGTTCAAAATCAAATATGAATCGAGCTTTTATTGAGCTTCTTATCGAGCTTAATGTTGAGCTTGTTTAAGAACTTCAAATGATGTTGTTCGCGAACATAAATGAGCTGAACACATTAGTGTTCAAGTTTGTTTATTTAAGAATCGAGTATTTAAAATATTGTTCAAGTTTGTTTGTTTAGCTAATTAAACGATCACAAACGAACTTTAATCGAACCAAACATCGAGTAGCTCGTCGAACATTTGGTTCGCTTGCAGCCCTAACTGAGATACGCAAGCTACGCCTTAGAAGTTTAATTGATAAACTCTTACTTTTTTTTCTCTAGCTTCCTCTATCCACAAATGCAAATTTGATTATAGAGATGCACTTGAACTTAATTCTCCTGCATAGCCTTGACCTGTTTGTATATCCTTCAATCTTTTGAGGTCCTATAATAAACTAATATTCATGAACTTTTAGAAATATAATTTTAATTAACCTTTACCTTTTGAAAGTATTCACACTTACATAAACTCTCTAAGATCTCATATCCATCACTCCATCTATTGTTGGCTCTCTGGTCTATGGTGGGCGAGGCGTGGAGCTCTAGCAGATCTCTATCCAAAATCTTACATTATTAATTTATATATAAATGTAGAAAGATTAAAATATTGCAAATTATTTTACATGGGCATTATATGCAAGCTAGTTTCCCTGGAGTACTTCCCCCCGATTATATATATATATATATATATATATATATATATATATATATATATATATATATATATATATATATATATATATATATATATATATATATATATATATATATATATATATATATATATATATATATTAAAATCATCAATTGTTGCCTTCACTTGAGATTGTTTTCAGGAAATGGCATAGGTAAGCACACTTTCAATCTATCATCATCATTAGACTTATTCAAACTATTAGGATTAGCATTATGAATCCTCATTTTTTCATATTAAGTGTTGTTTGAGTTGCTAAACCTATTCTTCAAAAATAGTTTTCTACAATTTCTATGTATGTAACCTTAGGTCTATTTCATTTCCTTTCTAATTCTCGAACACTGATTCTGTTGATGCATCTAATTTGCATATTTTTTTAATCCTTTATTATGCATGTCTAAACCACCTAAATTTATTCTACGTAATGGGATAAAGGCTTGTTGTTGTTGTTGTATTATGCATGTCTAAACCACCTAAATTTATTTTTAGTTATCTTATCTGTAATATATCTGTCATATATCTAAATTTATTATAATTGCAATGGATAATTCAAAGAGTTTTGTGCATTTATGCTATAAAGGTTGTTGAGCTGCAATCAATGTTTATTAAAATTGTTGAGCATTTTTATTAGAGCATGCTCTTCAATAATTATCTGATAAATGAATATCTCAATTTGTCAGCCAATAAAATTGGTATTTTATTTTGATATCTATTTGCTTGTCATCATCTTATTGTATATGAGTAGTTGAAATGCCATTGTTTACGTCGACGTTACTATACTTCGATTTATACTTCCATGTGATATCCAATTCTAATCGTTAGGTTGGAAGCCTCTGTTGTATAAATCCATCCTCACTTTATCATTATTGTAATTTTTTATTTGTTTAAAACAAAGTCACCTAATTTTTTTCCATTTTTATAAATGTTTTGTTGACGCAACTGAAATAAATAACTCAACTCTCCGTAGAAATTCATTTATTAAACATTTTCAATTAGTAAAATGACTATGTTGAAGACTATGGGTTTCCACACCATGGGACCCAATCCTCTGCCACCTTGCATCTACCCATCCCAAATTTTCGTCCTAGGTAAAAGAGCAATGAGTCTCACTATATAGCCAATCATAGTATGATCTATTGAGCACACGAATTAAGGAGTATAACCATTGGATATTCTCTCGCTGTTGACCTCATTTTTGTATGAGGTCACTTGGACCAATCCTGACCCTAAATCAGTTTAATCTCCAGACCAATCTAGACTCTAGAATCCTTCTAGACTCCAGACCTTAGGATCTATTTAGTTCTTAGATCAATCCAAACTCAAATCTAAGGCTAAAGGCTCCACCCTGAAAGCCTTTTTAATGATTTTTCAAACACTTCAAAACCCAATCAAAAGACCTCTGATTCAGAGTATATCACTTGCAAAGTGATAAGACATGTCTCTAGAGGTAATCATCCAAATTTGAGCCTATTCTGAGGTCTCTAATCCCATAAATTAAATCAAAATTCATAGGCTGTAAAACATTCAAATATTTACGGCCTATGCCACTAGACCTGTCACCCAGTGGATCCTGACCTTGGAGCTTCCTCCAAAGCCTCAAATCACTTCTAAACCCTTAATCCTGACATATTTGAGCATTAAACTGTATTTTTTTTACCCATTTTGACCCCCAGTTGACCAAGGGTCAAAATGACCAAAATGCCTCTTTAGGACAATTTCAAAATTTTTCATAGACTTCAATATGCTTTTTTCAAGTTAAACTTCAAAACATCTTCCAATGCATCATAATCACCCTTAGGAGTGCAATAGACTCAAACCCTGACCCTGGTCAAGCCAGTTTGACCAGTTTGACCCTTTTGACCCAAATACCCCTTAATGTTTTAAATTGGTTATTTTAACTCATTTGATATTTCAAGTCTCTTTCAAGCCTCAAATCAATTCCAAATCATGCTTCAAATCTTGGTGAATCAAATCCAAGTAGATTTGACCAAGTCAACTCATTAGGACTTGGTCAAATAAACTTGTATACTCACTAACTTGCTCCTATATCAAATTCACCCATTTAAATTCCTTTGAACCAATTTTACCAGTAGCTCAAAATATTCTCCATGCCACCTCATCAGTCCACATGGACTTTGACTGGTCAAACAATCAATTTAAGGCATTATGCATGGTCAAACTTGGTCAATTGACCTCTTAGGCTTAATCTCTTCATCCCTAAGCCTCTCTAGCTGTTTGTTCAGGTTATAAAACCCTCCTAGGGTTATTTTCAACCCTTAGATCTAGATCAAATGACCCATATTATATTTATGTGCTTTAAAAGGACAAAGGACATTTTCCACCTAGGCTTGTCCTTGTGTCCTTTGATTCTCTGCTCCCACCTACTCCTAAGACACATGACAGCATCCCAGCAAGCCCTTTGGTTGATCCCAGCCATCCAAATGCAGTAGGGTGGTTTGAATAGGGAAAAATATCCTAATTGAGTGGATCTTAACCCTAACACTCACACACTTAATCCCTCATCCAAAGCCACTCCAGCCCCAAAAACTTAAAAAATCTTATTTAAAATGAATAGTGTATGTTGCAAACTTAAAAGTTGAGAAGAAAGACATAGGAGCTTTAGATTTTTTAGTCCCACATCACTTGGGAGACTTTCCCTTGGTGAAGCTTTTACTATATATTGGCTTTTGAGCTAGAAAGTAGTAGTACTAGACTTTCTGATGTGGACATCGACCAGAGGTTCAGACATGTGTATCGTCGTAGACAGCGCAGATCGACGGCCACGATTCAGAGTTTATATTTCTAGTTATTTATGTATTTCTTTCATGCATTTTCTTTTTCCTATTGTACCCTTAGTATAAGTTGAGTCATGAGTGTAGCCCCGAGGGCAAAAGAGTCATTGTATTTTCTTTTGTGTTGAGACCTATATATATGTCATTTCATGTTGTATTATGGTTAATGATGATTGAAATGAAAAGCTATTTTTGTTCTTCTTTGTCTTCTTGCATGAGTGCTTGAAGGAGAGAGAGAGAAAGCTCCAAGGGGGAGCAAACCGCAAGGCCCACCAATCATTGGAAGAGTCCGCGATTCGTGGTTAGAATCCTCTATCTTTTCAATCGTGTTCCAATCCATCTCCTTCCCCTCTCCCCCACAAGAAATCCCTCTCCCCACATTGCCGCCGCCCCTGTGAGGAACCGCCGCCAACCACCACCCAATCTCCGGCTGGCCACCTTGCCGGTGACATCCCCATCATCCACCCGACCCCTCCCATCCACAAAGTTCAAATTGAAATTTGAAATTTCAAATTTTGAATTCTTTCATAATTTGGAAATCCACTTTAGGAAGGTTTTCTTGAAGAGATTTAATTTCAATTTGAATTAGAAGGGAGTTATGATATCAAGTGCCATGTCATCACCCAAATTTGGAAGCCCCATTAGTTGATTTCCCCAAATTTTCCCCTGAATATGCCGCTGGCCTCACCTAGAGGAATCCACAATTAGTGCCCCCATTCATGGCATTGATGGCACCTCATTTGAATTCAAATTCCTCATAAATTTCCCTCTTAATTGCATTAAAACCTGAGATAAAATTTCAGGTTTTGTTTTAATCCCTCAGCCCTCTCTCTCTCAACCCGCCGCCCCCCTTCATTGGGCTTTCACATGTTGTTTCCTATTCTAAGCCATGCTGAAATCAAATTCAAATCCTAAATTAATTCCCTCCAAACACCATTAATTCTGAAATTTATTTCTGATTTAGTGAGGAATTACTAGGATTGAATTTCCCAAACCCTATTCTCTCCTCTTGGAAACCGCCGCCCCTCCCCTGTGATCTCCTGCCGGCTCTCCCTCCTCTCGCCTCGCTTCTTCCCCAACGCAAGGAGGCTTTACTATCTTACCCTAGCTCTCCTCCTCTTGAAGAATTCCCCAATATCAAGCATGTATGGCGGACCCGGAGTTTGAGTGGGGATTAGTCTTCAACGCCGACGGAAGTATTAACAGGGTTTGAAGACGAAGCCACCGTGGAAGAGTATTTGGAGAGAGTCGTCCCGATCCTCGCAAGCATCTACGACCGACAACTTTCAAAGTACACTTGGAGTCTCGAGAGCCAAGCATTCACGCCCTCCTCGTCACCGTCAATCTCTCTGTGGCTAAAGGCCATTGGTGTGGCCACCATCTTCGTGGCATCGTTGAGTTTGCTAAAAGCCTTCTCCCGCTAACCCGAATTGAGTGAGAGTGATCAAGGTACTCATTGTGAAATTTCTAAACATTAGTCGTGGGATTTTATTAATTTTCCGCATTTGCTTTGTTGTGAACTTTTGGAGATTCATCATTAATTGTGCCTAAATACTAGCTTGAAACTGTTTATCATAACATTTCATCAATGGAAAATGCTTGAATCTTAATTTACGAAAGGCCTAATCTTACTTTAGTAAACTTTGTGATTCTTAATGAATTTCATGTGCAATTCTTGAATGTTTCACATCACTTTCCCTTCATGAAATGCTTGTTTGAAATTTTTTAATTTAAAATAAAGCATTTCAAATTTGAAATTTAATTACAAATATTTTTTAATTAATATTTCAAAATAAGTTATTTAAAATTTAAATATTAAAAAATATAAAACTTGAACCGGCGGTTTTGGACAAAACCGGCCGGTTTGAAGATAAGCCGGTTTTCAGGTTAAACCAAACCTGCCCTTGGACCGGTTCACGGTTGAACCAGTCGGACCGGCCGGTCCGGTCCGGTTTTTAAAGCATTGGTTTTGAAAGACTATGTTGTCTAAAATTAGTGAACCATATATGCTCTTGTCTACTATAAAAGAAATTTGAGACGCCTTCAAGCAAACATACTGCAAAGATGTGCATCTACGAGATCAAAACTAAGATCTCAACAACCAAGCAAGGTAACCTTCAAGATATTGAATATTTTGATGTAATGAAGATTTATTGGCATGAACTAGAATACTTAAAAAACCTTAAGATGGCGTGTTGCAATGATGCAGTAATTCTTATGTAATTTATGGAAAGAAAAAGGGTGTTTGAGTTCATTGTGTAGCTCAAGAATATCTTCAATCAAATTCGTGTCGAAATCTTAAACACAGAAAATCTATTATCCCTAAATGAGATATTCCCGTTTAAGAAGAAAGAACAGTAATGCTCAATACTTAAATCTTCGAAGCTTTTGCCATGACTACCATCGAACCCCAAGGTAAGGGATTTATTGCTACATATTCTTCCCCTATAAAAGGACAAAAGCCTGGTTCCAATATCAATATATAGTGTGATTATTGCAAGAAAAAAGGGCACATTTAATAAAATTTGCAAAAACTCCATGGAAAGTCCTTAGGTTATGGTGGAAATAAAAATTGACACAGAAAATGGCAAAAGTTTATCTTACTAAATTAGAAAGGCTCAACTCTGAAGAAATTGAGAAATTTCCTGAACTCTTTCGCGAAACTATTCAAATTATGCTCTCTAGCTCAAAATGATTTAACTTTTAACTTATGTATTTTTAATTCCTCAAATAACCCAAATAATAAATTACCGGGTGAATCTTACTCGAAAGCTAAAAAACTCAAAAGTTGTATTTTGGGATGAAGCTGATTGCATGATTCTAGCATGGTTGTGAAAGACCATGTTGCCTAAAATTATTGGACCATATATGTTCTTGTCTACTATAAAAGAAATTTGGGATGCCTTCAAACAAATATACTTCAAAGTCATGCATATCTACGGCATCAAAATTAAGATCTCAACAATCAAGCAAGGTAACCTTCAAGTTATTGAATATTTTAATGTAATGAAGATATATTGGCATGAACTAGATTACTTAAAAAATCTTAAGATGATGCAGTAATTCTCAAGTAATTTATCAGAAGAGAAAGGTGTTTGAGTTCATTATATGACTCAACAATATCTTCAATCAAGTTTGTGTCCAAATCTTAAGTAGATAAAATCTATTATTCCTAAATGATATATTCTTTTATACTGGCTGAAGAAGAAAGGACAATAATACTCAATACTTTAGTCTCTTAAGCATTTGCCATGACTATTATTGAACCCCAATGTAAGGAATTTATTGCTACAAATTCTTCGCCTAGAAAAGGGCAAAAATCTGCTTCCAATATCTGAATATCAATATATGGTGTAACTATTGCAGGAAGAAAGAGCACACCAAATAAAAATTGTGAAAACTCCATGGAAAGCCTTTAGGTTATGGTGGAAATAAAAAATGACTCATAAAATGGCAAAAGCTTATCTTATTGAATCAGAATGGCTCAACTTTGAAGAAATTGAGAAATTTCCTGAACTCTTTCGAGAAACTATTCAAATTATGCTCTCTTTCTCAAAATGTTACAACTTTTAACTGATGTACTTGTAATGACTCGAATAACCCCACCACCCAAAACACACACACAAAAAGGACATTAGATTCCAATAGCCATTGATCACATGACAAACATCGCCAACATCTTTTAAATCTACACAGGCCAAGCCGTCAAGGAAATATTTTTATTTCTCTACGTTTACCCTTAGTAATATATTACATGTTCCTAGTCAAAATGTAATTTTTTTTATCGATCCATAAAATCTCCATAAATTACAGTTGTGAGATGACATTTTATTTGTTAATTATTATGTATTTCAGAACTTCACTAAGGGGAAAACGATTGGATAAACTAGAAAGAAGAATGAGCTACATCTTCTTGAAGACAAAATCAGTTTATCATGCTCCTTCATTTCAACCTGCAATATTGAAATAATTTGACAGCATCATTATAGGCTAGGATGTACCTACTTCAAAACTATACATTGTATGGTTCCTACCCTTTTATGAATATAAACATTGAAAATTTTAATTGTAATAGCTGTGAAACTATAAAACATCATTATATTGTTTTCTTGATAGTAATTTTAGAGCTTCCACTCTATTTATTTTAGTTCACTCTAATATTTGGGGACCCTTCAAAATCCTCAACATTTTTAGAGCTACTGGATTTGTTATTTTCATTGATGATTGTTATTTTCATTGATGATTGTACTTGGATAACATAAATTTATCTCATGAAATAAAACATATGATGCAACATTATCCTCACTTTCTTTCTCATGATAAAAAATCATTTCCATATAACATTACAATATCTTGTAATTTCTTCAATCACACATCATCTTTATTCTTTTATAAAGAGGGTATTATTCACCAATCCTTTTGTCTTGAAATTCCCCAACAAAATAGGATGATAGAAAAAAAATCATCACTTTATGGAAGCTGCTAGGACTCTTTTTCTCTAGAATTAAATACCAAAAATATATTTGAGAGATGATATTCTAACAACCACTTAACTAATCAATATAATACCCTCCGTAGTGATTGACTTTTAAAGTCCTTTAAATGATGTGATAATTTTTGCCCACACATAATGATGTGAAACTACGAGGAGTTTGCTTAGAAATTTAAAAGAAAAGATTAAAGTGTTGCTTCTTATGAATTTAAAACTAGCACATAAAATTTGAGTGAGGAATTTAAAAATTATCAACTTGCTTAGGCCAAAGATTCGCAATAGAGATTAACTAAGCCGATTCAATCAAAGTTCTAGGAGAATTTAATATGCAAAGTACAATAACAAAACCCAACGTTTAACAATGAGAATTTCACCTTGGGGCCGTATCACTCAAGGGGTAGTGGACTTTTGGCGGAGATAGAAGATCCAAGCGATGAAAGAAGTTACCACTAGGGAGAGGGTACCGAAGAACTTCGGAGGAAAAGTTGCCGGTTGGGATGGAAGTTGTAAACGACCGTCGAGGCTCCAAGCGTGCTTTGAAAGTTTTCGGTCGTAGATGCTTGCGAGGATTGGCACGACTCTCTCCAAGTACTCTTCCACGGTGGTTTCGTCTTCAAATCCTACGTCGAAGCACGGTGACCGTAGGACGTTGATGCTTCCGTCGGCGTTGAATACTAGACCCCACTCAAGCTCGGGATCCGCCATTCAACATTGAAGTGGGTGGGGAGATGTCGTCGTCTTCTTCTTTTGTCTCAACCTCTCAAGGGGGATGAAGAGAGGGCTGGCCTAAGGTGGGGAAAAGAGCAAGGGGGGCGGCTATGGGTGTGAGAGGCGGCTAGGGTTAGGAGAATAGGTGAAGAGGAGGTGTGGAGGGAGTTTAATCCAAATCTGAATTTAATTTCAGATTTAATTAAGTTTGGAGGGAGAATAATTTGAATTTGGATTTTGAAATAGGTGTAGTGAATGCATTAAAATTGCATTAATGGGATTCCTCCTTGGGTGGCCGGCGGCATGGGTGAGGGAGGGGAGATATTTACTAAAATCTGAATTTATTTTAGATTTCAAGTAAATTAGGAGGGAGTTAAATGGGATTTGAAATTTGAATCAAGAGAATTAATTGTCATTAACTAGCCTTAAGTGGGATTCCCCCTTTGATGGGGCCGGCGGCTAGGAGAGAGGGGAGGGGGTGAGGAAGCAATTGCACACTTTCCAAATGGGTTGTTGCCACCTAGGATGAAAAATTAGTAACTCCTCATGTGAAGAAATTTGAATTGGATCAATTTCAAAACTTTCCTTTTTTGGAAGATTTCAAATAAGGAAAGTTTTGAATTTCAAAATTTGAAATTCAAAATGTAGTAACTTCCTCATTCATTGCTATGCAACAATTAAGGAGCCACTAGGATGATGGATGTCGTCACCAAGGGTGGAGCATGGGATGGCCGGCGGCTAATGTAGGAGGAGGGGTGGGGTGGCCGACGGGTTGGGTGGGGTTCTTTCGGCGGAGCTTGGAATTCTAGTGGTGGACACGATTGGATGAAGTGTTGGAGGAATGGATCTCGGGTGAAGATGGTCGTGGAGAAAAAGGAGAACCAAAATTTAGAAAAGAAAATAATAAGATAACACGAACCACGAGTCGAGGACGCTTCCAACGACTGGTGGGTATTGCAAACGCTCACCTTGAGCTCAATCACCCTTCTCTAGCCCTCATGCAAGAAGAAGAAGATAACATAAAATTTCATTCAAATATTCATTAAAAATCAAAGTGATACAAGAGACCACTATATATAGGTCTTGACTCATAAAAAGTGAAAAAGACTAAATTGCCCTCAGGGCTACAAAGAAACATAACTCCCCACAGGGGTAAAATGGGAAAACAGTAAATCAAACAATACAATAATAATAAAATACATCATGTCATCTAAATCAAAAGTAGAGACGCTGAATCGTGGCCGTCGATCTGCGGTTTCGCCGGCGATAAACATGTCGGTAGCGTCTGTCGATGTCCTCATCACATAACTTCCTTTCAAAAATTCTTTATAAATATTTGATGCATTGCCTTTGCCTATATTCACAAATAGGACAAGGGTAAAGTGGATTTTAAAGCCCTCATATGTATCTTTATTGGGTAGTTTTTCATTAAAAAATGGTACAAGTGTTTTCATCCTATCACGAAAGCATTGTTTCTAAGAATGCCACTTTGATGGAAAGCAAAGTTTTTCCAATTAAACACATTTTTAGAGGGAGAACTTTAATATAGAAGATAATTTTGATGAAACATTTATCTTTCATCATTACATCCCTATGAAGCACATCCACGTACTGTGTCACTTCAGGTCTACACAAGAAGAAATAAACCCAGCTAGACTCTCCAACAATCTCAAGGCTTGGAATTGTTATATGGAAATAATAATCAACTCATCACAACTCGATATTTCTCATCTCCCAATGCACATATTTCCACAAATTTTCCCTTCACATGAGGTGTTCTTGACAAATATAAATTCCAGTTTCATTCCAATACCATAAACTCTATTTGAGGCAATTGATTTTTTTTTTTAAAGGATGGCTTGAGAGGAGATTAATGCCCTAAAAAAAGTACTTGAGACGTTGTTGAACTATAGAAAGAAAAGAAAATGGTTGTATGCAAGTGAATTTTTTCTATAAAATATAAGATAGATTGGAGTTTGGACTGATGCAAGGCAATATTAGTGGCTACTGGATATACTCAATCCTATGAAATTGACTATCAAGAATCCTTTGCTTCTGTCGCAAAAATGAATACAGTTAACATATTGATTTCCCTAGCAGCTAATCTTCAATGGTTTATGCAAGAAACAACTGATTTGTTTTAAGAGCTAACTTTGAAGCGGCATTTAAAGCGATTGCCCAAGAAACCTATAAACTTTTGTGGATCAAAATTATCTTGGAAGATTTAAAATTCAGATGGGAAGTGCCAAAGAAAAAAAAATAGTGATAATAAAACTGTCATCAACATTAATGTTCATAACCCAGTATAACATGATCATCCAAAGCATGTAGACGGAGATAGATTTTTCATAAAAGAGATACTAGAGATGTTATAAATCAAATTGCAGAATATCCTTATATCAACTTGCCGAATACTTCAACTTGCTGAATAATTCACCAAAAATTTTGCAACCCCACGCTTAAAATATTGTTAAGTAAACTTGGAATGGTAGATTTATATTGGTTAATTTTAGGGAGTGTTGAAGATAGTGGGGTCCCACATCGTGGGATCCACTATTCTGCCTTCTCCTTGCATCCGCCCAACCCAAATTTCCATCCTAAGTAGAAGGGTGGTGAGTCTACCCACTATGCAACCAATCATAATATGATCTATCGAGCACACGGATTGATGAGCTTAGTCAGTGGATCCTCTTACTCTTAACCCTTAGATTGCACAATCTTGTGTTTTCTCTCCCATCAACTATAGAGGAGCTTATAAATATTCCAATTTATATATAAAAAAGTTATGCAATAAAAATCAAAATTGTTTTTTATATCTATACTTTTCTACTTATATATATATATATCACTTAATCAATAATTAAATAGTTAAGTATTTTTTTAATATCACGGTTCAACTCTGGGTTAAATTCCGATTGCACCTTTGAATACTTTTCTCATTCAATGTCCGGTTATAAAATATTAGAAATGACTTTTTTTTATCAGATTTAAATGGGAATTTAACTCTTAACAGGGCACAATGGAGAAAAAGGATTCATGTAGCCTACCTCACATAGTGTGGTAAAAATTTTATGTTGTTGTTGTAATATCCGGTCCAATGTTCATTACCTTAGTTTTTAGCAGTCTAATATTATCTAGGTACAATTAAATCTTGTTTATATATATCGTTTGTTTTATAAAGCTCGGCATCTCAGTTCTATAAGATATTTTAGCCTTTTTTAATTATATTGGTGGATTGCAACTTATTATTTTTTTTTTTTTGGGACATTTAGGTCGATTAAGACAAACTCACACACACATCGCATACACAAAGACTCGAACCCAAGACATCTTAATTGGTAGCCTAAATGTCAAAGAATGGAAGCTCAGGTATTTAAACTACCCATAAAGCAGCTGATATCTTAAGGCTGTATGATAATCGTAACATTACTGATACTTTTTGGCTGTGTACAATCACTGATTGAATATGCGCTTGATCTTGTAAATGCTTGTTTTCATATCATCTATTGCTTGCAACTAAAATTGCCATCATATTTATTTAGTTTTGGACGACAAAAAGGCCTGCAATAATGCCAATCTTTTGATAATATGTTTTATATCTCTAGTTATTACTGCTGATCTTCTATTTCCTTGAATGTGGTCACCATTTCCCTGAGATTTTATTACCTTGCGATTTCCATAGCATTTAATAATATTTGATTATTACAGGTACATGGATGTGGAGTGTTGAACTGAATAGAGGACTTTCAATCTGCTGAACCTGATTGGAGTTTCATCGGATGTAATTTATTTAGATTCCTTTAGATCTCTCTTTTTAGTCATTATATGAGTCTGCGTCATTATGAATACTGCCCGTTCATCTTGTCTTGCACTTTTTGGCCATCCAGGCTATCAGATATATGCTGCCAATGAAACTATCAGTTAACCCAGCCTTTCTTCGTATGATTTGGTGAGCCCTGGGCAGTTGCTTGTGTAATGAATTGGATTTGTTTTTCAGTTCTAACTCTTTATATTCGGCATGGTAGGCTTGCTTTGTGCAGGTGTTTCTGTTGTTCGTCTGATGAGCTCTCTGAAAACTATTCTTAGGCGGACTCTTCATATCAGATTTTACTGGTGGCTTTTGATGGAAAATTGCTGGAATGCTTGATTTTGTGAACAAGTGTTGGAAAATTAGTGTGAATGTTTTGGTCCAAATCAGTTCAGAGTCGTGCATTCTTTTGGAGCTTTTGGTTGCAGATTACTTAACGTCTAATTATGCACAATCATCCACCAGGATCCTTGTGGTCAGTTTGTTATATTGGATGCTTAGTAACCCAAATCCTTTAGGTAAAGGAAATTAATTTCATTTTCTTTGCTTTCTTTCCAGTTTTTGTCATTCAATGCGCATTACAAATATTCTCAATAATTAGCTGAATAGATTTCTCATTCCTTCGTATCGTTTGTTTGTTCGAAGCATTATACAGCAGCCCATGGAGGGGCGGAATCCAGGGAGGGAATTTCGGCTGATTTGGTGGGGCTCAACAAGGAATTAATTCATTATGTTAGGAGAGGCTCAATTAGGAAAGGATTTTCTAATTGAATTTCAAATAGAAAAGGAAAATATATTAGGAAAGGATTTCATAATTGAATTTCAAATAAAAGAGGGAAATATATTAGGAAGGGGGTGATTTAGGAGGGAAGGAGGAGAGCTTATTTAAGGCTAAGTTTAGGGTTTATTTGTTTTTTAATGCAGATTTTTATTTGTGTTTGTTGTAACTTTTTTTGTAGGGCTTTCTAGCGGCGGCTAGACTGTTTGGGAGAGTCGATCTACCTCTCGAATTGTAGATCACCTGTATCTTGCTTTCAAATTGAAGTTATAATCCAAAATCAGCCATTATTGTCAGTATTTATACAGTTTTTCTATTGTTCGTTCACTGTTTTTGTCTCCAAGGCGTATCAAATTGATATCAGAGTAGTGTCCTGGATCAAAATATTCACTATTACAGAGGCATGATAGGGTGAGGAAGCTAAAAATGGAAATTCTTTAAGGGGAATATGCTCAAGGATGGGTGTATCGGATGAAGCATTACTTCGCTATTAATAGGCTTACGGAGGGGGAAAAGCTTATGGTGGCAGGGCTATGTTTGGGGGGCAAAGCCTTAGCTTGGTTTCAGTGGAGTGAAGCGAGGTACCCACTCCATTCATGGGGAGAATTTGAGGGATTGTTGAAAAGTTTTCGAGCCATCCGGGAAGGAGACCTACACGAGCAATTTTATGCCTTGACCAAGGAGGGGACAATCATGGAGAAGTAAAAAAATTTTGAGATGCTATTGGGTAGGCTGAGGAGAATTTCTGAGGAAGGTTTGGAGGGGAATTTCATGAAGGGTATGAAAGAATACATATGAGCAGAACTCAGGATGTTGAGGCTAATGGGGCTGAGGGAGACGATGGAATTAGCACAACGGGTGAAAGTGAAACATCAGAGGGAAAAGGTCAGCATAAGCAATAACATGGGATGCACTTACATGAATACCTTCACGACCCTGGCACGAAAAATCCAAGCGGCGTCTTTTCAGAGAGAAGTGTCGAAGGAGAAGTATCGGAATTCGTGCGAGAAGCCATTTCAAGTGCCTTATAGAGGCGAAGGTACATGACAGGAGGGCAAAAGGTTATGTTATATATGCGACAAGAAATTTACACCATGACATTTATGCAAAAAGCATACTTTGCAGGTTCTCTTGGTGTGTGATGAGGTGGGGGACGAGGCTGAGGCTGAGGCTGAGAGGGAAGAAGAATAGGAAGAAGAGCATGTACACTTAGAGGTGGTTGAAGTTTCATTGAACTTGATAGTGGGATTCAACCCGAATCATACTATGAAGGTGAGAGGATAGATAGGAGGAGAGGCAGTGGTGATCCTAGTGGATAGTGGGGCTATTCATAATTTCATATCAAACCAGGTGGTAGACAAACTTGGGCTAAAACTGGTTGACACATGAGGTTTTGGAGTGATGATGGATACATGAAAAGTGGAAAAGAGTGGAGGGATATGTCAGGGTTTGGTGGTAGAGTTGCAGGGGATTCACATCAGGGAGGATTTTCTTCCTTTGAAGTTGGGGAATACTGATTTGATTCTGGAAATGAAGTGGCTACAAACCTTAGGGGGAGACCAAGGTAAACTGGAAAACATTAGTTATGAAGTTTCAGGTAGAGGGGAGAAGGTGGTAACTAAGGGAGACCCCAGCTATGGTTTAAAATTGCGCAATATGAGGCGCGCCTCAGTGCAATTTCAGACTTTTAAGCCTCAGAGCCTACGCAATGAGAGCTGGCATTGAGGCTTACTCATGTTTAGAGGTGTCAGCCTCTTAAAATTTAAAAAAACCCTATCCTAATAAGATTTCACAATTGGTCTGTCTGCTCGGTGCCGCTTGGTATCGCTCGGTATCACTAGGTACATGCTCGGTACTGCTCGATACCACTCGGTACAACAATGCTCGGTACCACTAGGTACATGCTCGGTGCCGCTATGTACATGCTCGGTACCGCTCGGTATCTTTCCATACAAATGACTTCGGGCTTTAAAAATAAGCATAACTTCAAAATTACTCTTACAAGGGCGCTGCCCCTTGACCCCACGACTTGACTGGGCAAGTCGAACCCCGCCAGGGGGCAGCGTCCCCTTCAACCCCCTGGTTGTCCAACATATTGTTGTATTCATTGCTATTTATTTTTGAAATTATATGTTAATGAAAAGAATACTGTGATTGGGGAAAGATAGAATTTGAGTTTAACTATATTTCATATTGTCTTATTATTGGAATATTTTGATTTCACTTCATAGCTTGTGGCTTTTTATGTTTTATATTTTTTTCTATTAGTATATAAAAAAATTATCATTTTATGTTTACGCAATCTTTTGATTTTGAGGCTTACGCCTCAAAATGCCTTGAGGCTTACGTCTCACCTCACAAACAAAAAACACCTCAATACCCGATTACACAATTTTAAACATTGACCCCAGCTAATCCAAAGCAATGATTTCTTTGAAATCCCTGGTTCATCCCCTACAAGTAGGTGGATTCTTGGTGGAGCTTTATAGTCTGGAGGGAGGAGAGATAGAAGATGTAACGGATATTCCATATATGGTCCAGCCACTTCTTCAGCAATTCAGGGAGGTATTTCAACTTCCCTAGGGATTGTCATTCCCTTGGGAGCACGTGCATTCTATCGTTCTGAAGGAAGGAGTCTTTCCCATTAGTGGCCAGCCATACCGTCGCCCTTAGGTCCAGAAGGATGAGATTGAGAGACTGATTAGAGAGATGCTTGAAGTTGGAATTGTCAAGCCTAGTGTAAGCCCTTTCTCTAGTCCTGTGTTGTTGGTGAAGAGAATGATAGAAGTTAGAGGTTCTGTGTAGACTACAATGCCCTGAATAAGGAAACTGTACCTCACAAGTTATTCGTACCAGTCATTGATAAACTATTAGATGAGTTGCATAGATTTGTGATATTCTCCAAAATCGACTTGAAATCCGTATACCACCAGATCATAATGCGACCAGGTGACACCCACAAGATAGCTTTTCGGACGCACAAGGGACATTATAAGTTCTTGATGATGCCTTTTGGCCTCACCAACGCACCGGACACCTTCTAGTCTTTGATGAATAGGGTATTCCACCCCTACCTGCGAAGGTCTGTGCTGGTATTTTTTGACGATATATTGGTATATAGCATGTCTGAAGGGGAGCACTTGGAGCATTTGGGATTTGTGATATCTACCTTAAGAGAGCACTCATTATTTTCCAATCAGAAGAAGTGTTTTTTCGCCCAGGAGTATTTAAGATATGTGGTATGTTAGAAGAGTGTGACAACTGACCAAAGTAAGATTAAGGCTATGCTCAGGTGGCACATATCCAAGATTTTAAAGGAGCTGAGAGGATTCTTAGGACTCACAAGCTATTATCGAAAATTTGTGAAAGGCTACGGTTCTATAGTGGGGTTCTTGACAGAACAACTCAAGAAAGACAACTTTAAGTGGGGAGAGTCTGCCACCAAGGCTTTTGAGGAGTTGAATAAGGCTATGACTAGTGTACCAGTGTTAGCTCTTTTATATTTCAGTCTGTCTTTTTTAGTTTAGACATATCCCTCGGGTTTTGGATTAGGAGCGGTACTCATGCAGAACCAGAGACTAGTGGCCTATTTTAGCCATGTGTTGACGGCCAGGGCAAAGTCTCAATTTAGTTTATGAGAGGGAGCTGATGACAATCATGTTGGCCATTTAGAAATGGCGGCTTTATTTATTGGGAAGATATTTCATCGTCAGAACTGATTAGAAGAGTCTGAAGTTCTTATTGAAGCAAAGAATGGTCACCAAGGAGCATCAACGATGGCTTTCCAAGTTATTAGGTTATGACTTCGAGATTCAGTGTCGACCTAGAGTTGAAAACAATGCAGCACATGGTTTATCCAGGTGCATGGGTGAACCCCGAATGATGCCATTTATTGTGCCCTTCTTAGTTGAATGGGAAGCACTGCGGAGAGAAAGCGAACATAATGAATGGTTGAGAAAAGTTAGGGAATAGCTAGCAGGAAATAAGAACAACCATCTGGGATATTCAGTAGTGGGATAGAGGTTGCTTTATTATGGGTGATTTATGCTTCCAAATATCTCTTCTTACATTCCTTGATTGCTTTAGGAGTTTCATGGGATAGCCATTGGGGGACATTCGGGGGTCAAAAACACGTATCACCGACTCTCTGTAGAGCTGTATTGGGAGGGTATTCAAAAGGATGTCAATAAGATGGTGTCTTGATGTGACATATACTAGAGGCACAAATATTTAGTAATGTCTCCAGAAGGGCTCCTATAGTCGTTAGCTCTGCCAGAAAAGGTGTGGGAGAAAGTGAACATGGACTTCATTGAAGGGCTGCCAAAGTCAGAATGATATACTACGATACTAGTGGTAGTGAATGATTGAGTAAGTATACCCATTTCATTCCCTTTCATCAACCCTATACAGTAGTATCAACAACGACGACTTTCATGAGGGAGGTGTTGAGACTATATGAGTCTCATAATCGATTGCATTGGATCGAGACAAGATCTTCTTGATCCAATTCTAGAGAGAATTGTTCAAAATGCAAGCTATTGTTTTTAAAATGAGCACTGCTTATCATCCTCAGACGGATGGACAAACAAAGGTGGTCAATCTTAGTGTGGAGACCTATTTGCGATGTTTTATATCAGATACACCGAAGTTATGGGCAAAATGGTTGGTTTGGGCAAAGTATTTGTATAACACTTCCTATCATTTATCAACTCATACTATACCGTTTAAATTGTTAAATGGAAGAGATCTGCCTCACTTGATATATTATGGACAAGGCAGCACACCAGTGGCTTCGATAGAATAGTACTTGGAGGATATAGACATGATCTTGGGGGAATTGAAGAGGCATTTGTTGAGAGCTCAATAAATTATGAAGAGGATAGGGTGTATTTGAAGCTCCATCACTATAGCCAGAAAACCGTGTCACAAAGACGGACTGATAAGTTATCACCGAAAGACGGAATGATAAGTTATCACCACGATATTTTGGTCCTAATGAGATAGTGGAGCACATCGGGGTCGTGGCATAGCGCCTACAATTACCACCATCGTCAGCCATCCACCCGGTGTTTCATGTGTCCCAATTGCGACGCGTGATAGGAGAGCACATTCCATCTTCTACGCTTCCCCCAACCTTGACGGACGACACGAAGGTGTTGTTGGAACCATTAGAGGTCAAAGAGTGTGACGGGGAGCAAGAAGAAGTAAAGAGGTGTTGATCAGGTTGAAGGATCTACCGAAGCACGAGGCCACGTGGGAGTCTTACCAGATTATTCAACTGCAGTTCTCTTCATTCCACCTTGAGGACAAGGTGGTATTTTTGGACGGGAGTATTAATACAACAACCCAGGAAGGAGGGGCCGAATCCTAGGAGACAATTTCAGCTGATTTGGTGGTGCCCATCAAGGAATTAATTCATTATGTTAGGAGAGGATCAATTATGAAAGAATTTTCTAATTGAATTTCAAATAAAAGAGGGAAAATATATTAGGAAAGGGGAGTGATTTAGGTTTATTAATATAATTATGTATTAGTGTTCCTCAGTCTAATACTATTTTGTTTGTGTTTTTTATATATCTCTTATTTAGTGTTCCAACTTCTTGATTATTTTTTAATTACATAGCTTTTAGCCTATGAAAAAGGCTTGTGTGGGGTTTTGTTTTCAGCCCTAAAAAAAGGACTAGTTTTTCTCTCTAACAGAGATCTATGAATTGGCTTTTATTTTTCTCTCTTCAATTTGTGCAGTTTTATTAAAAATATTTTATCACCTAATTCCTATCAGGCGACCAAGTGATGGCGTAGATTTAACACTTTTTTAAGGAACTATCATCATTTACAGAATCTGTAACACGCTTTCCTCATTTTGAGGAAAAATTATTTTGTGCGGAAGCGGACAGGATACCAAAGCTCGTGGCTCGGTGTGACTGACGTGATTCATTCTGATTGATATTCGGATATAGAGCTGCCTTCGACGTCTACACAGAATAATCTCTCTTTTTGAGGGTGTACTGTCGTGAAGGTTTATCCGCAAATCCTTATTGTTTTTCAAATGTTCATATTAAAATTAGTTGGCCAATCACATGTTTATTTATTTGAAATATTGATATTAAGATTTAGGAGACTTTGTTGAATGAGTATAGAGCTCCTATGAAAGTGGTTGATTGAGGGAAAAGTTGTCTGAGGGGCTATTTGATTTGCTAAAAAAAGAATGTGAAGTATTTTACATGCAGGAGATATTGAAATTTGGGTGTTTGATCTGATGAAAAAGGAATATACTGTAAAATTTTAGTGAATTTTTTTTCACTCATTTTATTTTTGATGTATTGTAAGCTTGTCTAATTTTGATCATTTTCTTCACTACAAGTTGATACATTGTTGCTGCCTGTCGGTCATTGTTGGCCAGCCACTATTGGTCTCTTGTTGCCACCGCTACCGATTGTCACTGCCAATCAACCATCGCTGACCGCCTCACCGGCAACTATAATCATTTAACATTGCATTCCATTCATTTTATTCAAGCCAAATAAATAATAGTAATCTATTGCATTCATTTACACCTATCCAAACAACTTCAACCATTATATATATATATATATATATATATATATATATATATATATAATACTTAGAAATGGAGTCCGTACACTAACGGGGCTAAGCTGTAGCTAAGAAATGTTTTTTTTTAACCCATCAGCCCACAAATTCGTGGGCTTGGTCAAGCCCAGCCCATCAATTACATTCGACTCCACCTTATGGTAAGGACATCTTATTGTAGTGAGCTGAATTTCAACCGAAAACTTAAGATTAACTGTGGACTCTCTTCATGAGGTAACTCATATATATGACTGTCTCCTCTAATATGATGGATCAATCGAAATTTTTATATTATAAATGGCTGCTACATGATGAAGAGTTACTTTAAACATATATTTATTCTCAAAATGTTTTAGATGAGGCAACTGCCTAATTTTGGTCTTATAAAGAAAACAAGTTATATAAATTTAATTGAGGCTCGATCGAAACGAGTATACGCTTGAATGGGTTGGAGTAGCTCCATTGGCAAATAAGATTATAGAGAGTGTGGCCTTGGATGATATGGTCATATAAAACGTCAGTTTTTTGATGACCTGCTTAGCAGAGTAAATGTATTAAATATTGTCTATGTTATGAAACGTAGAGGTAGACTTAAAAAGGTTTGATTAGAAAGTATTAGAAATGATCTTTTTTTTATTAGATTTAAATGTGAATTGGACTTTTAAAAGGACAAAACGGAGAAAAATTATTCATGTAATTGACCTCATATGATGGGATAAAGATTTGATGTTGTTGTTGTAGGCTATTTTACCTCTTTTTACTTCATTTAAAATAGCTTTAGGGGGGAAAAAGCCAATCTTCTATAATGTGAAACCAAATCCCTAGGCCCAAATGATCATTTCGGCCCACTAATTTGTTTTTGGCCTTAATGATAGGTTTTAATTAAACCTAACCCAATAGCTAATGGACTCTCCTTCTGATATTTAAATATTGTTCGTGTCAATTGGGCTTTAATGCTGATCATCAGAGATCCTGATTAGGTTAATTTTAGGACCTTGAACTCTACTTATGCTCTGGGCTTGAAAAAAATGGTCTGATTGAGACTCTATAAGAAATTTGGAGGGACTTGAAAAGTATGACTGACCCTAATTTTTGCGTAAACTCGTTGTTGTGACTTCCAATTGATCCAAATTATGTTCATAAATCACTTCAATTTATGTATTTGTGAGGTCCAAGTTCTTCTTTCTTCCCTTTCAAGGCATTATATGATTTTTTTTATTGTCTCAAACCAATCTTCATACAATAAATTTCAAAAATTTTATAAGATATTGATAAAAAAATGAATATTTTATATATCACAAAGCCACATTTATAAAAATATCATATTGTTCTGTACACATTTTATAAATTTTTTAATTCCAGTCCACATTCCATAGAAGAGATAATGATAAAGAAGGTACAGTCAAAAAGCAAACCTCCATGATTCATGCCTTCCATGCTCCCTTACTGTGCAGTAAGCTCAATTGAATAGTTAAAAGGGCAATAAAGAAAGGATTTGGTCACCTAATTGAATAGATAGTGTTCACACTGCCATTGATGAACTCCAACATTACCATGTGATAACAACGTTTACTATATTATATTATAGAAGACCATATTATATAGCTTGTGGCAGACATTTATGTCCTTCACACATCAAACAAAGATAAAAGAACAAACCCTTAGTCTTCATCTCAGACAAAGGAAAGTCCCCATGATCTTAAAGAAGATGCCTTTTCTTTTGTCCTTAGTTAGAACTATCAAACAAAAAAAAAATGTTGCTCGTGTTCAATTGTGTTAGTTCAATACTTAGTTTGGATTTGATTAATTTTTGCAAGTTTATTTATTTGATGTGTCAAATATGAATCATATATTGTTTGATTTTGTTCGACTTGTTGGATATCTTGATTACGTATTATATATACACATTGTATATACTCATATATTTGTTATGGACTTCACATATTTGTTAAACTTGCTAAGGAGGTAATTTGGTCACATTAAACGGAGGCTTTCCGATGACCCGGTTAGAAAAATAGAAGTATTAGATTTGACTTATAATAAGAAAGGTAGAGGTAGACCTACAAAGACTTGGTTAGAAAATATTAGAAATGATCTTTCTTTATTAGATTTAAATGAGAATTTGACTTTTAACAGAACACAATGACAAAAAAATATTCATGTAGCTTACCCCACATAGTGGGATAAAGGCTTGATGTTGTATTGTATATATCATATATTTACATATAACAATGTGTATTATTTGTAATTTATCATTTGTAAGTGGACTTTTTGTTCAAAATAGCTCCTACACCGCTTGACGTGTCGACGAATTGCTCGTTCGCTTAACGAGCTGGACTGAATAATATTTGAGCTAGCTGAAGCCAAGCTTTTATAGAATAGTTAATGGCATCTTTATCAGAGCTTGTTAGTGCAATAAAGCATGATTTCTGCACTTTTAGTCAAAAATTTTCTTGTAGTGTTCCTCTTTCAGTCCACATTGAAAAGGAAAAGACAATATAAGCTGTCAAACTCTCTCTTGCATGCATATAAGAAAGAGAGAAAGTAGTAATGCTTTTGCATATTTAATTAGGATCTTTGAAGTATTCAAAAGGAATCAGAGGACTGCGCGCATGGATTGGTATTAGAAGTTGACTGATTGATTTAGATGTTTGTATGGCTTCTATTTTAGTAATAGAACTTTTCCTACATTTTCTTTGAAAGCATGCATTGAAGCTTCTGCTTTTCTCTTGAATCAAATAATTTAAGCTATATGAGCTACAGATTGAATAAACAAACTTATCAAGCAAGATGATATGTATGGGATCCAGCAGATTATAAAAATGAATGGATATGCATGCCCTGAACATATTTGACCTTGTTGGCCTCTTTATTTACTAGTTTTAAGTCTCTGAAGGTTTCAACATGATAAAGATGAAGATCTTAATTAGTTTTTTTGCTTTAATTCCATGCTAATTATGTCTTTGAACCTGGTAAATTAAAGTTTTATTTCGAACAGTTTTCTTGCTATTTCTGAATCAGCTTTTTCGCTTAAAAACTTTTGTACTAAAAAATGCTTTATGAAGTATTAAAAAATTGTCTCAAATAAAACCTAAGTTGTTACTTTTGATATCAATAATAGGATCATTGAAATTTTTGTGGTTTTAATGAAAATTATTTCAGAACTTTGATGTTGATTAGGCTGTCTTACAGTTTCTTAAAGCAATTTTTTAGTATAAAAATTAAAATTTTGATATTAGAAAGCTGCTTTAAAAAGCAGTAAGAATTTCGTCCCAAACAAAGTCTTAGGGTCTGTTTGTTTGGAATAACTTTTTCACTGCTTTGTTTTTTAAATCGCAACTAGCTAGAATTTTATTTGGCAAATGGTTTCCCACTACTTTTAACAAAATTCTGGGACAACCATAATTAGAAGTGTATGATAGCTTCAAAAAAACAAAAGAAAACAACGAAAAGTGCCCTTGCAAAACTTATTATTGAATTTTATAATTATTTCTCAATTTACAAGTATATTATATTCTAAGAAATGTAGATTTCATTAGAGCTTGATTATGAAGAATTATAGATGTAATTCATATGATAAAACATAGAGATGCACACTCTATTTATAAAACAAAATATTTGATAGCTAAAAAATACAATAAGATACTCAAATCTTATTTAATAAAATAAAATTTGACTAAATATTCATAGTCCGAGCATGTTTTCTTTGTTTTTTTATATTTTGAAACATTTCAAATAAATAAAGCTCATCTTAAAATGATGTAAGAAGAAATATTTTCAAGCTCCATGATTAGGTAGAAACAAAGCATGCACACACATCACCAATCACCAAAAGAGAATAAATTTTTTTTTTGTTAAAAATTTGTTTTTAAAAGTACGTAGTAATAAAGTTATCTCAAATGAAGCCTTTTGTTTTGTTTGTGACGGCTTTCTTTCTGCTTCTTAAAGCAGTTTTTTATTATAAAAATTTTAAGCAGTATTTTAGTATAAAAATTAAAAATTTGTATTAAAAATTGCTTTAAGAAGCAATAAGAAAACCGCTCAAATGAAGCCTGAGATGGATGTCATTGACTACAAGGGCTAGCTCAAATGCTTCTAGACATGATCTATATATCATGGGAGTCATTTTTAGCTAACTAGGATCTTTCTGGTCAATTAAGAAGGCTTTTGTCTATGGATTTAATTTTACAAACAGAAGTAGGGAAGAATACATAAGGAATACATGTTGAGTTTTAGTAAATGGCTAATTTATGGGAAGCCTCTCATCAATCTCCACTTAGGTTTCCTAAGTTTTGGCAAGCTTGGATGTCTAATTTTGGCGAGTTTGAGCTAGTTTTTCTAATTGGTCATAGTATTGAGAAGCTTTGGTTGTTGAGCTTTTGATCTTTGGAACAAATTCACTATGTTTATGGTGAATTTTATGTGGCAAACAAGGCAAAACTAGTCTTAATTTCAGGTGGGGGCAAACTTATAAGTAACTATTAGTGTTGCCTCAAATTTGGCTTGACCAAGGAAGCTTGAGATTTGCTACCAACCAAAAAGAAAAATTGGCTTCAAATTTTGTCGCTAAAAGTGTAGACAATATATAACGTCATTTAAGTGACTAATGAATCTTTGTACTTGAGTACATAATACATTTTAAAAATATCATCAACATTTTATATATTGTCAATTTAAGTTGAAGTATGGATGATTTGTTTAAAAAAAAAATTAAAATGATGTAATTGATTAATCATTCAATTTCTATCAAATATATGTTGGAGTTGCTTTGAATTTGGCTCGATTCCTATTTGTTCATATCTTTAATCGTTATACACTTCGAAGATATATCGGGGGTTCAATGAGGTAATGCCCCTTGGCGGGGTTCGATTATGACAAAAGGGGGGCAAAGTAAAAGGCTTGGGGGGGGAGGGGGGGTTGGCGTAAATTATTTAAATGTACCTCTCTTATAGTTTTTAGGGGAACAATTGTCCCCCTGACATATAAATGGTTCCGCCCCTAGTGGCAAGTTACTCCTTTATATTGGCTTGAACTTAGCCAATTTGAGATGGGTTGACTAGCCTTAGACTCGACTTATTTTGATCAATGAATCCAATCGAACTGAACAAAGTTAAGAAAGTCTGTGTGTACAATTATGATACATATCAAATGCATTAAAAATGTGATAGACTGTGGTTGGTAATAACGATGACTCCGTATCATAATTTATAGTCCTTACCCTCATTTCTTTCTAAATATTGGAAATCAATCAGATTATTCCAACAAATACTGTTCAAGAAATCATTTTCCCAACAAACCATCGATCGACCTCCCAAAATGAATGTGTTTTGCACCAATTGTGGCTTGCCTACAACTGGGTCAGAACGTACAGGCCTCTCTTAATATAGTAGAATTTTTCTAATTTTATTAGAAGACTTGAAGAATTATATTACGTAATATTTAATGTATGAAAGAAATAGATCATAAATTTTTTATGTAATGGACAAATTATTAGATATAAGTAAGTTAGTGCATGCGTTCATATTCAAGGAAAGATTGAATGAAAATAAACAGAGAACAAATGATAGGACTAAAATCTCTTTATTCTCTATGAACGATTAGTATATATTATTTTAAAATATTAAAAGGAAAAAAATATTAGTTAAATTGTAAGACTTTAGGAGAGAATACTACGTGCGAATGTTGAACGTGTTCGGAGGACAATCAGGAGCCGTCAAGTCACACAATGCACTGAGCAATAAGTGATGTGGCTACTTCTGATTGGCGTATGGATGCATTTAATTGGCATATGCACGTAATAATTTTTTAGACTTTAGAGCAATTCATCCAATATATATATATATATATATATATATATATATATATATATATATATATATATATATATATATATATATATATATATATATATATATATATATATATATATATATATATATATATATATAATTAAAATGCATTAGTAGTACAAAGTATTTGAGAAAATAGTTGAAATTTTATGTTTTTGATGTAAACCATCTAAATGAATACCATATGCTTCTCTCTTCTTTTTTTTTAACTAAAAAGCTTCTGATGTTACTTTTCCCCTCTTGATGTCTATCATTTCAATCTCTTAGACAATCTCCAATCATTCGGCAAACAACCGAATGGAGGCCCTCAAACGTAGCAATCGAACGCCATTTACTCCATTTTATCTCACTGTTCACTTGCGTCATTCTTCTCTCTACCGAACTTGCCTAAGAATGGCGCGAAAGAAACGAGCGATGGTTAGGGGGCAAAATAGCGTTCCATTGGAGATGAATCACAGCACTTTTTGATTTTACTGCATTTTACAGTGAAAAATGAAAGTTTCGGTTGGAGATGCCCTTAAATCATAACAAAAAGGTGCAAAGACCCCATCAACTTCAGAGTATTAGAAGGAGATCACAAGGAACCTAAATCAATTTGAATTAGTACCCAAGAACAACGCTTAACACCAATATATCGATATTCATGTGTAAATAAAGCTACTCCTAATGATACAAATGCTCAATTACTCCAAAAAAATTAAAATACAAGAGTGAAGATTTATGAACTTTAGGCTTCGCTTGGAATGACTTTCTTGTTATTTCATAGAGCAGTTTTTTAGTACATAAATTTTAATTTTTGTATGAAAAAACTGTTTTAAGTAACAATAAAAAAGTCGTCCTAAACAAAACTTTACTCTACTCAATAGTCGTGATACATTAGATGATGATGTTGAAAAAGATGATAAGCTATTATTTGGTAAATAGTTAGTGAATGTCTATCATTGGCAAAAATATTTTTTTTCTTTGTAAAAGCAATAAAGGAGGAGGTTTCAGTGTTCTGCTCTTAAATGTATACTCAACTAGCTAAAAAGCATAAGACAATCAGAGCAGAGAAGATCACAAAAGGAAAAAAGAGAAGACGAAGTTAGCCGACATTTCTGTTCCATCAAAACAAATGCTCGCCAGCTGTATTCAAGAAACGAGTGCCATCCACATGTTTTATTTTCATTCTCAACCACATATTAAAATATGAAAATAGTATAAATACATGTACTTGTAATTACAGAATACAAGTGAAAATACATTTCCCTGGGTGCACTTAAAAATTCTTTCCCGCTTCTTTATGGTATCAGAGCAGCGAATTCCAACGAATTCCAGTTCCTGTTCAAGATCAAGAAAAATCTTCAGAATCCAAGAATTCAAGTAAGATTTTCTAAACATGGCACAATCTTCTTCCTCCCAAACCACAAACCCTTCTACTGAGACAAGCACGAATGCTTGTAGCATACCTGCAACATTGAAATTTGTCATTTCAAATATCAAGAACATTGTGAATACACAATTGTCAAATGAGAACTACTCCATATGGAAATCACAAGTCACAAAGCTATTAAAAGCAAATGGGTTTTACAGTTTTATAGATCCAGATTTTATTCCACCAGATCGCCTTCAACAGTCGATTGATGGATCGTCTGTAATCAATCCAAAATATACAGAATGGGTTTTGATAGATCAAAACCTAGCCGCTGCACTTTGTTCCACAATATCAACAGCTATTCTTCCCTATGCCCTCCACCTTGAGTCCACGGCTGAAATATGGAATACAATTGAAAGAAGATTACAAGCATCTAACAGATCAAGGGTAATTCAACTTAAAAATGAATTACATAATGTTTCAATGAAACAACAAACCATGGCCGAGTATCTGAACGAAGTCAAGACACTGGTGGACAAAATAGCAGCTGTCGGAGCAAAAATTGATAAAGAAGATATAATTCTTTACACAATGAATGGGTTACCTTCAACCTATCAATCATTCAAAAGCACCATACGAACTATGGTTCATCCAATAAGTCTCGATGACTTATATGCATTCTTGATTAGTGAAGAAATCAACCTCAACACAGAAGCAGCAAAACAACCTCAGCATCAAGATCAGAATACTGCTTTATATACAAATAGAGGAAGGGGAAGAAGAGGAAGAGGTAGAAATAACTACCAGTACACCAGAAGCAACAATCAACCACTACAGCAATGTCAAATATGCAATAAAAAGGGTCACTCTGCCAACAATTGTTGGCACAGATATAATAGCAACTATGTTCCCCCACCACAAAAGAACAATACAGCTCTCAACGTCACAAATGACAATCAGAGTCCTGATTGGTACCTGGATTCAGGTGCAACAGCACACCTGACAAATGAAGTCAGCAATCTCACATTAGGAGATGCTATACCATACAATGGTGATGACAACATTCAAATTGGGGATGGTAGTACAATATCCATTGCACACAAAGGCTCAGGAATACTACCAACACCAACCCGTAAGTTGATTTTATCTCAACTACTTCACATTCCTCAAATCTCTCACAAATTGCTTTCAATTTATCATTTAACCAAAGACAACAAAATTGCCATCACATTTGATGAATTTGGTTTTCTTATCAAGGATACCAAGACAAATCAAACTCTTCTTCAGGGTCCAAGTCGTAGAGGACTCTATCCGATACCTACCACATCTCCCAAGCCCAAACCAACCCTCACTGCCATTCATCAATCTCATACCACATGGCACAACAGACTTGGCCACCCCAACATCAGAACAATGACCATGATTTCCAATCAACATCATACTTTACAAATACCAAAACCTAGTGACAATTGTACAGCCTGCAAAATGGCTAAAAGTCATAGATTGCAATTTCCAGTTTCCAATTCTCGTTCAAATGTTCCTTTAGAATTACTCCACTCAGATGTATGGGGCCCCGCCCCAATTACATCATATCAAGGTTATAGATACTATCTTCTCTTGCTTGATGATTATTCTCGTTTTACATGGGTATTTCCCATAAAATCCAAATGTGAAGTAGTGGACACATTCATAATGTTTCACACCATGATAGAAAAGCAATTTCCATACAAAGTAAAACAACTCAGATCAGATGGTGGATCAGAGTATGTGAACAGAGCATTACAAAATTACTTTCGAAAGCATGGCATTGTGCATCAGATATCATGTCCTTACACGCCTGAACAGAACGGCACGGCGGAAAGGAAACATAGACATCTGATAGAAACAACAAGGACACTGCTTAACACTGCTTCCATCCCATACAAATACTGGCCGGACACGGTTCTTACAGCATCTTATCTGATAAACAGAATGCCATCTCAAAACACCAATAACAAGTCTCCATACCAGCTGCTATACAACAAGACTCCAGATTATTCCATATTAAGAACTTTTGGATGTGAATGTTTTCCATGGATACCTGCACAAAACCGACACAAACTAGCCCCTAGAGCCACATCATGCATCTTTTTGGGATATTCTCCTTCCCACAAAGGATACAAATGCCTACATCCCACCAACCATAAAATAACCATTTCTAGACATGTTACATTTCATGAGAACATATTTCCTTTACCCAAATTTCACAGACACACAATGAAACAGTCACCAACACCATTCCCAACAACTCATATCTCCTAACACCTGCAACGCAAACAACCCACACATCACAGAACATACCCACAAATCAAACAATGAACACATCACAGACCATAATAACACCACCAATAACATCCCAACAAACACAAACCACATCTCAATCACCTCAACCCACAAATCAACACACACAACCTGTATCACAACTAAGCAACTCCACAACACAGATACCTATTTCCCCACCCACAAACACACACCCAATGATCACAAGACTCCAAACAGGTTCGCTTAAACCCAAAACCATATTCAATCTCTTACATCAACAATCTCCAAATCAAGATCCTATTACATACAAACAAGCAGCCCAACATTCACATTGGAGACAAGCAATGGAGATCGAATTCATGGCACTTCAACAACAACAGACATGGTCGTTGGTACCACCACCATCAAATACTCCAATATTGGGATGCAAATGGACCTACAAAACAAAATTTCATTCAGACGGTTCAGTCGCAAGATATAAAGCAAGACTGGTTGCTCAAGGAAACAGACAGCAGTACGGAATAAACTATCTGGAAACATTCAGTCCAGTAGCTAAATTTCCAACCATTCGGATGTTATTCACCATTGCATTCAATAAGAAATGGGAAGTACAACAACTTGATGTCAACAATGCATTTCTTCATGGAAAACTAACAGATACAATATACATGAGACAACCGCTGGGATACGAAAACAAAACAAATCCAGCATATGTTTGCAAGCTTCACAAAGCAATATATGGCTTAAAACAAGCATCAAGACAATGGTTTAACACATTCTCAGAGTGTCTACAAAAACTGGGGTTCCAACCAAGTAAAGCAGATCCGTCCCTTATGATATTATCAAAGAACGAGCATCAGGTATACATATTAACCTATGTTGACGACATCCTAATCACTGGTACAAATCCCGAACTCATATCAAACATCATATCGAAACTTCAACATACATTTTCTATGAAACATTTAGGTAAGGCAAACAACTTCCTCGGCATACAAATCATTCACCATAAAAATTCCATTTTTTTATCTCAAGCACAATACGCAAAATCACTTCTTCAAACCACAGGCATGCATGCATGTAAACCATTATCCAACCCATCTTGCACCAAAATACCACAAAACATTCCACATGATCCCAACTTTACAGACCCATACACTTATCGCCAAATAACTGGATCATTACAATACTTGACCATAACAAGACCTGACATTGCATTTCATGTCAACTTATTGTGTCAACACATGCATGATCCTAAACCGCTACATGCATACCTTCTCAAAAGATTGCTCAGATACATCAAAGGGACAGAAAAATACGGTCTTCCCATATCATATGGACCGCTAGATTTATCTACATATTCAGATGCAGATTGGGCCGGAGACATAAAAACGCAAAGATCTACCTCAGGTTACTGCTCATTTCTTGGATCAACACCCATATCATGGACAGTAAAGAAACAGCATACCGTGGCCAGATCTTCCACAGAAGCTGAATACAGAGCTTTAGCAGCAGTCATCACCGACATTATTTGGCTTAGAAAACTGCTACAGGATTTCAAAATACAAACCTTGGATCCTACAGATCTTCACTGTGACAACACTTCAACGATAGCTCTAGCCAACAATCCTGTATTTCATGCAAGAACAAAACACATAGAAATAGACCATCATTTCATAAGACATCAAATACAATCAAACATCATTCGAGTTCAGAAAATAAGCACACAGGAGCAGACAGCAGACATATTAATTCACGAAGCCGCTCTCGACCTCAAGATATCACTTCCTCAGAGACAAGCTAAGGATTTCAGAAAACCCTCAGCTTGAAGGGGGGTAAAAAGCATAAGACAATCAGAGCAGAGAAGATCACAAAAGGAAACAGAGAAGACGAAGTTAGCCGACATTTCTGTTCCATCAAAACAAATGCTCGCCAGCTGTATTCAAGAAACGATAGTGCCATCCACATGTTTTATTTTCATTCTCAGCCACATATTAAAATATGAAAATAGTATAAATACATGTACTTGTAATTACAGAATACAAGTGAAAATACATTTCCCTGGGTGCACTTAAAAATTCTTTCCCGCTTCTTTACTAGCTTAAACGTAATAAGCTCATTCATTGTCACCTCCCATCCATCAATCTTCAATCTTTTCAGATTAAAACGTTCATAAGATCGACAATACTTAGAAGCAAAGAAATAGATAATACATTTACTCCTCTGATACTGATATCATGATTGATACAAATTCTAACAGCTAGCTGGAAAAGTAAAAATCCAAATCAAAGGGTCTCAAAAGTCTAATGACAATATAGAATCATGTCAGTACAATAAAGAAAAGAACACCCTACAAAGAAAAAGAACTTGGGATCTCTCTCCCTCTCTCTAGATTGTTAGTTCACATCAGTACTCTCTCTCTCTCTTTTTCTCTCTCTTTCTCCATTCCCTTTGTCTTTTTCTTTCTGCTTCTCATCATTCTATCCCAAATATAGGACTTTGAAAGACAGAAACATTTGGCTTTGCAGTCTGATAATAATAGTACGAATTAGAATTTGCAGCAAAGCTCGTGCCTTCATTAAAACTCCCTCCAAATCCAACGCCATTAATCGCAGAATTCCTCCATACCAAGTTATTACCATTATCAGTACTCTCCATTACCACTCCATCAGAAAAATCCATATTAATCCCCGAAGCGTACAGCCCCACAGTACTCCCTGAGACTGCAGCTTGTTGTTGCAGATCTTGATTGTATGGGTTTTGGAAGGCAACAAGTGACCAGTAATCGTTATGATCATCACGACCAGCCATTTGTTGCTCTTCGACCGCCATGACTGTATCAGAGGAAGAATTAGAGGTGGCATCGAAGGCTTTGAAGGCTCGAGTGGCCAAGCTGCCGATGGGGAGATCGCTGTTGGCTATGGTGCTTATGTTGTAGCGACTCATGTCGAAGTTGGTCACCGCGTTCAGCCCTCGGAATTTGATCGCCGCTATGTCATAAGCCTCAGCTGCCTCCTCCTGCGTGCCTATATATAAATATAGCAAAAATAATATTAATTCTTCTCAAAAAAAATTTTGTGATCTTTGTCCCTCCCGCTATGAATTATTCTGTGCGGATGCCGAATGGCTTTGAAGGCTCGGCATTAAGCTCAGTACTGCTCGGTATTAGATGACGTGGCTGCACTTAATTAACCTCTAAATGATAAGTTGTGTTACGGTATCCGCACAGAATAATCTCCCCACATGTGTTGAGCTCAAATATCTGAATATTCTATTAATATTCGTATGAAAATACAGTAATTTCTATATGAGTACGTGCATTGAGAATCGTGCTTTTCATTTATATATTATTAACTACTTCATATGATCATATGCATATTAATATTGTTATAGTACTTACTAAAGGTTCCAAGATAAAGGTCCTTGTTGCCGGCTACTCTTCCAATCCTTGCCTGCCACCGGCCATGCTGGTGATGCCTTATGAAAAATCCCAAATCAGCATGAACAATCAAACCCTAACCCAAATATTCTATATATATATATATTTTACATACCTTGTTACTCCTCTATAGATAGAAGCACCTCTTGAGAAGCCGCTACTCTTCCTTCACACAAAGAAAGAAAACAATTATAAACATAAAAAACATCATTATACATAAAATTTAGGTTTAGATTCCATTTGAAAATGGCTTTTTTATAAAAAATTTATTTTAAATAGTAACTCTTAATTCGAGACGGTATTTGACTACTATTTTTTTCTTATTTCAAAAATTTATTATACGAGAAAGATGTTGTAGAAAGCAATAGCTTTAGGTTTCGTTTGGCACGGCTTTCATACTGCTTCTTAAAATAATTTTGAAAGCTGTTTTAAGAAACAGTAAGAAAGCCATTCCAAATGAAATCTTAATGAAAATGTTACTCTTTAATATGCATTAATATTAAGATGCAATTAATTAATATTTTTTTAAAATAAATATTCTAATTTTGTAGTTTTTTTTTTTTTTTTGGAAGGAAGAAATAATGCATGCATTGCATGAGCATCAATCACGTGAGGTTAGGCGCCACCTTCGTAGAGAAGCAACGAATTCCTGTCGAGTCATACTCTTCATATCCTCCAGTTCCTTCTCGTAGTCGGAAACCTGTACACGAATACGAATGGTATAAATACTTCGTAGATACATAAAACTATCGTATTTACGAATTTGTCATTGGGTTGATTAGGAGCACCGGAGGTGAGAGTACCCACAGGAAAATTTGTCGTGGTAGTGGGTCCCCAGTACTTGAGAGCTGCCAGGTCATAAGCCCGCCCGGCCTTCTCCTCCTTATCATATCCACCTAATTTCAAAAATATTTCAGCTTTTAATTCGATCTCCACGCTCCGATAACCATCAGACGGTGCAGAATCACAAACAGATATAGTTATAGCAGCTCACCTAAATAAACTGTTTAGTGCCACGCGACATTCAGGTTTCAGAACAAAAAAAAAAGGAGCGCATGTTAGCAAAGAGCAAGAGATGAAATCTAAAAAGCTCGGCGGCGGCGGCGGCGGCGGCGGGTACCTTGTCTTCCCTTCCGGCTTTGGCCTTCCCGGCGGCAGCTATTGTCCCATAGGTGCGCTTCGTACCTCCCCGTCCACCGGTGCCTTAAAATTCCCAAAATAGCCCTATCAGAAATTAATTACTCTATAATAATAATCACATTTTATTAATAGATAAAGTTTAATATTGATTAAATGATATTTTTTCACATTTATTTAAAAAATAAATAATAATGCATATTTTATTACTTTATCACATATTTTATAACAGATATTTTTCTAAAACTATAAATTAATCAATAAAATAAAAAATAATGGAAAATCATGGCAATTTATTAAGCTTATGCTTATCAAATCGTGTCATCATATCCTGAACAAGTTTTTGTTTAAGAGTTTGGCCAAACTTTCACGTGAAATTACATCTGGCCCTTCTTTAATCTTCGTAGGATAAAAGAGTAATTATGTAGGTAAAATGGCTTATTTTTTTAATTATTTAATTTACCTGGTGACGCCGCGGTAAATGGAAGTCCGGTGGCCGAAGGTATCGACGGCCTTCCTCGTATCCGATAAAGCTGCCGAGATTTCCAGTATCTGCTGCTCCGGCGACTCCTCCGCCACCGATCCGCAAGGAAATCCGGAGGCCACCGCCTTCAAGTCCGAGTCAAAGATAGCGCCTTTGTTATTTACCTCTGCTTCCTCCCTTACGCCGCCGCCGAGGAAGTCCTCAAGCTTAGGCTCAAGGCATCCTCCATCCTCCTCCACTGCTCCTGCCGCAACAAACCCATGATGAAGTTAGAGAGAGAGGTAAGAGAGAGGGAGAGGGAGAGGGAGAGAAAGAGAGAGACCGGGAGCGAATGAGAAGGCTTCGAAAAGGTTGCCGGGGTGGGGGGAAAGCGAGAAGGCGAGCCAGTTCTGAGAAGAGTACTCCATATCCATGGAAGCAGGGGTATTCTCGTAATTAACAGCTATCGGGAGTTGGTTCTCGGGGTGTGGAAGAAGAAGAGGAGTTGAGGTTCAAACCTCGTAGTCGTAGATATAGTGAACTGAAGGAAGAAAGCCGAGGATATAAGAGCGACCGAACGAGAAAGAATCCCATGTATTTATGGTAAGTTTAGCGAATAACTAACAGTGTTTCTAATCGTTGGATTTGCGTTGAAAATATCTAATCATCAACGAGTTTAACGATCATGCTGCTTGCACGACTTTTGATGCAAAATAAAGGGAACTAAGACATTCGATAAGCATGAGGAAAGGGAGAAATTATTCTCTTCAGAAAAAAGTGATGTGACGTATTTTAATTGATCTCTAAATGATGTCGGTTGTCCCCATAGAATAATGAGAAATTTACATACATAACATTTTATAACATCCTATTTACATATCTAACGCCTAAAACTTTAATATTACATCCATACCACCCTATATTATTTTAATATCAAATATATCACTTATATTTCTTTCCTACCACTCATATATTTTATTTCTACCACTCATATTTTGTATGAAAATGAACTATAGGTGGTATTTATGTAATATTAAAGTTTTAGGTGTTAAATATATAAATAGAATAGTATTAAGTGGTATGTATGTAAAACTCCCTAGAATAATTTATCTGAAAGAAAAGAGGAGAATTTTTATTTATTTGTTTTTTTTAATGTTATGATAAATCATAAAATATGATAAGTTCATTGTAAAATATGGGCTCTAAATTCTGTCGATGCGTATTCAAAATTTATATTTAAATTAATTTTAAAATAGAATAAAATTTAAAAAAATATGCTCATCAAAATTTGGTTATAATATTCTCATTACTTTTTTATTAATTAAACTCTCCTAAAATTAATTACTTCACATATAAAAATAGAATAAAAGGTTATTTTTTATTTTAAGGAATATAAAAACAAAACTCATAAAAAAATATAAAGCGTAGGGCAGATGGAGGCTTTTCACGGGGACCCTACGAAAGCAAGCCGAGATACCGCTTCTCCTGTTTCTCCGGAACAGTTTAATCAACATAGAGCTTCGCTAAAAATATATCCACGTGCTAGGCTTTCGCAAGTGCGTACGTTAATCCTGAGTCAGCCGCGGAGCAGCACATTGTTTTGGCGCTGTATTGAATCCGGGAAGCAGGAGTGAAGGAAAGGGAACATGGGGACGTGGGACCGACACATACCGTTTTGCCGCGTAGGCGGCCCGAACGTTAGAGGACACGTGGCGTCTTTTTCGTCCTTTTTCGTGAGATTCTCGCTTTTTACAGCGAGATAGTTAGTAAACACAGCCTTCCGTCTTATTGTCCGTCTGATGAAGATCAGAGGGCTAACAGTCAACTTATGAGAGCAGACGTTAGTGGATCCCACGGCCGACAGCTTCTGATCAACATCACATGGCGATGGAGGAAATTAGAAATTTCACATCAAATTAATATATGAAAACAATTTTAAAAAATTATAATTTAGGTAATGTAAATTGACTTCATATTAATTTTTTTGAAAGGGGCTGATAAAATATGTTGACAAGCAAAATCCATCAACATCACAAGCAATATGATTCAACTCCAAATGAGCTATCGAAAACTTCAAGAACTTAATTAAAAGATCAGACGGATTTCAAATCCTTATGTTTATAGTCAGTGAAGTGGTTGGACGTAAAGATCCCAACGAGTCCAATATTAGTCCATTCTAACATCATTAAGACACTTAAATATTGAATAATTGTCTATAATTAAAAGAATCAATGGGATCGTTCGATGAAGTGTTTTGGATTCTAGTCAATATTAATATTAAAATTTCTCTCTTAAAAAACTATAAGCAGGCCCTCATTTTCACAGCATGAGGGGGTGGGGGTCTCAGAAGCTGGGATACTTAATGAACTATATTGTATTTTTTGACAATCGATCAATGTGATGACTATCATCATCAATCACTATCATAGCCATGTACTTCTGTCACCTTATTATTATTGACTG
The DNA here is from genome assembly GCA_016618105.1 of Dendrobium huoshanense. Lineage (NCBI taxonomy): Eukaryota > Viridiplantae > Streptophyta > Magnoliopsida > Asparagales > Orchidaceae > Dendrobium > Dendrobium huoshanense. Next base: position 598,214 of record CM028347.1, on the reverse strand, counting down.
ATTACTAGCATCAACATCATTATTAGATTTCAATTATCCACCCATATAAGCTTGATTTCTAAAACAAATTTATATAATCATGTATTCTTCAATTGTGAAGAAGACTGAATTCTTGTATATACAATTATATACCCAACCATAATACGTAATAAAGTTTATTGCTTATTTCAATAATCATTGCTGACTATTATTATCATCGGACTATTATCCTGTTACTATTAGTATCCAACTCCATTATTAGATTAATTCTAAACATGATTGTATAATTACGACTTATTCAATTGTGAAAAAGAGTGGATTATTATATTTATAATTCCATAATTGATCATTACGACTAAACCAAGCTTGGTAAATTTTCTCTTTCTTATTATTTTATATAAAAAAAATTTCTTATCTTTCACAACTTATATTTGAAATTTTCAAAACACTCTGCAACTTTCAACGCTCGCTAATGGATACCATCGAACTCCTAGTGTCTCCTCTAAACAAACAGACATTATTGTGTTGTTTGATGGTCGACATCAAACAACCATTAAGAGACTCTCAAGCTACAGTATCTTCATTATTGATTGCCCGTAAACATTCTACTCCTATTACACCGACAATTTTTTAGAAACCTCTGAAAATACAACAACGATCTCATGATCATGAGTCACCGAGGGTACAGGGGTACCGTCTTAGAGGTCACCCTTCATCTTCTCACACCGAGGGTAGGAGAGAATAGAGATATTAAATACATAATCTATTATGACAAATTTTCTGATACATAATAATGGGTTAAGCATTAAAGTTTATATAGATAAATTAATGATCCATTTTTTCTCATTGGATTATTAATTTTAGGATATTCTTTCCTCTAGTGTGGACCAACATTGCGAAGACCGTACAACTGGCCCACGGAATTATGCTTTCCCTAATCGGTGCACCGGGTGGAGAGCAACTGGCCGTCCGATCGGAGACCCTACTTCATGGACCAGTGCTACGCCCGGATCTATAGCCACGTTACTGATAATTCTTGCTAGGAACCAACAAATTTATAAATAAATAAACTGTTCACGTCAGTTTAAAATAAATATTTATTTAATAATCAGATCGATCTGTATGCACTGGGTGTACGTGGACCGCATCGACAGTGGCACGTGACGAGAAGGAATGACGTAACGTTCACACGTGCAGCCAATTGATTGAAGTAATATGGATTATGGAGTGGTTGTTTAACTCACTGGTTTAGGTGTTGAAAAGGAATCTGGTCAAAGGACAGAATGAAAGAAAGCATAAAAAAATTAATAATAAAAAATTAAATAATAAATAATAAAAAATTACTTAATAGATGTACTTATCTATCATTTTTATATAATTTTAAAATTTAAACAGAATATCCTCATTAATTCTTTTTTCCCTTTATCAATATGAAGCTTTGTTGAGATTGCTTGAATTGAAAACAGAGACTTTCTGGGAAGGAGAGCTTAGGGTTAATTAATTACAAGGGATGCATGTGTTAGAGCCCTTATCATTAAGTTAATTACATACTAAAAATGTTAATTAAGGGGTTAAAAGAATTATTTAGACCAAAAAATAATCTAACATTAATTTTGATCCTCCTCCTAAATTCAACCACAGGTGATTCAAATTGATATATAGTAATGAACTTACACCATATATGAGAAAAATAATAATAATAAACAAATGCATAATTTGAACACACAAATAAAGGATAAGAAAAACAATAATGCACTTAAAACTGAGGCTTTGTTTGGGACGGCTTTGTTACTGCTTCTTAAAGCAACTTTCTAGTATAAAAATTTAATTTTTATACTTAAAAACTGCTTTAAGAAGTAATAAGAAAACCGTCCTAAACACAGCCTGTATCTTGAATCCCTTAAAGAAAGTTACACCTCTTCAACCAACCCAACAATGGCTTAAAAGGCTTCACCAAGCAACCACGCTTGTATCCGACTCGTTTCAACCCAACCCCGCATCTTTGAGTTCGACCGGCTTCATGTTGATCAGAAGAAATGTTGAAGCATGTGCTCTGTAATGCCGGCGGAGGGCTAAGCGGCGGAATATTGACTTCGCTCGCCGGCGGACATTTAGGCTTTCCGGGTTTTGACTCCCACTCAAATGGAACCTGACCACATTCCCTGCAGTATAACCTTGAGGAAGAACAAGAAAGCACAGAGTCCCTAGAAAGAAGCTTTGCCAGGAATTGATCATCTCCACCTGATGAGGGCGAGTCTATACACAAACTGAAAGAATTATTCTCATTCTGATCAGGCTCAGATGCTCTTACAGCTTTCCTCACCTTCATCATATGGATCATGAACAATCAGTTCAATCATACAGCTTTGTGAGGATGGAAACCCTAAATCTTGTTCATATATAAAGAGTTCAGATCAGTGTACAGAAGAAAGAGACTGCAGCAGCTTTGATATTGGTGAGGAAAAAGGAAAGCTATGATGGAGACTTCATTGGTTTCTTTAATCCTAAGGCTAATTAAGTCACTGATGTGGAATGTTGGGCTAAAATTATTGTGAGAAGAAAATATGCTGAAGATGTATTAAAGAGATTTTTTCCTATAATCTGCAAGCTAATTCATGTCATGGCGAGCTTAACAATCAAAGATGAATTGATGGAGAAAGAGAGAGGTTTGGGTGATAAACAAGTTTTGTTCCAGTTTAAGCAAATTTCTTCTTCAGCTACAGTGGAATTTATTGCTGATAATCTAAATTGAGTGCATTGCTTAGCTCAGTGGGTAACATAATCGATCTGAATAGTACTGTGTAAAACCCTAAAACTCATCTGTATTAAATTGCATCATAAATTGTATCCCTAAATCTACGTAGTATTCCTTTATTTCAAAGTTGCGTCAATTAGCATCTAAGTGAACAGTTTTATTTTTTTTTTTCCTTGAATTTAAGCGCAAAAAATTCTAAAAAAAATAGAAGAAAAAATGAAAAAAAAAATTAAAATTTCCAAAAAAAAAAAAGAGGAATATATATATATATATATAGAGAGAGAGAGAGAGAGAGAGAGAGAGAGAGAGAGAGAGAGGGTTAAAATTATGAAAAAAAGTACTTTAAATTCTAATTCAACATGAGATCTTGAAACAATAAACTATTTTTTACTCGATTCTTTTCTCCAAAGTGATTTTTGAGAACATTTCTTTCTTTTCTTTTTATGTCATTCCAATTCTTATTTTCAAATGACTCAGAATTTGCGATATTATACTGAAATTAGAGCTTCTAATTATAAGGAAGGCTTTATGGGTGTGAATTTCTAAGAGATGAAATATATCAGCCTTAGGCCCATATCTTTTTGCTTTAGTCATGGATGTTCTCACTAGAGATTTACAAGAAGATGTACCGTGGTGTATATTTTTCGTTGATGATATTCATCTTGTTGATAAGACTAGACATAGTTGAAAGTAAACTTGAATTATGTATGTCGATCTTAGAGTGCAAAGGTTTTCGCTTGAGTAGATCTAAAACTGAATATATGGAGTGTAATTTTAGTAGCAATAGACCTAATGAATTTTTCGAAGGGTTGAGCTCCAGACTTTGTCAATTTCTTCTATTTTTGTGATCTTCTTTATTTCCACCATAAATTGGATAGAGTCTAAAGGTTTTTGCTTGAGTAAATCCCTCTATGTCACATTCCCTCTTATAATAGGTACTCCTTATATTGTCTTTGGAATAAATCTTTTATCCTTAAGTGAAAGATTTTATAGTAAGCCCTTACATAAAAATTTGGTGGCTCTTATAATAAATACTTCAAAGACGGGGTGTCACGCATTACTATCCTTCTCTCCCTCGTATGAGAGATAAAATCTTATTTAATGATGATAATTTCCCTTTTTTAAAATTTAAGCATGAATTTAATCAAAATCATTGTTAAGTCTTGCAAGTAACTCACACCCCTTTCCTTTCACAATTTTTTGGAGAATTATCTCATCATCACTATATCATCTTGAGATCATGATAATAGCCTAATTCGAGCTAATAAACCTTAATTTCATTAAAATATTCAATAATATAAAGGATTATTTGCTTAATTATTGAGATATTAGTTTTAATCTTATAGATGAGATTTCCCCAAAAAAACAAAATCTTATAGATTAGAGCATGGCTTTAACTTTTGAGTATGTTTGATAGTATCCCAATCATCTTTTGTAGTAGAAAATAACATAAATAACCCATTGATTTCAAGCATTATAATCTTCCATAATCACATCATGATCATTGAGTAAACTTCATCCCAAAACATAAACTTTGAATCATTTAACTCCAGAGGAAAATCCACAAGATGGATCTTACCCTTTAATTTTAGAAAGGTTTTCATAATTTGAGACAGCTAAAACAATTTCTTCCATTCAAGCAATATGAAGTTTATAGCCCTTAGAGTTCTAGTAAAACCATATTTTGCTTGATTCATGAAATCAATGAGCTCTTAAAAATTAATCAATTTCAAACTAATTCTGCACTCAAATATGACTGAACACAAGACAGCTTTTTTGGATAAGAAATTATTACGTGCGGAAACCGGATATAGAGAACCGTCTGCTTTGTCTCTGTGAACAGTAAAACCGCAGTTTTATTGTAGACCACTACGCTTTTACCGTTCACAGAGATAAAACTGAATGATTTTCTATGTCAAATCTCCGCACGTAATAATTTCTCTTCTTTGACATCCATAGGAGCATACCTGAGAAAGTTTGTAGATAGGCCGCACAAATCCCAAATCTTAAATCTATTAGGTTGCAAAAAACACACAACTTGATGTTAAAAAACAGTCCACAGATTCAGATTGCATTATTGTGATAAGAAAATGATGGAGATAAGGTAAGGTGAGCTCCAGAATCAACAAAGCTTTAGTTAGATACAAATTGAAAGATATTATTGCTATAAATTCTGATAACATTTAGATTACAGCTACACGATTTGAGGGACGATATATTTCAGATGTTCTTTTTCAGTGAGCTTCAAGTTTTGAAGCCTTTTAATTAGAAGAAACTTGCCTTCTGGAAACAGTAGATCAGTTCTGAAAGCCTTTGCGATAGTGGAAGGTGAGATGAAACTTCTCGTGCCACTTGTTTCGTATGTATAAAACTGACCTTAGGGATATTTGGAAGAGCATAAAAAAAGCTTCAATTACCAATAAAATGGTGTGCTTTAGTCTGCCACAGGTCAATAGCAACTATATCAGGTGAAGAATATGAGGATTCAGTACTGGAGAAAATGAAAGAAATGTCTACAAAAAAGCTTCAGCACATAAATGAGGCAAAAAAGAGTTTCTTGAGAGAGACATCAGATCGATTACATGTCAAATGACATATTCTGAGTACTTAGTGGAATGATATAAAGAAGGCCTGAGAGAAAATGGTGAAGTATTTATTTGATACAGACATGATAATGCAGAATAAAACGCTTATTTTCAACCAAGTAAACAAGCTAAGAGGTTGAGGTTTCGTTTGGGACAGCTTTCTTATTGCTTCTTAAACTAGTTTTTTAGTACAAAAATTTTACTGAAAGATGCTTCAAGAAGCGATAAAAAAGCTGTCTCAAACGAAGCCTAAACCTCCATCATAATGGAAGATTAATTCAGAAAATATGACAAGCAATTAATGAGGCAGATTTGCAATGAAAAGATGCTAGGTTTTAATAGAAAAAAATGATACTGCAGGGTATGATAAATAAGTGAATTATTGTGCATGTAAATGAAAATGCATTGATTGAGAGGGCATGGACCACTTCAGATAAAAGGAAGGTGTACCTGGGTGTCTGGAGGCACAAGTCAATCAGATTTTTACTAGTTTCTTTTCTTTTTTTCTAAAATAAATCCATTAATATTTTAACCTCAAAGAATGAACCCTCCCTCCATTGCTCAACTTTTCAATAATATAATACACTTGACAATTTATTTCGTTTGAAATTTAGTAGTAATGACAGTTAATACAATGGAAAGATCAATCCAAGTAAAACATCGCATAATTGCAAAGCGCTTACATTTAGGCTTCATTTAGAGCGGCTTTCTTACTACTTAAAGCAGCTTTTTCGTTAAAAAATTAATTTTTTTTCTACTAGAAAGCTGCTTTAAGAAGCAATAAGAAAGCCATCCCAAACGAAGCCTTAATCTAAGTTTCTAGGCAATTTGACAATCATGTAAAATCTTCTATAAACTTCAATTAATATCACTCAAAAACCTACACATTAAATTCCTTAGTCTTAAATAGATATGTCCGACGTAAGATAACAGAAACTATATGATAAATGAACAGACTATATAATACAACAAAGAAAATCCTTGTTAGAGTCAAAAAGAATCTTTACATCATTTAATTTTAAAACCCCAAAATAAGAACCTTCCTTTGAAGACTCCAGAATTATTTTATAATAAATCATCCATGTACTTGAGATGCATGTGGAATTGGGCACCTTACCCTTACGTGTGAGGTATTTAAAACCCCAAGAGTGATCACCAGACATCTCTCAGATACCTTCCTTGCATTTGCAGGTTCTTCACCAGGCTTTCAGTCTTCGAGCTATCTAGAGAACCCTGCAATAGAACAAAGAGAGTAAAACTTATCCAACGGTCATATTATCAGATCTTCAGAATATTAAGTTGATACAGAAAAGACTTCATTACTTGAGGAAAGCTTCAAACATTAAATATGTTACCCTGTTATTCAAATTAATACATAATTAAGTGCCATGTTTTCCAAGCCAACAAATCTGTTTATATCTTCAACCACAAATTAAAAGAGATAAATATAACCTTGTAGTCAATCTGATCTCTAATTAGGCGGTCCTACGAGTTGGGAGGTTCTTTACCTGTTCCTGGACTATGTTATGAATAGTGCGGTGGACATCTTTAGCCATGCCTTTGGCATCACCACACACATAGATGTAACCACCATTAAAGATAACATCCCAAATTTCAGATGCCTAATAAAAAGCAACGTACTATCAGGGATTCAAGTAATATAAGATTAAAAAGAGGTATATAACTTAACAAAATATAAGTCAGGGAAAGGAACAAAAAATAGTAGAAATTTACTAAACCTTTTCGACCATTTTATGCTGCACATATTCCTTGGTTGCTCCCTCTCGAGAGAAAGCTACAATAAGCTCAGAAACCACTCCAGCTTCAACAAAACTTTTCAGTTCATCTTCATAGATGAAATCCTACAAAATTGACAAACATAAAACATTGCTTTCTGATCACCGCAAGTAAAACTAAAAAAAAAATTAAAGCTTCACAGGATTGATTTAACACCATTTTCCGATTCCTGCATCCAAAGAAGAGTATAGCAGGCCCAAGTACAGCACCAGACTGTTTAAGCGCCAACCTCTCCTAAAAATGCCAGCAGAAAATAATGAAATAATGGTCGCAGCAGAGTGTAATACTAAGAAAACTGAAGTTCACAACAAACCTGCAAGAATCCCCTGAATGGCGCCAACCCTGTTCCAGGTCCAATCATGATAATTGGCACAGAGTTGTCTGCAGGCAGTTTAAAATTTGACTGCCGCACAAAAATAGGAGCCCAGCTACACTCTTCACTTTCTTCCAATGGTATTGAATTCTTGAAGGAGGAAAATTCCAAATCAAAGATTCACATTGAATGTTACCCAAATTAGTAAATAATATAGTGAAATCAATATATAAGCTGGAACTATTTACACCACTTTAAAGATAGAATAAAAGAAACATTGAAATACCTACAACATTTATATATGTTCAAGCTTTAAGATCATAATATAATACAAGAAAAAACAGCACAAGAGTTCTATCCAAAAATTTATATAACCCTGATTTCATAATATCATAATGAAAAACAAAACTAGTTGAGTTCCATAAAGCCATAAGGGGCAGTATGGGTTGATTGGTGATCCAGGAATGGATAATGGTGATGACATAGACTTGACAGTCAACCCAGCTGCTTTTCTTTTTTCATTAGTTGTAAATAAGGTAAAAAGACCATAGCAAAATTGCTGTCCAGCTGCAGTTTTGGAAGTAAAAAAAAAAAAACACCATAAACAAAAAGCATAAACAAAAAGCAATAGGCTAAGTTAAAATAGTATTTTAGAAACTTACTTGGTAAAAAGCATCTTATCAGATTGAGCGTAAGCGAACAATGACTGAGCTGTGAAGCAAATGCATTGCAAAGCAAATGACAACAACGACATCAAACTTTTACCCCACTACGTGGGGTCGGCAACATGAATCCATTTTCTCCTTTGTGTCATGTTAAGATTCAAATTATCATTTAAATCTACTAAAAAAATCATTTCTAATACTTTTTAACTAAGACTTTTTAGGTCTACCTCTACCTTTCTTAACATAGCTTAAATCTAAAACATCAACTCTCCTAACCTAGTCATCGGAAGGCTCATGTTTTATGTGACCAAATCATCTAAGGTGAGTCTCTAATCTTATCTACCACTGGAGCTACTCCAACCTTTTCATGTATATACTTGTTTAGCATTATGTCTCATCTGTCCAACACTTAACTTCATTTTATGCTTCTCTTTAATAACAACATTCTGCACCATAAAGCATTGCAGGTCTCGCCACCATCATATATAATTTCCCCGTAAGTTTTAGGGGGTACTTTTTTGTCACACAAGAGGCCCGATGCATTCCTCCACTTCAACCATCCAACTTGAATTCTACTAATAATATCCCCCTCTATTTCACCACCACTTCGAACAATAGTCCCAAGATATCTAAAACAAGTACTCTTTTTAATGACTTGATCGCCCAAAATCACAATCCCTCACTAGATCTATTATTACTAAAAATATACTCCATGTATTATATTTTATATCTACTCAAACCAAAACCTTTAGACTCTAAGATTGACCTCCAAAAGTCAAGTTTTCCTTCAACTCCCTCTCTAGTCTTATCAACAAGAAGAATATCATCAGCAAAAAAGTATATGTCATGGTACATACGCTTGCAAATATTTAGTAAGAACATTCATTAATAAAGATAAATAAATCCATTTAATAAAAAAAAACATTCAGGGCTAAAAACCAAAAAATATATGGGCTTATAACTAATCCTTGATTTAATCCAACTGAAATAGGAAATTATTTGGTCAAACCACCTTTTGTTGGAACACAAGTGACACTCTTACATACATACCTTAATGAATTGAATATAAGCATTATTAACTCATTTAGTTTTTAGAACTTTCAAGAGCACTTCACTTGGACCTTTATCATATGCTTTCTCTAAATCAACATATTATATGAAAATCCTTCTTATTCTTTCTATACTTCTCCATCAAACCTCTCTATAAACGTATAGCTTCCATAATAGACCTACCCAGCATGAATCCAATTTGATTTTGAGAAACATTAGTATCACATCGTAACTTATGCTCAAAAACTCTCTCCCACAATTTTAATATATGCCACATTAACTTAATTCCTTTATAATTTGCACTCTCTTATGTATCACCTTTATTCTTAAAAATATGAACCAATACACTCTTCCACTCATCTAGCATCTTTTTAGAATTCAAAATAATTTTAAAAAGTTTCATAAGCCAAGAAATTCCTTCATCTCTTTAGCATTTACACAACTCTATTAGAATAACTTTTGCGTCCTGGAGTATTCGTGACGGTAAAGAAATATAAATTTTAGTGTATTACCATTGTACGAAGATCTAGCACATATAGATAAAAAGAGAGAGGGTGTAGCATTCATATGAGACACCAAGATTTTTACGTGGAAAACCCTTGAAAAGGGGGAAAAACCACGGGGCCTAGCCCAGTTTGAATGAATCCACTATTATTGCAGTTGATTACAAATTAGGCCCTTCCTTAGGGGAAGGTCTTGGCTTGATGTATATCATATGAAGTACATTACATCGTAGGAATACAAAGAATCAATGTTGACCTGTTCGTTTGGTCAGAAGGACCATAGTCTAGTGACGCATGTCAGGAGAATCGTAGTCGGCGAGTGACGGAGGTTATAAAGACCGTTGTCTAGCGACGGAGGACGGAATGACTATAGTCGGTGGGCGACGTAAGTCAGGAGAACCGTAGTCAGCGGGCGACGGAGGTCGGAAGGACTGTAATCGGTGGGTGACGTAAGTCAGAAGGACCGTAGTCGGCGGGCGACGGAGGCCGGAAGGACTGTAGTCAATAGGCGACGTAAGTCGGAAGGACCGTAGTCGGCAAGCGATGGAGGCTGGAAGGACTGTAGTTGGCGGGTGACGTAAGTCAGAAGGACCATAGTCGGCGACGGAGGCCGGAAGGACTGTAGTCGGCGAGCAACGTATGTCAGAAGGACCGTAGTCGGCGGGCGACGGAGGTTAGAAGGATTGTAGTCGGCTAGCGACGTAAGTCAGAAGAACCGTAGTCGGCAGGCGATAAAACAAAAATCACTATTACGGAGGTCCATATTCTCACAATCTTCAGAAGTTAAATATTTTCTTCTAATAAAAATTTTTTGATCTTCATCCTTATTACACTTCACTAAAGAAATTCACCTAACATTCTCACACCGTTATCTCTGTGTGCGCGCGCGCGCGCGTGCGTGTGCGTGTCGTGTGTGAAGGGAAAATGACGATAAGCACACAACCAAGAGAAGGTCAGAGGTGGGGATGTTAGAAAGATGGCGTTAGGTAGAAATCCAGCATCAGATAGATGTCCGACAAAAGTCTGGCAACATGCAGAAGTCCTTTATTAAGTATATTTTAATTTAGTTTTGCAATTTCCCATTTTACCCTCTTGTGTCGGGTAGAAACTTGGCTTGTATTAGGATGGATTATTGATAATGGAAAATTTTAACAAGCGGAGGTCCGGCGTCGGGTAGAAGTCTGACGTTAGTTGGCGGCCGAGGAGTTCAGGACATCCCTACAATATCCTTTGATCTTGAAGTTTAAGAGTGTGAGGTTAGAAATTCCGATTTCCCCAAACTTCTCATCCTCTACCAATTTAAGTTTTCCTTGCCGCCGGCCCTGTTTCTTGAAGTTTCTGGCTTGAATTTTGCCTCAAAATTTGAATTTGAAAGCATTAATTACTCCTTAAATTCGTGCCTGAAATTTAATTTCAGATTTAAATCAATTAATCATTTAATCCTCAAGATAATTTTTTGATGATATATCAATTATCAAATCTAATAGTTTTTCCACCCTTCATTTTCTTTAAAACCTCTCTCATTTTCTGTTTTACTAATTTGATGATAAAACAAAAATCACTATTTTCATTTAGGCTTTATTTTCCTTTATTAAGAGCAATTTCTCATTTTACCCTCTAAAGTCACTAGTCCTTGTATTAGGATGGATTATTGATAATGGAAAATATTCTCACAATCTTCACTGAAAAGTTTATTGAAATATCTCATTCACCTATGTTAAATATTTTCTTCTAATAAAAAATTTGTTTGATCTTCATCCTTATTAGTTTTCCTTGCCGCCGGCCCTGTTGGCCCACTTCACTAAAGAAATTCACCTAACATTCTCAAAATTTGAATTTGAATTACACTTTAAAGAAAACGACAATATATATATATATATATATATATATATATATATATATATACCTCTGTGATTTAAATCAATTAATCATTTAATCCTCCTAATTAATGCGTGCTTTAATTACTCCTTAATTTCGATTTCCATTCTCTCTCCCCAAATTAATTTGCGCGCGTGCGTGTGCGTGTGTGAAGGGAAAATAGACGCCAAGCTAAGCACTTATATTTTATTTGTAATTTTTAAATTTTTATTATAAACAACCAAGAGTTTACAGATGCAGAAATTAACCCTTGTGTAATGGGATGAGAGAAATTTTATTCTACTTGTGGGGATGTTATGCAAAGATCAGAACAGCAGAACGGATTTTCTTTTTCCTAAACCCAATTTATTTCTTCTCTACCTAACCAAACTCTCTTCCTCCCAAATCCCCTCCAAAATCCACCGCCGGCCAGCCCAGGCAATCAAATAGGAGTTTAATTAAAATGTCAAGAATCTCTATAACAACCTTATCATAATTAGAATTTTAATTCATATTTTATTAAATCAAATAGACAAATAATCTCCTCCCTCTCTCTATCGTGCATAATCTCTCTCTTATCTCATTAATAAAAGCCTCCCTAATTACCTCCCACAATTCCCTCTCATCCAATTTAATTCTCCCATTAAATGAATTTAAATTCAAATTCATCCCGCCAATTCCACTTAATCTAAAATTAATTTCAGATTTCCATTCTCTCTCCAAATTGATTTGAGATTTAAGTTTTGCCCTATTATCACCCTAAAGAGATGAGAACAAAATGTTAAATTCCATGTAAACCTACAAACAAGATTAGCATTCCTTATCTAGCTCCTTAACATACATAAAATGAGCAAGGAAAGTAAAATCTAACAGATGAAGCAAAATCTAACAGATGCGCCACATACATCTCTATACAACAACAACATTAAGCCTTTAATTCACTATGTGGGGTCGACTACATAAACACTTTTTCTCCATTGTGTCTTATTAAGAGTCAAACTCTCATTTAAATATAATAAAGAAATGTCAGTTCTAATATTAACCAAGTCTTTTTAGGTCTACTTCCACCTTTCTTAACATGAGCCAAATCTAAACATCTACTCACCTAATCGGGTCATAAGAAGGCCGGCATTTTATGTTACCAAACTATTTAACGCAACTCTCTAATCTTATCTACCACACAAGCTACTCAAACCTTTTCATGTATATACTCATTTCACATTCTGTCTCTAATCGAAGCCACTCATCCATCTATGCATCCTCATCCCTGCAACACTTAACCTGATTTTATGCTTTCTCTTTTAATGGCCGGCATTCTGCACCATAAAGCATTGCAGGTTTCACCACCATATTCTAGAGTTTTCCCTTAAATTTGAGGGGTGCTTTTCTGTCGCACAACAGGCCCGATGCATTCCTCTACTTCAACCATCCAACTTGAATTCTACTATTAAAATCCTCATCTATTTCACCATCACTTTAAACAATAAACCCGAAATATCTAAAACGTGTACTCTTTTTAATGCTTGATTGCCCAAAGTCACAATCCCTACTCAAACAAAAACCTTTAGAGTTTAAGGTTGACCTACAAAATTCAAGTTTTCCTTCAACTCTCTCTCTCTCTCTCTAGTCTTCAAGAAGAATACCATCAACAAAAAGCATACATAAGAGTACACCCTCTTGCAAATGTCTAATACAAGCATCCATGACTAAAGCAAAAAATATGGGCTTAAAACTAATCCATGAATCTAATTGAAATACGAAAATATTTGGTCAAACCACCTTGTGTTTTAACACAAGTAATAGCTTCAGCATATATATCCTTAATGACTTGAATATAGCATTATTAACTCCATTCTTTTCTAGAACTCTCAAGAGCACTTTTCTTGGAACTTTACCATATTCTTCTCTAAATCAATAAATATCATATGTAGATCCTATTTATTCCCTCTATACTTCTCCATCAATCCTCTCAATAAGCTCATAGCTTCCATAGTAGACCTACCCGGCATGAATCCAAATTGATTTTGAGAAAAAAATAATATCATGTCATAATATATGTTCAATAACTCGCTCCCATAGTTTTAATGTATGACACATTAACTTAATTCCTTTATTCGCAATCTCCTGTTCATCGCCTTTATTCTTAAGAATAAGAACCAACACACTCTTTCTCCACTCATCTAGCATCTTTTAAGAATTCAAAATAATATTAAAATGTTTTGTAAGCCAATAAATTCCTTCATGTACCTAAGCATATATCTCTATATCATTCAAAATACTAGTAAAATACTTTGGGTGGATCGTGCTGCAAACATGTGGGCATGGACTCCAGCAATGACAGAATAAGAATTTAAAGGGGGCAAATGGATTAACACCGGGAATTGTGTTATGAAAGAAATTTCCATACCATATATGGAAATATGAGGATTTATTTCAAACCTGAAGAGGCGAGAGCCACCCTCAACAACCAACAACTGCCGATAGAAATTGATTGTTTTAGCATGATAGAAAGGATTGTGTCTGTGAGAGTGTATGTGTGCAAGTATGGTGGGAGGGGGTGATTAGTTTCTTCTGGAAAAATATATTTCTCAAGAAGAAAAAGGGGAAAAAGCAGAGGAATGAAGATGAGAGAGAGAGAGAGAGAGAGAGAGAGAGAGAGAGAGTTAGAGAAATAAAAATGACTGTAATGCTTCACAAAAAGAAGCATAACAAATTCTAAAGACATTGCTTTGATCACTTTAGATGTTACCACCAAAGAAGTCACAAGTTTTAGATAAAGAGAAATGACCAAAATGGTCCCTCAACTCTTTAGGAGGGACCATAATGTCTCCCAACTATTTTAAGGGACCATTTTAGTCCCTCAACTCTTTAAAATGAGATCATTTTGATCACATCATTAAAAAAATAACATAAAAATTAAGTGCAGTTCGGATGACGGAAGTTTGAGAAGGATATAATCGAAATATAGCTTTCGTCAAAACCCAACAATGAAACCCTCCTAGCAGGACCAGCACCTTCGACCACGCTCGAACTCGCCTTCCAGCTTTTGCCGGCAGCTTTGAAGCTGCCCCTTCAGCACCTTTAACCCCACGCTTGAATTTGCCTTCGAGCCTCCACCCACAACTTCGACCCACAATAGAATCCGACTCGATCATGCAATCGATCCCGCAGCAAAACGCAAACGAATCTAACTAGATCACACAATCTATCCCACAGAACCGGCTAATCTGAACGTCGATACCGGAGCGCCAATCCCGCAATCCAATTGAGTCCCACCTTTTATCCCGCAGCGTAAACGAATCCAAGCGTCGATTCCGCAATGACTTTGAATTTAAATTAAAAAATTACATCTAATAAATAATTTAATTAAAAAAATTAATTGAAATTGTTATCTAATAAATGATAAAAAAAATTTAAAAAAAAATTACTAAAATACCCCTAATTTTAACACCATTAAATCCAACATCCATTAATTTGAATGTTGGGACATCCATTTTAAAGATTAATTGGTCTCTCAATTGGGGGTCATTTTGAATGACCTTTTTGGTCCTTATCTCTTTAGATAAATATTGGGAACAAAATAATCTCATTTTAAGAAATTTTAAAAAATAATAAGAAATAGATACATTTACACAAGAGTTGAGAGGTTAAAATAGTCTCTCAATTGGGGGTCATTTTGGTCCCTCCTAATGAGTTACACAAGTCAATAACAAAATCTTTAAAAAATCACAAAATAGTATTGATAACAACTTTGAAATAAGAGGAAAATTTAAAGGAATCCTTATGTGCGGTGTGATGTACATGGACAAATCACACCTTTTTGGTCCTTTTCTCTTTAGATAAATATAAAGAATGTGTATGAAAAGGCAAGAATCTAATGTTTTTACCAGAAAATAAAGCAGTCACAGAACAATTAAAGCCAAATAAGGCAGAAAGAAAAATATTTTATGGCTGCAAGAGGTTTTAAAATTGTTAAGAACAAATAACCTGTACCAAGCAAGACAGCATTACACATTCATAAATCAGATACATTTAAATGCCAAAAGTTTCAGAAACTGCGTGCACTTTGCCTTGCTAAAATTGATGGTTATAAATTTATAGAAAGATGCTCAAAAAACTGTTTCATTACTACCAACAAAAATGTAAAAGAAATGCTCATTCACTCAAATCAAATAAAAAGCTTAATTTACACAACAGGTACCAAATCTAGTAGAAATTTTAAAAAATAATAAGAAATAGATACATTTACACAAGTCAATAACAAAATCTTTAAAAAACCACAAAATAGTATTGATAACGACTTTGAAATAAGAATCCATTCATCATCATCAACATCAGCATAAATCTTATCCCAGTTTACAGTTTAAGAAAAATTAAAGGAATCTTTATATGATGTTGAGATGCGCATGACAAATCAATTGTTGTCATATAAATGAATGAATGATGAAGCACACAAGAAATAGGGTTTAATTTGCAATAAAGATTTTAATTTATAAATCAGGTACCAAAGCGCGCAATTGTTGTCATATAAATCAATTGTTCAAAAAAAAGTTTAATTTGCACATCAGGTACAAAATTTAAAGTGATTTCGAAAATAAACAAGAAATGGATACATTTACACAAGTCAATAACAAAATCTTTAAAAAATCACAAAATAGTATTGATAACAACTTTGAAATAAGAATTCACTCATCATCATCATCAAAATCAGCATAAATGTTATCCCAGTTATTTTAACAGTTTAAGAAAATTTAAAGGAATCCTTATGTGCGGTGAGATGTACATGGACAAATCACTTGTTGTCATATAAATGGATTTTTTTTTAATTTTATTTTTTTACTTTCATATAAATGGATTTTTTTTTTTTGCTGTCATATAAATGGATGAATAATGAAGCACACAAGAAATAGGGTTTAGGTTCATTTCAAATATTTTTTTCTAAATCATAATTTTATAATATTATTTTAATTGAAATTGCTTCTAATTATCTTTAGGATAATATTTTGTTTGAATTTGAATAATTTACAATTTGGATAGGATTAGAATTGAATTTCATTTTGATGTCATATTATTTTGTAAAGTATTTCAATAAATAGGGCATTCATAGTTTGTATTAGTAGTGCACTTGAATGGTGAACGAAGAATGTATTTTCTTCTACATTTCTTTTCTCTCCCTCCCTTGTGTCTCACTCTCCTAATATCTAATTATCCCTCTCACTACTCTACATCAACTGATATCAAAGTAGATCAAGCATCACTAGGGCTGCAAGCGAACCAAACGTTCGACAAACTACTCGTTGTTCGGTTCGATTAAAGCTCGTTCGTGATCGTTTAATTAACTAACAAACAAACTTGAACAATATTTTAAATACTCGATTCTTAAATAAACAAGCTTGAACACTAATGCGTTCAACTCGTTTATGTTCGCGAACAACATCAGTTGATTTCATGAACAAGCTCGAAAAAAAGCTCGATTCGGGTTCGATTAAAACCGCTCGATAAAAACTTAAATAATATGTTATTATAAAATTGATAAATATACATAATATAAAAACTTTAATTATAACATAAAAATATAATTATTTTTTATTGATAACAAGAAACATTTCATATTTGTCCATGTTTGTTAGATTGTTTGTTTAGGATGTTCTGAACAAATAGGTTTGTTTGTTCAATAGATTGTTTGCGAAAATGTTCACGAATATAGCTTGTTTAAAGCCGATAAGCATTAAACAAACGAACTGAACCAAACTGAACACCCTTAAATTAAACGAACCAAACATGAACACAAATAATAAACTGATCAAACACGAACCAAACATGAACAGCTAAGTAAACAAACACAAACATGAACACTCACATACTCGGCTCGGCTCGGTTCGTTTGCAGCCCTAAGCATCACCCATATTCTATTGATATGTTCATTCAATCCATCTCTCAACAACACACACAATCATGTTATCCACAATTGACTTAATTTGCACTTGATAGTGAATTCATTCACCCCTAATCCAATCACATCACCCTCATTTTCCACCTACAACACAACCCAACTGAACACCTTCCACCACAATCACGATCATTCAATCCACTTATGTAGATCTATCGCACATAACTTTACAAGTCCCTTTCCACCCCACATGCTATGTGCTTCATGACTCTTCGTAGTTCACTAGTACATATAAATTAAAGAATTCATTCCCTCGATACTCGACACTCTCTAATCCCGCATCTCACACACAGAAGTCACCGATCCCACCTAAGCCACTTGTGATCTCAACGCTTATGTCTACACTACACTTGGAAGTGTCATATCATGACCCATATGTCACCACACCTACAACAAGTCATTTCACCCTTTCATGTGCCTGCATTAGATTACTACCATTGCACGCTACTTGCATCATTCAACTTACGCACATAGGTCACACCTAGCCTCCCCCACATGCAATTTTTCCATGCCCTATCGGCATCTACACACACCTTTGTTTGTTGGGAATAAAACTACACAGTGAACACAAATAAGAAAGAGAAAATACAACATAAAAAAAACAGCATGATTTAACGTGAAATTTTTTGAAACCATGAAAAAAATCATAGAGGCACAACACATCAAGAAATCCACTATGAAAAGTTGAAAAAATTGTAAAAAACTCTCTCTCACTCTCTCATTGTCCCTCTTCACTCATACACCATTCTACAACATAGAAAATGTAAAGACTCTCATAGAAAATGTTACAACACATCAACTGAAACTACACAGAGCTTTAATTTATCAACTATCACTGTCTTCATCAGCATGTATGTAGGATTTTGGGTTATGTGTATCTTCTCCAAAGATGACTAACCATATCTTACAGAAGCAATCTAATGAAATGATACCGAAGATAGATTGCTTTGTCCTAGAATGGAATGCTACATTCTTAGCAAGATGAATAGCACTCATGATTTTGTTATGCAACTTCTCATTCCTTGTCCTTCATTAATTTCTACAATTAAAATTTACAACTATATCATCTCCTTGCCAGCCTCAATGATAGCAATGTACTCTCCTTCTGTGATTGAGAGTGCAACAATCTTCTATAACTTGAAAACCTAATTCATCGCAATCTTTTCTAAAATGAAGATATAATCAGTTGTGCTCCTTCTACCATCAATATCTCTCGCAAGATTAAGATCTATATGCCCCTGTAGATCAATCTCTACATCTCCAGAGCAAAAAACTTTATCAACCGATCCTCTCAAGTAGTTGAGAATCCACTTAACCGCCTCCCAAAGAATTAGGCTACTCATGAATCTGTTGACTACTACTACATATGCTATATTTGGTCTTGTACAGATCATAGCATACATCAAACTTCCAATTGCTGAAGCTTATGGAATCCTTTCCATTTGTTCTCACTCTACTTCACATTTAGGCAGTTGTTCCTTAGATAGTTAAAGTGACTATCTAAGGGAGGTAAACGCTACTGAAGCTTGTAAAATCCTTTCCATTTGTTCTTACTCTGCTTCACATTTAGGTCATGGTTGTTCCTTAGTTAAAGTAACTATTTAAGGGAGTTAAAACTAACTTTGTCTCACTCATGTTGAATCTTTGCAACACCTTCTCAACATATTTAGACAGGTTTTAAAGCATTAAAATGCTTTGCTCTCTGTATGTCTCCAACCAGACTATACAGCATCGCAGCACTCGGATACACAACGCCACAACATTATACGGTTCTTTGCACTTATTTTGGTTTTACAACCTTTTTATTCCATGCATGTATAACTCCATCTTAAAAGGTGTTCAAAAGGATGCATACATGCATTAGTTCCATCATACCTCGTCAACCATAGCCACAAGGCTTCTTAGCAAAGGAATAGCATACAACACTTTCAAAGAAGAGTTTTCTTAGGCTCGTAGGATTTCTTGAAGTACATAAAATTAGATTAAGGATTTCTTTCAAGCATCTCATTTAAATTAGGATTTTTGATGTTATTTAATTTAAATTATAGATGTCAGTATAGCCAGCGTGGCAACCTAACTTGGATCCAACATGAAAATTTGGGTTCATGTTAGCTGGTGTAAGATTTGAGACTTGTTCAGATCAGCATAAGCGACCCAAAAAAAATTGTGACATGTTCATTTTGTGTCGGATCGTGTTCAGATTAATCCAAAAAATAATAAACTAACTCATTTGATTCTTTTTCAATATAAACTAAAAAAATTGTGTTTTTTACGAGTTGTCGTGTCCAAATTGCTTAATTGCAATTATTTTAGGTTGTGCTACATAAATCCAACTTGAGTGTTTATTATGTCAAGTCAAGTCAAATTCAAGTTTAGTAACATCGAGTTTGTGTCACCAAATTAATAAACAATTCTAGTTTCAATTGATTAACCTGAATTTATGCACCTAAATTGATCACAATCTATTAACCCACATTTATGCACCTAATTTAAATTAAGTTATCACTTTCGATAATCTTTAGTTTGAATTTGATTAATGTAACATTTGGATAGGATTACCTTTTAAATTCAATATGATGTATGCTCATCTTGAAAACCTTATTTCTATAAATAAGATATTCATGGCTTGCAATGGAATACATTTCAATAATAAATTAAGACCAACTCTTATACAACAATTCTCTCTTTTTTCCCCCTAACCTAGGGTCTCCCTTTGCTAATGCTCATTTTGTCCTTCTTGCAACTCTACACTAATGAGTTTATCAATAAACATTTGGATGTGAAGCAAGCCAACAAGGGAGATGATGAGGACATCAACAAGATATCTCGCCGTGTTTATCAGAGGAGACACCGGAAATCGACGGCTACGATCATGAGCTTATATTTTTTAGTCATTTTATGTAATAGTTTATTTTTATTTTTAGTTTTACTGTATTACCCTTATGGGTGGTCATTTGATGTTGTAGCCTCGAGAGCATTTTAGTCTTTGTTTCTTTTCTTTTTGGTGAGACCTATATATAGGTCATTTCTATTGTATTTGGGATGATGATGATTGACATGAAAAATTCAGTTTTTGCTCATGATCTCTTTGTGAGTCCTAAAGAGAGTGGAGAACCCTAGGAGAGGGTCAAGCATCACCTACCAACTGCCGGTAGGAGCCGGGACTCGTGGTCAGTCTTCTTCTTTCTCTTCCCCTTCTATTTTCCTAGCTGATCCCCTCATCCTCCTCCAACCTGCCACCTTGTTTCTCCCTTTTACTCCCAAACTGAGACCTTTCTCTCCCACCCACCTTCCCAAAACCGACGGCAAGCCAAACCCCCTCCCTTCCCACCACCCGCCGGCCTCCAATAATAGCCCAACCGCCGGCACCACCACCTGGCTCCCCCACCCGCCGACCCTTCTTCACCACAACAGCCACGTGCAATTTCGATTATGTTTCACATCATCTTGGTATCAGAGCATGGTTAGCATGCGTCATTCATGCTAGAAGTTATCCTAAGAGTCTACTTAACCATCCGTTGGCTTGTTTGCATGCATACTAATGCTTTTGTTTTATAAATCCTTATTTTTGATTGTTATCCTGAACATTCCTGCATCGTTTAAGTAACATTTAGGTGAGTATAACCACTTGATTAGGTGCTGCCCTAACCCCTAGTGACATCCCTAGACACCTGGTTAACTTAACCATTGTTGTAGTTTGTTGTTTGTCTCATATCTGCATCATTTAGTTGCATTGTAGGTGTGCACATTTAGTGTCTTAGTGCTGTATGAGTCTTAGCAGCCTTCCTAAACACCTAGTAACTTAAAACCACTAATATAGCTTGCTGTCCAGTAATTTCCTGAACCATATAGCATGTCATAATGGCGTTTTCTCCTTGTAGAGTGTTGTCCATTATACCCACTCTTCATTAGGAATCACTTAGCACTTCCCAATGGACCCGATAGGACTTCAAAAGAAGTTAGATGACCTCGTTAATCTAGTGGGCTCTATGATTAAAACTATGAATGAGAAACATGTTGACTCTCCCCACCCTAGGTACGTGCCCCATTCGGTCATTCATACTAGTCGGAAGATGCCCCACTCCGCTTATCAACCTAGATTTGAGCCTAAGCAACAACAACCTCACTTAGAGTCACATTACCTTCTACCCACCTTTGATGGTTCCTCGGACCCTTACTACTTTAGGGAATGGGTTAGACAATTAGAGGACTATTTTGAATCACATGATATTTCTAAGTCCCACCAATTTAGAATTGCTAAGTCTCACCTAAACGATAGCGCTCGCCAATTTTGGATGAGGTTGGAAGATCATAAAGAGTCTCGTGGCGAATACCCTACTTCCGATTGGAAAAACATGAGACAATAACTTAGATTAAAATATCTTTCCCCTACTTATGACCACCCATCCTTCAGTAACATCAGGGTTGCTGCCCCACCCAGTAGGTCTTCACCTAACCTTGATGGCCGACTCTCTATTGGGTCTTTTGTTGGATCGGTCCCATATGACTCCCCACTTGAGCCGACTCCTAGCCATCCCAGTCAACCTTGTCTGAACACGCGTCCTCTCTGCGTGGTGGATCCCGATTCGCCTCGCTACGTGAGTAACTTTATCACCTTTAAAATCAATAAGGATTCTAAGGCTACCCAATCTTTAGTACCCCCAATATTTGACCCTGCAAGTGTAATTGTTCCTAAAAGAAGCACGACAAAGAAGAAGCTTCCTGAACCTAAGACTGAGTATACTCATTTCGTGGATACTAATGATATTATTGATAACGAGGACTTCTTTGAGGATGAAAATGAAGTGATTGAATCAGACTCCCGGCATGACTTAAACCCTGATCTAGGAAAGTTAGAACCCTTAAATGTTGACACCTTAGCCTACCCTGATATTAGTCTCCTCAAGGATATCTCTTTGGATAAGGTCTGCCTAGATGATATTAATTTGATCTCAAAAGAAGCTAATCTGACCGTAAACACATTGAAATTAAATTCAAAAGATTTTAATTTAATCGTACCTCCAACAGAGATGACTCCGAATAATTCTGATTTAATTTCGAATAATTCTGATGTCGACGTGGATAATCTTGAGTTAAAAGTGGTTCAGCTGAATTTACTACCTGGTTTAAATCCAGATTTAATTGACCCTGAATCCATAGATCTTAGGGTTACAACCAAACATAATTCTATTGAGAATAGTAATATGAGTTTGGAAGACACTGATTTGAGTCTAAAAGTTTTTGAGCCTATGTTGAACAATGAGCCTCCTCTTGTTTTATTGGAGTCTATTTCAGGAGTTGCTCCTCTATACTTACATTTGAGTGTGTGCCTTTTTTTATTGGACTTATCTCTCCATTCTTCATACCAACTTTAATGTAAGAGGAAGTGTTAGCCCATACTCTCATGACATCTCTCCAACTATTGTGCCCACTCCAATTCTAGACATTCTACCCCATCTTGTGAGTCTCATACCTATCGGTGACTCTTTAGGCTATCCCATTCTGGATATGAGTCAGAACCCATCATCTTATCTTGTTCCTGATTCATTCGTTTTGTCCGCTATATTCTTGTCCTTCCCTGTTAAGGACCATCTCTCTTAGTTGGATGAATTTGCTAGATTACACTGTTGCCCCTATGAGACTATTTACAACCCTAGCTGAAACTTCCTACAGAAATGCCATTGTAGCTAAGAATGTCTTCATTGCTCCTCCTACACCAATTCCCTTAGACCTAAACACTATATATCCCCTCATTTTGTGACTGACCCATCGTTATCCCTATCTATATGTGCCTGTGAGTCTGTATGTTTGTATGTATGTTTTCTATCGAAATTATCTCTGTTTAAAACTTTTATGTGAACCCACAATTCTTGTCATTCATCATGCACACCAAGTCTCTTGCATCCATATTTGAATCTCACATTCAGGAATCGCATAAAGAAATTAATAAAAGAATTGAACAAAGCAATGCAATTATAAGCTTAATGTTGATCGCAAGAAAAGATTTAAAGAATTCAAATTTGGTGATTTTGTGATGGTACGGGTTCGTCCAGATCGGTTTCGCCAAGGAGCCGTCAAAAAGTTACATGCTCGAATTGTAGGACCTTTTAAAATAATTTCAAAGATAAACAATAATGCTTATGTACTAGACCTTTCCAAAGATTTCAACATTGATCCTACGTTTAATTTTGAAGATATTGTAGCCTTCGAGGGATCAAAGTTTAACCCTACCAATCCACTAAATAATGAGCCTTGTGTGAACTGTCCCAATGAGAACCTCAGCCTACCTCCACTCTCCAATTTGTCATATTTACCCAATGCGAAAAAGATTGAAGCAATACTTGATGATGAAATCATATCCACAAAAAGAAGGTGGGCGCCAAAGGTACTTAGTTCATTGGAAAAAGAAACCGGAGATGGAGGATACATGGATTGATCGGGAGGAGCTGCAGAGGTTGGACCCAGACCTTTTAGAGCTCTCGACAGCTCTCAAGATGCCCACTCAACGGAGTCGAGTTTTCTCCCACCCGAGGAGAATAATGAGAACATCAACAGGAGATTTCGGCGCGTTTATCAGAGGAGACATCGGAGATCGACGACTACGATAAGGAGCTTATATTTTTGTCTTTTTATGTAATAGTTTATTTTTATTTTCGGTTTTTATTGCTTTACCCTTATGGGTGGTCATTTGATGTTGTAGCCCCAAGGGCATTTTAATCTTTGTTTCTTTTCTTTTTGGTGAGACCTATATATAGGTCATTTCTATTGTATTTGGGTTGATGATGATTGATATGAAAAATTCAGCTTTTGCTCGTGATCTCTTTGTGAGTTCTAGAGAGAGTGGAGAACCCTAGGAGAGGGCCAAGCATCACCCACCAGCCGCCGGTAAGAGCCGAGACTCGTGGTCAGTCTTCTTCTTTCTTTTCCCCTTTTATTTACCTATCTGATCCCCTCTTCCTCCAACCCGCCACCTTGTTTCTCCCGTTTACTTCCAAACAGAGAGCTTTCTCTCCCACCCACCTTCCCAAAATCAACGGCAAGCCAAACCCCCTCCCCTCCCACCACCCTCCATCCTCCAATCATAGCCCAACCGTCAGCACCACCACCTAGCTCCCCCACCCGCCGACCCTTCTTCACCACAACAGCCACCGACCCCTATATTCCCACCCAAAAAAATAAAAAAACCCGAAGTTAATTCCATCTTTATACCTTTCCTAATCTAGCCCACTAATTTATGAGTAAATTTAAATTCAAATTCAAATGTTTGAATTTGAATTTTCTCTTAAATAACCCTCCCCTAATTTAGGTAAAGCTCTCAATTAAATTAAATCTGATATCAATTTCAGATTTAAACCCTCAGTCACCTTAATTGCTTGGGCCCACCTCATTAAAACCCAACCCCTCTCTCTTCCTCTCTCTTTGGCCAGCCACCCAAGCTCCCCCTTTTAATTAATTAGATCCCATAAATTAAGGATCTAATTAATTCAATCCCCTCCCCCACTTTCCCTCCTACTCTCCACTTATTTCAAATTCAAATTTCAAAGGAGATTAATTCCTAATTATTCACTCAAATTTCAGATTTTATTTTTTTCTCCTTCTCCCCTTAGCTTGGCCAACCCCCTCCTCTCCCTCTCTACATTTTTTCTTGGACAACCATGCATGGCCGATCCGGATATTGATCATAGATTCATCTTTGATTCCTAAGGACGTGCGTATGTTTTGAAAAAGCTTTACCATGACGTCAACGTAGAAATCGACGCCACCGTTGAAGATTACGTGAATCGGATACTAATTTTTTCTATCAACCGCCATCGACGAATACTACTTTCCATCCGAGTGGCAACTCTTACACCTTCCACCGACTCATCCAACTCCGACTAGCTTTCCCGTGGACAATATTGTAAGCTCACTCTTCCTCGTGGCGATCACATCAGTATTGCTAATATCTTTCTTCTGTTAACCACAAGAGAGCTTGAGTGAGGGAAACTCAAGGTGACTTTCCTAAATATTAACCCACGAATTATTGTTAAAGTGCATTCGTCATTACTCGCATGTTTGTTATTGTTTTAAATTGTCTTGCCTAATGAGTTTGTAACACTGCCTAAGCAATTGAGACTTCATTAAATCATTAATTGTGACTCGTTAATCTTTATATTGACTTGCTTATTCAATTGTCTTATTGTTTCTCCGTGCAATTCCGATTATGTTTCACATCAGGAGATCACTATAAAAAGATAAATTATAACATTGTAAGAATGACACGGAATGAGAGAAAAATTGTATCATATCCCTAGGCTAACCTTATCAACGGATAATATTTTGACGTAATTAAATAAAAATTCATTATAAATATAGTTAAGTAAAACTAGGGGCAGATCCACGTAGGCTCGAGGGTGGGTAATTGCCCGCCCTCAAACCACAAAAATGACTAAGAGCGGGGGTCATTATGGACTTTTGCCCCCCACCCCAACCCAACCCAACCCAACCCTCCTAAGATTATTTTTTTGTCCCTAATCCAACGCATTGCCCAACTCTTGGCTCCCCGCTGTCATTCGATCTCTTCACGCAGGTGATAAAGATAGCCAAAGCCACGAGGCGCGAGGGTTCAAACTCTAATCTACTCCCATCTCTTGATCTCCTCCTCTGTTCACGCAGGTAATTTCGCTAATGATTCGAGCTCGTTTTTTTATGGAATGCCGGCAACGGGAAGGGGAAAAAGAAGACTATGACATCGTTGTTGACATCACAAAGAGGGAAAAAGAAGTTGTGGTCTGTGGAAGATGCAAAGCAGGTAGAAGAAGAATTAATTAATTAATTTCTGCAACTTTTTGTCTTTTCCAACTATAATAGCTTCAGCTTTTTATCTTTTTCAACTATAATAGCTGCAGCTTTTTTTTTAGAAACACAACTTTAATATTTTTATATACATTTTTTTAAAGGTGTTGCAGCTAACATTTATTATGCTGCAACTTTAATCATTAATTTTTTAAAATATTACATTTAATAAAATAATAAATATTTAAAAAATCTAAATAATGTTGCCTTTGCTATTGTTGATAAATTCTATCTGGATGACTTGCCCTTGCTAATTGGTATTCTTTTCAAGCTTCTTGTTGCTGTTTGGGCTAGTCATTAACTGAGTTTGCATCCATATTAATGTGTGAAAATGAAATAAACGATTCTAATGTTGTTCATGAATTCAATGATTCTTATTAGAAGAGATATATAATATTTCATGTCTATTTCAATTTTCAAACATCGATTGCATAGTAAAATGGATTATGGGCTCAATGACTATTTAGTGACATACATTGAGAATGAAGTATTTGGTTATGTTCCCAATGACGTTATTATGCAACATTATCAAAAAATGCAAAGTAGAATGCAAAGCTTATAAGTATTTTTTTAATTCATAAATTATAATGAAATATAAGACTTTGCTTAGAATTTTAGCTTATATATATTTTTTAAATTTTTTTGTATTTAAAATTTTATAAAAATGAGCATACCCAACCTCAAATAAGATTGGATCCGCCCTGAGTAAAACTTAGTATGACTCACCGTCACAGATAACACCATGTAGAACTTGATCAGTTGAAACTTGCCCAAAGCTAACTTTATCTTATGATGATGCAAGAACCTTTAGAAAACAACTGGAACCTCTCTTATTCAAATTCTATTTTCAGCTTTCTTTCTTTTGGAAAGTCAATTCTTAAGAAAAAAGTTTTTCATCCTCGATCAAAAAGGGTTAGCGGAGGCAAACCAATGTTATGCAGGAAATTCATATTTTTTTAAATATGTAGCTCTTAGCAGCAGCAGCCCAAACGTTCAAACAATATATAATAATATGAATAACCTCTTCAACTCTCCCCCAATATTTTTCCACTATCCATTGTGCAGCAATTCTTAAAACTAGTGTTATCAAAAGGCAGTTAGGTGCCCTCAAGGCGACAAAGTAGCATAATGCCCTAGGTGTTGATTACTCACCTCAGCAAAGTGATGCACTAATTGTATGATAAACATAATTATAAAATCTTTAAATATAACAGAAAAATAAACTTTCAATCCAAATATCAAACAAAAAAATCTTGCCTAATAAATTGTCTAAAATAAAATTCCAACAATGCACAAAAGTTATACTTCAATTTTAAACAAGCTTATAAAAATTGAAGTTAGAAGCATCCATAGAATAAGGTTTAATATAATCTTTGCTACTATATATTTCATATTTTGCATCACCCATACTATCTTCCCTATCGTTATATTTATAATCCATTTATGATAATGAATACTTAAAAAATTAATAAAAACAATTACATTATAGAGATGACACCAAGTAGGGGTGTCAAAATGGGTTCTCGGGTCAGGTTCGGGTCCAACCCGAACTAACCCGCCTTCAATTGACCCAACCCGATTAAACAAATAGGCCAAAAATCTGACCCGACCAGACCCGCAAGGCAGCGAGGCCCAATAACGTAAGCAAAGGGAGTAGAGCGGGTGAGGGGGCAAGCCTGCGGGTGCGGACGTGGGGAAGAGCATGTGTGGAAGTGTTTGCGGGCGAAGAGGAGGGGGGGGGGGGGGGGGGGAGGGGTTGGGGCGAGCGTGGGATCGGGCACAGGTGTGACATTGGCGCTGGAGCGGATGCAGGTAGGGGATGACCTAGGTCATTTTCAAGTTAATTTCGGGTTTTCAGGTTGACCCGAACCTAACCCGAAATTGAAAACATGTCAAAAAACGAAAACCTAACCCAACCCGTTTGCAAAACAGGTTGACCCGAACCCGAGACAGGTTTCATGTTGGGTCCGAGCTGGGTTTCAAGTTGGGTCAAATATTGAGACTTGTAACACCAAAGCATTAGCTTAGGTGACGTGTCAACCAAGAGAGATTTGAGATATTGGAGCCACGCTCAGGCGCCTTCCTGTGTTCATAGGGCAGTACAAGTGATGCATAAATAGGCCGCCAATCATAAGCCAGTTTAAGGTCAAATTGATGAGGATTCATGCACTTTTCTAGCTTTTACGCTCACAGCTCACCTCATGATAGCAGCAGCAAGCAAATGATTTAGGGATCAAAAAGTTCCATATTATCATATCGAGGAAAAACATCAGTAAAATCTTAACAAATGAGAGGTGAGTCACATTGACTATGAGGCCATAAGAGTGAATCAAAATGAGACAACCTCAGCAAACCCAAAGGCTCTACATTAAATAATGTAATATAGAGAGAAAAAATGATACATCTAAACCTGCAATTAGAGGTGTAATATAACAGAGTACAAACATTTCAAAATAGTACCTTCATCCAAGTCGAACAAACTCCTTTATGGATTCTTCCTGTCGGCGTTGGTCCATACACGACGGCAGATGTCACATGGATTCTCGTTGGAAACATCCTGCATAACATAAAATGATGAATTTGCCGATCAAACCAACTGTAATCCAATAGTTACTCCAAAGGAAGACATGATACGAACCTTGAAGAAGATGATATTGAATAAAAGCGATGCTGCAGCCGTGGAGCAATTGCTGCAAAGAAAACACCAAGAGGTGGCTTGGCTGAAGGAAATTCAGCCATAACTTCCAAGAGGCTCCTATGACTAGCAATTACCCACTGAGAATATTCATCCTGGAAAGAAAGGAATTGAGTTGCGAATGGAGATCTCATTACCAAATCTAAGTATGCCAGAGTACAGATAATACCAACCTTTCCAGAAGGAGAAGCCAGAAATCTTAAACGTTCGGCTTCATTTGGGTCAGATGCATGAGCAGCTAAAGCAGATAAGGAAGCCTGAGCATAGATCATTAATACATAAATAAACAAATCATTAATTCCAAAACTGTGAAATTATCAAGATAAATGGTTCTCCATAAGAACATACCTTTTTGGGTGAACTCAAAAGGTCAGCATATCGAGTCAGTGCAGTTCTCAAGGTGCAAGGAGAAGGGAATGGAGGAGCAAGAGCACCACCGCTGAGTGGTGTCCCATCTTCTTTGTCAGCGTGAATGGAGAAGAACGTATCTGATGAATAACCTAATAGCTTTTCTGCTACCTCCACAGTCTCCAAACAATTTTCAGCATATACACCAACATGATCTCCTGTTTCATACCTGATTTTCAAAGAGAATCTGAAGATGAGAAGACATCAAATAACCAGGACAAAGAAGTTCCACAATCTTGAGTCTTCTGGTGTTCACATGGAAAGGTTTATCATTTCTATCAAAAAATGAATTTCTTCTGCACAAATAACGTCACAAGAAAATTTAAAATCCTGTTGCCCGTTGGATGCTAGGCATAACTAGATTACAAACTGGGTCACCATTTCTGATTACAAGGGAAAATATTGCAACAGGATTAGTTTTATGATAATAAGGTCAAGAGGATTTGCAGCCTGATATGTAACACTTGTAGATCTTCTGAAAAACAGCGAGAACAGTGACTGGACTGCTGTCCACAGCAGGAAAACACAGCAAAACTGCTGTTTACAGCAGTTTAACAGCAGTATTTCAGAGGAAATTCGAAAGAAAACTCAAAGCAAGATTTGTATTCCACTAGACGATGAATAAAATAGCAAGATACAATTGATCCTCAATTCGAGAGGAGGATCGATCTCTCCCAAATCTCTAGACGCCGCTAGAGCCCAAAGAAAACCTAAATCTAAGAGATCTCAAATTTCAGCCAAATTCAAGATACTCAAACCCTAGGAAAATCAATTATTTAATGCATACAAATCAAAAGGAATTCCCTAAGCAGTCCCTACAATCAATTTCCCTCCTAAAATCCATTCAAAAACCTTCCTATTCGGCCCTGTTTGATCCAGGCGGACGTGCGGTTGAAACGGAAGGTGGAAGTTCCGCCTCATTGTGGCTGGGTCGGTCACGCGTGGACCGGTCTAACAATACTCCCCTCCCAAAAATCCACCTTGTCCTCAAGGTGGAGATATGCTCATGTTCCGGTGGAGGTGGTCATCCTTGAGGTGACTGAAAATCCTTACTGTATTGCGGAACCAAAGGCTGCACGGAAAAAGAAACATCACCTCCCTCCTCCATCCTGATCACATTCAGCTTGTGTAGTCCCACCAGATAGTCTTCCCCCACCTCTTGCATATCCCTGACCATGGTCTTAAGCGATGTCATGGCTTTGGATAGCCCTGCATCTCCCCTTATAACCACCTTTCTCCCATCCACCATTAATTCCATTGTGAGTGCTCCCCAATTGTCCTTGGTTTCCCCCAAGGTTTGCAACCACTTCATCCCCAGGATGACATCAGTGCTTCCTAACTCTAGTGGGAGAAAATCCTCCCTTACTTGAATCCCCTGGATGGTCAACACCACTCCTTTACAGATTCCCTGGCCTTTCTCCACCTTCCATGTACCCATCATCACCCCATAACAACCGGTGTCCACCAATTTTACTCCCTGTTGGTTGACGACCTGAGTGAAAATGAAATTGTGGGTAGCCCCACTATCAATTAGCACCACCACCTCACGGCCAGCTATCTCTCCTTTCACTTTCATAGTATGACTCGAAGTGAATGCCACTACAGAGTTCAGAGAGACTTCTGTCACATCCAGGTGCAACTTCTCCTCCTCTTCAGATCTGCTCCCACCTCCCTCCTCATCTTCCTCGTCTTCACAGACAAGGAGAACCTGAAGAGTTCGGTCCTTGCACCTATGCCCTGGCATGTACTTCTCATCACATCTGAAGTACAACCCTTTGTCCTCTTATCCTGCATCTCCTTCTCTGTCAGCCTCTTGAAATTTTTTTCCACTCCCTACTCCTACTGGCTTCTCCCGGGTGGTCTCATTACTGTTGCCTGATGCAGGCCCCTTGAGTGCTAGAAGAGTGGTCGTCGTCCTGTAAGAGCCTCCTGAGCAGTTTCCTCGAGCCCTCTTTCTGCTTTCTTCTGATCTTCTATCAACTGCGCCAGCTCGATAACCTTCCCTAGGTTCCTCGGCTCCAGCAACCTAACCGTTGTTCGTATATCCAGTTTAAGCCCCTTCATGAAATTCCCTTCCAGGGCTAACTGTGAAATGTGGTCCAATCGGCTAGCTAAGTACTCAAACTTATAGCGGTAATCTGCCACAGTCCCCTCCTGAGTCAAGGCAAAGAATTGCTCATAGAAGTCTCCTCCCCCATCAGCTTGGAAACGCTCCAATAAGCAATCTTTGAACTCTCTCCAGCTCTGGATAGGCTCCTTCCTGTCACGCCACTGGTATCATGCCAAGGCTTTTCCTTCCAAACACAATCCCATCGCTGTCAGCTTCTCTTCCTCTGTCAACCAGTTGATAGCAAAGTAACGCTCCACCTTATAGATCCAGCCATGGCCGTCTTCACCCTCAAAGACGGGCATCTTCAGCTTCCTCACTCGTGGGTCTCCCCAATTTCCCCGGTATCCTCCATAACCTCCCATTCCTCGAAGGGGAGTTCCCCAAGTGTCACGATCAACCCTCTGACGATTATACTCAAATCCCTCTTCATACTCTCCTCTTCTCCCTTCAAAATCATCACCTCGACGCTGAATTCCTTCAAATTCAACACCTCGACGATGACGTTCCTCCCTTCTTCCTTCAAAAACAGCCCCTCGACGCTGAATCCTTTCGAATTTGACATTCTTCCCTTCCCCCTTCAAAATCAGCACATCGACGCTGGATTCTTTCAAATTCAGCACCTCGGCGATTGATTTCGTCCCTCCTTCTGACCAAATCAGCCTCCCGTAGGTCGTATCCCCTACTCATCTCTTCTCTAGAAAACGGCTCTAGAGGGGGCATGTCATTCTTCTCCTCCAGAATCTCCACCTCCGAATTCCTCCTCCCCCGTAACAGGTTCGGGTTTCCTCCTATGCCATGGCCATCGGTGGTCTCTCATACTTTTGATATCGCCGGATTGGTCTTCATTTCAATCAATTTATTCAGCATCTCTTCCATCACGGCAAACTTCCCTTCCATCCTTCCATTATTGGTGGTGATTTGATTTTGAAAATCAAAGAATTTCCCCTCCAATATGATTTTAGTTGCCCGATCTCGCCTTCCAAGACTTCCCACCTTCTTCCCAGCCATCTCTCTTCTCAAGAGTTACAAGAAAACTTACTCTGGAACAATAAAATCCACTGAAATTACAGAAATCTAGCCGCCAATCGTCCCAAATCGATGCTCTGATACCAATTTGATAGGTAACACTTGTAGATCTTCTAAAAACAGCGATAACAGTGACCGGACTTCTGTCCACAGCAGGAAAACACAGCAAAACTGCTGTTTACAGCAGTTTAACAGCAGTATTTCAGAGGAAATTTAAAAGAAAACTCAAAGCAAGATTTTTATTCCATTAGACGATGAATAAAATAGCAAGATACAATTGATCCTCAATTCGAGAAGAGGATCGATCTCTCCCAAATCTCTAGACGCCGCTAGAGACCAAAGAAAATCTAAATCTAAGAGATCTCAAATTTCAGCCAAATTCAAGATACTCAAACCCTAGGAAAATCAACTATTTAATGCATATAAATCAAAAGGAATTCCCTAAGCAGTCCCTAAAATCAATTTCCCTCCTAAAATCCATTCAAAAACCTTCCTATTCGGCCCTGTTTGATCCAGGCGGGCGTGCGGTTGAAACGGGAGGCGGAAGTTCCGCCTCGTTGTGGCTGGCCCAGTCCTGCATGGACCGGCTGGACCGGTCTAACACAGCCACAAGTATTGCCTCCACGATATAAATGCAAATGCAGATCATGGAATATAATACAATAAAATAAAAGTGTTTGATTGTAGTTTCTAATGCATAAGCTGGTGCAGTGCTTCCTGGGCCAACAACTGGAAGAGTACTAGTATAACTGGCCATTAAAGTATAAGAAGATAAGCAAAAGTACATACACAAGACCGGTGCCAGCTATGTCGAACTCCAGATGAATGCAAGAACGATCAGAAGCTGAAGTATGAAGTTCCCGTCTTAGGGCCACATTTGCCCTGCATGAAAGAATCACTAAGCATAAATGTTGTTCCTTCAATAACTGAACACCTAGCTAGTTCCCCTGATAGTTCAATACAAAATGAGTTTGCCAATACCTGCAGGGATGGTTAATGTCACAGACAGCACCACCGTTTGCAAGATTCCAACTCTTCTCTGTATATGATGCCCCTGCAAAATCAATGAATTCAACACGATACTCAGGCACTACAACAGTATAAGTCCCGCCGGCTATATCATCTTCATCACGGAGAAGCTGATCCAACTCTGGCCAGAGCTGTTCTTTCCTGAAAACACAATGCATAACAATAAAAATAGAAGAGTTCCAAAAACAATTAAAAGCTTCTGATAAGCTGCTTTAAAGGATAGTAAATTCAAAATTATTCCTATAATATTAAGGAACTTAAAGCCCCCTGCTACACAATAGCCACATACCATGCGGTGAAATCATCCTCAATACATTGATCATCATCACCAAGGCCAACTGGAACAAGACGTTTACCACCTAAATCAACAAATACAACGAGAATCACAGCAATGAACTAGTAAATTAGACATAAAACAGTATCATAAGACATAAATTGAAATGATAACAATGCTACAAAGAATTAAACTGTTTAGTTTTTACCAAAGTTCTCTAATAATAAGGGGCAAACAATGAACTTGTTTCATAGGTTACCTTAATAGCCGCCACAAGAATAGCAGGCCGTATGTTAAGAGGACAGATATGAGCAAAGAACCAAGAAATGAACAACAGTGTTGAGAACTTCACCGATAACAACGAGAAAGAACAAGTATAATAACCTATAGACACACCAATAATTAACTTTTTCCAACAGGTTCTTACTACAACTTTGAATAAAACACCTCATATTAACCATCTAAAAAATAGGGTATATGAAATATATGTAATAATCCAAGAAGAAAAATGAAACTAAGCACATTTTGAAGACTAAGCTTAAAATACAGGAATGAAATATGCAGCGTTTAAATTGTGTTAGGTGCTCAACTCAATATTTGTGAGGCACGAGCCCCACAAAATGAAATTAAGCACATTTTGAGGATTAAGACAGCTTAAAATACACATACATTGTTTAAAATTGTGCTTTTTTTTTTTAGCCTTGAGGCATATGCCTCAAGGATGAAATATGAGGCGTATGCCTCAAATTATGTCAGGTGCACCTCACCTCAATATCTGTGAGGCACAAACCAAAAAAGAAAATTAGGGTTTAGTTTTTCTTTATGCCCAATTTCTAATTAACCCCCACCCCTCTTCTATCTCTCAATTTCAATTTCATGCAAAGAGCATGTCTTGCATGTTCTAGCAGTTGAACCCTTCCTTGCCATTGACGGCCGCCTCTTTCCATACTGCCCAAGTCTTCTTTGACAAGGGTTAAGTGTCTAGTCTCTTCTCCACAAAATCACTTCTTGTCGATAACCTTAGTTTTTCTTTTGGGGTATCCTAAATCTAAAATTATTTGTTTTTATGATTTTTCCCTTCGTAATTAATTGTAAATTCCTTTTTTTTCAAATAAAAAATTTCTTATAAGTATTTGTTCTATAATGGAATGAGGCAAGAAAAAAAGTGCAACGAGATGTAGAAAGGATCTAGCATGAAGCATAGTGAGCAAGTCAACAATGGAGGGAATGAGAAAAAATGATAGCACAAAAATGTTGTATTGTTGTTCTCTTAGGAAAAGAAGGCACTTACGGCATGAAACCTGCTTCCTAAGCTTAATGTTCCATTTTTCCTTGAGGCAGATTGAATTTTTAATTAACCAGATTTCCCCCGATAATTATATCGGGGCTTATTTAGTTCTGGGTTTCTACTTCCTATGAGCGCAAGCCCCATAGTTAACTACCACCCCTCCTATCACGTAGAAAAGAACTCTCGATTAAAGAAGAATTAATTTTAGACGTGCAAGTGTTTTAACCTTGTTTGTGGGGGATGGAGGTAGATCCGATTAAGATCCCATAGTTCCGTCATCCCGAGAATACCGTAGGTTTCAGTCTACCAACACTAATAATCATTGATCGTAGTGTCCGAAAAATTTAATTAGCAGTCATGAATTGCCTCCTCTCAAGAATCCTGAGCAAATTGAAGTAGTTAAATGTGGGTTTTTGTGTTATGGTGGTTTGGTTTGGATCGAGGCTTATAGCTCTGCTTACGGTTGCCCGGAGTTTTAGGTTTAGGTCGGAGCTTATGGCTTCATTTAGGAGTTGCCCGTAGTATAGGTTTAAGTCAGGGCTTACAGCTCCGCTTAGAAGTTGCCCGTATGTTTGGGTAAGTCTTACGACTTCTACATTACAAGTAGCACGTATGTTTGGGTAGGTTTTATGGTTTCTACATTAGAAGTAACCTATATGTTAGAATGGGTCTTATGGCTTTGTACAGCTTCTACATTAGAAATGAGTTATGAGAGGTTTCATTTAGGTTAGGGTTTTAATTTTATGTGATTTTTTAAAAAATAAAAAAGGAGAAAAGTTGTCCTTTTGCTAGTAGAGGACGAGGTACTATAGTACCCCAAAAAAATCATTTTTTAACTATTATTTTTTAAATAATTTTTAATATTAAAAAATACTAAAATTTAAACCTTGTACACTTGTAATCATCGACCTCATGAAATAAAACTTAACATATGGTGGACAACAAAGCTATTTGTTCTCTTTGTAAACATCTCCAACATCTACTTACTTCAATAGACACCAGCTATGTCAAAAGCTAAATGATTTAAGAAGGCCTGATTGCAAGCTCAAAGTAACTAAAACGTTACATATGGCATCCCGTTGTATGTATAAAACACTAAGAACGCAAAATAAATCAAAAAAATTTGGTCTAGGTGAATCCATGGGAGCAACAGCTTCATCCCAAGAAATTTGCACCTATATATATGAAACAATACTTATTGATAGCTCAAAACCATGAGAAAACTCATAGTTAAATACCTTGCTCAGCTAGGATGTCATCCACAACCTTTGCTACCTGTGTAATCAAGTCAACATAGATAAAATATGTTACCTTCAAATTTTAGTTTAAAATAGGGAAGAAAGCCTAAAAGCTTGTAATCTAACATAACCTTATTGAAGTGTTCATACTGCCTATTGCCCAGCCCAAATATGGCGTATGTAAGATTATCTAACCAAATGCCCCTCTCTTTACCCTAAAAATGTTGCAGTAATCAAATAATCAACCATTATCAGAATATACCAATGGGAAAAAGATAAATTGAACAAAAACCTCACCTCAGTAAACCATTTATAAAACCTTGCAGCATTATCAGTCGGTTCTCCATCTCCATACCTGGAGTTACAGCTAAACTTTAGCTGAGAAAACGACTCTGAATATTCAAAAAATGAAAAGCAAAAACATTCAGCTCACGTTGCCATGAAGAACAAGACTAGAGTTTCCTTCTTCATCTTCTCCTCATACTCATCATCATCAGCGGCATATTCGTCCTGAAGAGAATCGAAAACACAGATAAGCAACGCCAAATAGCAGACAAAACAACCAAGCAACAAAACAAATAAAAAAAGAACATTTTTACCAGATCAACAACTTTAAACTTAGCTTTATCGTACCGGGCCTTGGCTTCCTCCGCCAACGACTGTAAAAACAGCCTCTCTAATTCATAAAAGCTGACAATAGTCAAAACAAGTACAGCACTGATATCGAAGTCCATACCTTCGCGAATCCCTCGGCTGTACCGGTTTGCGTTCCGAATAAGACAGTGACCTTCTTCTTCCCGTCATCAATCTCCGGCTCCGAGACCTCCCTCCAAGCCGCCGGCCGCTGTAGCTCGGCCTTGGCATGTGACTTCTGACCGGCCGATCGGCGCCATAGAAGCAAAGCTACGCAGCCGAAGAGCATCGCCACTGAAGTCGCCAGCAGCACCAGAAGCTCTCGATTCCCAGAAATGGAGTCCTGCACCGCCGTTTCCTCCCCACCCAGCCTACCGGCGAGCATCGTGTAAAGCGGATCCAGTGGTGACGTCTTCATCGGCTCCGATTGCATCTCTCCTGCCCTATATCGCCGGAAAGCCGCCTCTCCCACCCTCTCCTCCCCCTCAATGCAGAAGAAGAAGCGAGCAGGGAAGAGTTTGGTGAGAGGGAGGAGGGATCAATTGGCAACTGTTTTAGATACTTGGATCTTAAACGAGGGGCCTCAGGCCCCCAACCTATTGCCGGCCCTGTGGCCACCGTCTTGGCAACTTGTGTAGCCAGACGTGTAGCGGCGAGCGGAGCCGTCCGATACCCGAGAGCCACAGGATCTATTACCCGTTGCTGTAATTTCGTGACATTTTAAAATATCTTTAAAATAAAAATTCATCTTTTTTAACCCAAATTTGATATAATTTCATGTTCAGGGAATTTAATTATTTTAAAACATTTTAACTCATTATTTTATTTACTAAAATTTTTTTTTACTTGTAAAAAAATAAATAAAATGCTAAAAAAATAATAGAAGTTCAAGTCCAACTAAGCTTGAGTGATAGCAAACTCAAGCTTGACTCGCCTATTACCCAATGGCATGCTTAAACTCGAGCTCGATCTCAAATTGCAAGCTTGAGCTCGGCTTACCAAAATAGTAGTGATCTCGAGCTTAAGTCATGAGCTTAAGGATCTCTAAGAGGTGACAGTTGCCATGAGAATTCGTTGGAAAATGAAGATGCATCGAAGGTTATAGTTCAAAATCATGACAAAAGCTTGTTCGAGAAGGCATCAACATAACCAGGTGGCCATGGGGGAAGTCACAAGTCATGACAGGAGCTCATTAGAGAAGACATCAAAGAGATAACCAAGGTAGGGAAAGCTATGATAGCAGCTCATTGGAGAAGGTGTCAATAGGGCATAAGGAAGTTGAATGGCAGCTCTCTAAAGAAGGCAACATCGATTTTGAAGGAAGCTTTCCATAGATGGCACCGACGTGACCATTGCATTTGAAGGAGTTCATGAGACTTGCAACGGTAATAATTCCCTAAATTAGACAAAGAAATGGGAATTAGTTAACGCAACTTGTAAGCAAATGAGATGAGCATCATCAAACTCAAACTCAAGCTCTAATATACGAGCTATTACTTGAGCTTGAACTTAAGCTTCACTTGTTAGCATTATAACCAGTTAATTTCGAGCTAGCTTCTAATTTGTATCAACTCACTTACATCCTAATTAGAAATTTCATATCAAACGATGATGTTAAAATAATTCAAAAAGTACAATTGAAAATGGTAAAGAACATTGCAACATTTTAGATTCACCAAAGGATTTGAGGCATATGAAGAGCTTGATAAAAGATTGAATCATAGGGGATTCATCTCATGGGAGTAAGAATAGAGGTTACCTTAAGGTTTGAATCACTAATATATGTGGGGATGGCTTCAATTTAATTAAAGTTGCAACATAAGTTTGTATGCAAAAATAACTTCTTCATAAATGAGGTTGTGGTATAGGTTTATGAAAAGACAATTGAGACATAACATAGATTATACCCTCCCATAATTGAAAATTGAACGTATGACAATATTAATCTATTTGGCCTGAGTCGGAGACTAACCGAAGTGGTTGAAGGTTTTTCAAATACTAATCGAATGGCAGTGTTGGCTATCAATGATGCCTCAAGTATGCAAATTGAATATAACTTGTAGATATTGACACAACATGTCCAGTGAAATGATCGATCAAAATTTCAATAATAAATTAACAAAAAAATAATTTAGAGAAATACTTATTGCTTGAAATTGGGATGATAAAAAATAACTATAATTCTTGAGATTCACATATGTATTATCAAGGTGTTTATATGGCATAATTTATTAGGTTCAAGATTGATGTGCTATGTCCATCAACTCCTACTATGCTCACCTATGGCATTCATCAGCCTGATTTGTGTCTATTTATTTTCTAATTGCAATGTTGTCTTGTGGACCCCTATCTAACCTACCATCATAAATGTTTTTTTAAATTCTAGATGGAAGAGAATGCTTAAATTATTGGATTTAATATATAACTAACAAGAGTGATTTAATGCTCTCAAACTAAATTTTATGACTATAAAGAAAAATAAATCAATTAGGAGCTCCTCATTATATATATATATATATATATATATATATATATATATTAGAGGTGCAATATATTTCTCATAAATAATTGCAATTTTGTTTAATAAAAATGATGAGAAGATCAATTTTTTTTTTTTTATAAAATCATTGTATAATTTACATAAAATTGCAAAAGAAAAATTGCAAATATAGATATGTTATTTTAAATAATTAATATTACTATTGAGCAAGAAAATTTTGAACAAATTTTTTCTAACTACAAATTAAGACGCAAACGCATGGCTTTATGCAATTTGAGTACTGCAAAATGGTCCAAAATATGTAAAAAAATTATTTCTTTTTTCTGTTTCAGGATTATATAGTTAATTAGCTTAAGATTCTTTTCTTTATTTTTGTTATGTGAGCTAAAATCAGAACAAAATATTATAGTAATTGTTGCGTCCTGGAATATTCGCGGCGGTAGAGAAATATATAGTTTAATGTCTTAGATGTCTTAGCATTGTACGAAGATCCAGCACACAAGCAGATAAGTGAGAGGGTGTAGCATTTATGAGACACCAAGATTTTTACGTGGAAAACCCCTGTAAAAAAGAGGAAAAACCACGGGGCCTGACCCAGTTTGAATGAATCCACTAGTATTTGTAGTCGATTACAAATGAGGCCCTTCCTTGGGAGAAGGCCTTGGATTGATGTAGCAAATGTACATCATATAAATTGCGTTACATGGTAGGAGTTACATATACATGTTTGTCTGGTCGCAAGGACCGTAGTCGGCAGGAGACCGGGGTCAGAAAGATCGTTGTCTATTGATGGAGGTCGGAAGGACCATGGTAGGCGACGAAGGCCTGAAGGACCGTAGTCAATAGGAGACTGGGGTCTGAAAGACCGTTGCCTGGTGATGGAGGTCGGATGGACCGTAGTAGACGACGAAGGCCTGAAGGACCGTAGTCGGTAGAAGACTGGGGTCAAAGAGGCCGTTGTAGTAGGGTGGTACTTTGGTAGAACTCTGGACATCATGTAGTGGCTCAGCAGAAGTTC
Source organism: Dendrobium huoshanense (assembly GCA_016618105.1). Classification (NCBI taxonomy): domain Eukaryota; kingdom Viridiplantae; phylum Streptophyta; class Magnoliopsida; order Asparagales; family Orchidaceae; genus Dendrobium; species Dendrobium huoshanense. The sequence goes on along the minus strand of CM028347.1, from coordinate 557,706 downwards.
ATGCCTCAGGTGATATTCTGACAAAGCAACGGCGTCAGGTGGTAGTCCGGCGGAGGAGAGGGCCTTTAGCGAAGGTGAGGGCCTCTGGCGAAGGTGAGGGCCTCAGGCGGTGGTCCAGCGAGGCTCAGGCGATGGTCCGGCGAGGCTCCGGCGGTGGTCCGCGTGGTTCCATCGGTGGTCCGGCGAGGTTCCAGCGGTGGTCCGACGAGGTTCCGCGGTGGTCTGGCGAGGCTCCAACGGTGGTGTTTTGATTAAAAAAAATACTTATTTATGTATAGTTTTGAAAAATATTTAATTATCTTTGAGAAATATTTAATTTTGAATTTTAAAATTGAACACATCATTATGAACAATATATCGCCTCGAGAGATGATCATATCGTTCCCTAATAGGTTCAAATTTTAGAATTTTAAATTCATCTGAATTATCGTAGTCAAACTCAAGGGGAAATGACATATGATCTCGAAAGATCAAAATGACATTCAATCGATTGTTTAACTATAATAATTCGGATAAGAGATCGTTGATTTCATAATCAAAATCACAATAAAAATTGATATATCTCTCCGAGGGAAGAAATTATCAATCGCTATTGATCGTTTGAAAATAGAGTTAACGATCGTTGAAATTTGAATTTTCCCAAAGATAATTAATCAAAGGTTTTGAAAAATTGATTTTAAAAATAAGTTCTGGGTTTCTAAATCTCCTACGAGCGCAAGCCCTCGTAGTTAATTACATCGTAAAGAAATTAGAATTTCCCTACGAAAACTCTCGATTAAAATAGCGGTATAAGTTTCATTTTAGATTTTCAAAGATCGATATCAAAGGAAGAAAAATGTTAGAATTTTCAATCGGGATTGGATCAATGTTGAACAGTTATTTTTGGAGTCAAAGGAAGAGTAGTAGGGAATGTTTTTAAGATTCTGAAATAATTCAGAAAACACTCCAACCTATCCTAAATGTTGGGCTTGAATTTGATTGAAAGTGATTTAATGTTTAAGTGATCAATTTTATTAGAAATTTGGGATTCGATTCCCGAAAATCGAGGTCTTATGGCCTGAGCCAGCCTCAGAACCTAAGTCTAAATTGGGTACTAAAAAGTGACCCGAACCTAGCTAGTGCAATGCGAATCTGGTCTTACCCCGGCCTGGATTGGGGAGCCAGCTAAACCACCTAAACGATTTAAAATTATGAGTCCGGTCAATTTATGTAGAGTGGTCGGGACGTTATTTAAGAAAGGTTTTTGAGAGCGGGGCCGACATCTAGAGCAGATCCTAATTGGCCCCTTTGACTTATGCTGGGTTTGATGCTTAAGCTAATGTAATTAAATATTTAAAGATTTTTTAATTAGTTGCTAATATGATGCATGCTAATCGACTCAATTAAAAGTTTGAATTTGAATGAATGCTATGAAATGAAAACTTCCGGCGATCCCGGGCTTACTTCTTAAATTCGTTAGAGTTTCTATGTGAGCCTAAATATTTTAATTTAATTTAAGTAGAAAAAGTTTTATTAAGTCCTTAAGAGCCTACGATCGAATTCCAGGTCAAATCAAAATCGGCACGCAGGTAAAAAGACTAGAAAAGCAGGTATCTCTAATGCGCAATCAATTTAAATAAATCAATCAAATTAAATATATCAAATTGAATGTCCGTAGGCAAGTGCCCTTTATTATTACATCACAGAATTTTGCAGAAAATTAAAGTGGTCGAGCACCACTGACTACAACCCGGATTTCTAGTCCTAAGACTCAAGTGATTTTGAGAATGGGTCTTCTCGTTATCCACTTCTTCATCTTTCTGCTGCTTCTTGGATCGTCGGGTCCGGATATCCAAATGAAAAGAAACTCCTCCTTAATCGGGATGTTATCTTTTCTCTTTGGATATTTCAAAACCATCCTAATTTGGAGCTCCAAATGGATAAGGACTCTCCCCTGAGGGATGTCCCTTCCTCTTTGGATTCCAAATTGGATGTTACCCCATCTCAAATCACTTGAAATTACAACACAAACCAAATCAAATTTACATTAATCAAAATTGAAAAATCTAGACTCGATCCTGCAGGGTTATCCTAATAATCAACATTTATATATACAGTCCCAAGCAGTTAATATTTGATCTCAAGCAGTTGATATATGAATCTCAAGCAATTAATATATTTGAAATTTAAAATGCTCAACAAATTGCAGTAAATAAATAAACAATCAATCAATTCTAAACTAGCAAACAGCATGCAGTGAAAACTCGAAAACCCGGCACACAGCTGCAAAAAGTAAACACCGGCCTAGCCTAAAACTAGAGTTGGTGCTCCTAGCAAACCATCTATAGTGTGTGAGGTAGGTTGTGTGGTTTGGATATATCCTAAATAGGATCATTAGATTGAAGTTGATTAAGGTTCTGGTTGGTTGAAAGGCTTAAGGGGTTTAAATTTGAGTTTAAGTATTAATGGCTTGAAGTTAGTTTTAAAATTGATTATTAATTATTTGTTGAATACCACCTTTGTTTCACACGGAGGCCGTGAAGTTTATTTCACCTTCCTTGGGGCTAAGTTAATAGCCTCGTAGGCCTGGGTTACCTAGTGGTACCCGATATAATTAAGTGATTTGATTTGATTAAAATTTGAAAGTTAATGAATTTTAATTAAAAGTGTTTGGTTTCTGATTTTTAAAGTTTGATTCATTTGAGTTTGTCATTAATCGATTCGTGGCGTTGTGCCACCAGGCTCGAGGAACCAGCCTCCTTAGGACACTTAGCCCCGCAGCCCGGAGTAGTCCAGCCGATAAACCAAATTAATGTAGTTGAATTAGAAGTTTTAAAAGGTTAGATAATTAATAATTAATCTATTTTTAAGGTTTAACACCCCTTGGAATCCATTCGTGGCGTTGTGCCACCAGGCTCGAGGAACCAGCCTCCTTAGGACACTTAGCCCCGCAGCCCGGAGTAGTCCAGCCAATAAACTTCATCTTTAGGATGGTTGTTGTGTTTTAAAAGGTTTGTTGAATGTTTTAAACATTAAATTAACATTTCTGGAATTTTTGAATAATTTTGAATTTTATGGATTTTTGAATATTTTAATGATTTAATTAAAGGGTCAAAACTTGACTTTTTGATTAAGTTCAAATTCTGGAAAGTTTGTATTTTATTAAAATACTAGACCTTACTACGATCAGTTAGAAGGTAAGTACGTTAAAATCGGATTTTTCTACATTTTATTACGGAGGTTTGAAGTTTTGAACTAGATTTGAACTAGATTTGACCGGTTTGTTGACTTTTTGAATTTGATGTCTTTCTGGAATTTTAACATTTTTAATAAATATTAGGCATTAATAGGAGTTGAATGCAAGTGAGTTTGTTCAATTTTGATTTTTCTTGAATTAGTTATGAATATTTGAAGTTTAAGGTATTTAATGAATTTTTGAAATTGCTTAATTAGAGGGCCATTTTGTGATTTTTCTCCAAATGAGTCCCAAACTCCTTGAAATCAACTCCAAAGGTCAGAAATGACCTAAGGAGAGATTCCCAAGTGTTTGGAAAATTTTTGGAATTTTTAATATTTTTTAATTAATTAAATGAATTAAATATTGATTTTCACTTAAAATTAGATTAAGGTTCAAATTGCTGTCAATTCAAAGGGATCTTAATTTTCATGAGTTAAGGATTGAATTCTGGTCAGATAGAGGGGTTACACATATTTTTTGGATTCAAAATGATTTATTACATTTTCTGGAAGTTTTAAGGCTTAATTAGGGTTTAATCCTAATTAAGTAGGTTAAGGGGTTTAATGAACTCAAAATTCAGTAGGGATTTTCCTATGAACTAAGGGTGTCACTAAGTTAAAGTGTGTAGAGTTTTAAGTTGAAAGGAAGTGTATCCTAATTTCTAAACTTAATCTAAGTTTTCTAATTAAATGTCCTTAATTTTTGTCCTTAATGTCACTATGTTTAATAGGTTTAAGTCAATTGTTCTCACTAACCCTTTGATACACACATAGATGCAAGCATCACATTCACAATCAAATCCTAGATCTAGGAGAACCCTAAGCTATGTGGTGTGTGCATAACCTAAGCATGCAAATAAATAACAATAAGATTAGTGAATAATCAAATCATGATTATTCACTAATCAAATCCCCCTTAATTCAATTCATTTAGATCCAATCTCTGGTTAAAATCTCAAATCAAACTCAAGATGTTAAAAGGGAATTTAAATAAGTGTATAATTTTAAAACAACTTGATTTTTAAAATTACATATATATAATATAACTAATAATCAAAATAAGATCAAAATTTATTCAAATAACTTTAGGAAAGCTTCCTGGAAATTCAAGATAGATTGAAATAAAAATTTTTAGAATTTTGAAATATCTGAATTTGTTTTAATTAAATATTAATTAAAATAGCCAAATAATTAATATTTGAAATTATTTTAAAAATATAAAATATTTTAAAGTAATTTTATTTTTAGATCGAAGACCTTGAAAATCGAGCAGTTTGATATATTATATGAATTTTTTGGACTTGTATTTTATTTATTATGATTTTTTGAAGGTTCTGCAATTAAATATAATTAAAATAAAGCCTTAATCCTGATTTTACACGCGGCGGCGCGCGATTACGCCACGTGGAAGGCGGCGGTCAAGCGGGGCCCTCCACTTAACCAGCTCAGCGGCAGATGCCCACCACCCGATCCTCCGCACACTTGATCCGACGGCGGAGATTAAATCCGCCGTTTGATCTCTGTTAAGCGAGATCGAACGGCGGTGGGCGAATCCCGCGAATTGAGATGGGCGGTCGAGATCGTGCTGGACGGAGGAATTAACCGCTGATCAGATACACGGCTCGAAAAGGCAGCGGGATGGCTTAATCTGAGCCGTTGATCGTAAGATCAACGGTCCAGAAAACGTGTGGCTCATGCACGTCCGAACCCGACCCCTGATCAAGTAAAACGAGTCGTTCTCTCAAAATACTTGACCATTTAACTTGAAATTTTAAATGTAGAATCAAATTATGAAGAGAATCAATGGGGTACTTTTTTAACAGCTCAAAAATTGCTTTATAAAAAGCTAATTTAATCTAGGTGTCTTAAACTAGGGTTTAGGTTTTACCTTGATTCAATGGATGGTTTTGGACGTTTGAGGGCTTGTTGAACTCGTTGATCGTCCTAGATCATTTCTCCAGAAGACTTCAAGAGCTGAGAAGGTTTGGATCTCGAGCTATCAACCCGGGACGGTCTTCAAGCTCGGTTTGGCCGGAATCTCGCCGCCGGCGACGTCTAGTGGCTGGATCCGACTTGAGATGGATAGAAGAAGACCTGGGATGCTTGAACGAAATGAGTTTGAGCTCTGGGGCGGCTTGAGTAGAGAGAGAGCAGGGTTTGAAAGAATGCGGCTCCCTTAGGGCGTCTTGCCCTATTCAGCCATTCTCCAAGGGCTTGGACGGCTCTGATGGGCCTAATAGCTTGCTGAGATATTGCCACGTGGCCTGGAGCAGTTGTAAAGCCTGGGAGAAGGACAATGAGGTGGAAAGCCTCTTTGGTCCCCACTTGGGCACATGGAATGATTTGGGGTCGTTTGATCCTGATCCAATGGCTAGGGAAGGCTTTAAGAAGCTTCTAGAATCATTCCAAGCTGCTGGAGTTGAGTTGGCATAAAGATGCCATGCCATTTGGGCATTAAATCCCTTGGAGACATTTGTTGACTATGTTGACCAGTCAACTGGTCAACAAAAGGTGAGGTGGCACCTAGGAAGTCCTAATGAGCTGATTAGAATGATCCTAAGGCAACCTATTAGGAGCTTGAGTGATTAAAGCCCAATCATGTGAATTTTGACCAAGATTTCAAGTGTATGACTTGGTCAAATTGACTATGATGTGACTCTAAGTGATTTGAATATACTTTGAACCATTTAATGAGATTGAATTTGAGGATTTAGATTGCCTGAATATGTTGATTTGGCTTGATTGAATAATTTGATTCAAATGGGTCTTATTTGATTAGACTTGGGTTAAGTTGACTAGTCAATGTTTGATTGGGTCAATAGTCCAATTTTAGGCTTAACAAGTTTGAAATATGGTTTTGAGTTTGTTGAATATGTTTTGAAGGTTCAGGGAAATCGATTAGGCCAAAACACACATTTGAGCCCTTAATGGGCCTCTTAGGTCAACTAGGTTGACTTGGTCAACCAGGTTGACCCAAAGTATGAAAATGGGTTCAACGGATTTGGTTTGATATTTAAAATTTGCTGGAAGTGATTGTATTCAATTTGGAGGTCGTTTGGTTTGAAATCAATGTTTGAATCCTTAAGGGGTATTTTGGTCATTTTGACCCCTGGTCAACTGGAGGTTAAAATGGGTCTAGAAAAATGTAGTTTAATGCTTAACATATCAAGATTAAAGGTCTGGAAGTGACTAGAGGCTTTGGAGAGAGCTCTAAGGTCAACATCCACTGGATGGCAGATCCAGTGGCATAGGCCGTAAATATTTGAAGGTTTTGCAGCCTATGGATTTTGATTAAGTTTCTGGGGTTAAAGACCTCGAAATGGGCTCAAATTTGGAGGGTTGCCTCCAGAGACATGTCCCATCAGTATGCAACTGACAGACTCTGAATCGGAGGTCATTTAACTGGGTTTTGAAGCGTTTGAAAATTTGCTGAAAAAGGCTTTAAGACAATACCTTTTGGCTTTAGGCTTTGAGTCTAAATTTTTTGAATTTGATCTGGATTTGATTGAAATTTGAATTGAATTAAGGTCTGGATTGACTTGAGATCTAAATTGATCCTAAGGTCTGGAGTCTAGAAGAGTCCTAGGGTCTAGAGTAGATCCTAGGGTCTAAAGTCTAGAAGGCTCCTAGAGTCTGTATTGATCTGGAGATTGAATTGATCTGGGGTCAGGATTGGCCCAAGTGACCTCATACAAAAATGAGGTCAACAAATGGACCCCCAATATGTGTAATAGAACAAAGTTCTATTGCACATATTGGCGTTGACCGAAAAGGGTCAAGTCCGGAGTTTTGATCCTAAGGGAATGAAAAGTTCATCTCTGGGGAATCGATGTTTGAATTGATACCAGGGTAGTGCCACAGAGGACGTACTCTACCACTAGCGAGTCGAATCCCAAGGGAAGAAAAGGTTCTATCCCTGAAGGAAAAGGAAGACTAGGTGATCCTATAGGAAGAGAGAATTCCTAAATATAAAGGATCGGATTTGAGTTTTGAATCTAAAGGAAAGGGTGGCCTAACCTCTGAGTTTGAATTTGGAATAGATTCTAAGGGAAGGGAAGACCTAACCCTAGAGGATTGAGTTTTGAATTGGTTCTAAGGAAAGGGAAGACCTAACCCTAGAGAATTGGATCTTGAATTTGATACTAGGGTAGTGCCACTAAGGGCGTACTCTACCACTAGCAGATCTGATCCTAAGGGAAAAGAGTGCCTAAACCCTAAGGAAGAGAAGGAAAGAATGATCATATAGAAATGAAGAATTTCTAACTACAGAGAATCGAATTTGAATTTGATACTAGGGTAGTGCCTCGAGGGGCGTACTCTGCCACTAGTAGATCTAATCCTAAGGAGAGAAAGCACGATGACTCACATCTAACCTTAAGGAAAAGAAAACTGGATGATCTTGTGGGAAGGAAGCATTGCTTCCCACAAAAGATCAGATCTAGAAATTGAATCTAGGATGGTGCCACTGAGGGCGTACTCCAACACTAGAAGTTCTAATCCTAAGGAGAGAAAGCACGATAACTCACATCTAACCTTAAGGAAAAGAAAACTGGATGATCTTGTGGGAAGGAAGCATTGCTTCCCACAAAAGATCAGATCTAGAAATTGAATCTAGGATGGTGCCACTGAGGGCGTACTCCAACACTAGAAGTTCTAATCCTAAGGAGAGAAAGCACGATGACTCACATCTAACCTTAAGGAAAAGAAAACTGGATGATCTTGTGGGAAGGAAGCATTGCTTCCCACAAAAGATCAGATCTGGAAATTGAATCTAGGATGGTGCCACTGAGGGCGTACTCCAACACTAGAAGTTCTAATCCTAAGGAGAGAAAGCACGATGACTCACATCTAACCTTAAGGAAAAGAAAACTGGATGATCTTGTGGGAAGGAAGCATTGCTTCCCACAAAAGATCAGATCTGGAAATTGAATCTAGGATGGTGCCACTGAGGGCGTACTCCATCACTAAAGGACGACCTTATGGAGATGAAACTTGCTCTACACAAAGAACCGTGTCTGGATGATCATATATGGAGGAAACTTGCTCCACATAGAGGATCGAGTCTGGAATGATCGTATACGGAGGAAACTTGCTCCATATAGAGGATCAGGTCTGGATTGATCATATGTAGAGGAAACTTGCTCTACATAGAGGATCTGGTCTGGAATGATCATATGTAGAGGAAACTTGCTCTACATAGAGGATCGAGTCTGGATGATCATATATGGAGGAAACTTGCTCCACATAGAGGATCGAATCTGGAATTGATCGTATGTGGAGGAAACTTGCTTCACACAGAGGATCGAGTCTGGATGATCGTATGTAGATGAAACTTGCTCTACACAGCGGATCGGATCTGGAATGATCGTATGTGAAGGAAACTTGCTTCACACAGATGATCGAGTCTGGATGATCGTATGTAGAGGAAACTTGCTCTACACAGCGGATCGGATCTGGAATGATCGTATGTGAAGGAAACTTGCTTCACACAGAGGATCGAGTCTGGATGATCGTATGTAGAGGAAACTTGCTCTACACAGCGGATCAGATCTGGAATGATCGTATGTGAAGGAAACTTGCTTCACACAGAGGATCGAGTCTGGATGATCGTATGTAGAGGAAACTTGCTCTACACAGCGGATCGGATCTGGAATGATCGTATGTGAAGGAAACTTGCTTCACACAGAGGATCGAGTCTGGATGATCGTATGTAGAGGAAACTTGCTCTACACAGCGGATCGGATCTGGAATGATCGTATGTGAAGGAAACTTGCTTCACACAGAGGATCGAGTCTGGATGATCGTATGTAGAGGAAACTTGCTCTACACAGCGGATCGGATCTGGAATGATCGTATGTGAAGGAAACTTGCTTCACACAGAGGATCGAGTCTGGATGATCGTATGTAGAGGAAACTTGCTCTACACAGCAGATCAGATCTGGAATGATCGTATGTGAAGGAAACTTGCTTCACACAGAGGATCGAGTCTGGATGATCGTATGTAGAGGAAACTTGCTCTACACAGCGGATCGGATCTGGAATGATCGTATGTGAAGGAAACTTGCTTCACACAGAGGATCGAGTCTGGATGATCGTATGTAGAGGAAACTTGCTCTACACAGCGGATCAGATCTGGAATGATCGTATGTGAAGGAAACTTGCTTCACACAGAGGATCGAGTCTGGATGATCGTATGTAGAGGAAACTTGCTCTACACAGCAGATCAGATCTGGAATGATCGTATGTGAAGGAAACTTGCTTCACACAGAGGATCGAGTCTGGATAATCGTATGTAGAGGAAACTTGCTCTACACAGCGGATCAGATTTGAAATGATCGTATGTGAAGGAAACTTGCTTCACACAGAGGATCGGGTTTGAATTTTGGAATTTGAGTAGTTTTGAATTTGAAGTGATTTGATTCTAAATGTGTTTGAATTTGAAGTTTGATTTTGAAAATGTTTGAGTTTGAAACTTGATTTGACAATTTTGATTTGTAGGATTTTGAATCTGAGTTATGATTTGACTTTGAAATTTGAATTTGATTTTTAAGAGTGAATTTTGAAAGTTTCTGATGTTTTATTTTGAATTGAGAAATTTCTTTAATCTAGGAAATTTGAAGACTTTTTATTGACTTTGAATCTGACACTCATCTGGCATGGTACTTCCTGAAGAGCCTCCCCAACATTTAGAAATATTGGGTGGCATTCTCCAGGGTTGATCAATTATTGTTTAAAATTTTCTCAAAGATCGTCCCTACGACAAGAGTAAAGTTTTGAGTTTGTTCAAGCTCCTTCACCGATCTCTCGGTAGGCTAAGATATGCATCCAAAGAACCTAGACCAAGTCTCCTCCTTGGAAGGTTCTAAGTTGCTCTATCTTATCACGAGCTTCAATTAGTCAGGCTTTGTACGATTCTGAGTTTTCTTGAGCTTTAAAGATAAAGCTCTACAAGGTCTCGAGCTCCTTAAATTGGAGATGGACACTCTGCTCAGTCGTGGCTTAAACTTGAACGACAATTCCCAGCATTACAAAATACTCCTCTAATGGGGTTCGATCCTGGACCCAGTATAGAGTGTAATTTTGTTGAAAAGGCTTCAAAGGAAAAGATGCATATATACAAGGACTAACACATTTCTCAAGAACATGATTTGAATTCTTTTCAGGAGTAGAAGATTCGATATTTCTATTAAGAAATTTCCTCTAACTATTTGGACCCTATCGGAACGACATGTGGGAACAAATTTAGAAGTGCAGTGAGAAGTAGTGTTGACTCCAACCAATTTGGAAGGATTTCAATTTTGTTGACCCAGACCAAGTTTCGTAGAAACTGTACTGGGGTTTCACTTAAATAAATTTTGAATTAAAATTAACTTCAAAAAGGTTTAAGTTGAAGAGAGAAATTTGATATTTTCAATTTTCTTGCACATGTCCCTCTATCTAATAGAAAATTCGTGCATGTTGAAGAATCTAAATTCAGGATTTTCAAAGTCAAGTACTTGAAGGTGATTGAGTTATTTTGATATTCAAGGATTTAGAGGAAGGAAGCCATCTTACTCTTCTTCTTTTTTTTTTTTTTTGTGGCGCATATTGCGCATCTTTTGAATTTTTATGCACTTCGTGCATTTCTTGATCTCTGGCGCATTTACGCATCTTTTAATTTTTTTAGAGCATTCGCTCATCTTTTGATTTCAATTGAATTCGAGAAGAGGCTCCACTTTCTTCAAATACCTTAAATTGATTGATCTTTTTATTTTTGAATGCTGGGATTATATCTCAAGTATTAGAAAAGAAAATTCGTTCTCTTATACAAGGAAGAATAATCCTCAAAGCACACTCAATCTTTTTGACAAGAATGTCGACTTGACTAGGGAAATCTTTGAATAGATTCAAAACATGCCTGGATCTCCTATTAAGATAGAAGATTGCTAGAAGATTGATAAAATTTTCATTTCTAGAATCAACTTGAATTTGAAACAAATTTTAATTCAAAGGTTAATTCAACCCACAGAAGCGGTGGGAGGGAGGGGTATTCAAACATTTGGTGGAGTCAACTACAACTCTCTCCAGCTTAAGACTTAAGGTAGAGGTCAATTTCTATTAGAAAGGTGAATCAACTATCTTGAAATTCCGAATCTAGTACACTTTGAGAAATTGGAAACTTTCCTTTAAAGGTTGCAAGTCTAGGTGGCAAGACCCTTGTCAACATGGAATTGAATTCCTACAATCTCTTGGAAGGGAGAGACTGTTATAGGATCTGCAACATCCCTAGAAAGCACGACATTATTATAATCAAAAGATTTATCATGATAGGACCCCATTGAAAGTTATATTTCAACGGTATCACTATCTGACACAATCTTAGATTATTCCCTCTCTCGTTACTACTAGACTAGCAGTTAAGAGAGTGGCACCCCGAGTGGTTCCTACTCCTCCTCCTCTATAGATGATGTAGTGGGACACGTGTAGTAACGCGCCTTAACATCTTCTAGTAGAGTGGACGGATCATAACCCTCAGCTGGGGGCCTATGGCCTATTATTGGGGATCGCTCAATTCTCTCTTGTTCGAGTCTTTCTGTGTAGTAGTCAAGCAGGTGTATTGAAGATCGTGCTCTCATCTCTATAACCTCCCTCCTTTGTGCAAGGAGAGGGTACGTAGAAGGAGCAACGAACTCTCGATTGGCCTCAAAATTGGTCCTCTCTAAGGCTTCAAATTCAGCAGTCTTTTTAGCCTTAAGATTCCTTTTTCTGGCTCTTCGAAGGTAATTCTTCATCTTGTTCCTACCGACGACGGGGGTGCTAGAATTTGACCCGATCTCAGATTGAGATGGTAGCTCTTCCATTGCTATTAACTTCTGGTTTTGATCCTCCTGAATAGAGAGTACAGTGGGTACAGGGGCGACAACGACCTCCATCTTGGAGATGGGGGAGTCAACTCTAGACCCTAAAGTAATCTCAACTAAAGAAGACTTTCCTAGTATCGCGGAAGACAGATCAATTAGTGTTTCCCCATTAATTGAAATCTTGAGGTTCTGAAATTCCATCTCGTACTGAATTAAATTGCCATTAAGAATTTCTTCTACAGGCACATCTTTATTCAGTGAGAAGACGAGTTTCCCAGCCATTTGAGTGTTCGATTTCCTGGAATTAAGAAAGTGATTTGAATCAGTGATTAGAAATTGAATTTGAATTTCAAGTTTGATTAACTTTATTCAAAATTTTATAACTCAGTCATATTCAGTTTACACTGAACACGGTGGTTCATAAAATTGACGAATTGAAGTTAAGAGTTGAATCTGACTCTTTTGCTACACCAATTGATTTGGGGCAAAATGTCAAAGTTTAGGTTTGAATTTGTAATCAAATTTGAGGTTGAATTTAAAGTTGAAATCAAACTTGATTTTAAGATTTAGATTGAACTTGGATTTAAAACGGAACTTGAATTTGAGGTTGGAATCAAACATTAATTCAATTTTAAGATTTAGATTTGGCTTTGAAGTTGGAATGGAACAGATCTTCCTCAGACTTTGAAACTCAACACATTGATTTTTATTTGAATGTGCAGGTTTACAAAAGTAACCTGAAGATCCAAAGAGAATAGGCTTAACTCTTTCACCCCACCAAGTGATTTGAGGGTAAAATGTTAAAGCCCAGAACTGATTGAAATTTTTGGTTTGTGTTGTATGTGTTCAACTACAACAGAATGTTATAGAAGACACATGACAACGACGATTAAAATTGATTTGAAAGGTTTTGAAAGAGACTGAAATTTTTTTGAAAATCTGGCAGAATCTCTCTTTATTTTGAAACTCAATATATTGAATTCGCATTCAACACGAAGGTTAACAATTTTGGAGGAAGATTCTTATAAGTCAACCCGACTCTTTCACCCCGATGAACTGTTTGGGAGTGAAATGTCAAAGTTTGACTTTGCCAAAAAGATTCGAACTCTAGAGTCGAGTTTGAACAAGAAGTCTATATTCTATCACACATACTAAATTATAGGAGTTATAATTTCATGTGCAATGATAGAATATAGATAGATCGATTAAGATTTGAAAGAAATTGAATTTTGCTAAAAGATTAAGATTAGATTTTGAAATTAAAGTATTTTCTGTAAATTGTGAAACTTAGCATGATATATATTTATTCGCATGCGAGTTTGCAACATATACAGAAGAATTTAGGCTTGACTCTTTCGCTCTACCAATCATGTTGGAGGCAAAATGTCAAAGCCCGACTTAAAGGGAGGTTTCTTACACTCACCTCTCGTTTAACATGTCTTAATTGAGTTGGCCACACTCACCCAAGGAAGAAATGGGTAGAGGGACCAACGGAGAGAAAGGTAGTCAAAACTACCGATGCAATAAAATTTATACCGCTATTAAAGATGGAGAGTGAGATTATCCCCAGTGGAGTCGCCATTTTTTTGTTTTGATTAAAAAAAATACTTATTTATGTATAGTTTTGAAAAATATTTAATTATCTTTGAGAAATATTTAATTTTGAATTTTAAAATTGAACACATCATTATGAACAATATATCGCCTCGAGAGATGATCATATCGTTCCCTAATAGGTTCAAATTTTAGAATTTTAAATTCATCTGAATTATCGTAGTCAAACTCAAGGGGAAATGACATATGATCTCGAAAGATCAAAATGACATTCAATCGATTGTTTAACTATAATAATTCGGATAAGAGATCGTTGATTTCATAATCAAAATCACAATAAAAATTGATATATCTCTCCGAGGGAAGAAATTATCAATCGCTATTGATCGTTTGAAAATAGAGTTAACGATCGTTGAAATTTGAATTTTCCCAAAGATAATTAATCAAAGGTTTTGAAAAATTGATTTTAAAAATAAGTTCTGGGTTTCTAAATCTCCTACGAGCGCAAGCCCTCGTAGTTAATTACATCGTAAAGAAATTAGAATTTCCCTACGAAAACTCTCGATTAAAATAGCGGTATAAGTTTCATTTTGGATTTTCAAAGATCGATATCAAAGGAAGAAAAAGGTTAGAATTTTCAATCGGGATTGGATCAATGTTGAACAGTTATTTTTGGAGTCAAAGGAAGAGTAGTAGGGAATGTTTTTAAGATTCTGAAATAATTCAGAAAACACTCCAACCTATCCTAAATGTTGGGCTTGAATTTGATTGAAAGTGATTTAATGTTTAAGTGATCAATTTTATTAGAAATTTGGGATTCGATTCCCGAAAATCGAGGTCTTATGGCCTGAGCCAGCCTCAGAACCTAAGTCTAAATTGGGTACTAAAAAGTGACCCGAACCTAGCTAGTGCAATGCGAATCTGGTCTTACCCCGGCCTGGATTGGGGAGCCAGCTAAACCACCTAAACGATTTAAAATTATGAGTCCGGTCAATTTATGTAGAGTGGTCGGGACGTTATTTAAGAAAGGTTTTTGAGAGCGGGGCCGACATCTAGAGCAGATCCTAATTGGCCCCTTTGACTTATGCTGGGTTTGATGCTTAAGCTAATGTAATTAAATATTTAAAGATTTTTTAATTAGTTGCTAATATGATGCATGCTAATCGACTCAATTAAAAGTTTGAATTTGAATGAATGCTATGAAATGAAAACTTCCGGCGATCCCGTGCTTACTTCTTAAATTCGTTAGAGTTTCTATGTGAGCCTAAATATTTTAATTTAATTTAAGTAGAAAAAGTTTTATTAAGTCCTTAAGAGCCTACGATCGAATTCCAGGTCAAATCAAAATCGGCACGCAGGTAAAAAGACTAGAAAAGCAGGTATCTCTAATGCGCAATCAATTTAAATAAATCAATCAAATTAAATATATCAAATTGAATGTCCGTAGGCAAGTGCCCTTTATTATTACATCACAGAATTTTGCAGAAAATTAAAGTGGTCGGGCACCACTGACTACAACCCGGATTTCTAGTCCTAAGACTCAAGTGATTTTGAGAATGGGTCTTCTCGTTATCCACTTCTTCATCTTTCTGCTGCTTCTTGGATCGTCGGGTCCGGATATCCAAATGAAAAGAAACTCCCCCTTAATCGGGGTGTTATCTTTTCTCTATGGATATTTCAAAACCATCCTAATTTGGAGCTCCAAATGGATAAGGACTCTCCCCTGAGGGATGTCCCTTCCTCTTTGGATTCCAAATTGGATGTTACCCCATCTCAAATCACTTGAAATTACAACACAAACCAAATCAAATTTACATTAATCAAAATTGAAAAATCTAGACTCGATCCTGCAGGGTTATCCTAATAATCAACATTTATATATACAGTCCCAAGCAGTTAATATTTGATCTCAAGCAGTTGATACATGAATCTCAAGCAATTAATATATTTGAAATTTAAAATGCTCAACAAATTGCAGTAAATAAATAAACAATCAATCAATTCTAAACTAGCAAACAGCATGCAGTGAAAACTCGAAAACCCGGCACACAGCTGCAAAAAGTAAACACCGGCCTAGCCTAAAACTAGAGTTGGTGCTCCTAGCAAACCATCTATAGTGTGTGAGGTAGGTTGTGTGGTTTGGATATATCCTAAATAGGATCATTAGATTGAAGTTGATTAAGGTTCTGGTTGGTTGAAAGGCTTAAGGGGTTTAAATTTGAGTTTAAGTATTAATGGCTTGAAGTTAATTTTAAAATTGATTATTAATTATTTGTTGAATACCACCTTTGTTTCACACCGAGGCCGTGAAGTTTATTTCACCATCCTTGGGGCTAAGTTAATAGCCTCGTAGGCCTGGGTTACCTAGTGGTACCCGATATAATTAAGTGATTTGATTTGATTAAAATTTGAAAGTTAATGAATTTTAATTAAAAGTGTTTGGTTTCTGATTTTTAAAGTTTGATTCATTTGAGTTTTCCATTAATCGATTCGTGGCGTTGTGCCACCAGGCTCGAGGAACCAGCCTCCTTAGGACACTTAGCCCCGCAGCCCGGAGTAGTCCAGCCGATAAACCAAATTAATGTAGTTGAATTAGAAGTTTTAAAAGGTTAGATAATTAATAATTAATCTATTTTTAAGGTTTAACACCCCTTGGAATCCATTCGTGGCGTTGTGCCACCAGGCTCGAGGAACCAGCCTCCTTAGGACACTTAGCCCCGCAGCCCGGAGTAGTCCAGCCAATAAACTTCATCTTTAGGATGGTTGTTGTGTTTTAAAAGGTTTGTTGAATGTTTTAAACATTAAATTAACATTTTCTGGAATTTTTGAATAATTTTGAATTTTATGGATTTTTGAATATTTTAATGATTTAATTAAAGGGTCGAAACTTGACTTTTTGATTAAGTTCAAATTCTGGAAAGTTTGTATTTTATTAAAATACTAGACCTTACTACGATCAGTTAGAAGGTAAGTACATTAAAATCGGATTTTTCTACATTTTATTACGGAGGTTTGAAGTTTTGAACTAGATTTGACCGGTTTGTTGACTTTTTGAATTTGATGTCTTTCTGGAATTTTAACATTTTTAATAAATATTAGGCATTAATAGGAGTTGAATGCAAGTGAGTTTGTTCAATTTTGATTTTTCTTGAATTAGTTATGAATATTTGAAGTTTAAGGTATTTAATGAATTTTTGAAATTGCTTAATTAGAGGGCCATTTTGTGATTTTTCTCCAAATGAGTCCCAAACTCCTTGAAATCAACTCCAAAGGTCAGAAATGACCTAAGGAGATATTCCCAAGTGTTTGGAAAATTTTTGGAATTTTTAATATTTTTTAATTAATTAAATGAATTAAATATTGATTTTCACTTAAAATTAGATTAAGGTTCAAATTGCTGTCAATTCAAAGGGATCTTAATTTTCATGAGTTAAGGATTGAATTCTGGTCAGATAGAGGGGTTACACATATTTTTTGGATTCAAAATGATTTATTACATTTTCTGGAAGTTTTAAGGCTTAATTAGGGTTTAATCCTAATTAAGTAGGTTAAGGGGTTTAATGAACTCAAAATTCAGTAGGGATTTTCCTATGAACTAAGGGTGTCACTAAGTTAAAGTGTGTAGAGTTTTAAGTTGAAAGGAAGTGTATCCTAATTTCTAAACTTAATCTAAGTTTTCTAATTAAATGTCCTTAATTTTTGTCCTTAATGTCACTATGTTTAATAGGTTTAAGTCAATTGTTCTCACTAACCCTTTGATACACACATAGATGCAAGCATCACATTCACAATCAAATCCTAGATCTAGGAGAACCCTAAGCTATGTGGTGTGTGCATAACCTAAGCATGCAAATAAATAACAATAAGATTAGTGAATAATCAAATCATGATTATTCACTAATCAAATCCCCCTTAATTCAATTCATTTAGATCCAATCTCTGGTTAAAATCTCAAATCAAACTCAAGATGTTAAAAGGGAATTTAAATAAGTGTATAATTTTAAAACAACTTGATTTTTAAAATTACATATATATAATATAACTAATAATCAAAATAAGATCAAAATTTATTCAAATAACTTTAGGAAAGCTTCCTGGAAATTCAAGATAGATTGAAATAAAAATTTTTAGAATTTTGAAATATCTGAATTTGTTTTAATTAAATATTAATTAAAATAGCCAAATAATTAATATTTGAAATTATTTTAAAAATATAAAATATTTTAAAGTAATTTTATTTTTAGATCGAAGACCTTGAAAAATCGAGCAGTTTGATATATTATATGAATTTTTTGGACTTGTATTTTATTTATTATGATTTTTTGAAGGTTCTGCAATTAAATATAATTAAAATAAAGCCTTAATCCTGATTTTACACGCGGCGGCGCGCGATTACGCCACGTGGAAGGCGGCGGTCAAGCGGGGCCCTCCACTTAACCAGCTCAGCGGCAGATGCCCACCACCCGATCCTCCGCACACTTGATCCGACGGCGGAGATTAAATCCGCCGTTTGATCTCTGTTAAGCGAGATCGAACGGCGGTGGGCGAATCCCGCGAATTGAGATGGGCGGTCGAGATCGTGCTGGACGGAGGAATTAACCGCTGATCAGATACACGGCTCGAAAAGGCAGCGGGATGGCTTAATCTGGGCCGTTGATCGTAAGATCAACGGTCCAGAAAACGTGTGGCTCATGCACGTCCGAACCCGACCCCTGATCAAGTAAAACGAGTCGTTCTCTCAAAATACTTGACCATTTAACTTGAAATTTTAAATGTAGAATCAAATTATGAAGAGAATCAATGGGGTACTTTTTTAACAGCTCAAAAATTGCTTTATAAAAAGCTAATTTAATCTAGGTGTCTTAAACTAGGGTTTAGGTTTTACCTTGATTCAATGGATGGTTTTGGACGTTTGAGGGCTTGTTGAACTCGTTGATCGTCCTAGATCATTTCTCCAGAAGACTTCAAGAGCTGAGAAGGTTTGGATCTCGAGCTATCAACCCGGGACGGTCTTCAAGCTCGGTTTGGCCGGAATCTCGCCGCCGGCGACGTCTAGTGGCTGGATCCGACTTGAGATGGATAGAAGAAGACCTGGGATGCTTGAACGAAATGAGTTTGAGCTCTGGGGCGGCTTGAGTAGAGAGAGAGCAGGGTTTGAAAGAATGCGGCTCCCTTAGGGCGTCTTGCCCTATTCAGCCATTCTCCAAGGGCTTGGACGGCTCTGATGGGCCTAATAGCTTGCTGAGATATTGCCACGTGGCCTGGAGCAGTTGTAAAGCCTGGGAGAAGGACAATGAGGTGGAAAGCCTCTTTGGTCCCCACTTGGGCACATGGAATGATTTGGGGTCGTTTGATCCTGATCCAATGGCTAGGGAAGGCTTTAAGAAGCTTCTAGAATCATTCCAAGCTGCTGGAGTTGAGTTGGCATAAAGATGCCATGCCATTTGGGCATTAAAATCCCTTGGAGACATTTGTTGACTATGTTGACCAGTCAACTGGTCAACAAAAGGTGAGGTGGCACCTAGGAAGTCCTAATGAGCTGATTAGAATGATCCTAAGGCAACCTATTAGGAGCTTGAGTGATTAAAGCCCAATCATGTGAATTTTGACCAAGATTTCAAGTGTATGACTTGGTCAAATTGACTATGATGTGACTCTAAGTGATTTGAATATACTTTGAACCATTTAATGAGATTGAATTTGAGGATTTAGATTGCCTGAATATGTTGATTTGGCTTGATTGAATAATTTGATTCAAATGGGTCTTATTTGATTAGACTTGGGTTAAGTTGACTAGTCAATGTTTGATTGGGTCAATAGTCCAATTTTAGGCTTAACAAGTTTGAAATATGGTTTTGAGTTTGTTGAATATGTTTTGAAGGTTCAGGGAAATCGATTAGGCCAAAACACACATTTGAGCCCTTAATGGGCCTCTTAGGTCAACTAGGTTGACTTGGTCAACCAGGTTGACCCAAAGTATGAAAATGGGTTCAACGGATTTGGTTTGATATTTAAAATTTGCTGGAAGTGATTGTATTCAATTTGGAGGTCGTTTGGTTTGAAATCAATGTTTGAATCCTTAAGGGGTATTTTGGTCATTTTGACCCCTGGTCAACTGGAGGTTAAAATGGGTCTAGAAAAATGTAGTTTAATGCTTAACATATCAAGATTAAAGATCTGGAAGTGACTAGAGGCTTTGGAGAGAGCTCTAAGGTCAACATCCACTGGATGGCAGATCCAGTGGCATAGGCCGTAAATATTTGAAGGTTTTGCAGCCTATGGATTTTGATTAAGTTTCTGGGGTTAAAGACCTCGGAATGGGCTCAAATTTGGAGGGTTGCCTCCAGAGACATGTCCCATCAGTATGCTACTGACAGACTCTGAATCGGAGGTCATTTAACTGGGTTTTGAAGCGTTTGAAAATTTGCTGAAAAAGGCTTTAAGACAATACCTTTTGGCTTTAGGCTTTGAGTCTAAATTTTTTGAATTTGATCTGGATTTGATTGAAATTTGAATTGAATTAAGGTCTGGATTGACTTGAGATCTAAATTGATCCTAAGGTCTGGAGTCTAGAAGAGTCCTAGGGTCTAGAGTAGATCCTAGGGTCTAAAGTCTAGAAGGCTCCTAGAGTCTGTATTGATCTGGAGATTGAATTGATCTGGGGTCAGGATTGGCCCAAGTGACCTCATACAAAAATGAGGTCAACAGGTGGTCCGGCGAGATTCCGGCGGTGGTCGAGGAGGAGCTTCTTCCTTCTCCTCTTCCTTCTTCTCTTCTTGCTTGTAGACCTGTCAACAATATATCCGACCCGAAAACCCGATCCGAAACCGACCCGAAATTCTCGGGTTCGGGTCGACCCGGTTAAATAACGGGTCGGGTTAGGGTCTGCAATTTCGACCCATATAATTATTCGGGTCGGGTCCGGGTTGACCCGGAAACCCGATTAAAACCCGAATTGACCCGCGACTTGAAATATTTAGGGCATATGTCGAGGCGTCGAGCGACTCATATGCTCTCAGTCTCAGCTCTCGCGGCTCGCCTCTCGATTCTTGACTTCTCGTCTCGTTCCGTCTCTTGAGTTCTGTTTAGGGTTTCCGAATCTCTCATTCTCCTCTCCGCCTCTCAGTCTCCTCTCCAGTCTCCGCCTCTAAGTCTCGTCTGCACTCGGCACGAAGGCGTCTACGCTTACGCTTCACACATTCCCTAATCTATTTCACTGTTTGTATCACGTTTCTCATTGCTATTAGTATTTTTTGATAGTTTAGCTTTAGAAGATGAAGCCATGAAGGTTTTGACTTTGATATTTTGTGTTCTTCATTTTATCAGATTTTGTGATCTTCAATCCCGTATTCGGTATTCCCGTGAAATCTAGGGTTTATTTCGGGAAATCTAGGGTTTATTTAGAAGATGAAGCCATGAAGATTTTTTTGTGATGCACTTTACTGTTTTTTGTGAAATCTAGGGTTTATTAATGATTTTTCTCTACTCTCTAGCTTTGAGTCCTTGAGGGCTGTCGGGTTGAGGCAGTTAGCCAGTTAGGGAATTACATTTACTTTTTTTTTTGCATTTTTTGTGATGCAGTTATGGCATCAATACCAATATACCATTGCTGACTTGCTGTTAAGTGTTATTGTATTAATTGTTAAGTAGTTTTTTGAGATGCACTTTACTGTGATGCAGTTTACTGTTAAGTGTTATTGTGTTAAGTAGTTTTTTTTCATTTTTTTGTGATGTCTTCTTATATTTCTGATAGACTGAGGGCCTGAGGCTGCTTCTGTTTAGTTCAAAATTTTGTTTAGTTCAAAATGTTGTAAGTCTGTATTCTGTAAGACTGTAACCCGTTGCATTTGGCTGAGGGACTTTGCAAGCTTTGTGTGGGCATTTGGTTCAGTTCTCGGGTTTGAGGGCTGAGGGCTGACTGGCTGAGGCTTTGTGTGGGCATTATGGCTGCGGGTTATTATGCTGCTTCTGTTCTTCAGTAGTTCAGTGCTTCTGTTTGGATTATGGAAGTTGAAAAATGAAAATTGCAATGAAGCGATGATGAATAATTTTCTAAGATGTAAGTGGGAATCTTATAAGTGCAAGTTCTAATCATCTTATGTACTATTATAATTTACAACCAAGTGACAATTTTTATTAACTTAGAATAGCATATACTATCTTACAATCTTATTCGAAGAATAGATATTAATTAAGTTAATATTAATTGTCACTTAGGATGGTAATTTGTCAATATGACATTAATGATTAAACTTACGTCGCAATGATCTCATTATGAGGTTAAATGATTAATGAATCTGAAGGTTTAATCTGAGCAGAGCAATGTATCTTTTTACATATTTGATTTTGCAAACTATAGAATTGATTTTATTTCAGGTCATTGCAGATTTGAAGCTAGTATTTCGAGGAGACGACTCAGACGAGGGGAGCAATTTGGATGTTGAAATGTTGGAAATCTTTAAAATTGAATTGAGTTTGTAATTTGGTAACTAAAACAAATGTGTAAATGATGTTTTTAATTCGAGTATTTGATAATTTATAAATTATTATTTCTCTAAATGTATAATTGCTGCTTTGCAGTTTTTCACTTTTTTGTTTGCACTTTACCTCTCTTTTTTTTCCTGAAATTAGAATTAAAATTACTGTATAAACGGATAACCGGGTCGGGTCGGGTTGACCCGAACCCGAGACGGGTCGGTTCCGGGTTTCGAAAACCGACCCGTTTATAAATCTGGGTCGGGTTGACCCGAACCCGAATAAATCCGGGTCAATTACGGGTCGGGTCGGGTCGGGTTTGACCCGTAACCCGAAATTGACAGGTCTACTTGCTTGGAACCCCCTCTTATAAGAAATGAGGGCTCTATTTATAGATTTTATGGAGTGGCATGACCCGTAAATAGGCGTGAGATCAGGGGCGAATAGGGAGTGGTTGAATGGACGGTCGATATTGAATCCTACGATCGTGCACCGTTCATTGGTCATTTCAATGCCTTAGTGATGTCAGAATTCAGTGATCTTGGGCTCGTTGGATTCGTCTCGTCGAGCCCGTCGATTCGAGTATAAGCTCGTCAAAATCGAAGTTTGTTTGGTAACTCAAATAGTGGTTTGAACCTTCCAACAGCGCTTCGGATCCATGATTTGGACCCATTTGGGCTCGGATTGGGTCGAACTTGGTATCGTTGAGTTCATATTTCTGAGACGCTCAATTTGACTGTAAGCTCGTTGAAATCAGAGTTCATGTGATCCCGGATTTAATTTTTGAAGTTTCCAGCTAGCTTTTTGCCTCGAGATTCGTGCCCGATCAAGATAATTTCAAGATGATGTATCAGTTGCCCCCCTATTTTCAGACTTCTTCGGACGTTGATGCTCCAGAAGTCCGAAAATATGCATCGTAGTATTTTACATTGGCCGAAACGCCAAATAATGTGTTCAGAAAATTAATGGCTTGCTTGAACTTGATCATAGAGGCCACGTTGAGCTCCGAAAGTGCCAAAATCGAGTCCGGAACGTCGAAAAATGTGTCCGGGCACCCAAAAAATGTTCGATTTGGACTTTCCGGGCCAAAATCGGAGCCCAGAACGTTTGGCGGCCGAACTGGCCGGCATGCCAGCCTGCCGCCGGCCGCCGGCGGCGCCGCCGAGTGCCCGCGCTGACGCGCGGGCTGGAGGGGCGCGTGACGCGCCTCTTGAGAGGCGGTGGGATTTTTTTATTTTTTTTGTGGGCCCCATGTGCATAGAAAAATCCGAAAAAATCCAAAAAATTCTGAAAAAATTCAGAAAAATTCAAATTTTTTGAGAATTCTAAAAATTTCTAGAAACTTCTCCTCTTCACTTACAAAAACTATAAATAGGCCCCCTAGGCCTTTAGAAAAATTGTTCCTCTCCTCTTCTTCTCCTCTTTTCTTTTCTTCTTCTCTTCTTCTTCTCCTCTCCCTCTGTCCTTACTATTGAGGCCTTCCCTCGGTTTTCCGAGGCCCCTCTCTTGGCAAGGAAGTCCGGAGATTTCTCCTTCTTCTCTTCTCCCTCTGTCCTTACTATTGAGGCCTTCCCTCGATTTTTCGAGGCCCCTCTCTTGGCAAGGAAGTCCGGAGATTCCCCCTTCCTTTCTTCTCCCTCTGTCCTTGCTATTGAGGCCTTCCCTCGATTTTTCGAGGCCCCTCTCTTGGCAAAGAAGTCCGGAGATTTCCCCTTCTTCTCTTCTCCCTATGTCCTTGCTATTGAGGCTTTCCCTCGATTTTTCGAGGCCCCTCTCTTGGCAAGGAAGTCCGAAGATTCCCCCTTCCTTTCTTCTCCCTCTATCCTTGCTATTGAGACCTTCCCTCGATTTTTCGAGGCCCCTCTCTTGACAAGGAAGTCCGGAGATTTCCCCTTCTTCTCTTCTCCCTATGTCCTTGCTATTGAGGCTTTCCCTTGATTTTTCGAGGCCCCTCTCTTGGCGAGGAAGTCCGGAGATTTCCCCTTCTTCTCTTCTCCCTCTGTCCATACAATTGAGGTGTTTCCTTGGTCTTCCAAGGCCCCTCTCTCTGCAAGGAAGTCTGGAGATTCTCCCTTCTTCTTCGAGAGATCCTACGGAGGTCTGATGTTAATCAGTTGGTTGGAGATGGAGGTCGGAGAGACCGTTGTAAGGAGGGAGGTTGAAATGATGGTCATACTTCCAGCGTCGGGGAGAAGTATGATGACAGGTAGGAATTCAACGTCGAGTAGTCATACAGCATCAGGCAGAAGACCGATGAAAGTCTATTAACTGGTAGAAGTCCGACATCCGGTAGAAGTACGAAGTCGGGTAGAGGTGCAGCGTCGGGTAGAAGACCGACAAAGGTTTGTCGATGGGCAGAAGTCCAACGACGAGTAGAAGTTCGCTGACGAGTAGAAGTCTGACGACAGGAAGAAGTCCGACGTCGTGTAGAAGTACGGCCTGGGGCAGAAGACCGATGAAAGTTCGTCGATGGGCAGAAGTCCGACGACGAGTAGAAGTCCGCTGACGAGCAAACGTTCGACGACAAGGAGAAGTCCGACGTCCTGTAGAAGTATGACCTCGAGCAGAAGACCGATGAATGTTCGTCGACGAGGAGAAGTTTGATGACGAGTAGAAGTCCATTGAAGAGCAGAAGTTCGACGACAAGGAAAAGTCCGACGTCATGTAGAAGTACGGCCTCGGGCAGAAGACCGATGAAACTTTGTCGACGGGCTGATATCCGACGACGAGTAGAAGTCTGCTAACGAGTAGAAGTCCGATGAGAAGCAGAAGTCTGCTAACGAGCAGAAGTCTGACGCCGAGTAGAAGTCCGCTGACAAGTAGAAGTCCGACGACATGCAGAAGTCCGACGTCGGGTAGAAGTACAACGTTGGGTAGAAGACCTACGAAAGTTCGTCGACGAGCGGAAGTCTGATGACGAGTTATTAGTCCGATGACAGGAAGAATTTCGGCGTCGGCTTTATTAGTCTGTCAAAAGTCCTGCAAGGCAAAAATTCAGCGACATGAGGAAATTCAAAATCGGGTAGAATTTTAACATTGTGGAGAAGTCAGATGGAAATCTATTGATGACATTCTGTTGACGTTAACCAATGATGTATAATCTATCCGAGATTGTTTGTCAGAGCCTTTGCTCAATGATGTTAACCGATATTAGATCTACCAATGATGTAGGATCTATCCGAGGTTGTACGCCAGAGCCTTTGCCCGATGACGTTAACCTGTGTGGAAGAGATCGAGAAAATCCACAAAGGATATAAGACCTATCCGAGGTTGTATATCAGAGCTTATGCTCGACGACGTTAACCTGTGTGGAAGAGATCGAGAGAATCCACCAAGGATGTAGGACCTTTTCGAGGTTGTATGTCGGAGCCTTTGATCGACGACGTTAACCTGTGTGGAAGAGGTCGGGAGAATCCACCAAGGATGTAGGACCTTTCTGAGGTTGTATGTCGGAGTCTTTGCTCGACGACGTTAACCTGTGTGGAAGAGGTCGGGAGAATCCACCAAGAATGTGGGACCTTTCCGAGGTTGTATGTCGGAGCTTTTGCTCGACGACGTTAACCTGTGTGGAAGAGGTCGGGAGAATCCATCAAGGAAGTGAGACCTTTCCGAGGTTGTATGTCGGAGCCCTGCTCAACGACGTTAACCTGTGTGGAAGAGGTCGGGAGAATCCACCAAGGATGTGGGACCTTTCCGAGGTTGTATGTCGGAGCCTTTGCTCGACGACGTTAACCTGTGTGGAAGAGGTCGGGAGAATCCACTAAGGATGTGAGACCTTTCCGAGGTTGCATGTCGGAGCCCTGCTCGACGATGTTAACCTGTGTGAAAGAGGTCGGGAGAATCCACCAAGGATGTAGGACCTTTCCGAGGTTGTATGTTGGAGCCTTTGCTCGACAACGTTAACCTATGTGGAAGAGGTCGGGAGAATCCACCAAGGATGTGAGACCTTTCCGAGGTTGTATGTCGGAGCCCTGCTCGACGACGTTAACCTGTGTGGAAGAGGTCGAATCGGATCCCCCTGTGATCAATTTTTTATCTTGATTAGGAGGGGGCGAACGCCGCGTGTATCCCGAATCAAAGTTGAAAAATAGTCTATCTTTAGACCGTTACTGCCTTTTTGAAGTCGAGATTAAGACCTTGTTCAAGGAGTGGAAGTCTAGTAAGAGACTCTACGTGGCTTGAAATTTATCGGAAGCTTCCTTGCATTATTATGGAGTTTCCTTATATATCGTCTTGGATATGAATGTTTTTTAGAGATCTTCTTGACTAAAATTGTAGTCAAGGTTTCCCCCCAGTCTAGATTTGATTCCAATAACATGGATGCTTCAATAGCAGTTGAATAACCTTTTGGGGTTGGAGCAAAAATTGCCCCCCAATCGGGAATCTGATTCCCACAGACGGCGCCAAACTGTTGCGTCCTAGAATATTCGCGGCGGTAGAGAAATATATAGTTTAATGTCTTAGCATTGTACGTAGATCCAGCACACAAGCAGATAAGTGAGAGGGTGTAGCATTTATGAGACACCAAGATTTTTACGTGGAAAACCCCTGTAAAAAGGGGGAAAAACCACGGGGCCTGGCCCAGTTTGAATGAATCCACTAGTATTTGTAGTCGATTACAAATGAGGCTCTTCCTTGGGAGAAGGCCTTGGATTGATGTAGTAAATGTACATCATATAAATTGCATTACATAGTAGGAGTTACATATACATGTTTGTCTTGCTTGGACCCCCCTCTTATGAGAAATGAGGGCTCTATTTATATATTTTCTGGAGTGGCATGGCCCGTAAATAGGCGTGAGATCAGAGGCGAATAGGGAGTGGTTGAATGGACGGTCGATATTGAATCCTACGATCGTGCACCGTTCATTGGTCATTTGAATGCCTTAGTGATGTCAGAATTCAGTGATCTTGGGCTCGTTGGATTCGTCTCGTCGATCCATTCGATTCGAGTATAAGATCATCAAAATCGGAGTCCGTTTGGTAACTCAAATAGTGGTTTGAACCTTCCAACAACGCTTCGGATCCATGATTTGGACCCATTTGGGCTCGGATTGGGTCGAACTTGGTATCGTTGAGTTCATATTTCTGAGACGCTCAATTTGACTGTAAGCTCGCTGAAATCGGAGTTCATGTGATCCCGGATTTAATTTTTGTAGTTTCAAGCTAGCTTTTTGCCTCGAGATTCGTGCCCGATCAAGATAATTTCAAGATGACGTATCATTAATAAATTTTTTTTTAAAAGAAAAGTTGGGATAACTTTTTTTTTCATGTTTTTGGACTTTCAAGCTCCAGTGGAGAAACCTACAAATAAGAGAGCACTAAGATTTCATTTCGGATAACTTTCTTACTAATTTTTAAATCGGTTTGTTAATATAAAATTTTTTTGAACTAAAAATTATTGTACTAAAAAATTATTTTAGAAAGCAGCAAAAAAGTTGTCTTAATGAAAACCTTAGTTGCAAGTTTTTTAAGTTATATTCATATTTATATATAATGAAAATAATATAAATTGTATGCTTATATTTTTAAAATTATTAATAATTTATTGTAAAATAAATTTGGTGAATTTTTAAAGTTGTCTTTGTATGCAATGATTTTGATCAAAAATATTTAATTTTTTTCGTTTATTGAGAGTAAGGAGAGCCTTATGTATTTTGAAAATTTTAATGGAGTTTTCAGAGTAGAACTTTAGTATCAACACAAAAAATGATAAAATATATCGAAGGTCAACATCTACTCTCCTATAGTCCTATTATACCATATTTGAAAAAAAAAATGATTTATATCATTTTATTTTAGTATATTTTTCACAATAAATATCTTTAAATATTTATATTTTACAGATTATTGTTTTATATATTGAAAATTTATTAATTTCATTTCATAACATTTATTCTACCAATTTCATATGCATATCTTAATATCTAAATAAAATAATATAACTTCCAAGTCATTTAAATAAAATAGAAAAAAAAATAAACATATGCTGACCCAATCTTTATCCAAAAAAGATTATATGACCATATAATTATAGCTACTCTATGCAATAATCAGAATTCAGAAGTACTATCAACATCATCAGTAGTCTATCAACATTATAAATCCTCAATTTTCATACATTATGAATTAAATATTATCTTTGAGTGTTAAATTTATTCTTTGCAAATCAAATCATCAGAATCACTATAAACTCATCGATTCCTTCCAGAAGTAAAAAGCATTTGGCTTAAGGTTTCATTTGAGATAATTTTTTATTAGAAAGTTACTTTAAAAAACAGTAAGAAAGTCGTCCCACAGTTTTTTTGTTGCTTTTCAAAATAACTTTTCAGTACAAAAAAAAATTGAATTAAAAATCTTTATACTAAAAAACTGTTTTAAAAAAGTAACAAAAAAAACTGTCCCAAACGAAGTTAAATATCTAAATTTTAAGATGCACCAAATGGTAGAAAAAGAAGAATTCAAGCAGTAAAACGAAGGGCCAAAAGACCACTCACTGTTGAGAGTACATAGTTGACATCATAGCAGCACAATAATAATAATCATTCTATTCATAAGATGTATAAATTTGGCGAAGAAACAGACAGCGCAATCTTACTCAGCGTCTTCAATTTCTTCGTCTTCTGGCACACCTCGAAGATAAAGCACATTGTTACACCTGGATGTAAAGATCAGAATAATGCAAATTTAGATTTTGTTTGGGACAATTTTCTTACTGTTTCTTAAAGGAACTTTCTAGTTAAATAATAAAAAATTTTGTATTGAAAAAATATTTTAAGAAGCATTAAAAAAGCCGTCCCAAGTGAAGCCTTAGTGAATATGGTCGCGCTCTAGAAATAGTAAAATTTATATCTTGCGTCTATATTGGGAAGGCTTAAAGCTTACCTTATCAGTATTTCCCCGAGATTTCCTGAAAACTGGCCATCAATAAATTCTTCAGTGTTTGCAAGCTGCAAGAGTTAAAGTTTCAGAAATTATTTATAAAAAATTACGACTAGGTGAGTTCAGAAGTAGAATTGGAAACAGTTTTTTGAAGCCTAAGTTAAATACCTGCAAGTTCATGTAGGAATCAACTGAAACAAGAAAGCCTGGAAAAAAGAAGAGAAGAGATTGTCCAGAAAAAGAGACCAAACCATTAATGGGCAGCAGTTAAAGAAGGTTAGGAGGAGAAATAAAACAAGAAAATACGCACATCAATGGATAGGAAAAGTACCTTTGTATTCCATTCCCCACTTGAGCTTAACAATCACAGGCTTCCCTGTCAGATTGTTCAAGAATGGTTTCGGGTTGACTGGTACAGTCTGCAGGTCAACAGTAAACATCAATTGGCTAAACAGATTTAAAAAAATTGGCGACAGTGGTAAGCAAACATAAAATACAGTAAGTTGACTATATGAAATAAGAAACAAAATAAATTATGCAAACAGGAAACGAGTATGATAATAATTAGTACAATTCTATAACTATCAGCCATTATTAGAAAAAAAAAAAAGTGATATCTACTGTTATAGGTTTTGAAAAATAGAGTTACATAAGAGGATGTAGCTTTTGGAATTGAAGTTAAATGATCAAAATACAGGGGTAAAAAAGCTCAGTTGTTGATGGAAAAATAACTAAAAAGGCCAACATATAAATTTTATTAAACAATTAAGTTGACCACTTTTTATAGATTTGAGTGTTGCCATACAAGATATTTATTCTCTATTAATGGACTAGTTAAATATGACATAAATGAGAAAATGTGATAGAATAATAACTGATACATAAAGAAATTATTATGTTAAAAGGAATGAGGAAATTGATATTATAGAAGTAAATAAAAATTAACTTGATGGTTCTGGAGGAGTACAATAAAAGATAGAAATTAGACCAACAAGATAGTAGATAGAGTGAAAGTTAAAAGACCGATAAAGATTAGATAAATGATAACAATGATAAAAGTTGTGTGAAAAAAAAATATTTGCACATAGATAAAACACCTCATGCAGCACTCAATAAATAAAAACTGAAAGTTTGTGAGAATTTAAAAAACTGACCTCCAATTGTTGGGATAAGCCTAACGATGATAATAAAATGGTACAATATGCACTGTCAGCACTGATCAATAAGAAATACTTCACAAGCCAAAAAATTCGTTTGTTGCATTTTATATAACAAAATATGATGTTAAATTAAACTTGTTTGATGTGGCAATTGAAAAACATTTGCCATTCAAACATCTAGAGGAAAGAAATTGCAGAGAACGGATTTTTTTTAAGCTTACAGAACACAGTACAAAACTAAATTTGAGTTTTAAGAAATGTTTAAACCATATTTAAGCAAAAGAAGCCATTAAGATCTACTGCACAAAATTGCCTTAAAGGTGCAAAGGTACGTGCTCATCTTCCCAAATTAGGCATCGATTTCAAGAATATTATTTTTTTTATTTTTTTTTTATTTTTTTTTATTTCAAGAATATTATTAACCTTATGTTCAACCCATAATGTAAAAATTCACACAAAAACATACACAAAAGAAAATTGTGAAGTTTTATAACATAAAATAGACTCATTCATGAACGTATAACATATGTGAACTAGCGCAGACAAACATCACATTTGTGCATTAAACTCGCAACAGTTTCATGAAGCAGACTCCGAATCACACGTAAGCATCACTATGAGTTTTATAACAATTATTTGAGATCAGCTTTATTAAATTTATTTTTCATTCATTTCTACTGATTGCTGTCTATGATGTTAAGCTTTCTAAATATGAAAATTGAGAAACAGCTGGCATTACAGAGAGAAGATCGCCAGAATGGACAAATCCATAATACATTTTAAGGCTATAGAGCATTCAAAGCTCAATTTGAGTTGCAACTTGCAAGAAATGTTGAAATCATATTTATGCACATGCCATAAGATGCTAAGAAACAAGATTGACAAGGGTGAAAAACCAGACTTGGTGTCCACCTTTCTGAAATAAGGCACCAGATTAAGTAGATAATTTAAAAAAATAATCTACATAATGTAAGAACTTCACACCTAACGCAGACAAAGCAAAATTATGATTTGGGCATGTTTGGCTCTGCATTTGTTTCTTCTTCCTTGTTTTTTGTTTAAAAAAAACAACTTATGTTAGAAAATAATGTGTGGTTGCCAATTTTTGTTTTTTATTTTTGGAAATAAATTAGCGTGTCTACAAAATTTTTGAAATTGCCAGAGTTTTCACTGATTTTCAAAACATCTGCTATGATAACAAGAAACAAATGCGCATCCAAATATTTTTTTTATGTTAAGCGAAAACAGAAATAAAATTGAAAACAAAACACAAACTAACATGTATAACATAGAAAGACTTAGGGGTGCAAACAAGTCAAGTCGATTACTCTAGCAAGACTTGATAATGAGCTCACGAGCCGACCTTATCAAGCTAAAATTGAGCTCGTGAAATAATCAAGCCCAAGTTCGATCAAAGTGCTGCTCTACTTGACAGCCAATCGAGCATGGCTCAAATAGCCAATCCGCGGAGATGAAATAGACGGTCAAATCAAATGGACAAGAGTTCAACGGATTAAGTAATATAGGGTTTAGCACGTATAGGAAAAGCAAGTAGTGAATGGCGAAAGGCGAAGAGACGAAATTTCTCCTCTCATTCCTTTGGCTTCGTTCCAGTTTCGTTCCAGAATCCAGGCTTCCAGATCCAACAGCCAATGGCCCGGTCTCCCACAACAGCACAAGCCGAACTTCGGAGAGAAGATTTGCACGTTCTCAAAATTTTGATTGATGTAGGGTATAATTAATGATGTTATTTCATTGTCTTCTCTCCATTTTACTTTCGTTCTTCATGAAACATCCTGCAGTTTTGGCCTTAAATCTATTATATTATGTTTTTATATTATTAGTATCTTATAAGAAGTTAATAAATAAATATTAATTAGCTATTTTCTTGTTCTAGGGAGGCGGAAAGGATTTTTCTCATTCAAATTGATCTGGTACTTGCAGAAAAAAGGGAGGTGAGGCTTTGATATCAAGTTTTTTGCCTTTTAAAGTTGTTTCTATTTTTTAACATGCTTTTGGTGCAGGCATTGATTTTATTTTTTGTTGTTGTTTGGAATTTTTTATTTTCCTTAAAATAATTTATATCGGAATAGTTACTAATGTCATTTGGAAGGTGGTTTATTTAATTGAGCACTTATTATTTCAGTATGGGCAAAGTTTAGAGAGTTATAGACCAGAAAAAAACAAATATTTCTTTTATTTTTTGGCTTGAAACTGATATCTAATCCGCCTTAGTATCTAATCCACTGTTCATTCATCTTATCAAAATGTTGCATCCATTTTAGCTTTTTAAATTACTAATATTTCTTATTTATTGTTAATCTATTTAGCGTTTTCTTCACAAAGGATATCAGCAGATCCAAATAATATTAATGAGCATTTGAATTTGAAAATTGGAAAAGTCAGAAGTGCAATCACATAATAAAGGTCGAAATGACAACGATATGTTTTGGGAGCTAATTAGGTAAATGATTGTCGGGATGATGAACAAACCAATGAAAATATAAGTGAAAATCAAATATACAAAAAAAAGGGGAAAAAATCTACAATGTGGGAATTATTTAAGGAGATAACTCTCCTTGATGATCACAAGAAAGTTGAATGTTCTCATTGCAAGAAAAAGCTATGCTTAGGTAGCACGTATTCTACAACATAGTTGAGGCATTTAGATCATTGTCTTCAAAGAATGCATTTCATAAGGAATAAAAATTTTTTGCAGTTTTAACCCAAAGACATTACATGTACAGGTGAAAATTCTCAAGAGAGTGGATATTTAACAACATTCAAGTACAACCAATCTAAAGTTAGGGAGGTGGTCGCTCGTTATATTTTGATAAATGAAAAACCATTCTAAGTTGTGGAAGAGTTTGGCTTTAATTTATTATTAGACCATTCCACCTTATTTTATGAAGTACAGTAGAATAACATCATGAAATGACGTGATGGTGGTGTATGAGAAGAAGAAAAAAACGCTACATGCTGCATTAAAAGGCATAATTGGACTTAGCTTTACAACTTATCCATGGGAATCCAAAAATAAACGAATTTCCTACATGACTGTGATAGCACATTATGCAGATTCTAACTGGAAATTACAAAAGCGTATGCTAAGCTTCTCACATTTGCCTCCACCACATACAGCATCTGAGATTATCAACACATTTTATAAGTCAATCAGTGAGTGGGGTGTATATGACAAAGTATTTACAATATATGTTGATAATGTTGCAAGTAATGATAGGACAATTAAGTTGTTGAAGAACGCGTGAGAAGGAAGTTATTTTTTTAAGGCAAGCTCTATCATGTGTGATATTGCGCATACATTCTAAATCTTATGGTGAAGGATGGGATCAAAGTTGTGGATCAAATTGTTGATAAAGTTCATGTGTCAGTTAGCTTCTAAATGCTTATGAGGCAAGGTTGGCAAAATTTTATGAAGTTGTTCACCAGTTGTAGCTACCAATAAGAAAGCTTATTATGGATTGTCAACACGTTGGAACTCGACATATAATATGCTTACTGTGGCACTGAAACTGAGGGAAGCTTTCTTTTCTTACAAGGAAAGAAAGGTAGCTTATCATAGTTGTTCCACAGAGGAGTGGGATAATATAGTAAAGGTGTGTGATATTTTGGGAGTTTTTAATGAGGCAACAAATATCATTTCAGGATCAGAATACCCAACATCAAATTTTCTCCTTTCACGGATTTGTACAATTAAAAAAGTATTGGATTATGGGGCACGTTCTTCAAATAGTTTTATCATGGAAATGCCAACAAAAATGAAGGCTAAATTTAACAAATATTGGGGTGAGTGTAATCTTCTAATGGCCTTTGGTGCTATCATGGATCCTAGAATTAAAATTGTTGTCATAGAATTCATATTTTCGATGACCTATGAAAGGAATGAAAGCATACAAAATATCTCGTACGTCTGCAACATTCGAGTTGCATGAAAAATATGCAGCATGACTTGAAGAGGAAATAGAATGTGCTGGTGGCGCATTCAGGTGGCACATAATGTTAGCCATTCAAAAGGGTTCATTAAAAAATAATAGAATAGGAGGTTTGAAAGAAAGCAACACTCTGACGAGAGGAAATAGAAACACAAAGAAGAGAAATAACAACACTTATGCTGAATTTTTTATAGTTTTCTCAAATCATTAAAAGATAATAAACGGTAACCGATGAGGCTATATAAGGAAATATGAAAATATAATGCAACAAAAACAACAATATCAAGCATTTATCCCACTACGTGGGGTTGGCAATTTGAATCTTTTTTCTCCATTGTGTCATGTTAAGAGTCAAATTCTCAGTTAAATCTAATAAAAAAAATCATTTCTTATATTTTCTAGCAAAGTCTTTTTAGGTCTACCTTTACCTCTCTTAACATAGGTCAAATCTAATACATCTACTCTCCTAATAAAGCCATCAGAAGACCAATGCTTTATGTGGCCAAATCATCTAAGGTGACTCTCTAATCTTATCTACCATTGGATCCAACATTTTCATGTATATGCTCATTTCACATTATATCTCTAAGAGTAAAGACACTCATCCACCTTAGCATCCTCATCTCTACAACATTTAACTAAATTGTATGCTTCTCTTTTAATGGCCAACATTCTACAACATAAAGCATTGCAAGTCTCACCACCATCTTATAGAATTTTCCCTTAAGTTTGCGGGAGACCTCTCTATCACACCATCTTATAGAAATCTAAAAATACAATGACTAAAATAAACTTACCATGAAATTAAATGACTAAAAAAAGGAAATGGATAAAATGGCATTTAAGTTCAACGGGCATGAGCATGATATATAGACAATGACATAGAGTAATAAAAATTAATGACACCTCCCTCACTCTTCTCATAAATACCATTAATTTCTCAAACATGTCATTAAATACAACAACAACAACATCATCAAGCCTTTATCCCACTACGTGGGGTCGGCTACATGAAACATTTTTCTCCATTGTGTCCTATTAAAAGTCAGATTCACGTTTAAATCTAATAAAGAAAGGTCATTCCTAATATTTTCTAACCAAGTCTTTTTGGGTCTACCACTACCTTTCTTAACACAAGTCAAATCTAATACCTCTACTCTCCTAACCGGATCATCGGAAGGCCGCCTTTTTATGTGACCAAACCATCTAAGGCGGCTCTCTCTAATCTTATCTTCTATTGGAGCTACTCCAACCTTTTCACGTATATGCTCATTTCGTATCCTATCTTTAAGGGTAAGGCCACTCATCCACCTGAGCATCCTCATCTCTGCTACACTTAACTTAGTATCATGCTTCTCTTTTAATGGCCAACATTCGGCACCATAAAGCATTGCAGACCTCACTACCATCTTATAGAATTTTCCCTTAAGTTTGAGGGGTACATTTCTATCACATAACAAGCCTGACGCATTCCTCCACTTTAACCATCCAACTTGAATTCTGCTGATAATATCCCCATCTATTTCACCATCACTCTGAACAATAGATCCAAGATATCTAAAACGTGTACTCTTATTAATGAATTGATTGCCCAAAGTCACAATCCCTTCATTAGGTCTATTACTACTAAAATTACACTCTATATATTCTGTTTTAGATCTACTCAAGCGAAAACCTTTAGACTCTAAGGTTGACCTCCATAATTCAAGTTTACCTTCAACTCCCTCTCTAGTCTTATCAACAAGAAGAATATCATTAGCAAAAAGCATACACCAAGGTACATCCTCTTGCAAATGTCTAGTGAGAACATCCATGACTAAAACAAAAACATATGGGCTTAAGGCTGATCCTTGATATAACCCAATCGAAATAGGGAAATACTTGGTCAAACCACCTTGTGTTTGAACACAAGTAATAGCTCCTGCATACATATCTTTAATGATTTGAATATAAGCATTATTGACTCTTTTCTTTTCAAGAACTCTCCATAGCACTTCTCTTGGAGCTTTATCATATGCTTTTTCTAAATCAATAAATATCATATGTAGATCCTCCTTATTTTCTCCATATTTCTCCATTAAACCTCTTAATAAATGTATGGCTTCCATAGTCGACCTACCCGGCATGAATCCAAATTGATTTTGAGAAACATTAGTATCACGCCGCAATCTATGCTCCATAACTCGCTCCCATAGTTTTAAAGTATGACACATTAACTTAATACCTCTATAATTCGTACAATCTTGTGCATCACCTTTATTCTTAAAAATAGGAATTAACACACTCATTCTCCACTCATCTAGCATCGTTTTAGTCTTCAAAATAGTATTAAATGGTTTAGTAAGCCAAGAAATCCCTTCATCTCCTAAGCATTTCCACACCTCTATTGGAATATCATCAGGTCCAACAGCTTTTTCACCCTTCATTTTCTTTAAAACCTCTTTAACTTCAGTTTTACTAATACGCCGATAAAAACAGAAATCCTTATTATCATTTAGGGTGCTAAGGCACTATAGTCAATCTTATTTTCACAATCTTCTTAAAAAAGTTTAGCAAAATATCTCATCCACCTTTGTTGAATAATGAATATCATCTTCTAAGAATAGTATTTTTTGATCTTCATCCTTAAAACATGTCATTAAATGCCCATGATTTTTTCCATTGCCATTACAACCAGAAACTTATGCCCTAAACATCATCATGTGACATCCAAATAAATTATAATTAAAAAAAAACTTGTTTCTTATGCCACCCCCCCCCCCCCCCCTACTTCATCAAGTCTCAATAATTTTATCTCACTCCGTCCCCAAATCAGATCTTGCCACTGCCATTCTATCATGTGCAGCTCTCATAGTTCTTGTCAATGTTGATAGCTAATCACATAGCGGCTCTCACTATCACATTCAGATCTAAACACCTTTGCCTTTGTCATTTCGCTCTTCCATAATAATTTTTCCTTCAAGCTATTACTGCTTCTTCCACTTCCTTGATTGAATTACAATGTGAAGGCATAACTAACAATATTTGGTTTGATTTAGTTCACAGGTTCAACCAAGAGTTGTTTGAATCTAATTCCGAAAATTGAAAACTAATTAGACATCCCATCTAACCCAATCCACTTTGCACCCCCTAGTCTAACATATGAATAAATCAAAAAAATATGCTACATTCTAAGATAATAATAACAGGCATAAAAATATAATATCTATAAATAAAGTCCACACTATCCAATATAAAATACAGGAAAGGGAAAAAAACAATGAACCTAGAAAAAAGAAAAGGTAGAAGCTGATTAAGGAAAAATAGGGGAAAGTGTGATCCGTTGCCCTATGATGAAAGAAGATAAAATAGACTAAAAAAATTATAAACAAGGTAAATTATTTGAAATGTTAATAAGCAATGAAATAAATAAAACATTAAATATAATAAAGACAAATCATAATAGTTTACCACAGTTAAGTATAAATTGTAAACCATATCTCAAGATAAGAATACAAAAAAATGGATTAAGAAACAAATTGCCCAAGAAAAAATTAAGGTGCTTCATTGAGGGCCTATTTCCTGAGTAAAGCCCTTATGGTCCAGCACCTATCAATTAAAGTAAGTGAAACAAAGCAGATATCACCTAGAAACAAGATGTTCAAGTGATGCAATTTCTTGCTGAAGCACTTGACAACACATTAAGAACCTCAGTAAATATAGGAAAAAGCTCGCATGGCATGCATCATGATTTTTTTCCAGGAGAGGTGATAATTTACTTAGGATATTCTTTTATATGAAATTAGTCCGACATCTTGTCTTAAAGCGGCATGGTCTACGGGTGCTATACAATCAGAAGTACAAAGGAT
Source organism: Dendrobium huoshanense (assembly GCA_016618105.1). Lineage (NCBI taxonomy): Eukaryota > Viridiplantae > Streptophyta > Magnoliopsida > Asparagales > Orchidaceae > Dendrobium > Dendrobium huoshanense. Next base: position 519,779 of record CM028347.1, on the reverse strand, counting down.
GATTGAACTGTTAATATGCATAATTTCATGTAATCTATGAAACAAATAAAAGTATCTGTGAGTTATATAACACCAGCATTAGCCAAAAAACCTGAAACCATAAATAATTACCATGAACAAAGTTAGTTCTGGTATGAAATGGCTTAAACTTTAAATTTTCCTTTGGTTAAAAAATTAAGGAAATCATAACCAACTGAGAGTTGATTAGTAATGCATGAATGTGTGCTATAACTTTAACTAAAAATAAAACAAAATGGCCTAAAAAATGAGTTTCAATGAAATTGCGAAAAATATGATTATGTTACAAGGTCACCCTAATTCTGAAGCTCTAAGGTTATAAATTGATTGCATGCGGGCATTAAAACTTTTTAATTATAATGCAAGCCACTTAAGTTGGGGATATAAAATTAAGAAAAAAGATTGGTTTACTAGCTCTGCTAATGGTAGTCCTCAAAGCCATAGATTTATTCATGATCTAAGAAACTTTACCACTGAGATCACGCCACACAAGAAAAAAATTATAAAGCTCCTCCAATCAAACGGGGTAACAGCTTTATCCCTAGTTTCAGAATGAGTTAACAATGGAGATACATATTTTAGATATTTAATCAAATACTGCACAAGCAGCAACAAACACAGTATCAAGTACGAATAAATCTTTCAATAAGAGACAACATTCGAATCATATATTTTACATCAACATTCTTGCCAAAATTTCACAAGCCAAACCATGCACTATACACGTTAAATCAAACAGAGAAAGAAAGAACTTCACAAGAACCCCAAAAGTTAAAGTTTTAAACATACGCTTGAAGAATAATAAATAAAATGAAAGTAAAATGGGAAAATGTTGTAACTAGATACACTTGAGTAGGGATTTAAAGGTTTTTAGCTAAAGATCCCTGGATGAAAAGCCTATTGAAACACCGTGCATTCAATGCTCTAAATAAATAGCTTACTGATTATCCAATTCTATAGCAAACTACACCAGTAACTAAGGAAACAGCTTCTCTAGGGTAAAGCAGTATAGGAAAGGTAGTATGAATTAACCATTGGATGGAGCTGCAAGCATCAGTTGCGCAAATTTTTTTAACCATATTAGTAGCTGAACTTTTAAGTGGACTGGACTAGTATTTCAATCCTAATTTACAAGGACTAAAATGGCAGTTTATTCTACAGTTTGGACAGTATTACATTAAGATTTATCTTCAATTTAAAGATGAAAACATGTTCATTTATGCTCTTTAATGTCCTTTATATCAGTTGGTTCACACTAAGAGGTAAAAAATGTACGATAATGGAGGTCTCTCAACATGCATTTATAACATAGTAGCTTCTAAACTGTTCAGCATAAGCAGCGCATGCATACTATTTCAGACGCAGGATTCTAGCTCAGGTAGCCTAACTTCGAACCAATCTTTTCTATCAAGGAGCACACAAACAAAAAGATTAAAATTTAGCATCACAGACAGGGGCGGAACCCCCCACCCCCCAAAAAAAAAAAATTTTTTTTTTTATTTATTATATGATTCTTTAGATAATTTGTCCCTAAATCTATGTTTTAGTCTTTATTATAAGGGTTTTAAGGCAATTGTCCCCCCTAAAAATTTTAAAATATTATGGTCTTTAGGCAATTTCCCCCTGTATAATTAAACACATTATTTAGATGTGTTATTGTCAGGGAATGATGAACCATATAAAATATTATGGTCTTTAGGCGTTGCCCCTTGACCCCGCGACCTAACCGGGCAGGTCGAACCCCGCTAGGGGGCGCTACCCCCTTGGACCCCCGATATATCTGCCAACAGTTACTTATAAGTTTGCCCCCCCTAAAAATAATAGTTGTTTCCGCCCCTGATCACATATATAAAACAACTACAGGATAATCTACAAATAAAGTGAGTAGCAAACTGTTAACCCTATATTTCTCTTCTGTTTCTGAACTCAATTAGAAAGTATTTAGTGGATAACAAAATAAGCTTTTGACAAGATGATCTGATGACTGATGTGTTAAACATTACAGAAATGTGATATTTTCAAAATCTACATTCCGAAAGTCTGGCTAGTATTCAGCCAATAAATGTATATTTCAAGAATGCGTCCTAAGAGATCAAATACGCAAAAGAAAAAAGTGCGCCTGACTGAAAATTGTGATTATCTAGTCCAATAGAAATAATTAGGACGTTAAAACAGTAAAAGACAACAACAATTTTTCACTGTTTTCAAAACAATAAGCCTGATTAATAGCTTTCTTTGTAGGCTGCAGCAAATAGTACTCGATAAATACCTTGAGCACCGTCGGAACCACAGCTCGCCACTAAAATGTTCCAAAATCCACAATTTCAAAAAGGGAACTAAAGTGTTATAGAGGGTTCGGCTATGATAATCTTCATTATTAATTTCAAATGACACATGATTCCATATTTTCCTTATCTCTTCTACACGATTAGAAAGACTGGGGTGCATAGAAAATTTGCCATTTCTCAGATCATCACCACTCCGCTTGAATGCCTTCGTATATTTGAATTTATGCTCTTTTGCAGAGAAAAAAAAAACTAAAACAAGAAACAACTTGCGTGCAAAGCATTTTCAACACCTCTACTGTAGATCAAAAGAGTTACAACATATGCCCTAATAAGAGAGAGAACATAAAATCCATTACCAAGATTCTCGAACAAGTGTTGAAGGGAAAGAGCAAAAGATACAGAGGACGGGGAAAACACACACACATATCAGAGAGGGAGAGAGAGAGAAACTGACCGCCATTAGAACCTAAAGGAATCGTTAGGCTGCGCAAGTGCGCTCAGGAAGCAACCACAGCTTGATAAGATCACGGAGCTTTCCTTAGCGGCGGCGATCGCTGACCTGTCTGACTGACCGTCGCGAGCGAAAGGGGGAGTATGCGCGAGGGTTAGCAAAGGAGACGCGCCCGGCAAAATAAATGCGGCATCTCCAACCGAAAAACTCATTTTTCACTCTAAAATGCAATAATACATTAAAATGCAGTAACTTGTCTTCAATCGAACTCCATTTTCTAACACCAAAAAAAGAATATTCTTAGTATATTCTTCTCCATATTTCATTTTACATATTTTTAATCATTAATATTATTTATCAAATTTTTGAATTAAATCTAATATTATTAAAACAAATATTTTTTGCTCTATAAAATAATTTGGAATATAAATATGTCATAAATAAATATTTAGTTAATAAATTGAAAATTATATTAGAACACATAAATAAGAACGAGAAAAATACAAGGCAACTAAACATTAGTATTAGTATATTGATCCCACAAATGATCAATCAAAGCATTTCGCAGTGCAATGTGGGCCTCTTTGTTTCTGATTTGTTTGTGGCGAGCGATAAATTCCTGAAATTGGATATTTTCATCCGTCACCTTTTCTACATCCGGGGGTGGCGCTTCTCTTGGAACTTGACCTGGTCTAGTGAGATTGCGTTCATCTTCAATTATCATATTATGCAAAATTATGCATGTAGTCATAATATCACGCAGTATATTTTTTCTCCAAAAACGTACAGGTCCTGTCACAATTGCGAAACGAGATTGGAGAGTTCCAAAAGCACGTTCCACATCTTTTCTACATGCTTCATGTTTCATTGCAAAATATTATTTCTTTGGAGTACGTGGTTCTTGAATTGTTTGAACAATAGTTGACCATTTCGGATATATATTATCAGCCAAATAATAACCCATGTTATATTTTTTTCCTTGAATGACATAATGACAGGGAGGAGCAATACCTTGAGTGAGATTAGCGAATAGGTGGGAAGACTCTAACACGTTTATATCATTATTAGTGCCAGGCATACCAAAGTAAGCATGCCATATCCAAAGGTCACAATCTGCAACGGCTTCTAGAATAATTGTATGTGATCCAGTACGTCCGGCATATTGCCCAGCCCACCCGGTAGGACAATTTTTCCACTTCCAGTGCATACAATCTAAACTTCCCAACATTCCTGGAAAACCACGTTGTTCATTAATGTTAAGAAGTCTAACCACATCATTGATTGTTGGTGATCTTAAATATTGTTCTGAAAATATCTGAACTATTGCTCTACAAAACCTCTTCACACTTTCAATTGTTGTTAATTCGCCTATTCTAATATATTCATCTGTAGCATCTGCGGGTAATCCATATGCTAACATCTGAAGGACGGCTGTTACTTTTTGGAAAGGTGATAAACCAAGCTTATCGGCTCGATCAATTCGTTGCTGAAAATAGATATCATGTGCTTTTACTGCGTCAAGGACACGCATAAATAATCTTCGAGACATTCGAAATCTCCGTCGGAACATTGTATCATTGTACACTGGATTACTTGAAAAATAATCTTGATAAAGTCAAAGATCTGCAGCTTCTCGATCACGGTTGATAAAAGCACGACCTATAACTAAGCCTCCCACTGAGACGTTGTTAATAGGTTGTGTAAGAAGGAATTGAATCATCAAATTGTTATTTGTAATCGCACGACGAAGCATTGATTCCTCTTCATGTAAACTATTTATCATTTGGAGTGTTTCTTCTTCATCTGAGGAAGAAGAAGATGAAAATGTATTTTGCATATTGCTTATGTGATTTTAATGTGATATGGAAATCTACTATTTATAGGGGAAGGATCTCATATGACACATTATTGTGAATGGTCACATCTAGGCCATGATTCTTGAGATGTGTAAGGATCTCATATGACACACTATTGTGAATGGTCATATCTAGGCCATGCTTCTTGAGATGTGTAAGCATCTCATATGACACACTATTGTGAATGGTCACATCTAGGCCATACTTCTTGAGATGTGTAAGAATCTCATATGACACACTATTGTGAATGGTCATATCTAGGCCATGCTTCTTGAGATGTGTAAGAATCTCATATGACACACTATTGTGAATGGTCATATCTAGGCCTTGCTTCTTGAGATGTGTAAGGATCTCATATGACACACTATTGTGAATGGTCACATCTAGGCCATGCTTCTTGAGATGTGTAAGAATCTCATATGACACACTATTGTGAATGGTCATATCTAGGTCATGCTTCTTGAGATGTGTAAGGATCTCATATGACACATTAATGTGAATGGTCACATCTAGGTCATGCTTCTTGAGATGTGTAAGGATTGTTATATAAATAGGGGTTATAAGCATATCATGTTACTAGTATTCTGCATCCATTAAGTCTTTGAAAAATATGTTCATTAGATCAACGGCATATTCTCAGGAGCAAGATAAGCTCTTATGCAGAATTTATATGGAAATTTCCCAAGACCCAATTACGGGTATATATCAATCATCGGATAACTTCTGGTCACGAGTAGAGGAAGAGTATAATAATTCCAAAATCCATAATTGGGAGGTACGTTCAAAAAGGTCTGTTCAGTCTCGAATTCAGACTATCGAGAAAGCAACAAGGAAGATGCATGCATGCATTCGACATATTGAAAATAGACATATTAGTGGTGCTTCAAATGAAGATATTATGAGTATTTATATTAATTACTAAAATATATATTTTTTATTTCACAACTTATTTAATTGTAATTGTGTATATTGATTTATAGTTAGATCAAGCTAGACTATTGTTTGCGCAAGACGAAAAGTTCAAAGCAGGTTGGAAGTTTGAACATGTTTGGAACATTATTAAAAATTTTGAAAAATTTCAAGATGGTAATTCTAATGCTGGGAAGGCATCACGTATGTCGAGCTTTGGGTATGCCTCATCGGAGTCAAAGAATCTAACCCCTGATTCTGGTAAACAACAATCTCCTGGACTCTCTGCATTTTCTCTCAATTTAGATGATGATGAATATAATATTCGTGGCTCACAATCTGAACGAACGATTGGAGTTAAGAAAGCCAAGTTAAAAAGAAAAATTGATGAAGAGATGTCAACATTTATTAAAACTCTAGAAGATGGAAACAAACAACTTATTGAGCAATTAAAAAAAACAAGTGCACAGAGACAACAACATTTGGAGCTTCAAAATAAGAACTATGTTTTAAAAGAACTCAAAGAAGAAAATAAGATATTGTTTCAAGACTTAAGTTGTATACAAAATCCTGATGTTCGTTAATTTGTCAAAGCTGAACAAGCCCGAATTTTAGAAAAGAGGTTCGGAAACCAACAACATCAACAACAACATCCTTCTTCAAGCTCATTTGGATAATATCTCAGTGATCTTGGCGGAGCCGAAGCCAATCTTCCCGATTATTAGATTGTTGTTACTTGTTATTTTAATTTTTTGTTATTCGAATGTAATCTGTTTTTTGATTTTTTTTTTTTTTTGGGTATTGCACTTCTCAATATCTTTTATTTATGAGAATTTTATCTTAATTTTTATCTTAATGTTAACTTACATTAAATAATTTTATAAAAAAAATTTAGATAACTAAAAAATAAGATATTTCTAATTTAATATTTTAATTAATAAAAAAAATTCTAATTTTTAATCTTTAAAATTAATAATTAAGTTTCAAATTAAAAAAAAAAGGCAAATGGCGGGTGAACAGTGCGACGCCAAATATGGCGTCGCACTGTTCACTGGCGACCTTATGCCGTAGAAAATAGCGCTCCGTTGGAGCGACATTGAGCACGACAAACACTCGTTTGCGTATCCATTGGAGATGCCCTAAGCGCAGGAGTTTTATTCGGAGGTAAAACCGTAAAAGGGCCATTTTGTGATCAAAATTGTATTTATAATTTTATATTTATCTTTTACTAAACGGCAAACAGCCCCTTAAAGGAAAAAAATATCAAAAAAATTTGTCACAATATTATGTTGTAAAATTTATTAATAAATTTTTTAAACTTTATAATATATCTAAAAAATTGGATGATTTTAATGCATTATAATTTTTTATATAAAAATTTAATTACTTCTTAGGCTTGCTTTTATAAAATTTTATAATTATCATGATACATTTACATTAATAAAATACTATGCAATTTTTTTTTACATTAATATTATGTTCAAAGTTTTGGGTTTTTTTTAAGGCACGTGATAGATTTTAGATTTAAGCTACCATTGGGATATTGTTTTTTCACTATTTTTAATTAATTATTATACTAATTTTTATTTTTAAAAAATAGTAAGAAAGTCATCTCAAATGAAGCCTTAGTTATATGCTCAATTTTGTAGGGGTGTTTTGATAGATTATTAAAAAAACATATATTTTAATTATATTGAGTATTTTAATTCCAATGAGCCTATGATTGCTTAATGCTGATATCATTTAGGCATAAATGCTCCATATTAAAGAGAATTAGTATGGGTTATCCGATGAAACACTTCAAATTCGTCATGAATTTTTTCATATTTATTGAGTATGCAACTTCCAAAAAATTATAAATAGATTCTCATTCTTCACATAAAGGTGGCGAAGATGAGGAAGAAGAGAAGAGCTATGGGGCTTGAAGAATCATTTAGCTCCACCCCGGCACCACCACCAATGAATATGCCTCCAGGCCTCCACAATTGAACCTCTGGCTGACTATCATCGATGGTCATGCATTTGGAAATCAATGACGATCCTTCATCTGACCACTGTCATCAACTACGGTTCCTCTAACCACAGCCACCCAACTACGGTCCTTCCAACCTTCATCACTTGTCGACTATGGTCCTTCCGACATTTATCGCCCAAATACAAATCTATCATTTCTATGAACAAGCCAACACTCTCTTGAAGGCAACTCTCATATCATTGGATTATTCAAATTATAATCATGTAATGTGCTCCATAAAATGTATATATTCTATATTGAGCCAACACCTGTACTAATTTTAAATAATTTCTTAAAATTAAAAAAAAAATGAATTTCAGTATCGTGCCTTGTGGAAGAAGAGAGAGGGAAGAGAGAGAATGATGTTTGGGACTTTTTAATCTTTTAATTTTGATCATCTTTTTTTTTCTATTTGTTGTAAGTAACTTAAATCTCATTTTAATTTTCAATTATTTTGATTATTATATAGATTTTCTTGTATTAAACATAATTGATTATTTCTTACTGGATTTTGATTGTGGCATTTTCATAAGCAAAAAAGGCGGGTTGTTAACACTATAAGATGAGTTGACTATCAAAACATAATACGCAGCATGAGGATGAGTCGACGGATTTTTCTTTAAAGATGATTTATGGTGTTATCCCGGTTATAGCTTATAACAAATGATCTATTTATGTCACTAAAAGAATACATCTTATCATTTCATATGCATCATCTATTTATGAAAACAAAATATTTGTATTAGCTTATTAACAATAAATTTTATGTTAATTAATTAAAAATAAGAAGATTATATTAATAAATAAAATAATTTAAGGAAAAATATTAAATTGGTTATTTCAATTTAAAATTAGCTTAACGAGTCAACTCAAATTTGACTCATTTATTTAACGGGTTGAAATACACGACTCGAATCCGATCCGTTTATTAAACGAGTCTAACAAAAATTTTAGATCGGACCCGGGCTAGGTCAGCTTTTGACAACCGCTAATTTTTGCTAATCTCATTTACAAAATAACACCAAAACAAAAATGACTCTACAAAAGACAAGAACAAGGAGAATACACGTCGCTTAGAATAAATCCACCATATATATCAAATTAAGAACAAAAATCCACATATGTACGGAAGTATAAGCTGAATTAACTTGTTGCTCATTAATTTCTTATAAAATTATATTACAAAATAATAAAATATCCTGATTAAATTTATTTTAAAATTAGTAAATTTACTTTGAGATAAATCTAATATAAATTTAAATTAATTATATATATACAATATTAATTTCAAAATAAATGTAATAATTATGAGACTTGTTGCGTCCTGGAATATTCGCGATAGTATAGAAATATAAAATTAAAGTCATAGCATTATACGAAAATTTGGCACGCAATCAGATAAGAGAGAGTGTGTTGCATTTATAGGAGACACAAAGATTTTTTACGTGAAAAATCCTTGAAAAATGGGGAAAAACCACGGGGACTAGCCTAGTTTGAATGAATCCACTATTATTTGCAATCGATTACAATTGGGACCCTTCCTTAGTGGGAAGGTCTTGGCTTGATGTACATTTTATAGAGTATATTATATGGTGAGAATACAAAGTATCACTATTGATGTGTTTGTTTGGTCTAAAGGACTGTAGTCGCTGGGCGACGTAAGTCGGAAGGATCTGTAAAGATCATTTTTTTTCTCCCAGGTTCGTCCGGACGAAGTCGGATCGTTCGGGACGATCGGTGCAGGTTGTGCAGAAAAACCATGTTTGGCTGAATGGTTCGTCTGGACGAAGTTGGGATCGTCTGGACGAAAAATTTCCAGAGCCCTTTCGTCTGAGGACGATATTTAATTTTCGTCTGGACGAAATTTTCCTGAACATGGATCGTCCGGGACGAAGCGCGATCGTCCAGGACGATCAGTCTGGATATATATAGAAATGAGATATTTTGAAGAGAGAGAAAAGCCCATGAGAGAGAAAAACGAAGGAAAAAGAAGGAAAAGTGATTTTTGGGCGACGCCGGTCTGTTTTCGTCCGTTGTGACAGTTGAAGATATTGCTGTACGCAAGGTAAGGCACAATCCGACTTTCTCAATTTTCAGAACCGTCGTGTTTGGCGGTATTATCTGTCCGGAATTGATTTTTGTTCGTGATTTTCGTCCGTAATTTCCGACTGGTTTAGTTTTTACCGTGTAACTTTCTGTATTATGTTGAAGTGCCGAGTGTGCACATTTTGGTTATTTTCCGAATATTTTTGTCCGGATATTTTTGATTCGACTGTGTTTTTAGTCGACTGGATTTTTCTGTGAAATTGAAAATTATCTGAGCAGTAGAATAAATGTTCTGAAATGTGGTTATCTATATTCTGTGCAAATTTGGTAAATTGTTATTTTTAGGAAAATTGTGTAAATTCTGTATACTGCCGTTGTGCTGCCCGATTTTTTTGAGTAATTTCTGATTTATCCGAATTTCTTCTGAATTGATATGCTATTTGTATATGCTATAAAAAGGGAGTTATAAGGGGCCTGGATCCTATGAGATTCAGTTAGTGTCTGAGAAATTCTGGAATGAGCTCAATATGAAATCTGATATATGTTCTGTTCCGGATCCGAGAAAATCTGTTTAGGTGTTATAAGCACTATATATGTATTCTGGTGCTATAAGCACATCTGTTCTGGTGCTGTGTGCACAAAGGGAGGCATAAGGGGCCTGGATCCTATGAGATTCAATCAGTGCCAGAGAAATTAGCTATGAATTAAATAATATCTGATATTTGATTTGATATGATTCTGATACGATTTGTTCTGTTCCGATATGATCTGAACTTCTGATTTATGTACGATTCTGATTCTGTTGATCTGATAAGTCTGATCTGTTCCGTTTCTGATTTGATACGACTTCTGTTTCCGTACAGTTCTGTTTGATTTGATAACTGTCCGATTCCGTTCTGATTTATGTACGGATTTGTCTGATGTGTTGATTTTTAGATTCTGAGTATTTTGATTTGAGGTTTGTTGCTTTGCTGAGCTGTTGAGCTCACCCTTGCTTTCTGGTGGTTTTCAGGTTCTGGGAAAGGGAAGGAAGTCCAGGATTAGTTCAGAGTCTGATCAGTATAGGTATTGTTTTGTACCTTTTGATTTTTGTACAGTCATGGCTTTTCTGTTCTGTCTTTCTTTCTGTCTAAAGCCATGTATTGTTTTGTAGATGATTGTTTTGAGAAAAAGAAAAGAAAAAGATAAATCTTTTATTCCGCTGCATTTGATGTTTTTAGTAGCTCTGTGATTGTCTGTTTTGAGTTAAATATTTGGAAGAATCAGTTCCGAACCAAATTCCAAAGCTAGATCCTGGTTAGCTTTTCCGTCGCGGCCCGGTGCAAACGGGATCCGTCTCGTCTCGGTCGGGTCGTGACAAACTTTTTGGTATCAGAGCAATGGTTTTGGAATTTGGGATTTGTGTGAAACAGAGCTATATGAAGTGATATGTAGTGAGTTTGTTTGGGGTAGTTTTGGTTTGTTCGGCTTTTTATTGTGTTGTTTTTGTGATAGTTTTCCGGATTTTTCTGGATTTTCTGTATGGATCAGTCAGACCCAGACATGACAGACGGTCAGAGTGCCGATCAGGCAGCACCAGTGGGGAGTACAGCCCCAGTGGTCGGTGCTGACACGCTTTCACAATTTGCTACGCTTGTTGCTCAGATGATGAGCGAGACTCAGAGTAGAGCTTCTACTGTCCGATCTGATGATCTTGATAGACATTTGCAGTTGTTTATGAGGTTGAAACCTCCGAGATTTGAGGGCGCTGTTGTGCCTTGTGGAAGAAGAGAGAGAATGTTGCTCGGGACTTTTTAATCTTTTAATTTTGATCATATATTTTTTTCTATTTGTTGTAAGTAACTTAAATCTCATTTTAATTTTCAATTATTTTGATTATTATATAGATTTTCTTGTATTAAACATAATTGATTATTTCTTACTGGATTTTGATTGTGGCATTTGCATAAGCAAAAAAGGCGGGTTGTTAACACTATAAGATGAGTTGACTATTAAAACATAATACGCAGCATGAGGATGAGTCGACAGTTTTTTCTTTAAAGATGATTTGTGGTGTTAATCCCTGTTATAGCCTATAACAAATGATCTATTTACGTCACTAAAAGAATACATCTTATCATTTCATATGCATCATCTATTTTTGAAAACAAAATATTTTTGTATTAGCTTATTAACAATAAATTTTAAGTTAATTAATTAAAAATAAAAAGATTATATTTGTTGCGTGTCAGAAAATACGCGGCGGTAGAGTTTATGAATTTACGTCCGAGCGTTGCACGTAAGTTTAACACAAACAGAAAAGAGGAGTGAACACCAAGAGTTTTTACGTGGAAAACCCAAAAATGGGAAAAAACCACGGGGCCTCGCCCAGTTGCAAATTTCCACTAGTATTTTCGTAGGTTACAAATTGCGGATTTCGTCCCACAAGTCGGGATTATCCAAATACAACTTGTTTTCTTCCACTAAATTCACAAAGTCCTGTGAATTCCTAGCGTTCCCTGAAAATCCTGCAGAGTTCCGGCGTCTTCAGGCGGCAGGAAGAGCTCCGGCGGCGGTGGTCGAGGAGGTGAGGAATCTCCTATTCCCCTTTCTCCTTCTCCTTCTCTTCTTCTGCGAATTCTTGGCGTTTCCTCCAAATCCGGCAGAGTTCCGGCGTCTTCAGGCGGCAGGAAAAGCTCCGGCGGCGGTGGTCGAGGAGGTGAGGAATCTCCTATTCCCCTTTCTCCTTCTCCTTCTCTTCTTCTTCTCTCTCTTCCCTTCCCCCCTCTGGTGTAGAATGAGAGCTCTATTTATAGTTTTTCTGGAGTGGCATAGCCCGTAAATAGGCGTGAGATCATGGGCAAATTGGGAGTGTTTTGAATGGACGGCCGATATCGAATCCTTTGATCATACACCGTTCGTTGGGTATTTGAAGGCCTTAATGATGTCAGAATTCAGCGATCTTAGGCTCGTTGGATTCGTATCGTCGAGCCGTTCGATTCGAGTATAAGCTCATTAAAATCGGAGACCGTTTGGTAACTCAAATTGTGGTTTGAACCTTCCAACAGCGCTTTGAGCCCTTGATTCGGACTCATTTGGGCTCAGATTGGGTTGATCTTGGTGTCGTTGGGTTTGTATTTCCGAGACGCTCAGTTTGACTGTAAGCTCGCTGAAATCGGAGTTCGGGTGCTCCCAAAATGAATTTTTGAAGTTTCCAACTAGCTTTTGCCTCGAGATTCGTGCCCGATCAAGATAATTTTTGCATACCGTATCAATATTAATAAATAAAATAATTTAAGAAAAAATATTAAATTGGTTATTTCAATTTAAAATTAGCTTAACGAGTCAACTCAAATCTGACTCATTTATTTTACGGGTTGAAATACACGACTCGAATCCGATCCGTTTATTAAACGAGTCTAACAAAATTTTTAGATCGGCCCAGGCTAGGTCAGCTTTTGACAACCGCTAATTTTTGCTAATCTCATTTACAAAATAACACCAAAACAAAAATGACTCTACAAAAGACAAGAACAAGGAGAATACACGTCGCTTAGAATAAATCCACCATATATATCAAATTAAGAACAAAAATCCACCTATGTACGGAAGTATAATTAAGCTGAATTAACTTGTTGCTCATTAATTTCTTATAAAATTATATTACAAAATAATAAAATATCCTGATTAAATTTACTTCAAAATAAATTAATAAATTTATTTTAAAATTAGTAAATTTACTTTGAGATAAATCTAATATAAATTTAGATTAATTATATATATACTATATTAATTTCAAAATAAATGTAATAATTATGAGACTTGTTGCGTCCTAGAATATTCGCGATGGTAGAGAAATATAAAATCAAAGTCATAGCATTATACGAAAATTTGGCACGCAATCAGATAAGAGAGAGTGTGTTGCATTTATAGGAGAGATTTTTTACGTGGAAAATTCTTGAAAAATGGGGAAAAATCACGGGGCCTAGCCTAATTTGAATGAATCCACTATTATTTGCAATCGATTACAATTGGGACCCTTCCTTAGGGGGAAGGCCTTGACTTGATGTACATTTTATAGAGTATATTATATGGTGAGAATACAAAGTATCACTATTGATGTGTTTGTTTGGTCTGAAGGACTGTAGTCGGTGGGCGACATAAGTCGGAAGGACCGTAGTTAGCGGGCGACGGAGGTTGACGGGCGACGGAGGTTGGAAGAACTGTAGTCGACGGGCGATGTAAGTCAGAAGGACCATAGTCGGCAGTCGGTGGAGGTCGAAAGCACTATAGTCGGTGGGCGACGTAAGTCAGAAAGATTATAGTCGGCGGGCAACAGAAGTTGGAAAAACGGCGTTACGTAGGCAATGGACATAAATCCAACATCAGATAGATGTATGGTGAAAGTCCAACAATATGTAGAAGTTCAGTGTATGATAGAAATTTAGCGACGAGCAAAGACCCGTTATCAGGTAGAAGTCCGACGTAAGGTGGTGGCTGAGGAGAACTCTGCTTTTAGATGGTATTCGGGTATAACTCCGGTGTTACTTGGAGTTCGGGTGAAACTCAGGCATTATTTGGAAGTCGGGCGGAATTCCGGCGTCACTTGGTGTTCGGGCGAAATTCCGGCATCACTTGGGCAAAATTCCGGCGTCACTTGGAGTTCTGGCGGAACTCCAGCGTCACTTAAATGTCGGACAGAAGTCCGGCGTCACTTGAAGGTCGGGCAGAATTCCGGCGGTGGTTGAGAAGGAGTTTCTTCCCTCGTATCCTTCTCTTCTTCTTGCTTGGGTCCCCTCTCATGAGAAATGAGGGTATATTTATAGATATTCTGGAGTGGCAAGGCTTGTAAATAGGTGAGAGATCAGGGGTAATATAGGGAGTGATCGGATGGACGGCCGATATTGAATCCTTTGATCATGGACCATTTGTTAGACATTTCAAGGCCTTAATGATGTCGGAATTTGGCGATCTTGGGCTCGTTGGATTCGTCTCATCGAGAGTCACTCGATTTGACTATAAGCACGTCATTTTTGGAAACCGTTTGGTAACTCAAATTGTGGTTCAACCTTTCTAGCAACACTTAAGGTCCTTGATTTGGACTCATTTGGGCTCGGATTGAGTCGAATTTGGTGCCGTTGGGTTCGTATTTCCGAGACGCTCAGTTTGACTATAAGTTTGCTGAAATTGGAGTTCAGGTGATCCCATATTCAATTTTTGAAGTTTCCGGTTTGATTTTGCCTCGAGATTCGTGTCCGATCCAGATAATTTATTGATGATACATCAAGACTTATTTCATTAAAATATAATTAGAATATTGTGATATATTTTTTTAAAAATATAAAAAAGTAAACGTCGTTATTCTTCTAGAAAACTAGTTTGTTAGCTACGGAAAGAATCAGATCAAATAACCACTTCCCTGATACTAATTTGCTTCAAGAAAAATGTCATATTTGTTGTAGTGGACAATAATTTGACAGCAAGTTTTATAAAGAAAATATTTTTCATGCAGCTCATATTGATCTCTTAGCTGAGAGTTTTGACCGTCAATTAGAAGGTTTTGAATCTCAAATAATTGCTTTGTTAGGGACGGATTTTTTATTACTTCTTAAAGTAGTTTTTTATTACAAAAATTTCAATTTTTGTACTAAAAAGATGCTTTGAGAAGTCAAGAAAGCCGTCACAAACGAATCCTATGTATATGATATGTGCGTGAATTTGTTCTAAATAAATTTTTGTTTCATTCTATGCTATACTGCTTGGAGAAAAAGTGTTTTCTCAAGTCAATGCCATTATTTAAACGTCTAATAGAAAATCAAGGTTTTTATTTGGAAAAATTTTTGTAATTTTTTCTATAAGAAAGTCAGTTATTAAAAAATAATGTGATTGGAAGATTATTTTTTTATCATAATATAAATTTTTGTTTTAAAAAAAAATCCTTTTCTTAAAAAACATTTTAAAACTTGTGGATAAGCAATGAGCTTTTAAAAACAGAAATGAAAAGCCCTAAATAAAGCTTAAGTGCGACAAAGTTTTATCACACTCCTCCTTGAAGACCATCCGACCACCGATTGTCCTCAAACTTTCACTGTACTATTGCTCTGCAACCAACTATTGCCAAACTCACGCCCAACCACTGATTGTCGTCGGACTTTCACCCGGCCACCAACTAAAATCGGATTTATGCCCGGCCACCAACCATCGTCAGGCTTCCTCCAGACTACTAATTGTCATTGGACTTACGCCCGACCATCAATTGTCTTTGGATTTTGTTATGACCATCGTCACCCAATTATGGTCTTTCTGACCGACGTTACCCGCCAACTACGATCCTTTCGACAACCATCTCTCGACTACAATCTTTCTGACCTTCTTCGCCATCAAATATAGATCTTCTGGCCACTATCATCCAACTACGGTTTTCCGACCTTCTTCACCTGTCAACTACGATCCCTCCGGCCACTATCATCTGATTACGGTCCTTCCAACCATTGTCACCCAATTACGATCTTTCTGACCTCCATCGCCTACCAACTACGGTCCTTCCGACCAACGTCACCGGACTACGATCCTTCCGACCAACGGCACCTGATTACGGTCCTTCCGACCATTATCGCCCAACAAAGATCCTTCTAACTAATGTCGCCTAACTACGGCTTTTCCGACCTTCATCGCCTATGACTACAGACCTTCCAACCACCGTCACTTAACTACAGTCTTTCCAACCTCCGTCACCCACTAACTACAATCCTTCTAACCATCGTTGCCTGATTGAGATCTTCCAGACCTCATTAACCGTTGACTACTATCTTTTGAACCTAAGTCAACCACTAACTACGGTCCTTCAGAACAATGTAACCCGATTGCGATCCTTTCGACCATCGTCGTCCAACTACAATATTTTCCGACCTCCGTCGTGTAATAACACAAATATGTCAAATAAATTTTCTTGAAAAATACTAAAATTTTGAAGTAGAGCGAATATTTTGAAGTAGAGCACTTTGACGCTAATCTGATGAGTATTGCGGCGCCAGGTCACGAACAATATGTGAGTGTGTTTGAGAGATTATTAAGAAAATTATTTATTATTTATGTTATACATAATTATAATCACAATTCCAAAAATGTTACTATCTCATAGAAAAAGCAATGTGAACGCATACTTTTGCTTTACTCCAACACAAAAATTTAGAAGATAAATGCATACATCAAAACTTAGCATGAAACATAATTATATAAAGTTTATGTCTAATTAGTATTTATAAATTTCATTTTCAACATTTATAAAAATTAAAATAAATCACGACAAAGTGTGGAATTAGTCTACACCGGTTCTTCCTTCCTCCTTAAAATCCCCGTTCGCTACAACGCCACATTGCCGCATTCTAAAAAAACCAGAAGCCCCTCCTACATAGTAATGGAAGATGCCAAGAAACCCAGCAAACCTAACTGTAATACATTAGATTTTACCGGCTTCTCTTTTCAACCGACGCCGGCCGTCACGGAGATATACGCGGCCGACAAACTCTTTCACCGGGGAAAGCTTCTTCCCTGCAAACCAATTACACTGCCGCCGCCCTCCGGAAGAGCTGGTCAGAGGAAAAAGATCTCTCCTTTAAGGCTCAGTCTAGCAGAATCGCCGGATTCGCCGGATCGCTGGCGATATAGGGAAGCTGGCGCCGGCGAGTACAGAAGACTGAGGATGGCTTCGCCGGACTTGACGCCGGAGGCGGTTGGGGGGAAGCAGTCGAAGAGGCTTCCCTGTATGTTGGGTGTGGTGAGGTTCCCGTTGGAGATGGAGATGAAGGACATCAAAACCCGGCAGAGGCGGCTTGGACAGCCGCCACCGGCGGCTGAGAAAGGCCGGCGGGGGGTTCTTTATTGGGGTATTCTTCAGTCTTTGAGTTGTAAGGCGGCGGAAAGCACCGCCGTCACGCCGGTCAACACCCCCAGATGAGCTCTGCTTTTCATCGCCGGAGCGAGAGCTTTATGATTTGGAAGGGGTTTGTAGGAAGAATTGCCATGTACATATTGCATCTAGCTTCATGATTTAGCGTAAAGAATCTTTAATCTTCTATGGATTGTTCTTGCTTATCTATTAATATATGCACAAACTTTTCATTAAATATTAAAAGAATAAAAGGCTTCGTTTGAGATGGCTTTATTTCTGCTTCTTAAATCAACTTTATAGTAAAAAGAAAAAGAAAAAAAGTCATCCCAAACAAAGCTAAAATCTCTCTATTATTATTAATTTTTCTAACACGCAATAATTATAATTAGCTACATAATCCTCAATGTGATAATTAGCTACATAATCCTCAATGACCTCACCAAGGAAATGAAAATAGAATTAGATTTAGTTTGGAACAATTTTTTTATTGCTTCTTAAACGGGTTTTTTAGTACAAAAATAAAAAATATATATATATACTAAAAAGATGTTTTAAGAAGCAATTTGAAAACCGTCCCAAAAGAAGCTTTAATAAGCTGTATGATAATGTTTTTTAATGAATTTTGAAAACTTATAGTGATTCAATATTTATGAGCAAAACATGCATAATTTTCATAAAATTGTAGATTTTTCTCTTAATATTCAATAACCATAAAAAAATAAATTTTCAGAATATATATATATATATAATGAGGAAAAATTATTATGTGCGGTGTTCGAACGAGTCCGGAGGTCAATCATGACATGTCACTTCATCCAATGCACACTATTTTAGATGATGTGGTTGGTCCAAATTAGCCTCTAGAAATATTTGAACATGGCACATAATAATCTCTCAAAGATTAGAGTGCCAAAAAGGGCGAATTATTATGTCCGGTCACCGGACGTCCGGACACCCAATCCAGACGCGTCACGTCACCCAAATACACTAGGTCCTGATGTATTTTGGTGACGTGACGCATCTGAATTGGTGTCCGAATCCAGACACCGGACTTAATAATTTTCCGCCAAAAAGACAAGTCCCCTGAAATAAATCATTAAATCCAACAAATCGTATAATGAGAGGCCCTTAGTCCAAAGACAGTAAACAAGAGAGTCCTACCAATGAATGGAAGTAGAAGTAGACTTTGAAGAAAACTATATTTCAGAGTTCATTCCCACTCTCTCTCTCTCTCTCTCTCTCTCTCTCTCTCTCTCTCTCTCTCTCTCTCTCTCTATCTCTAAAAAAATAAAATAAATATAAATGTGCATCCATTATGTTTGTAGAAATCAAATTTGGTAGCAAAGAAGATAAGACTAAAAGAAATTTTATTTTTCAAGAAAATATTAAATTAAAAAATTTTAGAATAAAATTTATGATTATCTGAATTTTGATTTTAATAAATTTATAATCAAATTAAACTTCTTGACGGCATGAACAACCCAAAACCAAAGCACTTTGAAGTATATTTTAAAAGGTTTTTAATATTAGGTTCTCCAAATTTTGGGTGCTTATAATCAGCTCGAGTGTTTCAATATGGCAAATCTAATGAGATCAATATCATTTTATTCTAACATTGTTAAGAGACTCAAATGCTAGATAAGCGATCAACGATCAAGGGAATTGTTATGGGCAATTTGATGAATTGTTTTGAATTCTTATTAAATTTATCAATAAGAGCTTGAAAAGCTAAAACACTATTATATTTTCCAATAATCACATCCAATGATCATCATCATCTATCACTTCTACCTTCAGTAGGCTTTTATCATCTGACTATAGTCGTCTAACTGCTAATATCCAATCTCATTATTGACATTCAACTGTCCACTTTTGGGCACTTGACTTCCATCATTCCAACAATGATAATTAAAAAATTATTTTAAGTTTTATAATCTTGTCTTCTTCAATTTGAAAAAAAAAGACATACTTTTTTGTACTTATAGTGATATAATAGATTATTTCAACAGGGCCAATCCTGTAATTTTTCAACTTATTGAATTTTTCACATAAATATTTTGATATTTTATAATTATTATGTCAATTTTTTATAAATAAAATTAAGAATATATAATAGAATTATAAAAGTAAAATTTTTATTATATATAAAAATATAAAAAATATATAAAAAATAATGTGAACGCAAGCTTTTGCTTAATCTAATACGAAAGATTTAGAAGATAAATATATAAATCAAAACTTAGGAGGACTCTGTAGTCTGTATGATTAATTTTTATAAATTTCATTTTCAGAATTAAAAAAAAAATAGAAATTACGACCAAATGGGCATTTTGTGTCCAGCGGCTCTTCCTTCCTCCTTAAAATCCACGCTCAGTCCAATGCCATTGCCACATTACCGAAAAATCCAGTCATTCTTCTTCTTCGTAATTATGGAAGATATCAAGAAGCCCGGCAAATCCGATCGTAATACGGCAGATTTCATCGGCTTCTCTTTTCGGCCGCCGCCGGCCGTCAAGGAGATGTACGCCGCCGACAAACTTTTCCTCCGGGGAAAGCTTCTTCCTTGCGAAATAATAACACAGCCGCCGCCCTCCGGGGCGGGTCAGAGGAAAAAGATCTCTCCTTTAAGGCTCAGGCAAGCAGAATCGCCGGACTCGCCGGATCGCAGGCGATACAGGGAAGCGGGCGCAGGCGAGTACATCAGACTGAGGATGGCGTCGCCAGACTTGACGCCGGAGGCGGTTGGGAGGAAGCTGTCGAAGAGGCCTCCTTGTGTGTTGGGTGTCGTGAGGTTACCGGCAGAGATGGAGATGAAGGACATCAAAACCCGGCAGAGACGACTTGGACCGCCGCCGTTAACGGCAGGGAACGGCCGGCGAGGAGTTCCTTATTGGGGTATTCTTCAGTCTTTGAGTTGTAAGGCGGCGGAAAGCATCGCCGTCGCACCGGTGAGCGCCGCCAGGTGAACTCTGTTTCTGTTCGCCGGAGCGATAGATTCTTGGGTCGGATGGCGATTGTAAGAAGAGTTGCGGTGTATAAATCGCATCTATTATCTTTGGAATGAAGCGCTGGAACAATAGATTTCCCAGGGGTACTCGGAAGAGCAATCTAACACAAGACAATATCTAAAAAAATGTTCTTTTTCCTCTCTTCGAAGAGAATCAGAACATGAAATTTTTTCCTCGTAACAAATGAGTATCAATGTATCATGATTGTTTAAGTTGATGTCTGGTCATACATAATTTTTATCGAAAATACTAATTTTGAGTCAAGTTTAAAAAGAGATTGAGTTTGATACTGTTTATGCCCAAATCGCTTATTAATAATCTCTTCATAGTCGTGGCATGGAAAGCATTCTTTTTAAGTCTTAGGTTTCGTTTGGGACGGCTTTATTAGTACTTTTTTAAAAAAATTGTACTAAAAAGTTGTTATCGAAAACAATAAAAAGACCATCCCACTTAATGTGGAGAAATTATTCTATGCGGACGTTGGTTGCAGCTTTACGTACAGAGACGAATAAGGTACAGCCACGTTAGCGATGTCGAGCCTTGGTACCGAGCGGTACCGAGCGGTACCAAGCCGAGGTACCGAGCAAAGGAGTTGTTATTCAAATTTCTTATACTCTATCTTTTTGCTTGAAAGCTTTTATGTCTCATTTAAGGCTTCATTTGAGAAGGCTTTCTTCATGCTTTTTAAAACAACTTCTTAGTATAAAAATTATAATTTTTGTATTAGAAAGCTGCTTTAAGAAGTAGTAAGAAAGTTGTCCCAAACGAAACCTAAGTTTCATTTGGGACAACTTTTGTATTGTTTTTTTTAAATAACTTTTTAATACACAAATTTTTAGTTACAAAAATTTTTTGAACTAAAAATTTGTGTATTAGAAAGCTGCTTTAGAAAGCAATCAGAAAGTTATCTCAAACGAAGTCTTAGTTACTTGTAAATAAGAAATAATTTTCATAGAAGTTTTGTTTTCACTAATTTTGAGTGTGAAATTGAAATTCTCAAGTTAAAGAGAATTTTAAAATGATTTGTGAAGTTTAGAAATCAACATTAGGCCAACCAAATGATAATTTTAAGCACTCTCATCATTTTTCAACAAAAGATTTCCAATGTCATGAAACCAAACGAGCCCTTATACGAGTCAACTTTAATAGTTAAATATGTGGAAGTGTAAGATTAAATCAGTCAAGCACAGAGTACCAAGAATAACTTCTGGTCCTTCATATGCTTAACCTAAATATAAAGTTCTAAAAAAATAAAAATAAATACATAGCTGGAAAGAACTATATTTAGGCTTCATTTGAGACTTCTTTCTTACTGCTTTTTAAAGTAACTTTTTAGTTAAAAAATTAAAATTTTAAATTAAAAAGCTGCTTTGAGAAGCAGTAAGAAAGTCGTCCCAAACGAAATCTTATTGTCTAGAAAAAAAAATTGTGAGAAACCATACAAGTTGAACATTTCTGTTGGTAGTTTCCTGAAAACCATTTCAGCAGTAACGTAGGGAAGTTATAGCTTCTCCATCTGCACAGTAAACAATGTCAAAGCCCATCCCATCACAGAAATGTATCTGCATATTCTAAGAAGGAAAAATTATTCTGTGTGGTCACCATATGGCTTTAGAAGACGAATCAGATAAGTCACATTACTTTTTTGTTGTGTACCAAGTGATGTGACGCATCCTGATTCGTCTCTGAACGGTCCGATGACCCCACAGAATAATTTCCCCATAAAAAGATGAAGCAAACATTAGCAACTCGTTCGTGTGATGCATCTGCTGCATGTATGTTGGAAATTAATGTACTTATGACATTTGAAGAACTTTGGTTGGAATGTCGATATCACTTTGGGAAAAAAAGGTTCAGAAGCTTACAAGTAAACTGATGCGATACTCAAAAGTCAAGGCACAAGAAGTTTTTCAAGGTCTATGTCCTCGGTAGGGAAGGTTTTATAGTACAGAAAACAAATGCAAGCATAGAGAGAGTGAAAGCCCAAGCTGCTCTCAGCTAGAGCTTATAAATTAATTGACTTTAAATTCAAGCTTTAGTTGGTTCACAAGTCGGCTTAAGGCTTCATTTGGGACAAATGAAGCCTAAATCTTTAGACTTATTTGGGACAGCTTTCTAGTACAAAAAAAAAAAACTGTTTTAAGAAGCAAGAAGAAAGCCATCCCACACAAAGCCTTTATCAAAGAGAGATGTAGTCAAATTATAGAGATTGTGACATGACATCAAATGAGAAGTTGGGAGAGAGAAATCTTATCGGCTAAAGAGTTGAGTCAGAGTTAACATAAACTTGACTTGGCTTAACAAGCTTGACTCACATGTCATTTATCAAACATAGCTCAAGCTAGCTCACAAGCTAGCCTGAATAAGCTGACCCAACAAGGCTTCTAAATATATTAAGAATGTTCTACTCTACTAATATAAAATAATATAAGGGGATCAATTTAATAAATTGATGGTTGAGTGCATGAATGCCATTTGGTGCATGTGAAATTCATAATTGTTAGTCTATGATCAAAAGACTATATGATACATGTATGTGATAGCTTTAAATATTTTAGATTTCTTACACAAAATAATGATGATATCAATGAACAGATAATTTTGAAAGTCAAAACTGATAGTTGAAAACAGAAAGGGTGTTAAGATTAGTATATTATAGAAGAATATAATGAAAATATTGCAATTATAAGGCTAAGTTAATGTATCTGACTATTGACAATAAAACAATCCCATAATAACTAAATTGAGAGCGAGATTAATGTGAGTGTTAATTTAAATTGTTGAAATATTGATAGATATAAATATATTTGATCTTATTAGAGGAATGATATGGAGAGAAACCATTGAAAATAAAATATTATATAATAAATTTTAATTATTTCAACATATATAACAACAAATGTCAATAAAGGTCGTAGATATAATTAATGTTGAAAGATTAGGAATTGCAGTGAAAAAATGTTCCTTTTATCACTTAAGTCATTTGTTGGAGAAATTATTATGTGGGGTCACCGGACGGTTTGGAGGCGAATCAGTATGCGCCGTGTCACCCCGGTACACAGCAGTACACAACACTGATACACAACAAATAGTGACGTCACGCATCCTGATTCGCCTCTGTACGACATCTGGTGGCCGCACGTAATAATTTCTCCACTTGTTGACGCATTAAGCAGTGAAAGCAAAATAAGTATGACTCCAAATACTAATAGGTAATATCCTCATAAGTGGAGGTTATCAATTTCCTCATTTTGAGAAAAATTGTATCCTCTGGTATGCTTATTGATAATCCTCACATATTTAATCAATAATATAAATAATTAATTTCCTCTAAACATGGTATTAGAACCACTTAATGTCGTTCCTTCTACAAATTAGCCGAGGCATGCTGGCTGCCATGTAGCTATGAATTGGTCACAATGCATACCCCAATTGCCTTTACATGCAAACACAGTTTGCATGATCCATCTACATGTTGGCTTTACTCACCTATATAATGTGATTGTGTGAAACCCTCCATCACCATCAATATCACTTTTAAAATTCAATAGTCCTAATTATCTCTAGTGATTGAGGACCATTTGATATTTTGCTAGTTCCCATGGAAAACTACTCATGATGATACCATTAAGTTCTCCAAATAGCAAGCACCTAATTATGTCATTCTCACTTGATTGTAGAATATTATCAAATCATTAGTTACCTCCACAATCTTGCTTATTAGATCTACAAGACAATGTGAAATTTTTTCCAATCCACTTTCTTTTAGGAAAGTAATACATCTAGGCTTTACACTTTAAATTCTTATGTGTTTTCTCTACAATAGAAGGATCTATCCATTCAGGATTACTAAAGCATCATATAGGGTATGTTGAATGAATTACATCATTGCATGCCTCTTATCATTGATCCCAAACTTTGATAGCAACAAAATAAAGAGTATTTTTGTTGCTAAATCTGTCTCCAACCTTCATCAATCTCTTAAACATTATGTGAAGTCCACTGAAGATGTACAAAATTTAATCTTTTGCTTGTGGTTTAGAGCACTGATTACTATCTAAACTAGTTGGCACTTATCATCCTACATTGCTGGCTACTTGCAATATTCATAAATTCCTCATATATAGACCTTGTTGGGGATGGTAATACAAGCTTTAGACATCTTTCCATCACCTTTAATATCCATGTTCATGAAATTTCTTTTTCATTATCATTATCCTTGCCACAACTACTTGTCATCAACTCTATACATCTTTCTTCATTCATTTTTGCTAAGTGTTATATAAGATGCTATTTCAATGTTGTGCAAGCCATTTTTATATTAAATTTAACTATATTACCTAAGGTCCAATGTTTCTCTTCTTGAACATTTTTATTAGTTATGATCCATTTGGTTCATAAGTGTATTTTTCTACCCACTATTGTACGCACCCATATCATCTAAAATGTTTTCCAATAACATATTTGCAATATGTATTCAACTCCTCTATATATCTAACATTATAAATTCTCACTTTATAATTATTAGTTTGATCACACATCCAGTGTAACAATCTTAGTTCATCCACATTCAAACTAGCTGATGCCTATCATTCAAATCCATACAACACAATCAATCCAATTGCAAATTTAGAAAACCCAACTCAATACATGCATGAATTATATAGTTCTTCCTACAAAAATGTTTAATTTTAACCACCAAACTTTACACCAAGAAGTCAAGTCCTCAATCCTCATATATGTCCACATTTGACACATCATAAGTAGATATAACTTTGATTTTATAGCACTATTAATTAATATTTATTAATTTCACATCAACTAAAATTATAAATCATATAATTATTTTTTGTTTCAACTAATACTATGAAATAATTCAATATGTGAAATAAATTTTCTTAAAAAATATAAAAATTATGAAGTATAGCACTTTGGCACTAATCTAATGAGAGCTGCGGCACTAAGCAATGAAGAATTTTAAATATCCCTGTCTCACCCCACCGACTCCCTTACTTGATTGCTTTGCCATGAAGAAATTGAAAGAGGGGAAGAAGACAGAGGACATAGAGGCATTTGGATCATATTTGTCAGTCATTCATGTTACAAATTTTATTATATTCATTGTAAATGACTAATCTCTTACTTATGTTTTCAATAATTTTGATTTCTATGAATTTTAACTCTTATAAATCTGTCAAAAATACATTATCTCTTGATTTCATAAGCTTTCATCGTGCAAATTTAAATATATTATATATTTTATCATTCTAAATGATTTGATAGGATTTTATTGCATTTTAAATGAAGTACTAAATTATATCATATACATGATATAATAACTCCACGTGATACCCCACTGATGACTGATCCACGTGATTTACTGATTGAGAGTTATAAAAAATTAGAGATTGATTGAGAGTTATAAGGAATCGGGGTAATTGATTCATGTGATTCAAGGTGAGTTATAAAGAGTACATTGATTAAGAGTTATAAGGGGCGACTGATTGAGAATCATAAGTGCAAGAGCAAGATACACTTAAAATACACTCGTTGAATATATGAATATTGATACAGACAGTGCTACAAACAATGTATTGATATTGTGACTAACACTAATACGATTTCCTGTCATGAATACTATTTAACAATATTGATCATGAAACTAATATCGTTACTAGTATTAATATTGTTGATTGTTACTGCTACTATGACTGATATGTAATAAATTGAGATGTTATGAACTATAAAATGATAAATTGATGCAGATAATCAGTATACACATTGATGTATATATTTTTTATATGATTTATAGCATATTGTTCTCTTGTATCTTGCATTGATTTCAGTTGTAATATTTTAGTTATTTGTTGGGTTGTGTGCTCATTACGTGATTTTACATGTTTTCGGAAAAGGGTATAGATTGTATGATATAAAATTCCTGACAAGATAAAAATACAACCATGTTTCTTTTCGTTGTTCATTGATAAGCTCTAGTTAAATAGTTAAAATAAAATGCTAATATAATTCTTTCAATATAGATCATGGAGTATGACATCCTAATCCTTCCACATTCTATAAGTTCTTTCATTGTTCAAACTTTTTTGCTTATTTCAAGAGGTGTAGTCAATACGAACTATTTTATGTAAAGAATAATGACCATTTATATTACAAATCATAAGCAACCGAAAAAAATTATCTCAAACAAATGTTGTGTAACAAATTACTATGCATATATCGTTTATCTGAATTGAAGACCTTGCACTCAATGAACACTTCGCCTTTGTAACACTCAACAACATAGCTCCTATAGAAGTGGAAAATGATTTTTGAAGCCATTTTAGCAGCAACCAACAACTTCCATGATGATATAGTGCATTGTTATATTATTTTCTTATTTGTTGTGCTATAATATGACCCAAATATTGAAAAAAGTAGGTACCACATAAATTTGGTATTTTGGGTGTAAGAAGAAGGGCTTAAGAAATCATGTTCTTAGAAATAAAGCTTACTAGAGCATCAAATTTACTAGATTTCTAGAATAACTAATATTTCTTTTTAGTCTAGTTGAAAAGATAATATAATACTATGTAATTGGTATCCAAGAATATTGGAGTAAGAGGTTGTTTAGCTACAAGATTTAGCCAGGAGAGCTAATTTTTTGAACTACAGAAATCATATTCTCTTAGCTTCTACTTTCCTCCTATTTGTGCTGAAACATAGATTTAGTAAATCATGTGGGAAGTATGATTGAAGAGATACACATCACTTCCCATTATGCATATCTTTCTCATGCATTTAAATCCTAAATCACATATATATATGCCAAACAGATTAGGATTTAATCAAATTTAACATCCCATTTATGAAATATATTCAACACCTTGAGGATTTACTAAATCTTGATTTGCTATAGCCTGTTAGAATTAAATCCTACTTATAGCCAACAGCCCCTAAGTTGCAATGTTCCAAGCTGATAAATCCCGGACTTAGGGCATCTCCAAATGAAAGTCCCATTTTTCACTCCAAAATGCGGTGAAACTTAAAAATGTCGTGATTCATCTCCAATCGAACTCCATTTTGCGCGCTTCTGTGAAGGTAATCATTTTTCTCCTCTTTCGCGAGTTTCTTTGGCAAATCCGGTTGAGAGAGAAAAATCGCGTTGGTGAACAGTGCACGCCAATATTGACGTTGCACTATTCACCCTCCATTGATTAGCAATTTTTTTGCCGTTCGAATGGAGCAAACCAGCTACACCTTACAGTCTTTTAGAGTTCGGCTGGAGACACCCTTAGTAAATTTTAAGTGAAATAGGATTTACTAAACAGCCAAATAGCCATTTAAGTTGCAGTATTGCTAGCTGACATATTATTGTAGAAACAAGTTGGAATGTGCTGAAGAAACCATGCATAAAAAACGTAGCACATGAACAACAACAAAGCAAAATCTTTGATCTTAATCCACTGGAAATTTTTTAGCTGATCATCAATCTTGGAATGGATGTATAGCATAGCAATTTAATAATCAAGAGGCAAAAAAAAAAAGATGGGATCAAATAAAAGTTGCAGTTTGCCAAAAGAAGAGAGAAATCATTGCGGTGAAGTAGGAATCAAGGCCTGATCACCCACCCCAAATACACCTTCTCGTTGAATCACAAACTTGCAAGAACCTTCAGGCAAGTGAGGGGCAAATACTACCTGCAATTTCCGTTCCAGCATTGTGCAGCCGTCGATATCCACTACATTTCCTTCCGCGGCAGATCTCGAGAGGAAAAGCCGCATATTGACACAATTCGCCCAGGCGAGACCCATCGCCGGGCAAACCTTCCTCCCGGAGGAAGATAGATTCATGTAATTGCCTACCCGGGGACCCTTAGACCCGTCATCGACAACGTCGACGACGTGGTTGGTGACGATGACGGCAAGATTGAATCTTCTCGCTTGCTCCTTGAGCTTAGCGGCGACGGAAAATAGTTCTGAAGAGCGATGAACGGCGTCTTCTGCATCGGTATGGAAGAGGGCGGCGGCGGAGTCGAGGACAAGTAGACGGATGCGGCGGTCGGAGGAGTGGCGGACGAGTGAGAGCAGCAAGTCGACATGATTGAGAAGGTCAAAGAGCTCCTTGGAAGAGAAGGCGGAGCGGACGAAGATGTGGTCAAGGGGGGCGGCGTCGGAGGAAAGGGAGAGAAGACGGCGGAGGGGAAAGGGGGGTTCGGTGGAGATGAAGAGAGAGGCGGCTGAGAGGCCTCCAGAAGAGCGGGGGGCTGCGGCGGAGAGGACAATCTGTAGACAGAGCTGAGTTTTGCCGGCGGAGGCTTCGCCGGCGAGCTCGGTGACGAAGCCGAAGGGAATGCCGCCACCGAGTAACCGGTCCAAGACCGGGCAGCCGAGGCTCAGCTTCTCGACCGGAAGGTGAACCGGGTTCTCTGGCATCATGGGCATTGTTTTATTTTAGACCTCTTAGTTCGCCGCCCGCGTGGGCTATGAAATGCACTGTACTGTTACCGCCAAAAAGTTCTAAAACAGACTTTGGAGGGAAATTCGACTTAAATGTTTAATCGAATTTCCGCAAATAAAATATATAATATAATACTAATTTATTTATTTATTTATTTTTGTAAAAGAATGGAGAATCTAATTATTTGTATGAAATGGAAAAAAATTCTTTGAATAAAATAAAATATATAAATGATGTTGATGATGGGTGTTAGTCTTGTTATGGATATCAACGATGATGCCAACGACATATATCAGCCTTGATGATAACTTTTATCAAAGTTAGTGCATTACTCTTGTTGACGACAACATGTGTCATGGTTGATGTCAACTACATGCACTAATCTTATTGATGATGGCATCCATCGAAGTTAGTGTTGATAGTATGCATCAATATTGGTGTTGAACGGTTGCACCAATCTTAGTGGCTAATAGTGGGCATCAAGGTTGATGTTGGTAATATACATCAACCTTGGTGGGGATGATGTACATTAACGTTAGTGTCGATGACATGCATTGATCTTATTGACAATGTTTATATCAACATAAGTGTCAATGGTAGTATGTAGTTAACAACAATAGTTGGATGACTATGCTAAGGCAATGGAAGTAAGGCGGTTAGTCTGGTGACGACAATAGGGTGTTAGTGGTTATTGGCATTAATCATAGGAGACGATTGAGAAGTCCACTTTCCAACTCTAGGTCAAGGTTTGGATCTGCCCCTGTTCCTCCCTCGTGTCAAGAATGTGAGTCCACGTATAAATTTTGAGAAACATTTCAATACGATTAATATTAATTCTATTAATCATATATTATTATTTAAATATTTAACTATCTTAATGGCATTGAAATTAAGTGATATTAGGCTCGTTGGATTACTCTCATCTAAACACTGATTTTGACTGTAAACACATAAATTCAACTATCATTTGATCTCTTAAACAATATCATAAAGTTTCTGATTATGTTTCACATACTTAATTTATGCTCATTTGGGTTGGTGGATTCATCTTATTGAAATGTCCATTTAGCTATAAATTTATTAAATTCAAAATTCAACCAAACCAAACATTGATTATGAAAATATTTGATTTAAATGAGTTAAAAATTATATTTGATCATATGAAAATTTTGACTTTATGTATATATAACTTAAGAAATTACAAGATTTACAAACATACCATAAAACACTAATAAATTTATATATGTATTCCAAATTTTTTTATATTTACCAATATAATTATTGCGTCCTGGAATATTTGCGGCAGTAGAGAAATATAAATTTTAACATCTTAACTTTGTACAAAGATTCAGCACTCAATAAGATAAGAGATAGATGGTGCAATATTCATAAGACACCAACATTTTTACATGAAAAATCCGAAAAAGAGAAAAAACCACGGGGTATGGCTCAATTTGAATGTATTCACCATTATTTACAATCGATTACAAATGAGGCCCTTCATTGGGGGAAGGCATTGGCTTGATGTAATAAATATACAACATAAAATGTACATTACATAATAAGACTTGAAAAAATCATTATTGATATGTTTATTTGGTCGGCAAAACTATAGTCGGCGGGCGACAGAGGTTGGAAAGATCATTTTATGGCGATGGAGGTCGGAAGGACCATAGTCGGCTAGCGATGAAGGTTAGAAGGACCGTTGTATGGCAACGGAGGTCGGAATGACCGTAGTCGACAGGTAATGGAGGTCGAAAAGATTGTAGATGAGCAAATGCATCCGACATTGAGTTTCACATAAGAAATACAATCTCTAATCACTTGATGTTTTACTTTGGAGCCATATACACTAGTAGTTTAGGTGCCCATAGAACTATCACTAAGGGGAAGTACTGTTTAGGTGCCAATTTTAACCATTAAGTGAAAGATGTATAGAAGCCTGATATTAAGGATACATTTTCCTCATAATTAAAAAGAAGATTAAGGGGAAGTAAGAACTGTGCTCCAGGATCGCCAGGAAAGTCCTAAAAAATGCTCCAGAATTTGCAGATTTTCAGGTGTTTTTGTAGGCACAGGCCGATTCTAGGACTGTGTATCGGCCAGACAACATTGAAAGAATTATATCTGTCTTCGATCATTTTAACGTTCATTTAATTAGAGTCACCAATTTTGAACAGCAAATTGAAAACATGTTCATTACTGTATTTTTATCGTGTCAGAAGCTTGATATTATAGGATCCTTACATTTTCCTAAAAACATGTATCCGAAATCATCTGTATATGCTATAAAAAGGGAGTTATAAACATATAGCTTGAAAAGCTCAATCTGTAACGGATCCGAAAATTTTACTATATGCACTAATGTAATAAATTCAGGGAGATAAAAATCCTAGAATAGTTATATATTATAAATCATAATATAATCTGAAAATATATGCATTACGATTCTGATTCTGTTATCTGATATATTGATTATATACAGTATTATTTGATTAATCTGTCATCCATTTATACGGAATTCATCATATCTCAATTCAGGTTTAGTCCAGGATTATAAGTCTGTCACTTTTGTAATTTTTGTATCAGTAAAAGCCAACAATTATTCATAGTACTGGAAATGTTCCGTCCAAAGTAATAATATTAGTGTCATAATTAATAACATAAAATAGTGTTAATGATAGTAAATAATATTAGTGACAGTCATATTATTAGTACATTGCTCGTAACAGTGGCGGTATAAGTATTCATATATTCAATAAGTGTATCTCAAGGGTGTTTTGCTCCTGCGCATTTGACTCCCAATCAGTCGTCCATTATAACTCTCAATTAATGTACTCGTTATAACTCCCCTTGAATTATATGAATCAATAGTCCTAACTCCTTATAACTCATAATTAATCTCCAGCTCCTTATGACTCCCAATCAGTGAATCACGTGGATCAATATGGTATCATGTGGGGTTATTATATAATGTATATGATATCATTCAATACTTCATTTAAAATGCAATAAAATTATATCCAATCATTCATAATGATCAGATCTACAACATATCCAAACTTGCATGCTGAAAGTTTATGAAATTAGAAGATAATGTAGTTTTGATAGATTTATGAGTGATAAAATTCGTAGAAATCAAAATCATTGAAAACAGAAGTAAGAGAATAATCACTTATAATGAATAAAATAAATCATGTAAAATGAATGATTGACAAATATGATTCAAAGATCTTTATTTCTCCTATCTCTTCTTCTTTTTTTATTTATTTATTCATAGCCAAACAACCAAGTGAGGGAGTCAGTAGAGTGTGTCAAGAGCACACACACACACACACACACATATATATATATATATATATATATATATATATATATATATATAGTTCATGACCTGGCGACTGGCGAGTTGCAGTGCTCACCAGATCAACGCCAGAGCGCTCTACTTCAAAATTTTCAAGAAAATTTATTTTACATATTTGAGTTATTACATCATTATAGAATACATTGGGTTGAATAAAAAGTAGACAATATCTCACAAGTGTATTTTGGGTCATTATAGTTGATATTATAATTAATTGATATAGGTTTGAGAATGTATAGTGAAGAGACTAAATTAGAAATATATATATATATATATATATATATATATATATATATATATATATATATATATATATATATATATATATATATATAGGTTTGAGGATGAGCTAAGCAAAAGCTGATGGCCCTGTAGCATCCAAATTTTGAAGAGGGTGGCCCGAAGAGGATAAGGATGATTGTTGGCGCTGAAGGCTTTGTAACTTGTAAGAGGTAGATAAGATCAGTGGTGGGATTAAGATTTCAAGTGAGAGGAGATGAAAGGTCTCATCTAAATTGATGAAACGGGATAAAACTATTATAATATGCATAATTATAGGATAATTTAATGATATAATTTTCTTACTATACATAATTATATAAGATGTTTCTTAAATCTGGGAAACTCAACATCCAGCTTATCAAC
Source organism: Dendrobium huoshanense (assembly GCA_016618105.1). Lineage (NCBI taxonomy): Eukaryota > Viridiplantae > Streptophyta > Magnoliopsida > Asparagales > Orchidaceae > Dendrobium > Dendrobium huoshanense. The sequence continues at coordinate 486,856 of CM028347.1, read as the reverse complement.
TAAATTCATATTATGATAATTGATTGAATGGTTTCTAGGAAAGAAGGCACATAAAACATTAATTATCGGTGAAATATGCGCCAGAAATTTTTAAAATACCGACAACAAGCCAGCGGAATATGCGCCTGGTGTTTCAGAGGCGGAAATTGCGCCTGATATTTCACCGTTAAGTTACCGGCGGGTATTACGCTGGCAAACCCACCGGTCGTAAATATTTCCACATGAACGTCCGAACGTAGATTTTCCTGTAGTGCTTCTAATTGCTCACTATTTCAAACCGTTCAAGTTTTAGCTCTCCTTGTTCAATCTAACAAATTATAATTTTGATAGCTACTTCTTCTCTCTCTTCTAAGAAAGTATATCTGCTTTATTGCATAAGCTCTTTCCAATGCTGGTTCAGGTCATGAAGGACAGATTTAAGGCAAAATATGAAGTAAAGTTCACGCTAATATCTAAGCCTCCAATATAGATATGACTATTCATCGTCTCAATAATATGATGGCCCAACACAGTCTTCAAAGGTAACATGGCATCATTCTTGGTTCTTTGTGTAAGCATAAGGTTAACTGAGTTAGTCCCACACCTGTATACACATCTGGTTTTCATTATTTCACACTATATATACATTGTAACTAGTCATTACAGAGACAATATAATTCTTCTATTTTCCTGATATGTTTCCGTCTTGGCTTCACCATGTCACTTCGTGTTGCTAGCCTTCTTCTCTCACTCTTACATGGTATCAGTAAGCTATGATGGGGGATCAAGAATCATCTTCTACCCTCCCCCCGTCTCCACCATGCTATCAACAATGCCAACAGAGCTCGTCATTCCGCTGACCCTAAAGTTCATCATCTCCAATATCAATAAGTTGATATCCTATTCCCTTACCTCTGATAACAACGCCCTCTGGAGAACACACATCTTCCAACATCTTTCGGCCAATGGGTATGTCGATCACCTCACCGCAACACAACTCCTCCGACGGACGTCAGCTCGGCCGAACACGCACGGTGGCGCCTTATTGACAGTAATCTCATCTCCGCCCTCTTCTCCACCATCTCTCCTACAATCTTACCTTACGTCATCAACGCCACGACTGCTCAAGAAGTCTGGACGGTTCTTGAACGACGACTATAGTTGTCGAGCATCTTTCGCATCATTCAACTCAAGAACGAGTTGCATCACATCCAAATGCACAATCTCACGATGCAACAATACTTGGCACAAGTCAAGAACATCGTAGACAACATAGCCGCATCTGGAACCAAAATTGATTCGGAGGACATCGTTCTACACATCCTAAATGGCTTACCGGCAAGCTACAACTCGTTCAAGACATACATTCGGTCTTACTCTCTGCCCGCTGATCTAGACGCGCTCTATTCGCTCCTCTGCAGCGAAGAAATACATGTCAATCAAGAAATTAAGAAAGAGCAATCTCAACCAAACATAGCAAATTACACTACCAATTCAAATCATAATCGGTCCAAGAATCAAAAAAGAAACTCTTGGTACCGCAACAACACAAATCGGACAACTACCACACCAGATCAATCCTCCTCGCAGCCTCTCGCTCTAGGAAATCGTCCAATATGCCAAATATGTGGCAAGATAGGCTACATTTCAATTAACTGTTGGCATAGGTGTAATCTTAATTACGCCCCTACAAACCCAACAGCTCCTCGGGCGCACTTTGCACAACCATCCCAGGAAGCCACCCAGACGTGGATCATGGACTCGGGCGCAACTGCTCATATGACAACCGACAGCACAGCCGTTCAAAATCCTTCAGCCTATCATGAACCGGATACCGTCTCTACTGCAAACGGATCAACGATTCCCATTCAAAACTACGGTCAAGGTTTGCTACCTCTTCCCAATACGCCGTGTAAGCTCCATCTCTGTCAACTCCTCCACGTTCCCGCCCTTACTCATAATCTCCTATATGTTTCAAAATTAACCAAAAATAACTCAGTTTCTATTACTTTTGACTCTAACGACTTTGAAATTAAGGATTTACAGGACCATCAACTTCTTCTTCGTGGTCGTCTACATAACGGTGTGTACCAACTTCAGATTGCCTCCGACAATAGCCCTCAATTTGGCATGCACGTCTCGGACACCCAAATGATCAAATCTTTAACATTTTAGTTCCCTGTATTTCAAATATGAAAAATATTTCTTCAAATTTTCATTGCCAATCTTGTCACATGTCTAAAAGCCACAAACAAATGTTCAATAAAAGAAAATCTAAGACTTCGCACTCGTTTGAGCTAGTTCACTCGGATGTATGGGGACCGGTTCCTCAATCCAGCTTAAATAATTTCTGTTATTACGTAGTTTTCATCGATGACTTTACGCGATTTAGCTGGATTTACTTTATGCATACAAAGAATGAAACTTTCAACTGCTTTAAAAATTTTCTTAGCCTCATACAAAATCAATTTTCTACCACACCAAAGCATTTTCGCTCTGACGGAGGCGGAGAGTTTACTAGTGCAGATTTCACCTCCCTTCTCAACAACCATGGCATCCTTCATCAGCTAAGCTGTCCTCACACACCCAAACAGAATGGCTTGGTCGAACGCAAGCATCGGCATCTACTCGATCTCACCAGGACGCTATTGCACGCTTCCAACCTCACGGACAACTTCTGGACAAATGCGGTATCCACAGCAAATTACCTCATCAACCGGTTACCATCCAAATCTTTGGCACTTTGCTCTCCCTATCAAATGCTCTTCAACACAAAACCGGACTACTCCCACTTACGGACCTTCGGCTGCCTATGCTACCCATGGCTCCAACCATATACGCATAACAAGTCCTCGCCAAGGTCCCAACCTTGCCTATTTTTTGGTTACTCACCAAAGCATAATGGATATAAATGTTATAACCTCACGACCAGCAAAGTACACATATCGCGACATGTTATTTTTCAGGAGAATTCCTTTCCTCTTCATGACAAGGCTCCTCTGAATGCTGAACACAATCAGTACTCTAGCCCAAGTCTTCCTCCGTTACTCCTAGTACCAACGTCGGTCACATCTCACACAACCGGCATCTCACCAAACAAAGTCCCAGCTAGCACCGTGGTTCCACGACCTCCTCCAGCAGACATCCAACCATCTCATACACTACAGCCCACCTCCACACCGGCATTCCCTCCAGCATCTGTTCCAACAACTCATCCTATGCAAACTCGGTCGAAGTCAGGTATTACAAAACCAAAACAGATTATATCGCTCCTCAGCCAAGTAGAACCGCACCTCACACCAACTACCTATAAGCAAGCTTACAAACAAGAAAACTGGCGAGAAGCAATGAAAATTGAATACCAAGCTCTAATGCAACAAGGGACGTGGTCCCTCGTACAAGCACCCAAAGACAAACAAGTCATAGGAAGCAAGTGGATGTAAAAGACCAAACTCCTCTCGTCCGGACAGGTCGACCGATACAAGGCTCGACTCGTTGCACTTGGTTATGCGCAAACTTTCAGACAAAACTATAATGAGACTTTCAGCCCCGTAGCCAAGATGGTCACAATACGCTTACTGCTAACTTTAGCCATCAACCGCAACTGGACGATGTTGCATTTGGACGTCTCAAAAGTGTTCCTTCACGGTGAACTTACGGATGAGATCTACATGCGCCAACCACCCGGCTTCAAGGATCCTCAACATCCGGAAGTTGTTTGCAAACTACTCAAATCCATTTACGGGCTCAAACGTAACAGGCTCCCCGACAATGGTTTCAGAAACTCACAACTGTCCTTCAGTCTCGCGGTTTCAGGTTCAATCGTTCCAATCCTCACCACTCATCTACACAAAGCTAAATATTCAACTCTACCTGCTAATTTACGTCGATGATATTATTGTGACGGGAAATGATCCATCTCACATTCAGCAACTACTTCAAGATCTTCAATCTCAATTCGCCTTAAAACAATTGGGTCAGATATCTCTTTTCCTAGGAATACAAGTAACCCGAACAAATACTGGATTCTTTTTCAACCAGGGACACGATGCACAAAAACTGCTACAAGAAGCCGGACTATCCAACTGCAAGGCGGCACTTACACCTATAACTCCGGCCTCCAAGCATCAACTAGACAACCATCAGCCCTTCCACGACGCCTTTCTATATCGTCGTCTAGCTGGTTCTCTCCAATACCTCTCCATAACGAGGCCGGACATAGCATTTGCAACAAATCAGGTGTGCCAACACACACAACAACCAACCACATGTGACTTCCAAAACCTGAAAAGAGTTGTACGATATGTCAAGGGCACCTTTTCTTTCGGACTTCCAATCACGACCGGCGACACCAACCTTCGAACATTTATTGTTGTGGATTGGGGTTCAGACTCCACTGATCGCAAGTCAGTTTCGGGATTTTGCACATTCATGTGACCGAACCTCATATCCTGGTCGGTCAAGAAGCAAGTCACAGTAGCTAAATCATCCACCGAGGCGAAGTACAGAGCGCTATCCGCAACCACGTCTGATGTCCTATGGCTCCGGCGCTTAGTAGACGAACTGCAACTTCACCAAAGCTCTCCGACCACCATCTACTGCGATAACATATCCGCAATAGCCATTGCCAAAAATCCCGTTTTTCACGCACGCACCAAACATATCGAGATTGATTTTCAAATCATCCGGCAACACATCTTGAATGGGTGCATCATCATACAACATATTTCTTCACAAGATCAGATAGCCGACATTCTAACCAAACCATTATCTAGCTCACAGTTTGAATATCTATGCTCCAAATTAACCATTCGCTCTCAAAATGACTAATTTGAGGGAGAATGTAAGCATAAGGTTAACTGAGTTAGTCCCAAACCTGTATACACATCTGGTTTTCATTATTTCACACTATATATACATTGTAACTAGTCATTACAGAGACAATATAATTCTTCTATTTTCCTTATCTGTTTCCGTTTTGGCTTCACCGTGTCACTTCCTGTTGCTAGCCTTCTTCTCTCACTCTTACACTTTGATCAACAAAATTTTTGTCCTGCAATCTATATTAATGACCTTCAATATGACAATACAAACGTAGCTTCAACAAATTTTTATAAGTGCCATGAAGGGGTGAGATAAAATAGTTTAAGTTATTTAGATGGTAAAAAAGATGAGCTTTTCTAGGCTGAGAAAACTATTTGGTTGATTTTAAGCTTAAGCACTTATCTTTAACAGATCTTAACTAATTATCAGTAAACGTATATGTGTTAATTTATGATTAAGATTAGTTAATCATTATTATATGCTAAACAATGATTAATATTTCAGGAATAATTAAATAACACCATTCACAATTCAATAAAATTATCAAAGAGATGCACCATAGACGCCATGGGAGATCATATACTAGGAAAAATGTCCTTTCAATGTAATACAGGAGCAGAAACATCATAAAAAACTTAGGTGGTGAGAAGAAGATGAGTTGGGGGGAGGATCTACAGTACAATGAGGAAGATGAAGAAGCAGATTGTAGCAGCCACAAACATCTACACAAAAAGGGATTTGAACTGGCACTCCTCATGGTGAAAGAAAAAGAAGACATGGAAGAGAGACCCTAAGCTGAAAAAAACTTCCCTTAAAACACTCAATAAACAAAAGCTGAAATCCACCTCAAAAACTATACAAAAAACTTTGGAAATCAGTATCTATCCTAACGTATCATTCGATGTAATATTGCTTGTATTTGCCTGTATTAATCACAGTGATAAAGCAGTATAGTGTGGTTCAAGAGGCCTCCACATACATCAAAAACATTTGTACCATAGCTGCATTTCAACTTGTTGTTAGCCAATTGTAGACATTCCTAGCTTTGAAGATGACCACTCAACCTTATTTGTCCCCACTGATTGAACTCTTTTCCCATCACTGCTGAAGTACTCCAACCAAATACAAAATTTATACAATGAAAATAAAAAATAGTTGGCTTCCTATCAGACATATTTGCCTGCATAATGTGGCTTTAGAACTGTGGTGAGGAAAATGACAAGATAAATATTAGAATGAGTTGCTTATATATTTGTATTTGTGGTTAATGAATTGTGGTATGTTGCCTCGTGCTTGCTTTTGGATGAAAAATAGAGTTGGTTGGTAATATGAAGATAAGGCTTGTTAGATGAAGCTTATCCTTGGAAGAAAATTTTGTGGGATTAATTAACAAGGAAAGCTTGTGGTCACTTACAAGTTGGTCTTGTAAGGAAACTGATTTTAACAAATATCATGTAGTGCTTAGCTTATGCTTCCATCTTTATAGCAAACTTTAAAGAAAGGTGATCGATGAAAGGAGAAATTATTGGGAGTATATAAAATCAAAGAGATATGTGTGAAAATTCGATTGGGAGGTTCTACACGGTTGTATAAAACCTCTTTATTGGTTATTTACATGTATGATGTCGACACCTTATAATTTTATTGAAAAAATAGAGTTATCATCTATTTTGATGATTGTCAAATACTCATATCATTAATATCATCCAAATAATATAATGATATGCAGTTTTTCAAATCTCAAAGTGTATAAGTATTTTAGTCGAAAAATTCATGTATTAGTTATAAGAACATCCAGATTCCAGACTTTATCTTCAATAAATTTATAGTCAAAATAATGTGTTCGAAGAGACAAATCCAATAGTACCAAGCGCACTTAGATCCAAATTCAAATTGACTTACATCAAACACTCAAATATATAACTAAAAGATTCTTGATGTCATTTGAGGGATCAACGACTCTCCAAAATTAATATGCTTATTGTTGAAGGGAACATGTCAACTAGGCGAAACAAACAAGTTATGATTACCATTATGGCACTTAGATGTCCAAAAATCACATTCAGCATAATCAAAGATAATTTACGTAGATTATTATTTGGACGGTCCAATAGTCTAAGTTGCTAGTAGAGATGAATAAAATGCCCTCTATTGAGGGAGTGTTTTTAAGGGAGAGAAATATGGGATTAGTAGATAATTCTAGAGCTCTACCATTATCACCCACCTATCATCGATAGGCATCAACTCTGGTTTTGGACCCCCCCTCCCCCACCTCTTTGATGGCAAGTGACCAACTAAAAATCACATATGACCAAGCCGATTGCATACATTCACCTGACTTATGACATTTCTCATTGAACCCAACGCTTAACAATGATTGCAATTGGCATCCACAATCAAAAGCCGATGTCCATCGCCCATCTTTTTACTCCCCAAATCTCCTCTTGTCAAGAGAACAACCAAAATTGACGTCTCATAATCGCCAGAATCCCGAAGTTCCAATACCTACCAATGGATGACACATGCCCTCATTAGCCACCAATTCCAAATAGCTACCTTTCCAGCAACTCAAATTCAACATTTTTTAAATACGTGCATTGTAAAAACATCAAATCACATAATCTCACAGATTTTTACCATCCCAAGTATCCATAATAATGTATTTCGCTTAAACTTTGTGCATCTGATAAGATTGTTTTAAAGGGACCCACTTTACACAATGCACTAAAGAAATAAACACATAGATTACAATAACTCAAAAACTCTTCCTCTAAATACTCCATCAAATGACTAACTAAAAAGCCACTATCTTTTGGTTCTTGTCTTACAATAGAAAATTAATCGGATGTCTTATCTAAATCATTATCCACTCTTTAATATTGCATGAGAACTTGTGGTTAGCCTTAATATGATGCTAATTAATACTTTAATGAACAAACCACTTAAAAGTGAAGGTCCCAATCATGTTCATAAAAGTTGGTAAGAATCCACCATCTGTGATGCATATATCTTAATCTCTATCCCTTCATGTTCACATGATTTCTTGCTTTGAAGCCTCCTATTAGCTTAATTTCAAGCACATGAGAGATACATTCCATTTTGTTGTGATTTTCAATAAAGACTTTTCAGAAGAGACTTTAAGCTTTGCTTTGCAATGGTAGCTAGTTTGTCACATGCTCATTATCTTAGCTTAGAAGTACATTAGGCGTCATAACATGATTTTGTCTGGTCCTGAAATTATTCTATGGAAAATAATGTTTTTGAAACTTATTCTAAAGATTTTTTTCTTCAACAACAACAACAACAACAACAAGCCTTTATCCCACTATGCAGGATTGGCTGCATGAATCCTTTTTCTCCTTTGTGCCCTGTTAAGAGTCAAATTCTTATCTAATCTAATAAAGAAAGATCATTTCTAATATTTTCTAACCGAGTCTTTTTAAGTCTATCTTTAAGTAAAATCTAATATATCTACTTTCTTTACTGTGTTATCGTGTGGAAGACCACAGTTTTTTGTGACCAAACCATCTAAGGTGACTCTCTCAAAGATTTTTTTCTTCAAAAAAAAAAATTCTTAGAGTTCTTATATTCCAGCAAATCTGATTAAGAGATGTTGTTTTTCATTACAGAAAATTTTGAAAATAGTTAAAAAAATTATTGAAAAAAAAAAGAAAATTCTAGAAGAACATAAAGATGAAAGTTATTTCAGATGCACTAAATTTAAAAGTTAAACACAAAACAAACAACAGTTGATTGCACAATAGAGAAAAATATCTTTTGCTGTGTGGTATCAGAAGTCCTGAAAGCGATAATGCAATTTTCGACTTACTTTCAGGATTGATGTTTCCATCTATGGTTGGAAGGTTAATTATGATGCCTCCACAGCTGTTTGTTTGGACCAATTTCTGAAAGTTATTATCATACCCACCAAAGCAACCAAAATCAAGCTGTAGCCTTAATCAAATTTTCACATTATCAATAACATTATGGGCCCAGTAATTGCTTAAAAACAGCGCATATATTATAAAAATAAACAAAAATCAAATTTTTGTTCATACATTTTGTATGATACTTTTCAATAATGCAGAAAGTTATGAAGCTGATTGATTAAACTCGCTCATGCTTTGTTCAGTTCATCAAATAATTTGTTGCTTTGAGCTTAATATGGAATGGCATAGGCTGAAGGCATTGGGATTTAAGCTCCTCTGTTCCTTCTAGTTTACTCTGTCAATTCAAATGACGATTTCTGAGAAATGAACTCTGAAATGAAATTTTATTCTAAGTCTACTTCCGTTCATTGCTGGAACTCTCATTATGTTTACTGTCTTTGGACTAAGAGGCTTCTCATTGTACTTAGTCCAAAAACTTTGGTGGATTTCTTCTAAGGAACGTGTCTTCTTGGTGCTCTCACTTTAAATATCTTTTGCTTGGAGATTTAGGCTTCGTTTGGGAACGCTTTCTTCCTTCTTCTTAAAGCGATTATTTTGTACAAAAATTTTAATTTTTTAACTAGAAAGCCGCTTTAAGAAGCAGGAAAAAAGCCATCCCAAATGAAGCCTTATTCTAACATAAAACTTATTCATTCTCTTTTCATTTCCTTGCTGAGGTCATCATTTATTAGGGACCATGCAGATGATTATAATTATAGTGTGCTAGAATAATTATCATGACAGAAAGAGTATCATTTTAATATTGAACAAAGATTTTGTGTATGTATGGATAGATAAGTTTAGAGCAACTCATGAAAGACTAAAGGTTCTTTACATGAAAAAAAGAAAGGAAAAAATCACTTATTTTACCCAATTAAAATGATTCAACTAGCATGAATAATATATTAAAAATGATGCATTTCCTTCTAACTAAAAAGTATATTAGGTGAAGATATGGGCAAAACCAAAAAAGGCGAACTTTAGCTTTGACAGCCTCACTGGCGACACCAGGAGTTAGTAATGGTGGCAGCATCGAGCATGAAAATTGGTGGCTGCATTGGTAGGGACAGTGAACATTAGCTTTGTTGGTGATAACGGGTGTCCGTGTTGTTCCTAATGACTTGCATCCATTTTATTAGTGATAGCAAGTGTTGACCTTTTTTTACAATGATATGTTTAGCCCGTGTTGAACTTTAGCCCGTGTTGACCTTTTTTTACAATGATAGCAAGTGTTGAACTTTAGCTTTGATACAAGTGCATCCATTCCTCATAAATTGTTGGACAACTCATACAAAACTACCCATGAAAATTTGACACTTTAATTCAAATATAGATGCAATATGTACATTGCAACTCAGTCTTATAAACTAGTAATATCTTTTTGAATGTTATGTGTAGTTAACTTTAAATTCTCGAGATTTTTTTTAGTGTCACATTATTTATATCTTCATTATGTTCAGTTAAAGGTAGCAGTTATTGAAGAAATTTTCTTAATTTTAGATTTATAAGACTCTGGCTATCCATTTTTTTTTTTTTTTGGGGGGGATATCCAATCATAGTCTCAAAAGAAACATTACAAATTGAACAAAAAGTATTTTTATGAGTACAATATGCAAGATCTGATAAGATTACTTCTGAAAGACAAATCCAATATGTTGACTCTAACGCCGCTCACTTTGATCTGTTGGTTGAGAGCTATGACTACCAACTAACATGTCTTAGGTTAAAAGCTTGCATATGTCATGCGTGTAAGAGTTTGATTTAATTGACTCAAAAGCCCAAAAAAAATGTTGACTCTATTTCATTAAATCCTCATAATTTCATTGTGTGTAATTATGATCTTGTTTGGGTTCCAACCAGAAGTTCAAATCAATCAAGCTTTTGCAATATGAAAAACATGTTTGTTAAATGCCTCATCATCTTCTTTTACTCTTCCTTCCACTATTAAAAGATTACAACATAAAAAATATAATTGATCTTTATATACACTATACTCTAACCAACTAAAGTACCTATCAAATCCTCTTTGATTAAAACACCTATCTTTGATTCCAAATTTATTTTTAGAAAAAGTCATGATTGTGAGGTTGACCTATACCTTTTTATAAATATGATATTAGAACATGTTCTCAAATATTATGATTTTCTAGTCATATTTTTCAATTTTCCAATGAATCAATCTCCATTTGATTTCATTTTTTTATTTTTTTTTCTTAGTCATTTTCTTTTATTTCATCTAAATTTGTTGATAAATATGATTTTGATGACTTCTTTAAACATCTTTCACATAAATATATGAACCTATAAGTTGAAACAAATTTCATATGAAATTAGAAAAAAAAAAAAGGAGCTCTAAGATCTTAAACTGAATGAAAATTACTAAAAAGGCAAATGAAAAATGATCAATATGAGACTATCTAAAAGATTAAAACTATAAAAGGTTGGGATGTTGTGATGTAGACTAGTAATAGGAGCTTTCAAGAGAAGGTATCAATGGGATAGAGGGAAAGTCACGTAGGAGCTCATTGGAGATGGAAACAACTAGACTAATGACAAGGGGGAAATGATGGGAGCTGGGGGGGAATGTCGAGATGGGTGCTCATTGGTGAGAAAGGCAATGACCTTTAGTGTTTAATGAAAAAGAGGAGTGTCAAGTACATGACTCAATGAGATGGGTCAACTCTAGCATTATATCCATAATTTTTTATTTTAAAGTTAATGCCTTAAATTGAATAGTGGGGAGGAAACATAAATCATGAATTATGGTATAATTGAACTGACTCATGAACCAACGAGATGGTTTGGTTCAAGTTTGAACTCAATCTTTTATATTATACAAGCTATAATATAAGCTCGAGCTCAAGATTAAAGCTTGATAAGCTTGACTCATGAGCTCACTAACAAGTCTCATTCAATTAGACTCATCTCACTTGCACCCTTAGTTAAATTGTTGCTTAAACTCTAGTTTGAGCTTGGTCATGAGAAAATATTCTAATAGAATATCTATAGATAATTTTTATGCACAAATGTGAGTGATTGCTATTGTTCATTCTAAATAAGCATATTTCATATAAAGTTGACCCCTAAAACGTCTATGAATTGGCCTCCTAGCAAATCATTTGAAAGCACTTTATTAAATATAAAGAAGGGCTCAAAGAATTTATTAAAATTTTGATTATCAAAAGTCTTCATCTATTTGCAAAGTTTTGCCTAATTGACTGCTACATGATTGTTAAATTTCTAAATATGAATACCTCAACTAGTTTTATCTAATATTCTATGTTCTTATTTTGATAGATCTTTACCCAATCATTCATATTTTTTACATAGTCTCTCTCTTTGAGCCTCTGTTTCTCTTTTTTTTTTTTTCCCTTACAAAATAAACCTCATTGATCAATTCTCCACTAAGACTTTCATTGATGACATGTACGTCACCTTCGACATGACCAATTAGCTTTCTTACTTGAAATCAAGTTGGCCACCTTCTATAATGTTTAGTTGGCTTCATTCACTGATCCTTCAATTGCCTCCATTAGCACTAAGAAGATTGAATTCCTCAAGGAATCTTAAAACCAATAATTCATGACTATCCATTCTAGCTACTTTGTTTGTCTTCATACCTAAGTGGCCACCCTTCTCATCGGACATGTACTATCCAATATCTAATGTTTGACAGAGTTATATTTGTTCGACCTTTATTGTCTATAATTATGATGTTTGAAGCAATTGAAGCCCTATATTTAGCATTTGATCGTCATTGAATATTAGTTGGATTCTTAATTCCTCTTTTTTTCTTTTGTTTGTTTATCCTTAATACTTTACCAATTTATTCTCATCCAGACCAACTCCATCACATTAAATCTCACTACGTGCATATATATTGCACAACAAGCCCCCCTCATTTATAGTTGTTAATGATTATTTGATCTCTTACACATGATTTGTTGGTGCCAATGTAATATTTTTAATTAATTATTATATGTCTTGTCACCCTCCAAAATTCAATTTGAAAGACGATAAAGGTTTAAAATTATTCCCATTTTTTAGTTTTCTAAATATAATTAATTATCACAAAACATAACTTCACTCCAATTTCACAAGAACAATTTTGACATGCATCAATGATACATGTCAAATAATAATATAGTGATTCATGCAAGTAGAATGAACCACAAAAGAGAATATGGGAGCAACAATCATTCACTAAACATGATATATGACATGCATTTTGATCTCTATCTTCTTCTTACTAGCATGTAGCTATGATACCACCATGGATTATTTGTCCCTAACCTCATTTATTTTATTAATCACCAAATTTTATACAAAAATAATCATCATTAACACTAATCTTAACACAACAAACTAGCCATGCATGCACTTCACAATATGATAAAATGGCATGATCCCTTTTCAAGAATAGAGGCACTTTTCATGAGAAAAGTTTAGTAGTTGTGCAGCATCATTCCCTACCTCCTTTCATCTTGTTCACAAAAGGCAATATTATTATGATGAATGGTCCAACATACTCTACAACCTAAATATTAAAGCATTAGACAACTCACCTAGACTAGCACTTTATGTACAAGTTACAGACAAAGAGTTCCAAGTAGGGGTATAAATGAGTATGAGCCAAGTTTTAGTCACAAATCAGGCTTGAGCTTGAATTTCATTAATTAATCGAGTTCTAGCTCAAGCTTTATTCTACGAGTTCTAGCTAGTTCATTGATTTTGAAAGAGAGAAAATGCTTATGATTCAAATAATTATTATAATAAAATGATAAATTAAAAGAAAAATAACAAATTAAGATGCACTTAATATAAGAAGGTGAAAAGTAATTTATAAACCTTTTTTTTAATAATTTTGTACTTAAAATACTGAATACTAATATACCTTAAGTGTATTTTATATTCATATTTTTTAAACTAATCAGCTAGCAAGCTAATGAGTCGAGTTAGGGATAGCCCAAAGCCCCAAACTGCTCAAATTTGACTCTTTAGCTCATCAGACTCAGCTCACAATCCATTTATTGAGTGGAGTTCAAGACAACAACTGATCACGAGTCAGCTTGACTCACTTACTCCCCTAAATACGAGCAAAATCATATATAGAACTTATTTTTCTCACTGTAGAAAGTATTAATTAATATGTATTACTTAAAATAAAAAATAAATTTTATGAGAACAAAATTAGAAATTCTAACAAAAAATCATATAAATTATTATTTAAAATTTCATATAAAGATTGGTGTTCATTAGTCTCTATCGTTGATAGATACTTAAATCTATAAAACAATTCAAATATCAACATGAAAATTTATAGATCAAAAGCTTTGGCTATGTGATTTTTTGTTCTCATAATTGAAGTCCTGTACAGAGGAGTACGTACATTCATTCATTACAGTAATTTTGCATTGGAATCCCTTTTTTATTAAATCTATATCAATGATAGGCTTCAGGAATTATATGATTCTTAATTACAAATAACGATGCAAAATTAATAGATAATTATATTGCAAATAATAGAGTATTAATATATTAAGATAACCCTTAAAAATTCAACATAAACAAACATTTAAACTGTATTTTTATAAGTTGAAATATCATTAAGTTTACATGAAAAATTATATATTTATAAAAAATATATTTTATTGAATTATTACCTCATTTATTCTAATAAAATTTTCTTCAAATATTAATATTTATCAATTTTTAATAATATTTATTTTATTGTCATATATAAATATTTTATAAAAACTGTCTTCATAAATCAAAACATATAATTTTTTCATTTTTTTCATATATATATATATATATATATATATATATATATATATATATATATATATATTATATTTTTCATATTTTTAAGCTTATCATAATAAAAATCCCTTATTCTGTCTCTCTGTGTAGATATATATATACATATATATGCCAACAACTCCATAGACTGAAGGGAAGGTTGTAGTTAATGAAGAATCTGAATTCATGGAGACTGAAGAGCTGAACCTGGACCTGGCACTACGCCAGTCCTCTCCGACAGTTTCTGCCATGGCAGAGTACTTAAACGAGCCAGAGAGAGTATTCACTTGCAACTACTGCGATAGAACTTTCTACAGCTCACAGGCGCTCGGTGGCCATCAAAATGCGCACAAGGTTGAGCGAAGTCTTGCCAAGCGAAGCAGGGAGCTGGCCGCCGCTCTCAGACAACACGGCGGTGTCGAAGGGAAGAATCCGGTGGCTCCGGCGAGGTATGGAACAATTGTGGGAGGGGAGATGGTTTGGGCTGGGGCTTATAGGAGGAAAGAGGATGAAGAGGTGGATCTGTCTCTAAGGCTATGATGATTTTTTTTTTTTTTTGGATTTATGATTTTCATTTCTTATCTTCCTTCTGTAATAATAGTAAGTATTTTTTTTTTAATTAACATTTGTTGTTATGTAGTTGGATTTGGAAATGGAGATTTTATGTATTTTAGGTTTGTGTGGGGCTTAAAAAGTATTTGTGATTTAATTTGGTCTAATTATTGATAGTTTTACTATAGATTAATTGATCATTAAACAAGGTTTAAATAGAGGTAAAGCATATGTTGGAGTAATTAGTGGGGATGAAGGTTCTTCAAATGTTTTTTTTTCTCATATATAATTATTTTTTTATAATTAAAATATTTAAATGCATGATCAAGATTATTGTTGTTGATTTGCAGTCTAAGGATGATTTGTGATCTAAGTTGATTTTTTTTTTTTTTTTTTGAGGATTTGTTTGTGAAGAAATAGATGGCTTGTAATGTCTCCTATAAAGATATCACTTTTGTATGTTGATATGCATGGTGAATCACAAGCTTCTTTATGAATGGATGGGTTATTTGATACATAACTATTATAATTTGCTTGACATACTTGAGATGAGACAACAAAGGACTACTAATCAAACTTCTTAGAACTTTCATTAACTCTATGCTCTTTAAATTTGATAAATTGGATACATAAGGTCAAATTGGAAATAACTTTCAACTAACAGAATATGTTGATGTTGATGTCCTTAATCAAGAGTGCACTCCACCTATGGGAAATGATTAAATTATTAGGTGATTTTGCGACCATGACAAATCCCCCCCCCCCAAGTCTAATATAAGCCATACTTAATAAGCTTTAAAAAATCTTATTGAAATTTCAAAACAATCTCCCCTCTAAAATTTTATAATATACTGGGGGTTTTAGGATCAAATAGTAGAAAGATTGATTGCGAGAGCCATTTAGAGCCCATAGATTTGAGAAATTATTACGTGCGGAGTATGGACGCCAAGACGTAATGTCGTATGTATAGTGTGTGTATAATACACATTGTGTCAAGTTGTCCAAACTCTGCACGTAATAATTTCTTCATAAATAGAAAGATATTAAAAAAAGTCATTTTGCCAAACAACCCTTATTGCACTTCTTCAACAACCATCACTTTCTTTAATAGTGAAGCCTAATGTGTTGCATATGAAGATAATGATCATATTGACTATCACCATCTAAGGAATATATGGCATTTAATATCCAAGTAAATAGTGTACTATAGTCATTTATGTTGACATTAGTAAAATATGTTGATATTTATGTCATATAAGGGTGTCTCCTGCCCCCACCATCATTTATGTTCATTACTAATATATGTGAAAGTTGTTTTGGTGCATACGTTTATACTTTTTTACTAGTCAATGGCCGGGCTCTTACTATTCGATCAAAAGTGGGGTATCTTTATACAAATTTTCTACAAGCAATAAAGGACATGATTTTTATCCTGTACAAACTCCAAATTATGATGAGTGGTGTAACCAAAGAGATATTGAGCTTGGCTCTAAAGTACATCATTACTACACCAATATATTTGCAAATGCAAGAGTTATAATCAATAAAGTAAATATTTGCAACTACAATTTTGTCTAGTAGTATGATATTTGTTTTAGTTTATGTAATTGAACATTTTATTTATATAGTGTCTATATTATTTTCTACATTTGCACCCTTATATGTGAGTAATAAATGTAAACTTACTTTTAAATTAATTAGTTTTATATTATATTTTATTGTGGGATTTCATATTAGGAAAATTTTGAAATAAGTTCAAAATACATGCATATGAATTCACCATCTACTTGATGTATAATCCTTGGCTATCAGTTTCTATAAGAAAAATGTGTCTTATTTATCATCATTGACTAACATTAATGAAATTATTTCAAATAGGCAAGGTCCCATAAAATTGTTTTCTTTTTTTATTCTTTATGTAAAAAATTTTCTTCTCTGCACCGATCTTAACTTATATGCAGTAATGCAACATTTTTCATCATTTAACAATCTTATTATTTATAATATATGAGGTGAAAACTTCCTTTATTTCAAGGGTGAGCAAATTTATTATAGAAATAACTCATATTAAAAAATAAAGAATGTATAAAATAAAATTCAAAGCAATTTCTTTTATTTCATTTTGATTAATAACAATGATAAGCTTTGCAGCCTCTTTGCATTTTGTAATAATTTTGCATATCAACTTCATCAAAAATTAAGTGAAATTTTTATTTTCCAATTTTGAAGGGCAATGACAAAACGAGAGAAATTGAGTGAGGAAGACCCATGAGATCAGAATGACAACTTATTCAGTGCATCAACCAAATGTGTGAATGTTCTAAGGCTGTCTTTTTTTAGGCATTAGGGCAAAATGGAATTTTAACGGGGGCAAAATTCTAAAAGAGGTATTTTTTTTTAATTAAATTTAAAATTCAGGGTCGTCCGTTGCCCACCTTCCGCCCATGAATATTTATTTAAAAGAAAATATTTAGAAGTCCAATGATTTAAGCTTTCTTTGGGAAAGCTTTTTTACTGCTTTTTAAATCAATTTTTTATTACACAACTTTTTTATAAATTAAGCAGAAAAAAAAAAAACGGTGCTCAAAAGCTATCACAAAAGAAGCCTTAGTACATCTATTTGAATTAAATATAATATAGAGCACATGTTTAACATGTCTCTGTTGTATTTTTATGGTTATGTACGTTATACTTTACATCTATATCAAGTTGTTTCATATATGTGTTTATACATCACATTCTATACTTAATCGCTTTCATTTTTGTCCAAATAATATTTCACTCCAAAAACTATTGCTCAACATTTCATGAGACGTAGGGATTTATAGTCCACTAGTTAATATTACCAAGTATGATAATCATCATAGTATATTATTGAGTGTTATTTTATAATTAAAATAAAATAATTGCCTTTTGTTTTTTATATAAATTTCATGTGCTTTTAATAAAATATGCATTTACTTCTATTATATGGTTTGCTCCTGATGCAAATTGTTATTGAATGCTATAGATGCAATTTATGTCTTATTCCATGTGGGGAGTGGCCTCATAATGTTGCTACTATTTGTTTGTGCATTTGTTTATTCTTGTAATGAATAAATAGCTCATGATTAATTGTGTAAGAGATCATGAATGCCATCCTATTGTATAATTGTTTCTTTTCTCTTATTTTTTTAATATTTGGAGATTTATTATGGCTATATTTTTGGCATATGAAATTTTGAGCTAAAAAGAAATAAAAATAATAGAATTTTTTTTGGAGACTGACTGACGTGATGCCAATTTTTAGTGATTAATTTTTGATTGATGGTTATGAATGATTGACGTCTAATGTCTGCCATTTATTTATGTCTAAAGTTGATCTTTCCATCTCCCTTCTCGATCACTTGATGTATGACAAACATCGATCATCTTCCTACATATTGTCATCCACTAATTTCAAATCCTCATCTTCTTGGTCTCCTAGTCTTCTTTCCTATCTGGAGATTGATTATGCTAACTAACCTTCATCTCCAAATAAAAAAAAATTCATAATTGCTTGACGACTTTTAACGATTGACTATAGATGCACAGCACCCACTAACGCCTAATAACACTCATATTCTCGATCACATAATATTTCTTATATTAACAGAATGATCAAACCTTTTGTATCAATCTCTAAACTGCTTATATTTCATGTAAACCATCACCTAACACTTTCTAATGATTAACATATAGTGTTTTGCAACTACATATGTCCAATTCTCATATTATCAGAGGAGTGACCAACTTGCTTGGCTAGCTTCCAATATTCTATGTCGATCCTAGATTATCACTTTTGAATGACCCAGACCTTTTACCAACTAATATCTAATGCATGTTTTATTGGAAGCTCAATCTCCCTTCTAGTTAGAAGAATGAGTATAATCACATTTATTTTGATCATAAACATATGTTTTTAGTATAAATATATTTATTTTGATTAATCAAAGTCAAACTAAGTTACCGAACTTGGATGATTGAAAAGGTAAATGTTAGATGAATCAATTCAAGATAAATTGAGGTGGTGATTTGATATAGAGTTCCCTTATGAATGTTGAGATTTCACCATTGATTGATTCCTATTTATAATCATCATATATTATCCATAAATGATTGATGCTCCACATCATCATGATTATGTTGACTATTAATAATCATATAGTTTTTGATTTTCTATATCGACCATCACTTGATGCATGATAATATTAGATATTTTCCACTTGTGTTGACACTTGTCTTCCCAGTCACTGGATCTCCCCTCACATTGAGATGATGACTAAGTTGACATTTCACATTACCCAACTTTTAACATTTCTTATCGATCATTTCTCAACGTATACCAATGATCAACATCACATTTTTGCCAGCATCACATTTTTGCCAACCACCAATGTTTAATGATCGTCTTCGTTATCATCTTCTATCACCTCTTATCATGAGTATGATTAAATTGATCATTTGCTATCACTCAAATTTTGAAATTTCTCATATTATCACGTAATGATTGTCCGTTAATAATGTTTGACATTTGCAAACCACTCCTAATCTCCCATCCTATTAGCATAATAACCAAGTCAATTAACCACAATCATCATTCTTTTGATGCTCCCCATTAATTGATGCTTTTTGCCTCCAAATGAACAATATTCAATGTTTAATGTAAATATCCATCACCACGTACCACCCCGTACCCCTCAATCATTTAGTGGTTTGCCGGGGAAGGAAAGAAAGGAAGAGGAGAGGAGAAGGGAGAGAGAGGAAGAGAAAGAAAGTCTTATGGGGCTTTTCCATCCGTTTTTCCTATTATGAAAGTTGTTCCACTCGTAGTAAGTGATATCAACTCTACCTCAATTTTTAATTATTCTGAGTTTTATATACTTCTTCCTCATGAATCTTTCAAACATACAAAATCTCATGTTTTAGTGAACTTTCATCATATAACTTTTGATATATACGAGTATTTTGACTAATTCATATTAAATTTCCACTAAGTGGCTGGGATTATATGACATTTTAGATAAATTGAGTCGGGAATATGTTAACTGTAAAATGATCCGAGACTACTATATTGAATATGGATGACACATTTCCTCGCATATATGCCTGTATAATAATAAGATACTTATTATATTATATAAAAAAATGATTCAATTGATATAGAAAGAATGTGACATTTGCATGTAAGCAAGGTAGACTAGCCATCAATATTATAATTAATATGGGTTAACTCTTAAAATGTTAATACCCTGCTCATGAGGGTGGGCCGATGAGTTAAAATAAAATATTTGTGATGTAATCCTGGATGTTAGTCTGTAATTGGTTGACCAAATTATTGTGCAGACAGGCAAAGAGTAATGAATTTTCATTGAATTATTAAGAGCCACCTATGAACTGATTTAAGGTATATGAATGATGATGTAAACATAAAAATTGATGATCAACCGATTGACATTTGGAGTTAAATTAAAATTGATGGTCAATTGGTCAATAGTTACGGTTAAATTAAATTAAGACTAAAGACTAACTTATTAACAATTGGGGATAAATTAAAGATGATGACGAACATATCGACCGTTGGAGTTAAACTAAAGACTAATGATCAACTGATAGTTGGGGTTAAATTAAAAATTGATGACCATTAGTCGATAATTGATTAAATATGTTGAAAATGCCACATTAAAAATGAATATCCTGCATTGCAAAATTTTGTATGGATATGCATATATTATAGCATTTTATGATAGATATTGCATGCATAATATGATAGATATATAAATGATATATGATATATAAATGACATATATGATATATAATAGATAAAATATATTGACTAATGACATGATTAACAAGCAGCTAAACTGACATGATGTTGATATGATAGTTATGATATATGAAAAGGTTATAATTGATATGCATATGATAAGATTGTGTATGAATGGCATCATATACATGATATTATTCCTGTTGACTGCTATAGGTTCGTACAAAAATATGATTATTATTTTTTATTGATACATTAACTTTAGTTGTATATATTGGTTATTTATTGAGTTATGTGCTCAGTATGTGGCTTTTACATATTTTCAGGCAAAGATAAGAATTCTGTAGATTGAGGTTGTTAAATTGGATTGAAAAAAAAGAGATTTTACATTTTTTTAGGTATAGATAATCTAATATGCATGTAATTTTTAGATTGAGGATATATATAAATCTATCCTCAAATGAACTGTATGCTCCTCCTTAGAAGCGGAGTAAACTAGAATATCATCTATAAAGATAATAACAAATAGATCAAGATATTCCATGAACATCATATTCATCAGATCCATGAAAATTGCAGGCATATTAGTCACCCCAAAAGGTATGACTAAAAAATTATTTGACTCTATCACCTTTACCTTTTAGTATCTAAATGTTAGATTGATATTGGAACAACTAGGCCTGAATCATTTAACTTAATTTTTATGTAATAATCATTTATCAATTTCATGTTTTATCTATTTTACTTTTCTTAGATAGTACACATTGAATACAAAATCATCCCATGAAATATCAACATGATTATATCAAAATATACAAAATAATTAAATCAACAACATACTAAAAATTATGAGGTGAAAGTTTGTTAGAAATCAACATATCAAAATTTTGCAACTTCCAATCAAATAAAATATATGAAATCATATAGAAATCAAAATTAAAGAAAATATATATAGGATAACAATTATCTCCGTGGAGATGAACAACTTTTATAACTTGCTTGATGGGCGGAATTGACTATATGGCCTGAAACTCAATTTTTTTTCTCTTCCTTCTCCTCTCTTCTCCCCTTTCTTATCTTATTCTTTCTCTCCCAGCCAAATAAAAAAAGAGGAATGGGCCTTTGGGGGACTGATTTTATATTTTTATATAAATATTCTAAAATATACATAGTGCAACGGTGCTATCTAACCCAACGTCACCATGTTCCCAATGAATTCTTATTTCTAGAAACTTCCTTCAAATCGAGACCTTAATGCTGTAGCATTTCCCCCTTATAGTTGCAATGCTCTCAAATATTATCCATTAATCAAAGAAGGTAGCGCCGCATGTCCACAACCGCAACGCCCCCAATGATGTAATTTTTTCCTTCCATCATATAGAGGGCTTAGCGCCATAGCTCTCCCCCACTAGCGTTGCAAATGCCCTCAAGGGAAACTCTATCCTCATTAAATTTCTTTTAGAATTCAATTCCTAAGTCCCTTTTCTCAATCCAATTTAACATATATATGAATTTATAAAATCATCCAATTATCAATAAACCCAAAATCATACTTAAAATTCTTATTAGGTCCTAAATCATACTTAAAATATTTGATTAAATTAAAACATAATAGACATTAGTTTAAATTAAGATATTATTAGAGATAAAAATTCAAATTTCTTATTATAAGTTTATAATTAATATATCGTGTAGCTAAGATTCGCACTAAAAATAACATTCTTACCCGCCGATTCAGCCTTAACCTCGTTCATCACTTCGCGCCCATGCTGCTTCAAGAGAAAAGGTTTCGTCCTCGTCACTTCATATTGCCATTCTCGTACTGAAGGAAGAACCTTACGATTTTCACGGCCGAAGCCATGGTGGGTGATGAGGGAGTTGAGATGGAAACCGAAGGAGGTTCGCAAGGTGGTGTCCCTTTCCAGCTACAGTTCGACAAACCAATTCCTTCTCAGGTTCCTAAACCCTAAACCCTAATCAGAAAGTTAATCAAAACCCCCCCTTCCGCATGGTCCTTCTTCTTCAGTCTTATTTCATCATTTTATCCTCGCGGTTCTATTGCTTAACAGGTCAAGATTGCGGAGTGGAATCCTGAGAAGGACCTTCTTGCGATGGTGACAGAAGATAACAAGATTATCCTCCACCGTTTTAATTGGCAGAGACTCTGGGCTCTTTTTCCAGGTGGATTTCCTTACTTTCTTATCCGACTTTCCAGTTGAGCGTCACTTTTCGAAGAATATTATGTGTAAACTTGGACAAACGTATTTGACAAGAAGAACGGAAAATTTATGACCTGAATTACTGGAATGTCATCTATTGGCTTATTTGGGAAGTTCAATAGAGCATGTGTATAACTTAATCAAGCAGTATAAGTGGAAGGGCGAGAAACATCTTGGTGATATGCGAGACATTAAAAAATAAAATAAAATTTGAACAGTTACACTGAATGGATCCTAGCGTTGGAATAGACAAAAAACAAACAGGGACAACGACTGAAGCATCCTCAATGACTGTTGGAATGATGGTCAAGGAATACTCAGAGTAAGCAACAATGATGACACTCACAAAGATGAAGGATGAAAATGACAACACACGTGAGGATGAAGTAAGGCAACGATGTCATGGGTGGGAGGATGAGGGGCGGCGATTGTGATAACGGAGAGTTCAAGTTAGTGCGGGGGTGCATGGCGGATGTAGGATGAGCAACGAGAAAATTTTGATCTCACTTTTTACCTTTTTGAGATGCTTAGCTTAAGTAGGCTAAAGCTTAGCTTTAGCAAAGCCCAGAATAAAGCTTTTAAAACTTAGAAAAAAGCACAATATCTGTTTGGATTATGAGCTTAGATAGTCTTAAGCCCTGATAAAAAAAGCTTTGCAAT
Source organism: Dendrobium huoshanense (assembly GCA_016618105.1). Classification (NCBI taxonomy): domain Eukaryota; kingdom Viridiplantae; phylum Streptophyta; class Magnoliopsida; order Asparagales; family Orchidaceae; genus Dendrobium; species Dendrobium huoshanense. The sequence goes on along the minus strand of CM028347.1, from coordinate 463,106 downwards.
GCGATTGTAGCTCAAGAGGAATTGCTAGCAAACCATGCATGACTGCTAGCTTCCTTTTGTCGTAGTTGCAAGTCTCTTCAAATTTCCTTTTCCTCTTCTTCACTCAGTGTTGATTTTCCTCGTTCCACATTTCCCACTCTACAATATCCAATAGTTTTTTCTTAATATTGTGTAATTTGCATATCCCTAATGAGTGCCGATGTCATCCTTCATCCTACCTCCATTAGTATCTTTGTCCTTCACATGAGTTTATTGTCACCATTAATCTTCACATTTGTGCTATAGTTCCTAATCATATTGTAGTAATTATCCTTCATTATTACTTTTTTTTTTATGTCATATGATGATGTTACAATTATTTTTGTTGTTGTAGTAACTTTCATTTTTGATGCCCTAGTTATAGTTGTTGTCATGATCGTTGTTGATGATGCAATTGCTACATAATTAGCTAATATTAATTAATCTAATTAATTCCTAATAAATTTAATTAATCAATTCATTGATTTAGTAACCCATAACTAATTGACATACTTAGTTTCTACTCGAATTCAAGCTTTGCATCTTTTGCAAACAAAATTTGAGGTCATGTTAGGTTTCCTTCTTGGACTAGAATTTTGCTTATGTGCATTTAAGGCCTATTCTCCTAACTCCTACGGATCTCGCTTAGCCTATCCTCTCATAGGCAAACAAATAGGCTGAGCTAAAAAAGGAAAACTCTTTATCATGACATGCTCGATTCAAGTTTAAATCGCTCTTAAGCTGGTTTAAGCCAATTAAGCTTGCCAAACAATATTATGCATTTGTCAATGACAATATGATAGAAAACAACCCAACATAATGGAAAATAAAGCAGTGCAAACAACAATTTTTGCCAAACCAGTAGGAAAATTAGGGAGAAAACATTTGAAATTCCATAGTAGAAGGAAAAGGAACAACCCAATATAATGAATTTTCAATTTGAGAGGAAGATTCAACTCTCCAAATCTCTAGCCAAAGACTAGAGCCCAAAACCAACACCAAGATCTCAAATTCAGATTCAAATTCAAGATGAAAACCCTAACCCTAGCTAGAGCAACTAATTAAAGTAAAGAGGACAATTATAAAATCCCTAAAAAACCCTTAATTCAAATTTCCCTCCTAAGCAAAATTTAATTTAGTTGTGAGCCCATCACTCTAGACGCCCCTCTTCCTATTCCTTGGTTCCGCCCGCTCCTTTTGTCCGCCTCCTGTAGCACTGAACCGATCCAGGATGGACTGGTTCAGCTGGCCTAACATCCCCCCCCCAAAGACTCATTTTATCCTCAAGGTGAAATGAAATGAAGGAAACTGATATTTCCCTCTTTCATATGACTCCCAAGTAGCATTGATATCTGGAAGGTCCCTTCATTTGATAGGCACTTCTTTGTTACCCTCTTTATCTGATCTTACGTCCTTTAGCTCCAGTGGTTCTAAGACCACTTCCAACTCCTCTGTCAGTGTAGCTGGTAAGTATGCACTAATTGTACGCTCCACTAGAGCTCTCCTCAACTATGACACGTGGAAGACTGGGTGTATGGTGGCGGATGGGGGTAAATTCAAACGGTACGGCACTATTCCAATCTTGTCCAATATGTATTAGGGGTAGAAATACCTTGGGGAAAATTTCTCGTTTCTTATGTTGTCCACTGTCCTCTATATGTAGGGTCGTAGTTTTAAGAATACTTTTTCTCCCACTTCAAACTATATGTCTGTCCTATGTGCATCTGCTGCTTCTTCATGATCTGTTGTGCCCTCAATATATGTTTCTTCAACTCCTCCAACATCTTGCCCCTTTCCTCCAAGTATTGCTCTACTGAAGAAACTGATGTGTTTCCTTTCCCAAAGTGCACTAAGTGTGGGTCATATTCGACCCATGCTAACAATTTTGCCTACATCCTCAGTATTTCAGAAGCAAGACATATCAAGTAAGTTTCCAAACTCCGATTGACTACATCCATTTGCCTGTCTGTCTAAGGATGATAGACGATGCTTCTCTTGAGAACAGTGCCCCGCAACTTGAACAACTCCCTCCAAAACTGATTGAGGGACACTTTGTCATGGTCAGACACTATCGATTATGGGATCCCGTGCAGTCTAACCATCTCCTTGATGAATGCTGCCGCCACTGACACTGCGATGTAGCAGTGTCGTAAGGGAATGAAATGCGCATACTTAGCACGTCAACCACCACCATGATGACTCTGAACCCCTCCGATCGTGGTAGGTCATCTAAGAAATCCATGGACACTTCTATCCTCTTTTTAGAAGTGCCAAGGGTTGTAGTAGCCCCCTTGGAGCCATCAGCATTTACTTGTTTCTCTGGCACACTCACACTTCACCACCATTTCCTTCACATCCTTATGCATTCCCTTCCAATATAACTCAACAACCAGTCTCCTGTTGTCTTCTGTACCTCAGAATGGCCTCCAACTGCACTCCCATAGAACTCCTGCAACAGGTGGGGAATATGAATGGAAGTTCGTGGCATTATAAATCTCCCTTGATGGAATAGCCCTTCCCCCTCAAGAGAGTATCCTGGATGGCTACTCGCATACCTCATCAAATCCTCCCTAATCTTCCTCAATTTCTCATCCTGCATGCTCTCTTCTTTTATAGCCCCCAATTTACCATCAGTGGTATTGAAATTGCAACCTCATGGAGCTCCCCCTCATATTTTGATAAGGTATCAGCCGCCTTATTTTTGAAATCTGGCATGTACTGGATCTTAAAATCATAGCCTAGCAGTTTGGACAACCACCTCTGATGCTCCTCAATCACCATTCTTTGCTCTAATAAGTATTTCAAGCTTCTTTGATCTGCCCTAATGATGAAATGCCGTCCCTGTAGGTAAAGACGCCACTTCTGAATAGCAGCGCAATGGCCATCAGTTCCCTCTTATATACTGACTTAAGCCTAGCTCTGGCTGACAACACTTGACTATAATATGCCATAGGCTTATGGTTTTGCATGAGTAGAGCCCCCAACTCATATTCAGACGCATCAGTCTCCACTACAAAAATCTGGCTGAAATTCGGGAGAGCTAAAACTGGGGATGTAGTCATGGCTTTCTTCTGTCTCTTAGAAGCCTGGGTCGTTGCTTGTCCCAGCAAGAAGCTATCCTTCTTCAGTTGCTCGATCAAAGGACCAAGCTATGCCATTGTATCCCCTCACAAATCTCCGGTAGTAACCAATTAATCATAGGAAACCTCTCAGCTCTCTCAAGTTCCTAGGTAGAGCCACTTCTGTATTGCTTCAATTTTGGTTTGATCAGCTGCCACCCCCTCTTGAGATACCACGTGCCCCAAGTATTCCACGCTAGTCTGTGCGAAGTTGCAATTCTTTAGGTTGGCCCTGAGGTGGTGCTCCTGTATAACTCCAAAGACCACCCTTAAATCCTCCAAATATTCCTCGTCGGTCATACTATATACAAGTATGTCATCAAAGAAAACCAAGACAAACCTCCGGAGGTACGGCATGAACACTCGATTCATCAATGACTTGAATGTAGCAGGGGCGTTTTTAAGCCCAAATGGCATCACCAAGAACTCGGAGTACCCCTCGTGCGTTCTGAAAGCCATCTTCTGAACACCCTCCATCTTGATTTGATGGTAGCCCGATTTTAAGTCATCTTGGAAAACACCACTGCTCCATACAGCTCATCCAGTAGTTCATCGATCATCGGAATAGGGAACTTATTCGGCATAGTCTTCTTATTCAACGCCCTGTAATCTACACAAAACCTCAAGCTCCCATCATTTTTCTTGACCAGTAAGATTGGACTAGAGAAAGGACTTACACTTGACTTGATGATCCCCGCCTCCAACATTTCCCTGATCAACTTCTCAATCTCATACTTCTAAATTTGGGGGTAGCGGTATGGCCGTACACTAATCGATGATACCTCTTTCAAAATGATTGCATGTTCCTGCTTTCTAGGTGGTGGTAAGCCTTGAGGTCGTTGGAAAACCTCACTGAACTATTGTATAAGTGATTGTACTGCTAGAGGGATATCTCTTTCTTCCCCCTTACTGACCCCCTCCAAGCGTTGCAGTTCCTTCAAATATTTTCCTCACACCTCATGTATGGTTTTGATTAAAGATTTGAGAGATACTCCAGCCTTAGAAAACCTAACGTCTTCCTGAATCACCATCTTCCTCCCCTTACCACCATCTCCATCCTCAGTGCTCCCCAATTTACCTTTGTATCTCCCAAAATTTTGTCACCACTTAATCCCTAAGATGACATCAGTACTCCCCAACTCCAGGGAAAGGAAATCCTCCCTAACCTGGATCCCATGAATGGTCAACAACACTCTCCTACATACCCTTCTACCTATCTCCACCTTTCCTGTGCCCATCATCACCCCATAGTAAGATATACCACTAATTTCACTCCCAACTGATCGGATATTTGATTGGAGATAGAATTATGGGTTGCCCCACTATCTATCAGCACCACTACCTCTCTGTCAGCTATTTCTCTCTTCACTTTTATGGTGTGATTCTAGGTGAATCCCATCATTGAGTTTAGGGAGACTTCTGCAACATCCAGATGCAACTTCTCTTTCTCCTCCTCCACTAACCCGCTTTCACCTCCCTCTTCAGTTTCCTTGTCATCATTGATGGTGAGAACCTGAAGAGTTCGATCCTTACACCTTTATCCTGGCATGTACTTCTCACCATATCTGAAACACAATACCTTAGTCCTCTTCTCCAGTATCTCCTTCTCAGTAAGCTTCTTGAAATTACCCCATCCTTCAGCTTTCTTTCTTGGTACTTCTCTCAAACTTCCTGGTGTAGCCCCCTTGGGAAGCTAATAAGGAGGTGGTTATTCTATGTGATACCCCCCCCCCCCCCCCCCTCCCCTCCTCCCCAAGTGGCTCCCCCTACTCCCCCGCCCTAAATACTTATGGTCCACTAACTGTTTTAGCTTCATGGATTCCCCCAAGTTTTATGGCCTCATCATCCTAACTGTTGCTATGATATCCAATTTTAGCCCCTTCATAAAATTTCCTTTTAGTACTGTCTCTGAGAGTCGATCTAGCCTACTAGCAAGGTACTCGAACCTGTCACGATTCCCTCCTGTGTCAGGGCGAAGAACTGCTCATAAAAGTATTCTCTCATACTGGTTCAACAATCCTTGAACTCCCTCCAGCTCAGAATGGGTCGCCTCATGTCTCGCTATTGGTACCATGCAATAGATAATTCAAGACCTAGGATTAGAGCTTCGTACTCAGCTTCATTGTTGGTACGAGGGTCTGTCAAAGCATATGCATATAGGAGAATACCTCCTTTAGGAGATTAAACCAATACCAACTTGAACTTGTGGTATTTTATCAACAGAATTGAACTTCATGGAGGATGCCCCATCAAAGTAAAGCTCCCATTCTTTCTTTTGAATGTTGTTCATTAGGCAATGTATCAAGTGCCTTCTCTTTTAAGCACAGTCATGCAGCTGTCAATTTCTCATCCTTTGTCAACCCGTTGATAGCAAAATATCGCTCCACCTTGTAAACCCAGCCATGTGTGTCCTCGCCCTCAAAGATAAGCATCTTCAGCTTCCTCACCTTTAGGTCACTCCTATTTCCCCTGCATCCTCTATAGCCTCTCATTCCTCGAAGAGGAGGTGCTCCCCAGTTGTCACGATCTTTCCTTCGACGATTATAACCAACCCCTTCATCAAAATTCCCTCTTCTTCTTTTTAAAATCAGCACCCTAGCGATTGAAATCATCCTCTCTTCTCAAAAAATCAACACTCCTTTCGTAGCCAATGCTCATATTCTCCTTATAAAGTGTTTTTAGAGGAGGCATTCCGTCTTCACCCTCCGTGATCTTCACTTCTAGATTTCCCTTCCCCTAAACGTGTTAGGGTTCCCACCTCTTCCATGGTCGCCGGTAGTTTTCTTTGCTTCCGATGTCACCAGATTGGTTTTGGCTTCTAGCAATTTCTTCAACATATCTTCCACCAATACAAACTTTCCCTCCATCCTTTCATTAACAGATGAGTTCTGATTTTGAAAATCAGAAATCCTTTCCTCAAAATCTGATTTGAGTTGCCTAAGTTATCCCTTCAAAACTTCAACCTTCCTTCTGGTCATTTATATCCCTTAGATCGACGTGTTCTGGTATTAATTTGATAGAAAACAGTAGTTTTTGCCAAACCAATAGGAAAATCAGGGAGAAAATGATAGGAAATACTTGAGTTCGCAAGTAACCCTAAGGTAATACTTGAGTTCGCAAGCAAACCTAACCCAAATCGGCACACAAATAGCACGAAAACAGCGAAAATAGGGAAGAAATTTGTAGGAAAACAATAGCAAGCGATTGTATTCCACTAGTAGGCAATCAACACCAAAGCCCGATACAATGTTCTTCAATTCGAGAGGAAGAACAACTCTCCCACAATCTCCGGCAACGCCGAGAGCCAAAGCAAGAAGACCTAGAAACCAAAACTCTTTTTCAAAATGCAAGATGAAAAACTCATCCCCTCATAACTCCCTATTAATACAATCTAATTCAAATTAAAAGCAAAAGGAGTACTCTACCCTTCCTTCTCCCTCCAAAAGCACTTAACCCAAGTTTGAATTGCAAGTGGACCCCACTCCTTGGCCCCCTCTCTCTTCCGCCCGGCCTTGTGTCCGCCTTCGGTAAAACTGGACCGGCTGGGCCGGTCCAGGATGAGCCGGTCCAAGGTGGACTGGCATAACATTACCCCCCTCCCAAAGTACCACCTTGTCCTCAAGGTGGAAGACAGGGAACTGCACTGCAATCCTCTCCAATGGCTCCCATGTGGCCTCATAATCTGGGAGGCCGCTCCACCTAATTTTCACTTCCTTTTCCCCCTTTTCATTGATGCGCACTCCTTCTACCGCTAGAGGCTCCAGTGTCACTTCCATGTCTTCCCTCAATGTGCTGGGCAGCTCTGGGCTTACTGCATGTTCCCCCACCACTTTCCTCAACTGTGATACATGAAAAACGGGGTGTATTCTGGCTGTTGAAGGAAGCCTCAATCTGTATGCTACCTCCCCGATTTTCTCCTCCACTTCGAAAGGGCCAAAATATCTTGCTGCTAACTTCTCATTTCTCCTCTGGGATATAGTCCTCTGCCTGTATGGTCGGAGCTTCAAGTAGATCTTGTCTCCAACTCCAAATTGTATATCCTTCCTTTTACTGTCCGCCTGTTTCTTCATAATTTGTTGGGCTATGAGAAGATGCCTCTTGAGCTCGTCCAACACTTGATCTCTTTCCTTCAGATGCTGATCCACTGCAGATACTGGAGTACTCCTATGGCTGTAGTGTACCAGGTGTGGGGGGTCTCTTCCATATAACACCTTAAAAGGTGTCATCTTGGTAGCCGAGTGAGAGGAGGTGTTGTACCAGTATTCTGCCCAGGCCAGCCATTTGGCCCACTGCTTCGGTGTCTCAGACACAAAGCATCTCAAGTATGTCTCCAAGCTTCTATTCACCACCTCCGTCTGCCCATCAGTCTGTGGGTGATATGCTGTGCTCCTCTTCAATACTGTGCCCTGCATCCTAAATAACTCCCTCCAAAAATGGCTCAGGAACACCTTGTCCCTATCCGACACAATAGACTCCGGTACCCCATGCAGGCGGACTATCTCCCTCACAAATGCTGCTGCTACAGACACCGCTGTGTACGGGTGTCTTAAGGGAATGAAATGAGCATATTTGCTCAGCCTGTCGACCACTACAAATATAACCGTATATCCTTCTGATTTTGGAAGCCCATCAATGAAATCCATAGTGATCTCCTCCCAAACCTTCTCTGGTAAGGCCAGGGGCTGTAGTAATCCCTCTGGTGCCATCGTCATGTACTTGTTCCGCTGGCAGGTATCACACTTAGCCACCATCTCTTCTATGTCTTTCCTCATCCCCTTCCAGTACAATTCAGCAGCTAACCGGCTATAGGTTTTCTGCACTCCTGAATGCCCTCTTATGGCACTCCCATGAAATTCCTGTAGCAGTTGGGGAATATGAATGGAAGACCTAGGGATCACACTCCTTCCCTGATAGTACAGTCTTTCTCCCCCCACTGAGTAGCCTGGGTGGCTGTTTTCATCTGATAGCACCTCTTCTTTGATTCTCCTTAGCTCCTCATTATGGATGCTCTCCTCTTTGATGGCTCCCCAATCAATCAGAACCGGTACTGATACAGCAATCCCCTGGAGCTCCCCCATACAGCGTGATAAGGCATCCGCTGCCTTATTCTCTAATCCTGGCCGATAGTGGATCTCAAAATCATATCCGAGTAGCTTGGACAACCACCTCTGATGCTCCTCTGTGACCATCCTCTGCTCTAGCAAGTATTTCAGGCTCCTCTGATCAGTCCTGACAATAAAATGTCTGCCCAATAAATAAGGTCTCCACTTTTGGATGGCCAGTACAATCGCCATCAGCTCTCTCTCATAGACCGACTTCAGCCTAGCCCGGGACGACAGTATCTGACTGAAGTAAGCTATGGCTCTATGGTTCTGCATCAACACTGCTCCCAATCCATAGCCTGAAGCATCTGTCTCCAACACAAACACCTGATTGAAGTCTGGCAGAGCAAGTACGGGCACCATCGTCATGGCCTTCTTCAGCTTCTCAAAAGCCTCAGAAGCTGCTTCCCCCCATAAAAAATTTTCCTTCTTTAGCAGCTCTGTCAGCGGTCCTGCTATGGTGCTGTATCCTCTTACGAACCTCCTGTAGTAGCCGGTCAGTCCTAAAAATCCTCTGAGCCCCTTCAAGGTCTTGGGTTGAGGCCAGGCCAACATTGCCTCTATTTTGGACTGATCCGCAGCCACTCCCTCCTGAGATATCACATGCCCCAGGTACTCCACTTGTGCCTGAGCGAAGTCACACTTCTTGAAATTGGCCTTCAGCTGATGCTCCCTCAGCACCCCCAACACCACTCTCAGGTGCTCTAGGTGTTCCTTCTCAGTCATGCTATAGATGAGAATGTCATCAAAAAACACCAACACAAACCTGCGAAGGTGTGGCTTGAAGATCCGGTTCATCAATGCCTGGAATGTGGCTGGTGCGTTGGTGAGGCCAAAAGGCATCACCAGGAACTCGTAGTGGCCCTCATGAGTCCTGAAGGCTGTCTTCTGCACATCTTCCTTCCTCATCCTGATCTGGTGATAGCCTGACTTTAGATCAATCTTGGTGAATAAAACGGCTCCATGTAGCTCATCCATCAACTCGTCAATCACAGGGATGGGAAACTTGTCAGGCACTGTCTCCTTGTTGAGGGCTCTGTAATCAACACAGAACCTCCAACTCCCATCCTTCTTTTTTACCAGCAGAACTGGGCTAGAGAAAGGACTCACACTGGGCTGAATGATCCCTCCTAGCATTTCTCCCACCAACTTCTCAATCTCATCTTTCTGCATTTGAGGGTATCTGTAAGGTCTCACACTGATAGGGGATACCCCCTCTTTCAGGATAATCTGGTGCTCCCGTTCTCTGTCAGATGGTAGTCCCACCGGAGGTTGGAACACATCCTCAAATTCCTTCAAAAAGGGCTGAACTAACACAGGAATGTGTTTGTCTTCCTCCTCCTGATGATCTTCCAAGCTCTGCAACTCCACAAGGAACCCTCCTCCTTCCTCATGGATCATCTTCACCATCGACCTGAGAGACACTCCAGCTCTGGACAATCCTGGTTCCCCTTTTAGCTTCACCCTTTTTCCCTCTACCATCAGTTCCATCACCATGGTCCCCCAGTTTACCTTGGTTTCACCCAAGGTCTGTAGCCACTTCATGCCCAGAATGACGTCTGTGCTACCCAACCTCAGGGGTAGGAAGTCCTCCACCACCCTGATCTCCTGTAGTCTCATCTCCACCCCCTTGCAAATCCCAGTGCTGGACTCAATCTTTCCGGTCCCCATCATCACCCCATAATTGCCTGTCTCAGTAGGCTCCATTCCCAGCTCCTCCGCCACCTGAGCGGATATGAAATTGTGGGTGGCTCCACTGTCGATCAACACTACTACCTCCCTTCCACGGATTTTCCCTTTCACCTTCATCGTATGGCTAGGAGTGAATCCCATCACAGAATTTAGGGATACCTCGGCTACCTCCAACTGGGGATCAATCTGCTCCTCGTCAGAAGCATCACCCTCCTCAGGCGCCTCGTCTATATAGACGGTGAGAGCCCGAAGAGCGCGATCCTTGCACCTGTGCCCTGGAACAAACTTCTCCTCACATCTGAAATAAAGGCCCTTGGCCCTCTTCTCCTGCATCTCCTCCTCGGTCAATCTCTTGAAACTCCCCGCTGATCTGGTCACCCCGCTCTTCTCCTTCCCACTTTCTTTAAGGACACTAGGGGTTGGCCCTTTTGGAGCCAAGTAAGTGGTAGTTGTCCTGGTAGGACCCCTTGAGTGGTTGTTCCGCCAACTTCGGGCGTTGGTCTTCTGGTTCTCCACCAGTTGAGCCAACTCCATGGCCTCCCTCAGGTCCCTCGGTCTCATTACCTTCACCGCATCTCTAATTTCTGGCTTAAGACCCTTCATAAAGTTTCCCCCCAGAGTGCTGTTCGATAATCCCTCCATGTCACCCACCAGACTCTCAAATTTCTTCCGGTACTCTTCCACTGTTCCCTCTTGAGTGAGGGCGTAGAACTGTTCTGATATCTCCCATGGGCTGCCCCCCCTGAATCTCTCCCTGATAGCCTCCTTGAAGTCCCTCCAAGTCCTCACCGGATCCCACTTATCCATGTATTTGAACCATGCAAAAGCCGCCCCTTCCAAGCACATGCTAGCCGCCATCAATCTCTCCTCCTCCATCAGGCCATTCACTGCAAAATACCTCTCCACCTTGTGGATCCATTCATCCACATTTCCCTCTTCGAACACGGGCATTTTCAGCTTTCTGGCTCTCGTGTCCACCCCGTATGCCCTATTCCCCCCATGGCCTCCTCTGTCCCATGCAATGGGGTCTTCCCAAGTTCCCCTCTCTCCATATCGGGGCTCATCATCCCTCCTCGGCCGCCGATAGCCATCTTCCCCTCGCGCTCCGCCATGGTGATTCTGGATCCCCCATGGCCGGTCCACTGGATCGGGCCTCCGGCGACGCCAATCATCCTCTCTTTCTTCCCTGAAGTCTCTCCTTCTTTCATGCTCTTCTCGCCTGATGGACTCCCGAGGTGGCATCCTCCCACTGCTGTTAAACAGTTCCATCTCCTCTTCCTCGTCTGGATTCACCTTCTCCTTCCCCCTGCTCCCACTCCCTTCTCCTCTTTCCTCCCCCGGCACAGCCCTTGCTTGCCCTTCCAACAACTTCTTCATCATTTCCTCCAACGCCACGAATTTCCCTTCCACATTTTCGCTCAATGTGGCCATCTTCTCATCCAGATCCGCTTTAAGTTGCCCCATCTCGGTCTCCAAGACTTCTACTCGCTTAGATGCCATGGGAAATGCCGAGATGCCTCCGGATCCTCCCCAAAATCAACAAAATCTGCAGCGAATAATGGAGAAAAACCACCCTCCACCGCCCGGATCTTGCTCTGATACCAATTTGATTGGAAATACTTGAGTTCGCAAGTAACCCTAAGGTAATACTTGAGTTCGCAAGCAAACCTAACCCAAATCGGCACACAAATAGCACGAAAACAGCGGAAATAGGGAAGAAATTTGTAGGAAAACAATAGCAAGCGATTGTATTCCACTAGTAGGCAATCAACACCAAAGCCCGATACAATGTTCTTCAATTCGAGAGGAAGAACAACTCTCCCACAATCTCCGGCAACGCCGAGAGCCAAAGCAAGAAGACCTAGAAACCAAAACTCTTTTTCAAAATGCAAGATGAAAAACTCATCCCCTCATAACTCCCTATTAATACAATCTAATTCAAATTAAAAGCAAAAGGACTATTCTACCCTTCCTTCTCCCTCCAAAAGCACTTAACCCAAGTTTGAATTGCAAGTGGACCCCACTCCTTGGCCCCCTCTCTCTTCCGCCCGGCCTTGTGTCCGCCTTCGGTAAAACTGGACCGGCTGGGCCGGTCCAGGATGAGCCGGTCCAAGGTGGACCGGCATAATAGAAAACACGTGAAATTCAACAGTAAAAGGAAAAGGAACAATCCGATGTAATGAATCTTCAATTCGAGAGAAAGATTCAACCCTCCAAATCTCTGGCCAAAGACTAGAGCCCAAAACCAACACGAAGATCTCAAATTTAAGATGAAAACCCTAACTCTAGCAAGAGCAAATAATTAAAGTAAAGAAGGCAATTACAAAATCCCTAAATAGACTTTAATTCAAATTTCCCTCCCAAGCAAACTTTAGTTAAGGTGTGGGCCCCATCACTCTGGCCTCCCTCTTCCTATTCCCTGGTTCTGCTTGCCCCTTTTTTTTGCCTCATGTAGCATTGAACTGGTCCACGATGGATGGGTTCAGCTGGCCCTTGGTCCAGCCTAACACAATATTAAGCATTTTTCAATAAGTTTGCTTAAATTAAGCTTATAAGTTTTCATAATTAATCCCTTGCATGAGGGATTATGCCCATGCTGGCATAGCTTGACTTAAATTTAAGGTTAAAGATGAATACATTAACCACTCACCATATCCCGCATCCGCAAGAGCTTCATGCCTTTACTAGGCCATTTTTGCTGTATAATATTTTTATCTCTTAAAACCATGCCATAGTTTCGCATTTGAGTTTGATCCATTTAATGATGTAACAATAATGCTGGAATTACAAAAATATGAGAGCCTTTTAATGTTGTGGTGAATCTAATAATTCCTAATTTGCTATATTAGAATTGCATGAATGCACGCTGATTAAGGATTAATACTTAGGATGATCTATATTTTGTCCTTGACTTCAAAACTAGGGGTTGGATTGGGTGATAATAACTTTTTCATAAAATAAAAACAAAGATATTTAATCAAAGCAATTCACATATGAATAGTGGTTTAACTAGAACTACAAAATTTAAGAGAGAGTTTGAGAGTATAACAATGATATTCCAAATGCAACCACAAGAAGAGGCACAAGAATTTATAGTGGCTTGGCTTTTCAAATAATTTGGCGCCCGCTCCTCAAGCTCGCCCTTGGGAATTCCATTAAACCGTCATCACCTATCGATAAAGAAAAAAATTAATACCCCTTGAGAGTCAACTACAACCTTTTTTCTCGGGCTCAAGAACTCTTGCAATAGGAATGAACTACAAGAAAATGACTAGTTCTAGTCAAGATACAACCAAGTATAAAATGAAAACACATTATAATGGAGACTAAGAAAGAAAGAAAGATTTGCCAAATCAAACAACTTAGATTATTATTAAAACTTGTTAAAACAATATCTAAATCAAGGACTAAGAAGAAAGAAACTCAAATTGAAAATTAAGCTTCACATGATGTAGCCAATCACATGATCACCTCAAGGAGGTTTTCCAAGTAGAAGTTTGCATGACAACATTAATCTATTAAATTTCCTGAAGTTTTGAAGAATGAAAAATGGGTTTAATTAATTTCAAATGCTCTTAAATTTGCACCAAGGATTTTGGAGGGTCCATAGAACAATCCACAAAAGTTTCAGCATTTTTAGAATTAATTAAATTCATTAAAGAATTAAAAAAAGTAAAAATTCAAATTTATAGAAAACAAAACTATCCTATATTTTAGATAAAATTTAATGTTCATTTCCATTTTAAAGGAATGTAATGCTTTATGACTTGCATTTTATTGTTTTTCTAGCATTAGTTATGAATTTTAGATGTTTTTCTTGGAATTATTTATTTTTTTAATTCTAGTTAGCGGGGTTTTTTTCCTCATGGAAGGAGCTCATTTGCTGGTGTGGTTATTTGCTATTCGGATGATAAGATAGGAGTTTGATTGTGCCACATGGTTGCCACATGTTTGCTAGGATGGCGAGATTGAATATGCGGATGCGACTTAATGGATATCAGACTTGAATCCGAGAACTTGACGATCTAGAGGTCGTCTTTAATCTCAAACGTTCTAAAGTTGTTCACCAAGTAGAGAGATTGAGGGAGGGAGGGAGGGAGGGAGGGAGGGAGGGAGGGAGGGTGAGAGAGAGTGAGGGAGGGAGAGGTTAATAGAGGGAGAGAGAATTCTCCAATCGCCCTAATTTCCCTATATTTAATTTCACTTAATGTGTGACTATCCAAAGCTAAAAAGACCATGGAATGACCATCCACCCATGGTTCATTATAGGTTGATTGTTGGGATTTTGGCGGATTCCCCTTGATAGTTACATGGCCAGGAGATCAGGCAAAAAGGGAGCCAATACCAATACATTTGGTTACTTTTGCTTGGACTACAACTATTGGATTTAGCTTGAATCGTTTTGGCTAAACCCTAGGAGGCTAGATAAGTACAATTTTGGACTTGAAATGGAATGAGCCAAGCTAGTCTATCCATTTGGGTTGCAGTCTTGGTTTGACCCATTAAATCCATTTGGTTTGACTCAATTAGACCAAATTGAGTTTAGTTGAGGTTTGTTTAAGTTTAACCTAGAGGCTGTCTTGGCGAGCTAGATATAAATCTTGAAAAGCTACGGCGAGGTCAAAGGAACCTAAATAGGTTCAAATAATCCTATGGTCAAGGCATTTTTGACCATGTTAAACCCTATTTAGCCTTGGTTTTGGTTCTTAGGGTTAGGGTAGTGAGGCTAGAACAAATCTCTAGTTCATATGGTTGATGTTTGAGGTGAGCCTAAGTCTCAATTTAAGTGAATTTATTCACTTGACACATTGGAATTTAGTTTTCTTGACATTGGAAAGTAATGAGGCCCATAGGGTTGTCTGGCTAAATTCATAAAATAATTGGCTAAAATAGGTTGTTTGTATCCTATTGAAAGGGTACCATAAATTTATTTAGTAAAATGTATGTGGTTTGCTAGGCTAGTTAGATAGGCCAAAACTAGCTTGAGCCCATAGGCCGATGTGTCCTTTAACTGCCAAAGAGATGGTCAGCAATCAATAGGGTAGGTCATTAAACCCATAGCGAGTGAGGCTTGGTTTTGGCCAAGGCAAGGCTATCAATTTTATTACAAAAACAAGCTCTACTGCCCTATATACTTAATTGACATTTTTCATACCAGATTAATTAAATTAGACGCCCTAAATACAAAATATCAATGAATCGGCCTTTTCTTTGGCAAAGATTTAGACTTGAGAAACCAATTTACTGTTTTAATGATGTTGTACTTAACTTTTAAGGAGGGGTTCTAATTCACAATTTTGGGGACTGTGGATTAGTTCAGCACAGTCGTGTTTTTTTTTATCAAAACAGCAATGGGTTTCGACAATACACTCCTATCTACCCAGAAGGTATTAAGGCCCAAGTCAGCATGATTGAATCCAGTGTTGAGATGCTGATGGATGGCTTCATCATTTCTTTCACTTGTTACAGTATTCATTACCTTGCCTAAGATATAGAAAGTTTATTATTAGTTTGCTAGTACCTTTTCATGTATTTTTTGCACACATTCAGTATTAGTTGTTAGCATTTCTGATTGCTTGCATTCTGCCTGCCTTGCTATTTTTTAGGGAAAGGTATTACATCCCTTTGCTGGCGTCCTGATGGAAAAGCTATTGCTCTTGGGCTTGATGATGGAACCATTTCACTGCATGATGTTGAGGTAGGCAAAATAGATTAAAAAAATGAGGATTCATGAAATTAACATGAAATAGTTGGGATAAGGCTAATGATGATTGTGGTTGATGTAGAAAAAGTAGATACCAAAAATGAGAATCAAAGGAACTAGCATATGCTGCCAGCAGTTTACCCTTTCCAGTCAAAAGAGAATCTAATGATTTTTTGAATTACTTGCTGTAATTTGAGCTTTTTATCATGTTTTTCATAAATCAGTATATTAGCTGTTGTGCACTGCCTTATTTTTGGAATTTTATAATCATTTAGTGGAGATTCATTTTTTTTCCAAAAGATGTAATTTTCTTTCAGATGATGCATCTAAATTTTGCCCATTTGTCTTCTTATGTTCATCACTGAGTGATGGTGCTATTTCTTCCCTTTCTTGCCAACTATGCTTGTCTACTGAAATTTACGTGCTTGATGATTTGTGGTATGTTAGTTTAATTAATTTGTGTAATTCTTTCCTGATAAGGTTGATGATCATGATGCTTATCTACTGCCCTTTTTTGAGATACAAAGTCAGTTTTACGAATCTTTCTTCAACATGGATTCCTTCTAAAAGTTATTAAAACTTACAAAGACAGCTGTCCAAAACACGCTTGTTTTTTTAAGGTCGTCTGTTAATGATGTTGCTATTTCTTCTCTTTCTTGCAAATCTACCTGTCTACTTCAAATGCTTCATGGTTTATGGTATGTTAATTTCATTAATAATTGAATTCTTGATATGGCTGATAATGATCTTTATTTAATCTGGGTATAGTTCAAATTATTTATTATTGTTTCAAGTATATGTGTTGGATGAAACCCAAGTCCACGCAATGGTTGATCGGTGTGTTTTGGGCGGCTGTCAACTTGATGCTAACCTTTGTGAGGTTTGATTTCTCTTAGAAGGAATTAGTGGTGAAAAAGATTGATAAAAATTTCCTTGTATCTCCAAAAAAACCTGATCGTATTGGTGACAATGCTTCTTGGGATTGTCATCTATCATCATAATGCTATTGCTTAATGTACATTTCTCTAACTTGCCATCACATAAATCCAAGTTTGATTTGGGATCTTTGGGGAATGCTGTATTAGCTATGATCTTTTTAATGTTGGTCACTCGGCAGTACTTTATAATTGTTTCTTAGATGAATGTACTGCTGGAAATTAAATTTTGGAGAATATTACATATGCATTGTCATTGACACAGAAGTTCAATTTGAATTTTAATTCAGACATTATGGAAGAAAATATTAGTGATATATACACAACAACAACATCAAGCCTTTATCCCACTAATAAGTAATAATAGTGATATATATATATATATATATATATATATATATCTTAATATAAAATGCCCCTGAAATATTAGTCGATTGAGAGCAGTAAAAATTTCATAGTGCAGACCATAGATTGAACGTTAGTTGCATTACTGCAGAATGGGAAGCTATTGAGAGCAGTAAAAACTCATAGTGTTGCTGTTATCTGTTTAAACTGGGAGGAAGTTGCTCAAACCAAGGTATTTTCTCCACCAGTCTTCGTTGTTTTTCTCTTGTTTAGAACAGTATGTTAGATTGCATATCTTTTTTACTTGTAAAAAAATGTTGCATTTCTATATTTTTTGTAATTTATTCTAGGAAAGTGATGTATTTGCTTTTATCTCTACTTCTTTGAATGCCAGTGCTGCTTGCATGCCTCTTAATTTTGTAAAGGATGTGTACATGTGATGTGGATACCTGCAAAATAGGAACATGAGTAAAGGACATGCTTGAAATTTTAGGGTTGTACACGTTTTGACATATATCATTTAATACAATGCAAATTCGTATATCACGAGAAACAAATTATGCAGTACAATATATTGAATTTGATTTCCTAGATCAGTATAGAAAAATTAATGTTGTGAACCTAACAAATTAATTGACATTGTTGGTTTTTAATTCTTAAACATATTTAAGTTTAAACTCTGAGATAGGGTATCAAAGAACTTTAATGTTTACTTGATTATGAAGTTTAGAGGGATTAGTTTAACATGCACATAGTGTTACTATTCTTGTAAATATTTAATTTGGAGATGAAGGAAGGGGTTGGAGCATGGGTTGTTAAAGAAGACATGTGGCATGGAGGTGGAAATGAAAATTTAGTTGGAGATGCACAATGAATGCACATAGAGAAATTAAGGAATCGATGGTTAATGGAAGCAAGGGTGTGAGAGAGGTATGCAGGATTAGATAGAGAGGAGAGTGTGAGAAAAAAAGTGTATTAGGATAGATCCACAATGAAGTGGAGCTTCTAAGTTTGGTTATTTGATAAGGCAATTGGTTATTTAAAGTTGTCTTAAATTTGAATTAATATTATAAAATTGTTATTGATTATTACTGATTAGATAAGAGAAAGATGATTGAGATTGAAGAAGTGATGTGATACAAACATGCGAAGAGTTGCTTTGGAATTGTAACAATAAAGATTGAATACAAACTTCGCTAATTAGTAACTCATGCTTCAATCAAAATAAATTCTTAGAACTTTTTCATTGAAAGATTAAGTATAGGTAAGCTGTTACAAGAGGTTAGCAAGACAGTTGCAAGAACAACAAAAAAATAAATAGTAGTTCTAACAGCGAGCAAACAGAAATCCACAGCGTAACATTAAGACATGGTCACTTAGAGTTCCTGCTCACTCAATCATTCTTAGGCTTAACGGTTGAAGATGAAGCATACAATGAGAGAAATTGCCACTAGGAAGATAGTACCGAAGGTATTTGTTGATGGAGAGGTAGCCACGGATGGAGGAGTAGATCTCCCAACGAGAAGCCAAGGCGTCTTAGGCTTTTGAAGATTGATCGACGATCGTATGTGCTAAGCAATAGAGGATGCGTTTGACGTATATTTCCACCGTCTCGTCGTATTCCCAATTGGGGTTGTAGAAAGGAGAGAGAAGACTGTCAATCTCCCCGCGATCATTGTAAGCGAACCTGCGATCAACCTCGGGATCAGCCATCCAACATTGAAGAGGAGGTGAGAGGACGTCGTTTTCTTCTCTTGGCTTCAAAACTTCCCAAGGGAGGGAGCAAGAAGAGGGCGGCCAAGGTGGAGAAGGGGAAGAGGGTCGGCTAAGGAGGGAGAATTAGGTTTGGGCCAAGAGAGGAATAGAGCTTTTAATCAAAACGTGAAATTAATTTCAGGTTTTGAGTAAATTTGGAGGGGAATTTAATTTGAAATTAATTTCAAATTTCAAATGGGGTCTAGGGGAGTTAATGAGCAATGAATGGGAGCCCATTAAGGGGGGTCGACGGCATTGTGAGAGAGAGAGAGAGGAGATTGGGGAAGGATTTAGGGAGTTTCCAAATGAAGAATTGTAAATTAGGAAAGCTATTAGTAGATCCAATTTATTTTAAATTTAAATTGGAGTCATGAATAAAAACTTTCCTAAATAGAAATTCCAAAATTGGAAAGATTTTGAAATTTAAAATTGTGAATTTCAAATTGTTTCAAATTTTCCCTCTCATGCCTAACTAAATTTGGAAAGTATTATGATGATTGAAATCATCATCATGATGGGAAATTGGGAGTGGAAGGGGCGGCGGCAAGGGGAAGGGGGGCGGGTTGATGTTTTGGTTGGTGGATGGAGTTGAGTGGTGGAGCTGGCGGATAAAGCGGGGGGGGGGGGGGTTGAGCCACCTTGAGCTCACTCTCCCTTCTCTCTAGCTCTCATGCAAGAAGAAGAAGAAGTAAAGACGATTCTATTAATTCATCATCATACTTTTACAACACAATGGGCTACTATATATAGGCCACTTCACATGAACAGAAAAGTACAAATATGCCCTTCGGGCTACAATGACAAAATACTTCCCATAAGGATAAAAATGGAAAACAACAAAACTAAATAAAACATCAAGCAAACAACAATAGATAAAACATAAAGCGTCAAAAGTAAAGATGCTGAATCGGAGCCATCGATCTATGATTCCGTCGCCGGTACACGTGTCTGAATCTCTGAGCGATGTCCTCATCATTCTCCCCAGGTGGGAGAAAACTCGACCCCGTCGAGTCAGCATCTCTAGAACTCTCATACCACTTTAATAGATCAGGATCCAATCGCTGCAGCTCCTCGCGGTCAATCCATGTATTCTTCGTTTCTGGTTTCCCTGTCCATTGAACTAGGTACCTCCGCCGGCCACCATCTCTAGTGGAAATAATCTCATCCCCAAGTATAGCTTCAACCTTCTATGTGGGGAGGTGGATAGGGATGTTTGGGAGTGGGGGTAAGCTAGGGTTCTCACCAGGTGGGTTCAAACAAGGCTCTTTATTTAGTGGATTAGAAGGGTTAAACTCAGGACCCTCAAAGGCTACCATATCTTCAATGTTAAACGTAGGATTAATGTTAAGACCTTCAGGAAGGTCTAGCAGATAGGCATTACTATTTATTTTTGATGTTATTTTGAATGGTCATGCACTCCTTGCATGTAACTTTTTAACGGTCCCTGGTGGAAATCGCTCCGGACTGATCCTAACCATTAGAAAGTCTCCAATTTCAAATTCTTTGAATCCTTTCTTGAGATATGCATGCAGTTTATAATTAGCATTGTTTTGCTCATTTTTTTGTTAATTTCCCTATGCAACTCTTGGAGATGGGATGCAAATGCAGATGCAGACTCAGTTTGTTCTATGCTTATGACTCATAGGGATTAGATCTATCAGTTGCCTAGGTTGGTATCCATACACAATTTCGACGGGACTTAGACCTGTGGTTCGATTGATAGAATTGTTGTAGGCAAACTCAGCTAAAGGCAATTTGGAAACCCAATCCCGTGTGTTCTCTCCTACCAAGGTCCTTAACAGATTTCCTAGGCTCCTATTTACAACCTCAGTCTGTCCATCAGTCTAGAGATGGAAAGCAGTAGAAAATTGAAGTTTGGTCCCCATCTTGTGCCATAAGGTTTTCCAGAATTAGCTCGTAAATTTAACGTCTCGGTCTGACACAATAGTTTTGGGTAGCCCATGGAGTCTAACAATTTTGTCAAAATACAGTTTGACTATCCTAGAAGCATCGAAAGTTTTGGAGCATGGGAGGAAGTGAGCCATCTTAGAGAATCGGTCAACTACCACACACACAGAGTCATGCTTTCTCATAGTTTTGGGTAACCCTAACACAAAGTCCATGCTAACATCCTGCCAAGGTTGGTTAGGTACAGGGAGTGATGTGTAAAGGATGGTGTTTTGCTTCCTTTGTTTGGCCAACGGACAAGTGTGACACCTCTTTACTAATCTGGCTAACGTCCCTTTTAAGACTCGGCCAATAAAATCTATTTTCAACCGTAGTGATTGTTTTGGTTTGACCGAAGTGATCCGCTAAACCACCAGCATGTAATTCCCAAACAAGAAATTCACGAAGAGACGTTTTAGGAATATAGAGTCTTCGAGATTTAAACAAATATCCATCTTTCAACATGAAATCATTTATAATCCGTTCACCTCCAGTTGCCAATGCAGAATATGTTTCTTTAAAATCAGGGCAGTTTAAGTAGTCTTCCTTAAGTTGCTCGAAACCTATCACTTCAGTCCTCATTTCACGAGTAAATATCATCCGGCGGCTTAAGGCATTAACAGCCTTATTCTCAGATCCTGCTTTATGTCTAATGGTATATGTGTACTCTTGCAGGAATTCGACCCACCTCCAGTGTCGGGCATTAAGTTTCTTTTGAGAATTTATATATCGTAACGCTTCATGATCCGAGAAGATGATAAATTCTTGGGAAGTAGGTAATGTCTCCAATATCTAAGGGACTGAATGATGACGTAAAATTCTTTATCATAGGTAGAGTATCGTTGCCTAATGTCATTTAACTTTTCACTAAAGTAGGCACTAAAGTAGGCAACCGGGTGTCCTTCTTGGGATAATACTCCTCCTATGCCTATGCCAGATGCATCACATGTCTCTTCAAAAACTTTAGAAAAATCTGGTAGTCGCATGACTGGTGCCTTCACCTTTTTCCTCTTTATTTCCTTGAAAATCTTAGAGGCAGACACTGTCCAGTGAAATTCTCCTTTCTTCAAACAGTCAGTTATTGGCCCCAGTATAGTGCTAAATTATTTGATAAATCTTTTGTAAAATGTGGTCAGTCCATGAAAACTTCTAACATCTCTAATATTCTTGGTTTCAGGTCATTCATTGATTGCTCTTACTTTTTCAGGGTCAATAGAAATGCCTTGAGAAGATATAATGAATTCCAAAAAGATTACGTGATCGGTGAGGAAAATGCATTTCTTGGGATTGGCAAACATTTGATCTCTCCTCAGGACTTCACAGACTTGCCTTAAATGGCTCAAGTGTTGATCTACCGAGTTACTATAAATCAGAATATCATCAAAGTAGACCACTATAAATTTCTCTAGGAAAGGTTTGAGGATATGGGTCATCACTCTCATGAACGTACTCGAAGCATTGCTAAGGCCAAAAGGCATCACAGTCCACTCGTATAAATCATCTTTGATTTTGAACGCGGTCTTCCATTCATCCCCGGGCGGATCCTAATTTGATGATAACCACTTTTAAGATCAATCTTGGCTCCAGTCATCATATCTAGCATGTCATCTAATCGAGGGATTGAGAAGCAATACTTGACCGTGATTTTGTTAATAGCACGGCTATCAACACACATTCTCCACGACCCATCATTCTTAGGGGTAAGAAGGGCGGGAACAACACACGGGCTAAGACTCTCCTTAATGAATCCACATTGTAACAACTCATCCACTTGCTTCTTGAGCTCCTCATGCTCAGCAGGGTTTATTCGGTAATGGGGCAGATTTGGCAACGATGCTCTGGGCACAAGGTCAATAGCGTGTTGAATGTCCCTTAAAGGTGGCAGTTGGTAGGACAGATCTTCTGGGAAGACGTCAGAGAAAGTTTCCAAGAGGGGTCTTACTTCCTCAGGGACAGGCTCTTCTTGGGTTACACTCACCTCCCGAGCTACCAATGCGTAGAGAGGGGCACCTGATTCTAGTTCCGTACCCAAGTCTTTAGCAGTTAATAAGTTCAAGCCCGTGCTGGGTTTAAGGGAGTTGGGTTTGACGTCCTCCTTGGTAGACTTAGGCTGGGTGGGTAGGAGTTTGATTTTCTTGCCCTCGTGCTCAAACACGCAGGTGTTTGATCGACCATAGATGTGTACATCATTATCGAATTGCCAGGGGTGACCAAGGATTATTTGGCCTACATCTATGGTCAACACATCACACCAGATTTTTTCTTTATATCCAATGAATTCAATAGGAATGAAACTCCTATCTTTCACCTCTAAGGTGTTCGAGTTGATCCAGGCGATTTTGTAGGGGTTTGGGTGTGGTGTGGTTTTCAAGTGAAGTTTAGAAATCATTACAGATGACACGGCGTTAATACAACTTCCACTGTCTATTATGACTTTGCAATTTTTATTCTCCATCTTGGTGAAAGTATAGAAGATCGAAGTTCTTCGCCAGTCATCGCTAGGCTTAGGCTGTGAGAAGGCACACCTAACGACTTACAGGTCTAAGTGATCCATCTTTTGGAGGCAGTGGATCATGGCAGTATCTTCATCGTGGAAAAATTCTTCGTCGTCATCGATATGATGAACTAGTTCGGCGTTCGGTTCATCCTCTTCCTCCGTGACTTCTTCAATTATTGTGACCTTAAACGGGCTGGAACATTGGGAGGCAATGTGTCCGTACCCATGGCATCTAAAACACTTAGTGCCTGCAGGGGTTTTAGGTGTCTCCCGTTCAGGTGCTTTACCTTTATAGTCCGGACGAGGTTGGGTTTGGCCAGGGGAAGGTCGACTAGTCGGGAGTCCAGTGGGTTTGTTGTAAGGTTGGCTAGAGGAGGATTTGAACGGGTTAGGACGAGAGTCTTGGGTCCTAGAGGCATGGCTCCTAGATTATTCTAAGTCTAGTACAAGACTACAGACAACTTCAAAAGTATTCACTCATATGGCAAAAAGTTCATTCATAAGATCTTCTCTCAGTCCAGCTCTAAACATCGACAAAAGTTGGGCAGAGGTGGTGGTCTCTTCTCCATTACAACGAATCATGAAGTCATCAAAGGCCGAGATGTATTCCTTAACGGGCTTGCTACCTTGGGTTAATCTATTCCAACGATCCAAAAGTCTAGGATAGTATGAAGGAGGGAGGTATTTTCGCTTCAACTGTTGCTTCATCGTTCCCCAGTCAGTTACAGGGTATTCTCCTCGTGTTTCCCGTATGTGTTCTACGTTAGTCTCTACCAGTCAACTTCATCTCAGAAAATCGTACCTTTTTCTCTTCCGAAATATTGTACCACTTGAAACAACTATCCATCCCTTTGAGCCAATTGAGAAAAACTTGGGGATCTGACGTACCATCAAAGGACGGGGCATCTATCTTAATATTCATAAGAAGTTGGGTGTCGTTGTCTCTCCAAGGTGTGTCACATCCTACTAGTTCGTGATTGGGTCGGTAGTGGTCTCTAGGAGGTCCGTATTCAGTACGGTTGTCATCGCCATAAGGAGAGTGGGGTCTAGAGGGGGTGTAGATGGCTGGGTTTCCTATCTTTTCGATGTTGTCAAGTCTATCCCCCGTTTGACGTCTAAATTCAGCCAAGTCCGTTTGGGTGTTCCTAATCTGCTGTATAACCGTTCCCAGTTGGCCCACAATTAGGTCTAAGGTTGCTTGAATGTGTTCCGGATCTATGGTTGGGTGCTGGGGGACACTAGGGAAGGCTAAGGGCCGAAGGGCAGCACCTAGATACTTTACAATTATACTCCTAAAGGCTCCAAATAGTGCAGTAATTAATAGGACAGCAAGGTTCAGCAATTGTTTAAATTGTCTAGGTGTTTTGGAAAGGTCAGAAGGTGTGTACAGCACCTAAACAATGACTTTAAGTCCACTATAAGATGTCTAAACGTTGCTGGAACAGTGAGGACAACAGCTAAAGTGGAAGGTGTAGTTGCTCTAAGAACTCAGAATCGCTAAGGGTTTAACGACAACACTAATACACTAGCTAAAATGACTTAAACTCTTCTAAATGCGTGCAGGAATTGCAGGGAAAGCAGTGAAAACAGTGACTAAAATGGAAATACACGATGGTATGCATGCCAAATTTAAGTTATAACGAAAAGCTAGACCCTAGGATGTTTTTCTAAAACATGTCATGCATGCCTACCATGCTCTGATACCAAATATGATGTGATACAAACATGCGAAGAGTTGCTTTGGAATTGTAACAATAAAGATTGAATACAAACTTCGCTAATTAGTAACTCATGCTTCAATCAAAATAAATTCTTAGAACTTTTCCATTGAAAGATTAAGTATATGTAAGCCGTTACAAGAGGTTAGCCAGATAGTTGCAAGAACAAAAAAAAAAAAAAAAATAGTAGTTCTAACAGCGAGCAACTAGAAATCCACAGCGTAACATCAAGACATGGTCACTTAGAGTTCCTACTCACTCAATCACTCTTAGGCTTAATGGTTGAAGATGAAGCATACGATGAGAGAAATTGCCACTAGGAAGATAGTACCGAAGGTCTTTGTTGATGGAGACGTAGCCACGGACGGAGGAGTAGATCTCGCAACGAGAAGCCAAGGCGTCTTAGGCTTTTGAAGATCGATCATATGTGCTAAGCAATAGAGGATGCGCTTGACGTATCTTTCCACCGTCTTGCCGTATTCCCAATCGGGGTCATAGAAAGGAGAGAGAAGAACGTCAATCTCCCCGCGATCGTTGTAAGTGAACCCGTGATCAACCTTGGGATCGGCCATCCGACATTGAAGAGGAGGTGAGAGGACGTCGTCTTCTTCTCTTGGCTTCAAAACTTCCCAAGGGAAAGAGCAAGAAGAGGGCGGCCAAGGTGGAGAAGGGGAAGAGGGGAAGGGGATCGGCTAAGGAGGGAGAATTAGGTTTGGGCCAAGAGAGGAATAGAGCTTTTAATCCAAACATGAAATTAATTCGAGGTTTTGAGTAAATTTGGAGGGGAATCTAATTTGAAATTAATTTCAAATTTCAAATGGGGTCTAGGGGAGTTAATGAGCAATGAATGGGATCCCATCAAGGGGGGTCGGCGGTATTGAGAGAGAGAGAGAGGAGATTGGGGAAGGATTTAGGGAGTTTCCAAATGAAGAATTGTAAATTAGGAAAGCTATTAGTAGATCCAATCTATTTTAAATTTAAATTGGAGTCATGAATAAAACTTTCCTAAATAGGAATTGCAAAATTGGAAAGATTTTGAAATTTAAAATTTTGAATTTTAAATTGATTCAAAATTTTCCTCTCATGCCTAACTAAACTTGGAAAGTATTATGATGATTGAAATCATCATCATGATGGGAAATTGGGAGTGGAGGGGGCGATGGCAAGGGGAAGGGGGGCGGGTTGATGTTTTGGTTGGTGGATGGAGTTGAGTGGTGGAGCTAGCGGATGAAGTGGGTGGAAGGGGGGGGGGGGGGGGGGGTTGAGCCACTGGTGGAGGGAAGGTTGGAAGAGGCTGGCGATTGACTTGGGGAAGGAAGATAAAAGAACAAGCAATAAGATAACGTAAACTAACCACGAGCCGTGGACTCTTCCAATGATTGGTGGGCCTTGCACTTGCTCACCTTGAGCTCACTCTCCATTCTCTCTAGCTCTCATGCAAGAAGAAGAAGAAGCAAAGAAAATTCTATTAATTCATCATCAAACTTTTACAACACAATGGGCCACTATATATAGGCCATTTCACATGAACAGAAAAGTACAAATATGCCCTCCGGGCTACAATGACAAAATACTTCACATAAGGGTAAAAATGGAAAACAACAAAACTAAATAAAACATCAAGCAAATGACAATAGATAAAACATAAAGTGTCAAAAGTAAAGATGATGAATCATAGCCGTCGATCTATGATTCCGTCGCCGGTACACGTGTCTGAATCTCTGAGCGATGTCCTCATCAAGAAGAGGAAGAAGATTGAGAGATTTTGAACTCCATTGAATAAGGCGATGGAGAAAGCTGCTTATTATGATGATGACGCCAATGAAGACCCTCCTGAGTGATGAATGTACTAAGGATTTTTTATTACTTTTTATATTGTTAATTTGATGATTGGAACTTTTGAAGTTGTCATTTTAGATGGTAAGAGTGAGGGAAGAAGAACTTATTTAATGTCTTACATTGATTTGATATATTATGCTACTTTTATTTGCTATCTTATATTATTTTACTTTTCTGCCGTTTACATTACACTCCTGGTTTGTGCAATTTGTTATTTGATACTTTGCAGTTTGTGTGATTTGTTATTTGATATTTACTTAAATTCCTTACTTCTTACTGCCTTAAATATTAATATATTATTTTGTATTATATTAATTGATTTTGATGCTAATATATTACTTCTTACATTCTTTTTAACTTTATATAAGTTTTTAATTGCGACGCTTACTCACCTCATGGAAGAAAAACACAACAATACACAATTATGCAATTTTAAGCCTTGCAAGAAATTAAATGTTTTAGATTTCCCGCTCCAATATTCAGCTGTTGTTCTTTGTCCTGCTCGTTCTTCCTGCAACAAGAGGATGGAACTTACCAGTATTGTTGCCATATGAAAGTTGTCTCTTGCCACTTGATGCTATAGTTGGCCTGTTGGACTTCTAGAATCAGTTGTAATTTCCTCTTGTGCTTTTTGGAGAACTTAGTGTAGCTGCACAGCAAGTTGCCACCATTTGGGACAATCTGGACAGCCACAGACCACCCCTTTTTAGCTGTTGAAATCAGAAGCAAATCCAAGGAAAGATCATAGAAGAAGGTGATGTAGGCAAAATTTCAAATTTTCCTCTTATTGGGCGTTTATTTGTGGGCTGTTTTTTCTTCTGTTGGGCTTGGCCCATTTGCCCTTGGCTGCTTGGTGTTTGGAGTTCTCAGCTGATGGTTTTTTAGCTGGCATTGCCTCTCCTTTGTGGTTGTTCGACTGCTGGCTGCTTGGTTCCTGAGCCTGCCGTGCCCTTTTTCCTTGGTTTCTGTTGGGGTTCTTGGCTGTTCCAATTATGGCTGGCTGTTGGGCTGCTTGTCTGTTCGGTTCTTGGGCTGGTCGTGCCTTTTTTCCTTGGTTTTTCCCTCTGTTTTGGTTGGCTGATTTGGGCGACTTCTTTAGGTGTATGTTGGTTTTCTTTTCCTATTTAAGGGGCTGTTTGCTGCTGTTTTGAGAGTTTTTTGGTGATGAAAATGAGTGGAATGTAAAAACTTGCGGGTTTTTAATAGCTTGCGAGCTATTGTCTCCTTTCCTCTTCTCCTCTTATAATTTGTCTTAGACTTCTAACATCTTTCTTCTATTCATGGTTCCCGCCTCATTTGTATTATTCTTCTTAAAATTACTATAAGTTGTGTGAAAACCCGAAAAATGCAGTTTTAGACCTCGCACGCTTTTTAAAGTGCCGCGATGAGTTTTAAGTGAAAATCTCAAGGTTGTCGGATTTCAACGAAATTAATTTTAGAAAATCTTACGCAAAATTCTGATTAAATTGATATATAGGACTTATAGTTAATTTGGATTATCCTAAGAGATAAAAATTTTAGAAGTTTCATAATACCGATTTTACCCCTAATCAAATGAACTACCAAAATTATTTAAGTGAGGGCAATAGAGTCAATTTCAAATCCTCTTTTCTTCTTAAATAAGTAAACCGAACCATTTTTCCCTCATCCCCATTCGCGTGATATGGCCGAAACCGAGAGGAGAGGGGCGGACAAGGGGCGGACGGCGGGTTTCCGCGAGGCTCTCCGGCGGCGATCTTCCGGCAAAAGTTTTAGGTCAAATTGAAGAGGACGACGAGAGGAACACTCAGGTACGATTATTTTAGAACGAAACCTTCTAGATCTCTAGTATTTTGGAAAAGAAAAATTTTAGGGTTTTTCTAAATTCTCTTTTTTCTTCCAAATTTCTTTTAGGAATGAATAGTGAAGGATTAGGAGAACTTTTTAACGGTGATAATAAAATCTTTGGAGGATTTTTTGGAGATTTAAAAATTAGGGTTTTTCTCTTTAATTGGAATGTTTGGAAGTATCTTTGTAAATATGGTTTCTAAGGGTTCTAAGAGGACTTCTATGGGTATAAATTGAATTTTTTGCACAAAATGATATTTCTCTATTTTTTAATATTAATAAATCCGAAAATAATTATCTTAATGTTAATTAAAGTTTAGGTTAATAATAGATTAAAGATTTATGTTAATGACATTCATTTATGTTAATGACATTGATTTATAATAATGATATTCATGTCATTTGATAAGAAGGAATTAAGATTTAATGTTTATTTATGTTAATGGTTTATTTATATTAATGATTAGGAATTAAGGTTAATGTTGGGTAAGGAGAATTTTGATAAATGATTAAGCAAATTAAATACATATGTTTGTAATTATGAAAATGAGAGCGAGTGAGTGAGAGAAAGAGAGTACTAGCGTAGTTTAAAAAGAGAAGGAGAATTTTGTTTTAAGTTTAGTTTGTAGATTCTAAAATGAAAAATTGATACTTATAGGTGATTAATCGTGATGACATCGAAGAAAGGACTGGCAAGAGAAATCAATTTCCAAACTTCTGTAAGTATGCATAGTTCTTTAATTACAGTAATATCTCTTGTTTTCTCACATGTTTATGATTTGATAGCCCCAATCATGCTTCTTAACTCTCACCAAATGAATGATCATACAATTACATATACATTTTATGGCATTATATTATAAGTTTATATGTTATATGAAATAAGATGAAAAGATATGATACGATATGAATGTTATTTGAATGCTTGTATGTGTATGCTGAAAGGATGGAGTTCACCCCCTTATGGTACTAGCTTGGGACGCTGTACTCGTGCACGATAAAATGGTAAAAGATATGGAAAAGGAAAATGGAAAAAGAGTACCTTTATGGTACAGACGGTGACTCCTGTGACGGTTGTATTATATACGAAAAGTGAAAGTTAAATATATTGATATGAATATGGAAAGGAAAATGAAAGATATGGTTTATGATATGATATGTTTAATGTTATGTTAGTATGAAATCATTTTTATGTTATGTTCATATGAAATTGACATCCAGCATATTACACAGTTGCCTTGTTTACTGTAGTTTAGAATTGTGTATTACTTACTGAGTTTTAGCTTAATGTTAGTGGTTAACATTTTCAGGTAAGTTTAAGTTAATCAAAGATGAGTAGAAGGGGTGGAAATGTTTATCGTCGTAGAGAAGCTCCAGAAGAAAGGTAATTATGAATTTGTTTGAGTTTTATGTTAATTGAGTTTTCAAATTGATGTTTTAGAGGCTCTTTCAATTATTATGGAGATAGTTTTAGTGATTAGATAATTTAACCTATCGTCTGACCTTTGTTCCCGCCTCGCCTGCGCGAGCTCACCGGGTCGGGTCGTGACAAAAGTGGTATCAGAGCAAAGGTTTAGGAATATTGATTAACATGAAAGAGCCAATAGGACGATTCAATTGGTTAAAGAAGGTATATGGTATGTGTGTTATAGATGTCTAATTCTATTTCATCGGTTATATCTCAAAGCTATGGATCCTGAGCAGAATGCCACTGATGGCATTAATATGGAGGAAGGGAGAGAGCTACCAGAGGTAGCAGAACTTCAGAGGAACATCACTATGCAGTCATTCGCTCAAATGATGGAAGCGATGACTCAGATGATTAGGACTTCTCAAAATCAGGGCAGTGGTAGTGGAAGTGGAGGCCGACCTATGGATAAGAGCCTGAAGCTGTTTCAGGATATGAAGCCTCCACTATTCTCAAGTGGTGGACCTATAGAGGCTGAGGACTGGCTAATGCGGATTGAGAAGATACTGGAGGGCATGTCTTGCCCAGAGGACAGGAGAGTTACACTGGCTGCTTATGCATTTTATGACGAGGCTGAGAGGTGGTGGAGGAGTCAGTTAGAAGAAATCTTTGGAGGAAGACAAAACAGCCAAGTTTCCTGGGAGGAGTTTGTAAAGGCATTCAGAGATTGGTATGTGCCTGCGACAGCCAGGAGACATATGCAGAATAAGTTCAACAGATTGGTTCAGAGAGATCGTTCTGTTACTCAGTATGAGGCTGAGTTCACTAAACTTTCCAGGTATGCCCCTCACCTGATTCTCAATGCTGAAGAGAAGTGTCACCGCTTCCTGAATGAATTAAAGGACATAATAAGACAGCCTCTTGTACCTTTTGGAATTGAAGATTATCCCACTTTGGTGGAAAGAGCCAGAAGGATCGAGATGGATATGCAGGCAACTCAGAGGAGAAGGGACCAACATAAAAGGAAGAGTTTTGATGAGGATGTACAAAATAATCAAACAGGAGGATCAGATGAGAAGAAGTCCAAGTTTAGTTCTAGTGGAGGCAGTGGTACAACTGTAAGCAAAGTCACGGAATCTTATGCTAAGTGTGGAAGATTACATAAGGGTGAATGTCTGATTGATTCCAACACTTGCTATTGGTGTCATCAGTCTGGACACATAGCAAAATTTTGTCCTTCTTTGGCTCAGAAGACTTCAGGAGAAATGAGATCAGTTGAAGCACCTTCACAGAAGAATTATGGGAAACCCAAGATGATAGAACCATCAGTTGCAGGTTCAGTACAAAATCAATCCAGGCAGAATGTCAGACCACGAGTTTACACTTTGACTCAGCAAGAGCCCGATGGATCCGTAGACGCTGGCAATGACAATTGAGATGGCTTTATAGTTTATTTTCAGTAACTTGTAATGATAAACCTGATGTTTGTTGTTTTGGATTTAGTAGTTTATCTTGTTATGTTATGTTGGATATTTTGGAGTTGATCAGACTATTTTGTTATGATATTTCAAATGTTTAGTTTGTTATGTTCCAATGTTGAGGTTTATGTTAATGAAATGGAAGCTGTTGGGTTATTTTGCAACTAGAAGTTGTGAAAATTTCGGGGACGAAATTTTTATTAGGAGGGAAGATTGTGAAAACCCGAAAAATGCAGTTTTAGACCTCGCACGCTTTTTAAAGTGCTGCGATGAGTTTTAAGTGAAAATCTCAAGGTTGTCGGATTTCAACGAAATTAATTTTAGAAAATCTTACGCAAAATTCTGACTAAATTGATATATAGGACTTATAGTTAATTTGGATTATCCTAAGAGATAAAATTTTTAGAAGTTTCATAATACCGATTTTACCCCTAATCAAATGAACTACCAAAATTATTTAAGTGAGGGCAATAAAGTCATTTGCAAATCCCCTTTTCTTCTTAAATAAGTAAACCGAACCATTTTTCCCTCATCCCCATTCGCGTGATATGGCCGAAACCGAGAGGAGAGGGGCGGACGGCGGGTTTCCGCGAGGCTCTCCGGCGGCGATCTTCCGGCAAAAGTTTTAGGTCAAATTGAAAAGGACGACGAGAGGAACACTCAGGTACGATTATTTTAGAACGAAACCTTCTAGATCTCTAGTATTTTGGAAAAGAAAAATTTTAGGGTTTTTCTAAATTCTCTTTTTTCTTCCAAATTTCTTTTAGGAATGAATAGTGAAGGATTAGGAGAACTTTTTAACGGTGATAATGATCTTTGGAGGAATTTTTGGAGATTTAAAAATTAGGGTTTTTCTCTTTAATTGGAATGTTTGGAAGTATCTTTGTAAATATGGTTTCTAAGGGTTCTAAGAGGACTTCTAAGGGTATAAATTGAATTTTTCGCACAAAATGATATTTCTCTATTTTTTAATATTAATAAATCCGAAAATTATTATCTTAATGTTAATTAAAGTTTAGGTTAATAATAGATTAAAGATTTATGTTAATGACATTCGTTTATGTTAATGACATTGATTTATAATAATGATATTCATGTCATTTGATAAGAAGGAATTAAGATTTAATGTTTATTTATGTTAATGGTTTATTTATATTAATGATTAGGAATTAAGGTTAATGTTGGGTAAGGAGAATTTTGATAAATGATTAAGCAAATTAAATACATATGTTTGTAATTATGAAAATGAGAGCGAGTGAGTGAGAGAAAGAGAGTACTAGAGTAGTTTAAAAAGAGAAGGAGAATTTTGTTTTAAGTTTAGTTTGTAGATTCTAAAATGAAAAATTGATACTTATAGGTGATTAATCGTGGTGACATCGAAGAAAGGACTGGCAAGAGAAATCAATTTCCAAACTTCTGTAAGTATGCATAATTCTTTAATTACAGTAATATCTCTTGTTTTCTCACATGTTTATGATTTGATAGCCCCAATCATGCTTCTTAACTCTCACCAAATGAATGATCATACAATTACATATACATTTTATGGCATTATATTATAAGTTTATATGTTATATGAAATAAGATGAAAAGATATGATACGATATGAATGTTATTTGAATGCTTGTATGTGTATGCTGAAAGGATGGAGTTCACCCCCTTATGGTACTAGCTGGGGACGCTGTACTCGTGCACGATAATTAACATTATGTGTATGACATGCGCGAGCTCACCGGGCCGGTTCGTGACAAGTTGTATGGTGTCATGTTTAGTATTTAAGTTTAAGGAAGTCAAGTCTACTTTAATTTGCAATTGTTGTGTCTTTGTTTATCAATGTTAAGAAAGGAAGTTTTTTTAGTTTTCAAAATTTTTTGTTGCATTAATTTGGTATAAGAGCTTTATGTTTTGAGTCTTCCTTTCTATTTAAAAAAATTAAGAAAAAAAATAGAGAGTCAAAACAGTTAACAAGCCAAAGTTCACTTCAAAAGGAAGATCTACGTCAGAAATAACGCATTCGGAACATCAAGAAAGCACTTTCATTCAACCTAAGTTTGCAATGTCATCATCCTGATATTTTCCAACGTGTACCGAGGCATTCTCATCAGGAGATGAGATTTCTCCACCAAGGGAGAATTGATGTAGGCAAAATTTCAAATTTTCCTCTTATTGGGCATTTGTTTGTGGGTTGTTTTTTCTTCTATTGTGCTTGGCCCATTTTCCCTTGGCTGCTTGGTGTTTGGAGTTCTCAGCTGATATTTTTTGGTTGGCCGTGCCTCTCCTTTGTGGCTGTTCAATTGCTGGCTGCTTGGTTCCTGAGTCTGTCGTGCCCTTTTTCCTTGGTTTCTATTGGGGTTCTTGGCTGTTCCTATTCTGGTTGGCTGATGGGCTGCTTGTTTGTTCGGTTCTTGGGCTGGCCGTGCCTTTTTTCCTTGGGTTTTCCCTCTGTTTTTGGGCGGCTGCTTTAGGCCTATTTAAGGGTCTGTTTGCTGCTGTTTTTGAGAGTTTTTTGGAGTAGAAAATGAGTGGAATGTAAAAACCTGCGGGTTTGTAATAGCTTGCGATCTATTGTCTCCTTTCCCCTTCTCTTCTTATAATTCGTCTTGGACCTCTAACGTCTTTCTTCTATCCACGGTTTCCACCTCATTTGTATCATTCTTCTCAAAATTACTATAAGTTGTATGGTGTCATGTTTAGTATTTAAGTTTAAGGAAGTCAA
Source organism: Dendrobium huoshanense (assembly GCA_016618105.1). NCBI lineage: Eukaryota > Viridiplantae > Streptophyta > Magnoliopsida > Asparagales > Orchidaceae > Dendrobium > Dendrobium huoshanense. The sequence goes on along the minus strand of CM028347.1, from coordinate 429,006 downwards.
GTCTACTTTAATTTGCAATCGTAGTGTCTTTGTTTATCAATGTTAAAAAAGGAAGTCTTTTCAGTTTTGCAAATCTTTTTGTTGCATCAGAAGGTCTAAGACTTGAGATTGATGGAGGAATCCAGACTCCATTATGATCATTCTTCCTTTCTACTCTCCACTAGATTTGCGAAATCCACCCTAACAGCAGAGAAATTGTTCCCAAACTTGGATAAAACTTGAAAACTTATTCAAAAAAGGTTATTTTCCTAACATAACAATGGGACATTTATGGGAAAGCACCTATTAACTGTTAGATCACATAATTATTTAACTGCTCCTAAGGAATTAAGAGGGAAAGGCCCTCCAAGTAAATGGAGTAATTTTTATTAATAGAAATGATCCTCCTATCTTTAATTTTGTCAACTATGCTACAAATTTTTAAAATGTAGATTGATGCTATAAGGATTAGTATTTTATGTTCTGATCCAAAGTTTTGTCATGTCTTTATTATTATTATTATTTTCAAATGCAAAGAGAATATTAAATTGAAATTATGAGCTTTCATTGCATGTGGATGCTAATTAAGTATAGTGGAGATATTCTTTCCCCCTTCTACACAGCTTTTTATATGAAATGTTAGGGGTTGTGGATACTGTTGATTCTTTTATACATTCACAGGTTGTCAAGCCATTTGCTAAGAGTTTTGGATGACATTTAAATCTATTTGATTTATATTCATTACTTATTTTCACATGTAATCATGGTTATTTCCTTACCTCCACTTGCTTCTGATTTGGTTAGGTATAACAAAGTGACAAATTAATAATACTTGTGAATCAATTTACAATTTGGTATAACTTTCATTTTTGTCTATGAATTCCATTTTCTTTCATAATAGATTCTATAGCTTCTATCACTGAAATTAGTTGATTGCGTGCTTTTGAAGAACAAAGCTAACCTAGCTTGTAAACATGATGGAGGTGGAAGGATAAAAGAGATACGGATAAAGGAGGAACTAAGCTGACACAATTTGGATTAGAAGAGAATGCTCGAATAGGCCTTAAGAATGATTTCTTAAATCTGATAGCAATTGTTAATGAATTAATCAATGATGGATCCTTATCAAGGAGAAACTAAGTTTTTTTGAATGCTTTTTGTGGTCAAATCATGGATCCTTATTTATACAAATAGGGATGCAAACTATAGTTAAAGATTTTTAAATCAAATTTAAACTTATCTACAATTAAATCTAATACTACGAAATCTTTAAAAATTAAGTATAATATTATTCAAAATGATAATTTAATCTAATAAATTAATTATACTAAAAAAATACATACGACTAAAAATAAATATTAGTTTTTAATAAGGCTTTTAAATCGGTTCGATTTAGCCTATTTGTATCTCACCTCATCTTTTAACTGGCCTATAAAAATTGATTTTTTAAGCTAAATTAGTTGAATTGAATACATCATTTGACCCGATTAACAAAGAACTATCTCTTCAACCATTTTCGGGAGGCCGCCATGGTGGAGGTGACACAATTGGATCATCTGATGGAAGAAGTAGGGGTGTCAATTTGGGTCAACGGGTCGGGTTGAACCCGACTTGACCCGACCTTAAACTGGTCAACTCGAATCTGACCCGTTCGTCAACCCAGACCCGACCCGCGCAGGTTCCCGGGTTGACCCGACCCGACCCGTGACCTGTGTTGAACTGTCGCGGACAGGCGAACTTGGGCGACGTCGACGTCCTCGAGCGACCGCGGAGTCGCGGCGCGTGGCGTGGGTTACGGCGTGAGTGCGTGACGCCTTGACCGCGGGTGCGACCGTGCGAGACCAGTCGCTAGCGTGCGTGGAGGAGGCGGGGCGAACCGGCGAAGCTCCAACGCGAGATAGGGTCGGAAACCGGGTTAGGTCAGGCTGATCCGGGTTAAACGGGTCGACCCGCGGGTTGTTGGGTCAACCCGAACCCAACCCGTTTTTCTAAACGGATCAGAAATTCGAACCCGGACCCGACCCGTTTAACAAACGAGTTGACCCGAACCCGAATTTTTTAGGTCGGGTTTTCGGGTCGTGTCAGAAATTGACACCCCTAGGAAGAAGTTGAAGTAGTACATGTGGATTTGGAGACCTGGTTGTTTGTTTGGACTAAACTTTATTCATCTATGAAATTTTCACAATTTGTAACACTAATAAACTAGGAGAAGATGGTGATAGTAGCAACCAAAGCTTAATCACTATTAGGTGTGGTTGAAGCAAATTGTAATTATCAAAAGTTGTGTATGTCTCCTAAGATAGTGGTAAGCAAATTGCAGCAATAATTATTTTAGGAACTTGGAGAAGATAAATATTATCTTCTTGCTTATGCAATTTATGACATAGAAGCTCAAACTTACTCTCTGTGTATGTCTTAAGATGCAAACTCAAGCACAACAATGATTTTAACATGGTTTTAAAAACCGTTTGAGGCGGACGCCTCGAGGTGCAACTCGTATCGAGGTGTGGCTTGGGTAGTTCGAGGCGTATACCTCAAGGCCTAACGTGTCAAGGCGGTTCGAGGCGCTGCCTCAATTTATTTATTTATTTATTTTTTGGCAAAGTCGTGCGTGAGTCGAGCACACTTATTATAATTAGGGCTTCTTCTGTTTTGAAGCATTTCCACATTTGTAAGACTCTCTCATTCTCATTCTCTCTTGCTTCTTCGTGCACACTGCTTCGACCTCGCTCTTTCATTCTGCTTCCCCTTCATGTACGCTGCTTCGATCTCTCCTGCCTTAACTACTTCGGTCTCGCCTACCTCGACTGCTTTGACCTCGCCCGCTTCGTGTCAGGACACGTTCTTCCTAGCAAACGGCCTTGTCTGTTTCGTTCAGGATGAGTTATTTTGAGCGAGAGTTAAACGATCAATCTTTCCTTTCAAGCCTGTGTAGAATTCGACTGCTTCGTGAGAAGTAGAATTTCGATAGTTTCGTAACTTTCAGCCTCGTCTGCTTCTTGTAGGGTTCAACTGCCCAACAGGTGCTTGCAGCGTTGTGTTTAATTTGATCTAACAGGAGCTCACAACGAAGGTATGGCACTTTCCTCACGTTCGACCTGTTTCACAACAAAGGTAAGCGGCTTGAATTCTAGCATCGACTCTTCTATTTTCTCTCTCAAAGAGGCATTTTCTTGATAAAATATTAATTAATTTTTTGTTAATGCATATTGGTAGCTCTCTCAAATGTTTGTTCCAATATTTATCTACTTTGCTTCATAGAGAGTCCTTTTTATCAAAAATGATGCTAAAGAATCAAAGATATTTGTAATATTTTCTTGGTCAAGTTTCCTTGGAATTGGAATGAAAGAAACATTTTCTTGGTCAATTTTGGACATGTGATGAGGATAAGAATATTTTGGTTGAAAAGGGGGGCAATGAAAAAGAATGTGATGTGGAAGATTATAAAGATAGAAAATGAGGCCATTTTAATTTATGATGATACATTTTGAGGATGCATAGTTTAGTTTTTAAATTTAAATATGAGATTTGAAAACAAACTCCCTCATTTTTAGTAAGTAATGTAGTTCATAGGGTCGGATTTCTTAATGCAACTTTATAATGTAATGAATGAAATTAACCACATGAATTCAAATTTACAATTTATAGATTATCAATTTAATTAAATATTCATCTCTTCTAATAAGAAAATAGAAAACAAGCAAAAAATCATGCAATTGATAATTTAATGGCATTTAATAAAATTTAACATAGACCTTCAAGTTCAAAGACAGTTATATAACAATTGAAAATCACATCAAAATTTTGAGCTTCAAGGATCATATAAAGATGGGAAAGCCTTGCACACCATTTGGAATGAAAGAAACACCTGATACTTCGTTTATATTTAGTTGAACATTTAATTTTGAGCTTCATTTGCTGAGATCTTCTTATGGAAATTAAATATATCAAAACATTAAGAAAATATAAACTTCAAACTTTTTAAACAGGTCTCCAAATCATTTTAGAGCTATAATTTTTTATTTTTATTGTTTTCTTTATATTACTTTTTCTTTATGGCCATCACTTTCATAAAAAAATAAATTTACTTGAGAATTGCTTAAATATTTCCATCATGCTTACATCTTAGCAATACACATAATTTTATAGTTAATGAATTATATGAAAAATAATGTAAGAGTATACAATGAAGAAATTTTTCCTATTACAATTTTACAATTAAGTGGTACTCTATATTTCTTAATTTTGCCATACATCAATGAAAAAATTTTCATTCTCGCTACAATTAGAATATCTATCACTGCCAAATTCATATCACATAGAAAGAAGTTTCTTCTAGTCCATGAATTTGATCCTATTTTATAAATCACAATTTCCTAATCCATCAAATCTACCGCAATAAGAGGAACTCTAATCTTGATAATATTTAATGTGATTAATACTTCATGTTTATCCCATTTTGATATCTATTGTTAAAATGTGGAATATTTGTCATTTTATAAGGTTACTATATCTTTCACAAGGTTACTATATCTTTCACCTGATTTATTAGTCTGCGATCTTAATGGATCTGTATTTTCTTGTGGGCTGAATTTGGTCTTTATGATGCTTCGCTTGACATTAGACATATGTTTGTATCTATGCATTTTTGAACATAGTCACAGGAGGAAAACAACCTATATTCCTATGAAGATCGGACTATGCGGTTTTTCCCCTCCTCTCCTAGAATTCCTCGAATGCGTGGACTTGGTTCAGGAGACAGTGGGCTAACGGATGATTCTGAAGATTCATTTCAAGAGCTATCTAATTGTTCTTATCAGCACTTTAACGTTCTTTGTAGTGGAGATAAGGATGGCTACATCTGCTTTAGTGCATTTGGAATTTTTCGGATGGGGAAAATTGTGAGTAGACAATTCAACTTTATAACAAATTATTTGGTTTCAGTTATTCTATAGTGGTTGATGCGGAGTTTATACTTATTGCTTCTTAGGTAGTCTTGAAATATAACTCAAGGAACATTATGCATTGTATTTTTATTCTATCTTTCAGTTTGATTCATGATTCTTTGAGTTCACATTGGCGTTGAACATTATATTTTCAGACGCTTCAATTTGTGGTTCTTTAAGGTATCCAGCAGTGCATGCGGCTAATTTTCTTCTGCATGATTACATGCCTCAGCATTGATACATATTAAAATCGTGGGGGTCTTCCAAAGCTAAATTGATATAGAATGATCCCTTGTAGCTTATATTTGTTAATATTTCTTTTTTTCAGTTTTCAGTATGCTATTCTTTGTCTTTAATTTTTTGTGGTGGAATGAAATAAGGAAAAACAACATATTGTTTTCCCTTTGTGTCGAGGTGTTTGTTATGATATTCTTGCCATCTATATCTGTTTTCTAAGTCATCTATAGCGTTTTTACCTTTTTTAGTGCCATTCAATGTGCGTAGTTTTCAAAATTTTAACTAGTGGGGTATTTGCAGTGCACATACTTAAAACTTGATCCTAAGTTTTTGTATTTTCAGCATAGATGAAATTATCCCATGTTTTTACCTTAAAGATTTTGTTCAAGTAGCCGAGAGCTCCATTGGATGCAGTATTTTTTTGTTGGATTTGTTAAGCATCACCTTTTGTGGATAAAAAGATTTGATGACTCAATAATATTTGCTAACAACAAACCCCATCAAAGAAAAAAAAAAAGAATAAAAAATCAAAGTATGACCATGTGCTTATCGACTTGTGAAGAATCCATTCTAGTATTAATAGGCCCTTCCATCTCAGCTATGTCTTCCTCTTGATTTTTCTTCACAAACAGTATCTTAAAATTTCGAAGTCCAATTCAAAAGACTTGGAGATTGCTTTTATCAGATGTTATGTTCTGACTCAATCTGATAGTTTGGAATGCCATGGTGGGAATAGACTATCGGGAAATAGTTTTTTTTTTATTCCTATTGACATTATGAACTTTCTTAATGCAACATCTTCCAATATCAAAGAACTACTAAATCAGACAACTTAGTTCATGATGTGAAACGTAAATGCCATTTACTTGCCTAGGTGGCAAGATTAATTAAATCCCAAATCAATTTGGGGAGAGAGAATGGAAATCTGAAATTAAATTTCAGATTAAGTGGAATTGGCGGGATGAATTTGAATTTAAACTCAAATTTAATGGGGAGAATTAAATTGGATGAGAGGAATTGTGGGAGGTAATTATGGAGGCTTAATGAGGGGGCCTATTAATGAGATAGTAGAGAGATTATGCCCAATGAGGGGGCCGACCACATAAGGAGGAGAGAGGGGTGAGTTTTGGAATAAGTGGGGACCACCAATTTAATTTCAGATTTTTACAAAAATCTGAAATAAATTTTCAGTTTTCTTAAGGAAAGAAACCTTTCATTTAGGAGGGAAATCAATTTAAGCAATTTTAATTTCAAATTTGAAATTAAAATCAACTAAATTGATGGCGTAAATTAAGGAGCTACTTTCAGAAACAATTAATGGCCCATAAAACATTGGAATTTCAAATTTTGAAATTCAAGGAGAGGGGAGCCGGCGGCTAGAGGAGGGAGGAAAGGGGCGGCCACGGTGTGGAAGGTGGCTGGCCGGCGGGAGGCAGTGGCCTGGAGGTCGGCGGCCTGAGCGGGCTGGGGGAGGGGCGGTGGAAGTGCTGGGTGGAAACGGGTGAAGGGATGGAGTTCAAGGAAGAATGCGATCCGGACGGATTCTCCTTGAATTCTCACACTAATTGATCGCAAAGAAAAATTGGAGGAAGGTCTAAAACTCACAAAGAGATCTAGTCTTCCAAAAACTCACTAAGAGATTTGGGAGAGGGATGCACTCACAAAGAGAACACAAAGTAGAGAACTCACTAAGAGATCTCAAAAGAAAAAGAACTCACTAAGAGATCTGAAAGATGGAACTCACAAAGAGAACGCAAAAAGCAAATTTTCATTAACAAATTTTCATCCCATTACATAAGAAAGGGCCTCTATATATAGGCCTAAGAAACTAAAACAAGACACATATGCCCCTAAGGCTTACATAGGACAACCCTCTTAAGTGAGGGTAAAAACGGAAAATTCATAATAAAAATTTAAAAATTACAAATAAAATATAAGATAACGTGGGACGATGACAGCCGTTGATCTTCAGCTCCTCGGATAGCCATGGATGGTTGGATGTCCGCATCATTCTCCCGGGGTGAAAAAGAGCTCTACTCAGTCGAGTCTGCACCCCAGGTAACCATGCTCTGATACCAAACTGATGTGAAACAATCTCATGCGAAAATGATTTGCTTAATGACGTTTGCACGCTTAGATGTAGAGGCAATAATAAGTAAGATCTTATGCGGAATTGAACGATAAGATAAATATTAAGTGGTACTTAGCTTAGGTTAATTCTCATGCATAGAAGTTAAGTTCAAAAGATAGCCATCTTAATCCAACATTGCATACGTAGATTGTTCCAACAATAAATTCTAATACTAACAATAAGATTAGGATATGAAGGATCCCTCACACAACTCTTCTAATTACTAGGCTTTAGCGGTGAAGAGCTTGACATGAGCTTTGTGACTACAAATATAACCACACTTGAAGGATGAATTAGGAAGATATAAACGTAGGAAGAAAAGTTTACCAAGGGAAGACAAATGCGGAGCTCCGACGTGGTCTTTTGAGTGTTTGGGGAGGGATGGACGACACCACGAATTTTCTGGCCGTTTGGGACAGCACTTTGGCAACCCCTTCTTACTAGAGTTCTTGGGACAGCAATCTGTCAATATCCAGAAATTCTGGACAGCAAATGGGACCGTTCCAGCAACCTGGACATCGAATTACCTTGCTGAAAATTGCAGGACAGCAATCCTTTGAGGTGGACAGAACTCTGGGTAGCAATTATAGTGAGACTAGGGCTGCTTGGACAGCTAGCCGTGGCCTTCAAGTGGTGCCGGACAGCAGGTTGTCCTCTCAGAAATTCTGGGACAGCAATATATAGCAATCAGGAAAACTTGAACTTGGTGCTGTTTAACGTTGGAATCTTTGGACTTCAATTTGGGAATGCACTGGGTACAAAACAGCAGTGTAGAATTGCTGGACTAGAGATACCGTAAGCAGGAAACCAGCAAGTTTGAAGATACCTTGAAGGGAATTAAGGAGGGGCGGCTAGGTTGAAAGTTTGAGAATTTCCAAATCAGAATTTGGGAGTAATGGAGATGAGGAGGAAATTAATTTGAAGTTGATTTCAAATTTCAAAAGAGATAAGGAGGATTAATGGGCATTAGGTGGGGGCCCATTAAGAGGGGGGGGGGGGGGGGGGGGTTATTTTAAACCTGAAATTAACTTCAGGTTTTGAATGAAATAGGGGGAAGATTTGAAATTCATTTTAAATTCATGTGTAATCAATGTATTAATTTGTGGCTTGAATGGGGCTCCATTCAAGGTGAGGCCGACGACATGGAGAGAGATTAGGGAAGGATTAAGCGCTTTCCAATTGAGTCGATGCCACCTAGGATGAAAAATTAATAATTCCACATGTCATGAAATTTGGATTGGATCATTTCAAAAACTTTCCTTTTTAGGAATTTTGCAAATTCGGAAAGTTTGAATTTCAAAATTGAAATTCAAAATCGGTAACTCCTTTATTTATTGCTAGGCCACAATCAAGGAGCCATTATGATGATTGACATCTTCATCATGGCTTGGAGCAAGGTGGTGGCCGGCGGCCAAAGGAGGACGAGAGCTTGTCATCGGGTTTGGGGGTTTCTTGATGGAGCTTGGGTTGTGGTGGAGGAAGAAGAATGTTGCTTGAAGAGGAGAGAAAGGAGATGAACAAGAATATACGAGAAATATAGAGATAACTAACGAACTCACACAGAGATCGTAAGAACCGCGAACCTCAGACACTTCCAAAGATTGATGGGTATTGCGAATTACCCTCCTCGGGCTTCTCCTTTCATGAACTCACTAAGAGATCACGTGAATTCACTAAGAGATCAACAAGAACATAAAACTTTTCATTATCAAAATCATCATCCCTTTCCAAGAGGAAGGGGAGGGCTTAAATAGCCAAATACATGAGGAAAAAATAAATTACATAATTGCCCCTAGGACAAACATAAAACAAAGCCCTCAAGTGAGCGTAGAAATGGAAAAGTACAAATAACAAATAAAATACATGAAAATAAATAGACACGATCGTAGCCGTTGATCTTCGATGTCCTCATCAGTTCATATCCAAATCATAATATGAATGATTTCTGTCTCATTCATTTGCAAACAATGCAACTAAAATAGAATGAAAACTAATACATATTTTCTTATAATACCTATCATCAATACCTTTTCTTCTGATAAATAATAAATTCTCACTCGTTCAACTTAAAGGAGATTTTCCTAAAAAATGAGTATGAACTAATGATGAGTTATATAAACAACTTGGCGGTTAATTACGGTTCTATATTATAATAATTTTAAGAATAAAAATAATATGCATGCAAGTCATCACAAGTATTAACATTTCATTTTGAGAAGAGTTTTAAATATAAACCTTAGCATCTTATTCAACAACAAGTCATATCCCACTACGTGGGGTCGGCCACATGAATCCTTCTCCATTGTGTCCTATTAAGAATCAAATTCTCATTTAAATAATTAAATCTAATAAAAAAGTAACTTCTAATACCTTCAAACCAAGCTATTTAGGTCCACCTTTACCGTTTTGAACATAGATCGATTTTGCAACTTCTTCAAGAATAAAACAATAGAATTTATCATTTACTAATTTGATCTTACAAAAAATTATCATGTAATAACATATCTTATCTTCTAATATAATACACCTATCAAAAGAGCACCGTTTCATTTGTATCACTTAAGGCGCAACCTTTTTCATATCCTTTTTCCAAGCATAGGAGCAGGCAAGTGTTAGTACATTAGCATCTCATCTGTATTCCTAGGTGGTGAACTCAATCATTCAGCACACATACATTTTTTTATCATATAGATACTTATAAAAAATTAAAAATGATAATTTATTAGAATAAGATGAATCTTATCTAACATTTATAACAATATAAAGACATTTATGCAAGAGAAAGATAATGCTTATTTAATCATTTTCCATTGGCAAGTTGTGATACAAACATTATCAAATGTATATTTAAAGAACATATTAGTTAATGCATCAAACTTGATAGAACGATTATAATTACTGTAATATAAAATATAGTTATCACTTTATCCTTATAAGACTTACTTTGTCCTTTTAATCTTTAAACTCGGTCTCCATTAGTTTTAGTGCTATAACTATAGACAATTTTCTATATGATATTCATTATTTAATTATTCATATGTCTCATTACTACAATTAATCTCATTATTTAATAGCATTTTGCTTCCATTCCATTATAATTTCTTACTATTTTCAATCTATCAATTTATTAAGTTCTCTAAGTTTATGCTAATTCGAATTGAAGTCCTAATTTGAAATTTCATATTTTCATAAAATTTTCTAGTTACATACCACCAATATTCCTCTTCTTTCTTTCTTTTGTGAACATTAACAACTTCCTTCTCTTAATTGTTTTATTTTCTTTTTGTACTTCAAAATCCCAATAAAATTTCTTCATATTTTTACAAACTAAACGTAGGGTTTATTGAGATAAAAATTAGGTAAAATTTTACCATTTGGTTTGGAAAATGGTACGCCGGCCCAGGAGGGGTCGGCTGGACCGGTCCAACTCGGACCGGTCCACTGTTACTCCAGGCGGAGAAAACAGGGGTGGGCGGAAACGTGAGGTCCACGTGGGCTCTTGGGGGGAGGTTTAGGAGGGAAATTTTGAATGTGAGGGCTGTTTTAGGAAGTTTATTATTGTCCTTTATGATTAATTTTATATAATTAGGAGTTTGAGGGGGGGGGGGGGAATTTGCATCTTATCTTGAATTTGAGTTTTCTCTTTGAGATCTAGGGTTTGCTTTGGGCTCTTGGCTTCGCCAGAGACTTTGGAGAGTACGTTCTTCCTCTCGAATTGAAGAACAAATTGTATCTTTGCTATTTGTTTCGTCTACTAGTAAATTACAAGCCTTTGCTTGCGTTGTCTCTCAATTTTCTCGCAATTTTCACTGTTTTCCTGCGCATAGTTGCTGTCCACTGTTGGAGACAGCAGTTTTCTCCTTGTTATGCTTCAGTTTTGGGTAGGAACTACTTGAAATCAAGTATTTCCTATCAAATTGGTATCAGAGCATCGATTCCGGACCACCGGCGGCTGAAATTCTGAAATTTCAGCAAGTTTATCTTTTCCGCAAGAAGATTTTTTGGGATCCGTTAGAAGAAAGATGGCCGGAAAGAAGGTGGAAGTATTAGAAGGCGAGTTCGGACAACTGAAGACAGATCTGGAGGGAAAGTTCCTGGAAATCTCCACCAACAATGACAGGTTGGAAGGGAGGTTCGCGGCTATGGAAGAAATGATGAAGAAACTATTGGAGATGAAGACCAATCCGGAGACATCGGAAGTGAGAGAGACTACTGACGGCCATGGCGTAGGAGGAAATCCAAACCCAATCCGGGGGAGGAGAAATCCGGAGGTGGAGATTCTTGAAAGGGACGACGACATGCCACATCTAGAGCCACTCTCTAGAGAGGAGATGAGCATGGGAAATGACCGTCGAGGTGCTGATTTTCAGCGTCGAGGTGCTGATTTTCAGCGTCGAGGTGCTGATTTTCAGCGTCAAGGTGTTGATTTTGGAGGCAGGCAGGGGGAATATGAAGGTAGTGCAGATTTTGGAGAAAGGAGAGAAGAATATCAGCGTCGAGGTGCTGAATTTCAGCGTCGAGGTGCTGATTTTGAAAGAGGAAGGGGGGATGATGACGACAAACTCGGATACCAGCGTCGGAGGGAGGACCGGGACACTTGGGGAGCACCTCATCTTCGAGGAATGGGAGGTTATGGAGAGTACCGAGGCGATGGAAGGGATCCGAGGGTGAGGAAGTTGAAGATGCCCATCTTTGAGGGCTAAGATGGCCATGGCTGGATCTACAAGGTAGAGCGTTACTTTGCTGTCAACGGGCTGACAGACGATGAGAAGTTAACGGCGACAGGATTGTGTCTGGAAGGGAAGGTGTTGGCCTGGTATCAGTGGCGAGACAAAAGAGAGCCTATCAGGAACTGGAGAGAGTTCAAGGATTGTTTATTAGAACATTTCCGAGCCGATGGGGGAGGAGACTTCTATGAATAATTCTTTGCTCTGACGCAGGAGGGGACCGTGGCCGATTACCGGGACAGATTCGAGTATCTGGCTAGCCGTTTGGATCACATCTCAGAATCAGCCATAGAGGGAAATTTCATGAAGGGGCTCAAACCTGAGATACGAACAGCTGTCAGAGTGTTGGAGCCAAGGAATTTAGGCAAGGCTATGGAGCTTGCACAATTGGTGGAAGATCAAAAGAGATCAGAAAGAGGAGCTCGAGGCAACTACTCAGGGGGGTTGTACAAGATGACTACTACAGTATTACCCTCTAAATGGGTAGCGCCGGGGGGGTCAGAAGGAAGCACCCAAGGAAAAGACTGGAGGAGGAAATGGGGGACAGTTCAAAAGGCTGACCGAAAAAGAAATGCAGGACAAAAGAGCAAAAGGGTTGTGCTTCAGATGTGATGAGAAGTACATGCCGGGCCATAGATGCAAGGACCGATCTCTTCAGGTTCTCCTCATTTGCGAAGATGAGGAAGACGAAGAGAGAGGTGGGAATGACCCCGAGGTGGAGGATGAGAAGTTGCATCTGGATGTAGCATAAGTCTCTCTGAACTCAGTAGTGGGACTCACTTCGAGTCACACTATGAAGGTGAAAGGAGAGATCTCTGGTCGTGAGGTTGTGGTGTTGATAGACAGTTGAGTGACACACAATTTCATTTCCACCCAGATTGTTGATGTGATGGGGATGGAGCTAGTGGATACCGGAGGTTACGGGGTAATGATGGGCACCGGAAAGGTGGAGATGGGTCGAGGTGTCTGCCGAGGAGTAGTATTCAAGATTCAAGGGATCCTGGTAAAGGAAGACTTCCTTCCCTTAGAATTGGGGAGTACGGATGTCATCCTTGGGATGAAATGGCTGCAGACACTGGGAGAGACCAAAATCAATTGGGGAACACTAAAGATGGAGCTGGTGGTTGGTGGCAGGAAGAGAACGATTCATGGTGATCCCGGGCTGACCAAAGAAGGGGTTTCTCTCAAATCCTTCATCAGAACCATTCATGAGGAAGGAGGAGGCTTCTTAGTAGAGTTACACCGCCTGGAAGGAGTCAGATTGGAGAAGGAAGGCAATGTTCCCTCTGCAGTACAGCCGCTCATACACCAGTTCAGCGAAGTTTTTCAACCGCCCCAGGGGTTACGTCCTCAGAGAGAGTTGGAGCATGCCATTACTCTGAAAGAAGGTGAGACTCCGATCAGCGTCCGTCCTTACCGCTATCCACATATTCAGAAATATGAGATTGAAAAGCTGATCCGGGAAATGCTGGAGGCAAAGATTATCAGACCCAGCAACAGCCCTTTTTCCAGTCCAGTTATCCTAGTTAAGAAGAAGGACGGGAGTTGGAGATTTTGTGTGGATTACAGGGCTTTGAATAAAGGCACTGTACCAGACAAGTTCCCAATTCCTGTGATTGATGAGCTATTGGACGAGCTACATGGTGCAGTGATGTTCTCTAAGCTAGATCTAAAATCTGGCTACCACCAGATCAGCATGAAGGAGACTGATGTTCCAAAGACAGCGTTCATGACTCATGAAGGGCATTATGAATTTCTGGTAATGCCCTTTGGATTGACTAACGCTCCTGCAACATTTCAGTCCCTGATGAATCTGGTATTCAAGCAGCACCTTAGGAAGTTTGTCCTAGTCTTTTTCGATGACATCCTGGTGTACAGCAAGACTGTGGAGGAACACTGGGAGCATTTGAGAGTGGTATTGGAAGTGCTACAGGAGCACCAGTTGAAAGTCAACCTGAAGAAGTGCAGTTTTGCTCAGGCAAGTGTGGAATACTTGGGACATGTGGTATCCCAAGAGGGAGTAGCAGCGGATCAAACTAAAATTGAAGCAATGCAGAAATGGCGGCTACCTAGGAACCTCAGGGAATTGAGGGGTTTTCTAGGATTGACTGGATACTACAGGAAGTTTGTGAAGGGATACAGTACCATTGCCTGACCTTTAACTGAGCAGCTGAAGAAGGATAATTTTTGCTGGGGAGAGGCGGCCACCCAGGCATTCGAGAGGTTGAAAGAGGCCATGACGACGGTCCCTGTTCTAGCTCTTCCAGACTTTGATCAGTCTTTTGTAGTAGAGACAGATGCCTCAGGATATGGGTTAGGGGCGGTGTTGATGCAGAATCACAGGCTAGTAGCATACTTCAGTCAAGTGCTTTCAGCCAGAGCTAGATTGAAGTCAGTGTATGAAAGAGAGCTGATGGCCATTGTTTTGGCAATCCAAAAGTGGCGGTCATATCTCTTGGGAAGACACTTCATTGTACGGACTGATCAGAGGAGCTTGAAGTATTTGTTAGAGCAAAGGATGGTGATCGAAGAGCATCAGAGGTGGTTATCCAAGCTATTAGGCTATGATTTTGAGATCCACTATAAGCCTGGTTTGGAGAATAAGACGGCCGACGCTTTATCCAGATGCGTTGGGGAGATTCAGGAGTTGGTTGTGTCAGTGCCATTGATAGTAGATTGGAGGGCCATCAAAGAAGAAAGTATGCTGAACGAGGAACTGAGGAAGATCAGGGAGGATCTGGAGAAAGACAGGAGTAGTCATCCTGGTTACTACATTGAAGGGGGGAGACTATTATACCAGGGGAGGTTCGTGATGCTACGAACTTCCATACACATTCCCCACCTGTTGCAGGAATTTCATGACAGCTCAGTTGGGGGTCACTCAAGAGTTCAGAAGACATACAGGAGGCTGGCAACAGAACTTTATTGGAAGGGGATGCATAAAGACGTGGAGGAGATGGTGGCGGGTTGTGAGGTCTGCCAAAGAAACAAATACATGGCCATGGCCTCAGGAGGTTTACTACAACCATTGACACTTCCAAACAAAGTCTGGGAGGAAGTGCCCATGGATTTCATCGATGGATTACCCAGGTCAGAAGGATTCATGGTGATACTGGTAGTGGTGGACCGGCTTAGCAAATATGCACACTTCATTCCACTCAGACATCCCTACACCGCAGTGACAGTAGCTTCAGCTTTCATCAGGGAAGTGATTAGACTGCACGGAGTACCAGAAGCGATCGTATCAGATAGGGACAAGGTGTTCCTCAGCCATTTCTGGAGGGAGTTATTCAGATTGCAGGGAACAGTGCTCAAGAGGAGCACATCCTACCACCCATAGACGGATGGCCAGACGGAAGTAGTCAACAGGAGCTTGGAGATGTACCTAAGATGCTTTGTTTCGGAGACACCAAAGCTATGGGCAAAGTGGCTATCGTGGGCTGAGTACTGGTACAACACGTCATTTCACTCGGCTTCACAAATGACTCCATTCAAGGTGTTGTATGGACGGGATCCCCCACACTTGGTACACTTTAGGAGCAGTAGTACCCCGGTTTCGTTAGTAGAAGAGTACTTGGAGGAAAGGGACCGAGTGCTAGTAGAGTTGAAGAGGCATTTGCTGAGGGCGCAGCAAATCATGAAGAAGCAAGCAGATGAGCATAGAAGAGATATCCAGTTTGAGGCAGGGGATAAGGTGTTCTTGAAGCTTCGTCCATACAGGCAGAAGACAGTCGCCAATAGGAGGAATGAAAAGCTGGCTCCAAGGTACTTTGGTCTTTATGAAGTGATGGAAAAGATTGGGGCAGTAGCTTATCGACTGAAATTACCCCCATCGGCGACTATACACCCGGTTTTTCACGTCTCACAGTTGAGAAAGGCCATTGGTGACCACATTACTATTCCCGAGCTGCCGACCACACTTACGGAGGAGTTAGAAGTGATCATGGAACCGTTGGAGCTGAGAGGTGTTCGCCAGAAAGAAGATAATACTAAGGAAGTGTTGATCCAGTGGAAGAACCTTCCTGACTACGATGCTACGTGGGAGCCATACGGGAGGATGAAGCAGCAGTTCCCTGATTTTCACCTTGAGGACAAGGTGATTCTTTGGGAGGGCGGTAATGTTACGCCGGCCCAGGAGGGGCCGGCTGGACCGGTCCAACCCGGACCGGTCCACTGTTACTCCAGGCGGAGAAAACAGGGGCGGGCGGAAACGTGAGGACCACGTGGGCTCTTGGGGGGAGGTTTAGGAGGGAAATTTTGAATGTGAGGGCTGTTTTAGGAAGTTTATTATTGTCCTTTATGATTAATTTGTATAATTAGGAGTTTGGGGGGGGGGGGGGGGAATTTACATCTTATCTTGAATTTGAGTTTTCTCTTTGAGATCTAGGGTTTGCTTTGGGCTCTTGGCTTCGCCGGAGACTTTGGAGAGTATGTTCTTCCTCTCGAATTGAAGAACAAATTGTATCTTTGCTATTTGTTTCGTCTACTAGTAAAATACAAGCCTTTGCTTGCGTTGTCTCTCAATTTTCTCGCAATTTTCACTGTTTTCCTGCGCATAGTTGCTGTCCACTGTTGGAGACCGCAGTTTTCTCCTTGTTCTGCTTCAGTTTTGGCTAGGAACTACTTGAAATCAAGTATTTCCTATCATAAAAGTAAGTGAAGAAGAGCTTTAGCGTTGATGCAACATTGTGCGCTTCAATTGGCATCATCCCACATATGCGTATGCTTGGACAAGTACAGAACTTTGCTTTCTTGTCTGTGACTCATTGCGCTCGCCCAATCTCTCTCGCTTTGCTCTCTTGGTCTCACTCTCTCATTCGCTTGCTTTTGCTCTCTCATTCCCATCTTTATATCTCATATTAGCAGAACCAACTAGTTGGTTCAATTAAACGAAACCAATACAATAAAAAAAGGAAGGAAAGCAACTCCACGGCAATCCTTATTGTTTGTATTCAGTGCCACCATGGCCTAGATCTTAATTGGTTTTTGATAAAACCAATTAAAAGCAATTGCACCAAAAACATGAATAGAGAAATCAAAGAGTGGAAGAAGAAAATGGCAAGGAGAAATTCACTCGGAGAGTAAATAAATTGGATTGTATTTACAATAAGTTTGAGTGTGTATTTATAAGTTATAACCACAACTCAAGGTCGTTTTTTAAATTGAAATTTACACAAGTAACCCTCCTACTAAGAAAGTAAACGGTAAGTTTTACAAATAAACTAAGAAAGGGAATTAAAGAACCAATACAATAGAATCTCAGTTTAAGTTGATGGGAATTTAATGGGAAGTTCACAAATGTGATTTGAAGTGAGGGTATTTAATGCAAATCAAAATGTATAAAAATTTATTTATTTTTTAAATAGCATCATTCCCTACCTCCTTTGTGAACTTCGCATGAAATTTTCATCAAATTAAATAATATTCTAATTATTGGACTATTTTGTATTATATTTGAGGAGTCAAGAAACTAACTAAGAAACTTTAAATAGTCTAAAACTAAAATGACCCCAAGAAATTGTCCACAGATCAATTTGACCATTTACTTAGAAGTTTGATACCAATTTAATACAGAATGCCTTATGGTCATGGGTTTATTAATGCAAACCTAAGATGGAATGCTTAAAAGATTATAAGTAGTGTATTCGCGACTTCAATTTAAGCAAAGATCAATCACTTTTAATGTGAAATATGAAAATGCAATTTATGCTTTCCAAACAATATTTTAAGAGTCACAAATCTCAAATTCTTTTGAGAACTAATATAAAATTTTGCACTAAATGAAATTCACATAATAAAAAGAAAACGACACAAATCAAATTTGTCAAAACCTGAATCTCCGTTACACACCAATGAATAAACAATTTAGAAGCAAGAACAAAAAAAAATTCTTTAATTGGACGATCCAAGCCTCACATTGATACAGTGAGATTTGTCCCTAGATATTATTGCCAAGATTTGCACACTCAAAGAATTTACATCGAACAACAAATAAAGGAATCGTTTTAATGAAGGTAAATTTTATTTCACTATTCAATGATCAATGATTTCCCCCACGTAGTGGGATAAAGGCTTGATGTTGTTGTTGTTGTAATGATCAATGATTTCTTAGATGCCTCAGAGGTTTTATTTATAACCTGAGAAAGACCCAAAATAGGAATTTTCTTATAATCATTAAATATATTGCTTAATAATGCAAGTTTCCATCAGCACACTTGATTTCTTGAAATAACAAATTCTCTTATTAGTTTTGGCATAAATAATAATTTTTTAACTGATAAAATCTCATGTTAAAATGTCTTACAAGTCTTGATTTTCGCAACTGCAGTATAATGCGGGGAAAGAAAGGCATTTAAATAGTTAATATTTTCTACAATACCTATATATGAAAAACTCGCATATTTAATCAATCGAATAGCACTGCAGTTCTGCGAAGGAAAGTTGCAGATGGCAAAAAGAAACAGCAGCATATGTAACACTTGAAAATTTTCTAAATGGTGTTGGACCTTTTGTTGCCTTGCCTCGCCTTGTTTTATGACATGAATTTAATCATTGTTAAATATTATACAATTAACCATGCCTATTTTGGAACACCTGCAAAATTTTCACCAACTGGGGCACATTCACTAGGACTTCTCTTTCTTGGTTTACTACCATCTCATTGATTCGCCACCTGCTCATCTATACCTGGACCATTGTAATTATTATTTTGTTAAGTCTTCAAATTGTGGATTATTTTAATTATTTTATAATTATTATTATCTAATTTTGTCTGTTTTCTATTACCGACTCTCATAGGATAAGTATTATACAAATATTGAAATGGAATACTTTTCCCTGATTCTTGTCATAGTATCTTTGACTTAGGCTTTTTCTCTTTCTTGTTTTTCTATTATAGCTGCGTTCATCGCTGCATTATTACATTCCTGCAGGCTGCAGCCTTAATTACTGCACTATCTTTCTTTTTCCCTATTTTTTTTATAATCGCAGTTTTTATTACTGCATTGCTGCAAATTTTTTCCATTATTGCAGCCTTTATCAATGCATTGCCACAAATTTATCCCATTGTTGTGGCCTTTATTGTTGCATTGGTGCATTTATTTCTTTTTTATATTTTTTCTTGTGAATAGACCCACAATTTCTTTGTCCATGGATAACAATAAAAGTACCCACTTGCCGTTGGTCTTGGGTACTCGTGGAATTGGGGAATATAATCTAAATCCAATGGGAGATTGCAAAGAATCATTCAACATAGCCATTGAATGGAAAATATCTATCTGGTAGCAATTGATTCACATGTTCTTAAAGGGAAGAATAAAATTAGGTCATTTATAAGGTATAGAAGGACAAATTATCTTACTAGGAACACCTAAAAAACATAAAACATGCTCTTTTATTCTAGCATTTGTAAGTGAATAACTTGCTGACATTGTCATTAAAGGAATACCAGAAAATCTTTCAAACTAATAAGCTTAAAATGAATTGCATTTATTCATAAGTTTGTGAAGGAGTTTGAAATGTTCTATAATTTCTGCTAACGAGGATCCACAGTCACCAAGATTTTTGACCTCTTTCCTTTCTCTTGCATTGTCATCTCATTGATCTATGAGATTCCTTCTGTCTACTCATCAGTTTGTGGACTATTGTATTACTCATTAACTTGTGCACTATTATAATTATTTTGTAAGTATTATTCCTTGATTTTTCATCTCCTATTAGAAGCTCTTCTAAATATATAAATATTATACAATTACTGGAATTAAATGCTCAACCAATTCACTTTAATTATATTTACTTATTAATATGCAATTATATATAGATTGCTCTCATATAACACATGCAATCTTTACAATGCTACTACTATAGAAACAATGGGAGTCCCTATCAGTGTCTTGCTAATTTGCTAATGGTTGTGTTTATGCTGCAGTAAAATTACTAAGAAGAAATGGGCATATTGTCTTGCTATCTTGAGATGTTCAGGTTTCTGATTTTCTAACATTTTAAACATAATCATGCAGTTAGTTGTCTGATGGCTAAGTAGTGGCTTAGCGTAGAATGGCTTGAAGTTTTCATAATTTGGTAATGACATTAGGGAAGTTGGTTGACCATGTTTTAATTTGAAAAAAACTGGAAACTTCGATGTTGATTTTGCATATCATTCTGCAGCTGACTGCTAATATTAAATTTTTAGTCACCCTTCATATGAGTGCAAGTCAGCGATATATTTTGGCTAGGATGCGTTATTCCTTCGACTTCCCTACATAGTGGGGATCCCCAAACAGTGTGTATGTGATGTGAATCAATCATGCGAAGAAAAGTGAATTGCACTAAAAATTAATTGAAATATTGAATCAAAGCTTGTTACTAAAACTTTATGCTTAATCTTTCATGAATTATAAAGCGAATGATTAAGTAACAACAAGAAGTTTCATTTAGAGACTAGTAGGCTTCTCAAAATAACATCGAAATTTCTAGTAATGCAAATAGCTAAGAATAACAAAGCCCCAAATTTAAAATTTAGACCCTTCACCTTAGGATCCGTCACTCAATTTGAAGTGGAGGCTAGCGGAAAAGAACCGTGAGCAGGCTTAGCGACGCCACTAGTAGACAGGTGATCTTGAGAGGACTTGTCGCCGGGATGGAGGTCGGGTTCGGAGGAGCGGGTGGTCAGCTTTCGATGATCCACGTATAGACGGAGAAATGATCGTCTATGGAGTCCACGAGAGTTGGTAAGATCCGGTCCAAGTATTCTTCGGGGGTGTCGTCGAAGTCGAATCCCACGTCCAAGAAGGGTGAACGGAGAATGTCGACTCTTCCGTTGTGGTCGTATTCAAACCCGAAATTCCATTCGGGTTCCTCCATACATTCTTGTCGGCAAGAGTGAGAGGTCACCGCGAGACGTTCTCAAGTGGATGAGAGAGGCGGCTCGGGCGTGGGAGGAGAAACGGCCAAAAAGAGGTGAGTGGGAAGGTTCGGCCAAGGTGGGTTAATTGGAGGGATTTAATTTGAAAATAAATCCATGAGGAGGAAGGGGCGGTTAATAGAGAGGGTTTAGGGGCTGAATTTGTGGAATTAATGAGGTGATTAGGAGAGAGGAAGGGCCCAATGAAGGGGCCGGCCAAAGGAGAAAATAGGGAGGAGTTTAATTCAATGTTTAAAATTGCGTATTCGGGTATTGAGGCGTTTTTCATTCGTGAGGCGAGGCGTAAGCCTCAAGGCGTTTTGAGGCGTAAGCCTCAAAATCAAAAGATTGCGTAAACATAAAATGAT
Source organism: Dendrobium huoshanense (assembly GCA_016618105.1). NCBI lineage: Eukaryota > Viridiplantae > Streptophyta > Magnoliopsida > Asparagales > Orchidaceae > Dendrobium > Dendrobium huoshanense. Next base: position 407,716 of record CM028347.1, on the reverse strand, counting down.
AATTTTTTTATATACTAATGAGTGAATAATATAAATATAAAAAAACATAAGATATAAAGTGAAATCAAAATATCTCAATAATAAGACAACATGAAATATAGGTCAACTCAAAATTCTATCTTTCCAAAATCCAAGTATTTTTTTCATTAACATATAATTCCAATTTTTAAAAATAAATAGAAATGACATATCACATAAGAACTCATAAGTCATCAGAACTGTAATCACTAAGGGGTTCTTCATTTGAATCATCGTTATGGTGAATTGCTCTCTCCCCTTCCTCTTCTCCTATAGAATCCATTGCCGGACATTTACTTCAAGATTTATGTAAGTTTTAATATATATAGCGTGAGGCGTAAGCCTCATGCCAGTGAGGCGAGGCGGGCTTCAAGGCGGGCCTCAACCAAGTTGAGGCGCAAGCCTCATAAAAAGAACTCGAGGCGTAAGCATCGAGGGGTTTTTTACTGGAATTGCGCATAGGCGGGCCTCAAGGCGAGCCTCATATTGCGCAATTTTAAACCATGGTTTAATTTAGGCGGGTGGGGACCATGAAATTAATTTCAGAATTTAAGCCAAATCTGAAATTAAAATTTCAGCTTTGATAGTATTAGGAGGTTTCCTAATTAGAGCAATTAATTAGATTGGATTTGAATGCAAATTCAAACTCAATTCTAATTTTATTGGATTGCCATAATCAAGGGAGCAATTTTAGGAAACATTTATTGGCCAATTAACTCCAAAATTTCAGAAAAATTTGAATTGATGGAGGGGGGAAAAGAGGAAGGGGTGGCGGCAATATGGAGGGAGCCGGTGGCTGGGGTGGACCGGTGGTTGCTGGCCGGAGGAGGGGCTGGCGGTTGGCACTGGGCTGGCCGGAGGGAGGAGCCTGCAGGGCTCGGCTGGGCTGTGAAGCCAGCGGCCTGGCGGGATCCAAGGGGGATCGGCGGCAGTGTGGAGAGGAGAAGGAAAGCTGAAATTTCCTGCAGGTTTCCGTTGTTTGGACTCCACTTGCCTTACTTTCTTCAACACTCGACCTCCACGCAATAATCTAGGGACGAAATCTAGAACTCACGGAGAGATCTAGTTTTCCCGTTGAACTCACTAAGAGATCTATGGGAATGCACTCACAAAGAGAACAATGGAGAATAATTTCATTTCATCAAAACTAAGAAAATTACAATGCATATTGCCTCATATAAGGAGGCTAAAAATGAAAGAAAAGAAAAGACATAAATGCCCTCGGGGCTACATAAGTCAAACAATGCCCTCAGGGGCAAACTCGAAAAACTAAGAAAATAATACATGACACAAGCTGTAAAACTCAAAAGTAGAGGCTCTGGATCGTAGCCGTCGATCTGCGCCGTCGGCGATGGTACACGTGTCGAAATCTGATGTCCCCATCAGTATGCCCCTTTCTATGATGCTGGATTTGATTTTGTAAAAAGAATGATAACCCTTTGATTTGTTTTTTTAGTACATTTTTGTTCTATTAAATTTTAGTTAGGTATGGTTTTCCCCTCTATTTGTCTTTTCTGAAACTCTATGCACGTTTGAAAGTAAAGAGATCCAATAGATATAGATTTTTGTTATTATTTCCATTGTGGTATGCTGTACAGATACTATTGTTTATTCTATGCATGTTTTAACTTACTAAATTCAGTTATCAGAACATTCGGAATTTGTCTATTTCAACTCCTGCATTTGATGATATGACTGACAAGCTGCGTAATGCTTCCATACAAAAGGTAATGTATAGCTTATTTGTTCAAGTTGTTATTCTTTTTATTTCAAGATACATGCTAGAAAGGGCTTTAGTTGTATTTTTTCTAATCTTATTTTATTAATAGCCTTTTTGACTAATTGATTACTCATATTTCAGTCTATTTTGCTTCTTCGATTATCTTTTTGTAATCTTCAAGATTCTTGAGGTTAAAGCTACATTAATCGAGACATTTAGCTTCTCAAGCATTGCTTACCATCCCATGTTAATAATCATTTGCCTTAGACCTTTTTTTTCTGTAAATTTTTTTGTATATATAAATTATTACTAGTCTAGTCTTGTAATGCAAGCCTAAATCTGTTTTGTAGTTGTCAACTCCTTTTGTTGAATGACATTAAAGATAAGAAATATGATTCTCTACCTTGCGGATTGAAAAGCATTTATTCTTTTCTGTACAAAGAAAGCTTTTGGATTTGCATGTCCAAATCTCAGTAGGGATCCTCATATTTTCCTTATGAAGTGATTTTGATCCTTTTCATTGTTCCAGTCCCTTAAATCGCAATTGACACAGATTAATCCCTTGTTGAGTGTCTGGCTTAATCATATTTCACTCAGCTTATCTCCTTCATTAGATGGAGATTCAATATATGGTGTCTTTCTATGCTATGCTATGCCCATTATCACACAGCCGGAATTATGGTTGAAAACTAGGAATAATAATTTTCTAAGATTGTATGGTAAGAGCTAATTTCTGGTGTCACACTTTTTAGGCGATAAAGTTAGGCATCACCTTAGGCCATTGTTCTTGCGAAGTGAGATGCTAAACAGAAATAACATATATCACCTCTAGTTTAATTTTAGGTATGATGGCTATTTTTAAGATTATGACATGATCACATTCATTATGAATGTTCAAGCTCCATTATTACCAAGTTCATAGTTCTTCAATAATAAGTCATGTTAGGCAAATTTATTAAAACACTTTAGTTTGTAGCATGTATAGTCTAGGCTCTAGTCACAAACTGATCTTCCGACCTTCCTTCAACATCATTCATAATTTCTTTCCTTTATTCGATTTCTAGTCTCCATCTACTCTATCATTGGACTAATTATTTCATCCTCAATATTTACTAAGCTGGAAATTGAAGATCTTTTACCTATATCATGTTTAACCTATTTCCTGATATGCATCCTTACTTTTCTAGATCTTGATGGCAATCCCGCATGATCAGTGCTAGGTTTGACTTGAAATGAGCTCAAATATCAAATTAGCCAAAATTCTGGCTCCTAGCTTGGCTGCGTTCTATATATAGGTTGCCTAAGTTTATACTCCTTCAACTGTTAGGTATAGGTAACTTTACCACCCATCCATCGAAACATTCTATTTGTGATACTATGAACTTGGTTGGTTTTGGGCACTTAACTGCCATACAAATTACATTCCTTAGCAACTTCATTTCTTAAAACTAAATATAGTTATTTGTCTTGTAATCTGCTAATTTCCCCCATTAAAACTGCTAATATTGAAAATTAGAATATTTCAATTATTTATTTCTTCTTATATAGAGTAATAGTTCCGATAACTGGCCTATTCCTTTGAAGCTTTGTAATTGTTGACATTAGCATTCTATTTTTCTAAAATTATTAATTTCGCTTAAATCTGTACTTTTTTCATTTGGTTAATGCCATATGCAGTTCATAAAACGTGCCTGTCTCCTCTATCTGTGGTTTTTTATACTTTTTTTTGTCCCCTTTAAATCCATATATATCTACTATATTTGTATCTTTAATTTGCTCTGCTGAATAAGAATTCAAAAATGAAGTCTTAGGCTATTTTTTCATCTGGTGAAAGCGTGCAGCACATTTATTTTGATACAGAGCTTCGGCTACTTTTTACTGTTTATTCTGCCGAATGCATTGTTTATCTGAATTTTGATGGATGTTGGCTGACTATATTGATGGGTGGATGTTGTTTCAAGGTGGCTTTATCAAAAACTCTGTGTGAACTGATTGTCCTATGTTCTGGAGAGGTGGTTGGAGATATCATTCGAACACATGATGAATGTGTTTTCAAAGATGATGGATTCGTTGAAGTGGGTGGACCAGGTCCCTATCTTGGTTCTTCCACTGGTTTACATTGTATGCTTCTCAATACTTCTATATTTCTCAGTAGGTAAGCAACTGAATGAACAGGTGCAATTTGCTATCCTCATGATATAAGGTCTATATATTAAGTTGTATTCACTCAAGTTTGTGGATGGTCAAGTTTCATATTAATAATATTAAAGAACAATAGAGTGACTAAATATTTACTCTTTTTTTATTGCTACATGAACCGATAATGATAATTGTCTGTTCTGAGGCCATTTTATGATAGAACTTTGAATAAAGGCTTCATTTACTTCAGAAAAGTGAAAATTCAATATCACTATGCAGTTGGCCTTAAAACTAGAATTGCTATTATCTTCTCAACCCAATACTTTAATCTGCTCAAGGAATTTTTGAAGTTTCTTATTTTCAAAAGTACATATCAATTTCTTCATTTCAGAAGCATGCGATACATGTCCTTCAATATAATAGAAGACCATCAATTAATAGTGTTTCACGTGCATCTTGTCGACTTATACTAATTACATGGTAAAATTTTTTATTTAAGTTTTTCAAACAGCAGATTTTGCCAGTCTGCATGATGTAAATGCTTGATCTAATCTGAGAGAGACTGACAATTTTATATCTCTTTCTATTATTTTTTTTAAACTTAATTCATGATGTAATATTTTTTTTACCTAAAAAACTGTTTCAACTCTAATTAGTCACCATGTATGCTTTATTCTATCTTTTCATTGAAAAAACTATATATATGGAGAGAGTGAGGGAGAGAGAATATTGCTGCATCATATCAATAGTCTGTGTTGTCATAGTTGCTTTCTATATAATTCTTCTTTGCCTTAGCATGTTAAAGTTCAATTTCCAGGGTGCGATCCTTTCTTATAAGCCAACTCTCATTGTGACAGAAAGAATGAGCTCCATCAAGTTGCCCAACAAGCTTCAAATATTGATCATTTAATTGAGGTTATTCGAGAGTCCCTGTCGCTGATGTCCAAGCAATGGTTTAGTGCAATGAATTCATTTAATGAGAAGTTTAGTCTTCTCTCTTCTTTGATTATCAGCCATGGTAGTTACTTTTCCTAAGTGAATTTTGGCATGCTGGCTTATGTAAATAGCAGCTTGTCTTTCATACTCTCTTTGGAATTAGTACTTCCGTTAAATGTGGATTATGCTTAAACAGGTGGTCTAGACTGGAATCCACAAGACGAGTTTTTAAGCCTTCTATTTGGAGCTCGAACAAGTCCTCCCCTTCATCAATTCCTGGTGAACTCACTTGGTGAAGCGGTACTATTAAACCCGAGCCATTTTTATGTTGCTATTTTATTGCATTCTCTTAGATAGATAGGTCCTTGTAGGGTTTAAAGCGTGTGTCTAAAGCTGTATGTGGAGCTGGGAAGGAGCTTCATGTCATCATTCATGAACATCTTCAGGTACGCATCTCATCTTATTTTTATATTCCAGTTGGGGTTGTTGTACTGTAATTTTTTCTTGACTTCATGCCTATATGAAGTTTCCCTTGGAGAGATTGCATTAGTCATATCTATGGAAATTTGATGGCATTCTATCATGTTAAATTGATAAATGTTATTAGACAAAAACCTACTAACAGAAATTTCCACTTTTTTTGTTCGGAGTTTTGTTTTTTTGGGGTTTGTTTTGTCTATTTTATGATTCAGAACTAGCAGGCCACAGGCCAACTTTGTTGAGGAAGTATAGGATGCATACATTTCTGTTTCACTTTTAGGGGAGTTTTTTTTTATTTGTTTTAGAGGAAAAAGAGGGCAAGGAAAAAAAGAGAGGAGAAAACATATGGTGTGTCCGCGACATTGTTCACACCCCAATGTCATGTGATCTGAAACTTTGATTGCTCATTTCACTCCTAGTAATGAGTTCACTCGCTTTGTCTGCATCTCGCGCACCTGCTCTGCCTCGCTCGTTGAGTTCGCCACCTTAGTTCAGGTCACGCTCTGATATACTTGCAACACTTGAACTTGGCAGATGCCTTGCTAGGCTTTGTTGCACACATTGTCCCATGCTTTCATTGCCACGTTAACCACTATCACTCTCATGCTAGCCCACGTGTCTTGCTTCGCCTGCTCGCAACACTTCATGCAAACCACTCATGTTGCACTCAACCTTTCCATGATCTCTACATCGTGATGTTGTTTTGATGTGATACTGAATGCGAAAGACAAGAATTGCAATTAAGATATTAATAGAAGTGATAAATGTTGCTTTACTACCAACAAACTCTTAGTTTACTCAAGTGAAAGTTTAAGAAGATGACATGAGTGATTAAACAATAGCAATATGTTACAAGTTGAGATTAATAGGACTTGCAAAATAGCAACCAATGACTAATAGGTAATGCCAATGTAACAAAAGCCACAAGTTTAAAATCTAGATAGTTCACATTGAGATCCTTCACTCAATCTCTCGAAAGTGGAGGTTAGCGGAGGAGGATTGCAATCACGCTTAAAGATGCCACTATCACACAAGTGACGCCGAGAAGACTAGTCGCCGGGGAAGAAGCCAGATTTGGGGAAGATGGTGGACGCCCGTTGATGATCCAATCGTCGGCCGGAAGTTGTTCGTCGATGACGTCCACGAGGGTGGGAAGAATACGGTTCAAGTAATCCTCGACGGTGTGGTCGAAGCCGAACCCAATGTCAAAGAATGGCGAACGGATGACGTCGATATCTCCTTGAAAGTCATACACAAATCCGTGATCAAATTCCGGATCCGCCATTCATGTTCGTAATAAATGGAGAAGAGAAGAGGGAGGGGAGGGGAGGTGGAAGTGGCGGTTTGGGAAGAGAGGGTGTCGGCCGTGAGCTAGAGGGAGAGGGAGGGATTTAGAAAACTGAAAATAATTTCAGGTTCAAGTGGTTTTGGGGATATTAATTTGAAAATTCAAATTAATTCAATAATGGTTAGGGGTGTTAATGGACGAGATAATTAAGGGCTGATTTGGTGGAGCTTTTAATGTAATTTGGGAGAGAGAAGAGCCCATTAAAGGGGTCGGCCATATGGGGGAGGGGAGAGAAGCTTAGGAGTTAAGTGGGGCCCAAGGTTAATTAAATAAAAACCTAATCAAATCTGAAATTTAATTTCAGATTTGATTATATTTTAAGTAACTTCCCAAATAGGTTTAATATGAGAGGGAAACAAATTTGAATTTCAAAATAGGCTTTAATCCTCTTAATTGACTTTCTTAATTGGAGAGAAGCTAATTAGGAAAATGAATTAATCAAGAGAAATTTGAAATTCAAACAAGAGGGAGGATCCAAGGGGCCGGCGGCAAGGTTGGTGGCCTGGATCCGGCCGCCTGGAGCCGGCGGGATGACAGCCGGCCGGGGAGGCTGGCGGAGCCGCCGGTGGCAGGATCGGCCTGGTTGGCCGGCGGTGGGCTTATGAGGGTCAGTGAGGGAAATTTTGGGGGGAGAAGAAATTCGGCTAGGGAGAGAAGGGGAAGAGGGGTTTTGAGTATCGAGAAAATCCTGAGCAATCAAACCTCAAGCACCTTCTCTAATGGAACTCACAAAGAGATCCACAAGCATCACTTCCTCAAGAACTCATAAAGAGATCTTGGAAAATTCACGAACTCACAAAGAGATCAAAGAGAAAATTTCATTCATAAAAAAACATCATTATCTCATACATTTCATGAGTCCTCCTATAAATAGGTCAAAATGAAACAAAAATTAAAAGACATAAATGCCATCGGGGCTACAATATCAAATGACCATCCATAAGGGTAAAACAGTAAAAAATTGAAAAATAAAATAAACTACTACATTAAATGACTCAAAAAAATATAAACTCCTGATCGTGGCCGTCGATCTCCGGTGTCTCCGATGGTTCATGTGTTGAAATCACTGACGATGTCCTCATCATGTTTCTCTCGCTCTCTCCCATTAGCTGAATGAGCGCTTTCTTTTGCATCCTCTTTTCAAAATACAAGTACACAAATTGCAAAGAGACAAACTACAAATGTGGAATAGAGAAGAAGAAAAATTATATAAACCAAAACAATAAGGTGAGCAGACTAGAGGAAGACCTTATGTTTCGTTGATCTTTGATTTGGTTGGGAAGATGACCATCTATGTTTTGTTGATCTTTGCTCCGATAAGAGTTCCTCCTCCTCCCTCTATTTATCTTTGTCTTGTGTCCAAGTAGTGCTTTCTTCGACCATCAGCGGCCATGCTTTGCTAGCTCGTTGGTTGTCTTAAGGTTGTTGCTGGGAGATAAGAAGCTTGGTTGGAAGACCCACTTGTAGAAGATGAAGGTAGCCAATGATAGACACACTTACATAGTAAAAGCCCAATATTGTGTTATAAAAAGTCCTAATTTGGTTTCAATGCCAAAAGTAGCAAGCAAAGTTAACCTCAACAGTTAAATGTGAGTTAAATGTGAGGGCATTTTAGTTATTATGGTGTATGTTAGATTATATTATTAATTTTATATATTTTTTCATTCATCATATTAAACTAAATACCAAAATCATAATGGAAGTAGCCACGCTTATTAATTATTCACTCTTGTTATTTAGTTGGTTAATCAGATTGAACGTTGATTCAAAATGAAGTATGCATTAATGGGATTAACTTTTTTCTTCATATTATTAAATACCGAGGTGGAGCCTTCAATTTTTAAAGCTGCATATAAGGAAATACTTTTGCCTGATTTGATTAAAGAAGAGTGGAACATTTATTGTTTAAAATGGGTTGATAATTGGCAGGTTATATTCAGTTTTTGCATCTTGCACTAAAGGCAGAATAATGTTGCATTAAGTGCTAACATGTTTATTGTAATTACAAGCTATTACGAGGCCCTTATTGCATCGGAAAATAAAAGGCCTGATAGCTGCTGGAAAAATAATTTCCTGCAGTTTGTGAATTGCAAGGCACCATTCACTTGGATAATGTAAATACATATGGAACTGACCCTCAAGGTCTGCCATAAAGCTGATCAATAATAATGGAAAAAATACTTATTTCAATAATATACGGTTACCTAGTCACCTATTTAAATAGCGCCCACATTGTGTTGCAAAAAGGGCTTCTAAATGGTGGGCTCAAAAGTGGCTTAGACGTTACTCTGGGTGAATGTTCGGTTTGAAAAATATTTTTGAGTAGCATTATGTGCATCAGAAACAATATTATAAATTCCTTGAATTTGACTTCTCACACCTTATATAAAAAAAGAGGAATTAAAGAGAGTGCTAATGTGACTTGTAATTTCATTAAATCAGTCTCTATCACATGTGCCAACATGAACAGAATGCTAAATTTCAGCTTCTTTTTGATGCCTAATTGCAGCAACGGTGTCCAGCAATAAATGGTTTCAGAAGTAACCACAGAAACAACATAGAATTTTTCCAAGAAAACATATGTGCATCTAGAAAAATGAGCAGGAAATCCTAAGCTGCATCAAAATAATATGGAGCACTTTAATAAACTAGAATTAACCAAGAATTTTGATTTGATTTCTATTAGTAATTATCAAAAGTGCTAATAAATTAGAAATGTCATAAAGAACTCATGAGTGTCAACATGTATGCAATTGGATCGTTAAAAATTATTGATCCATAAAAATGGAACATGCAAGTATATCTCCTTCTCTTAAATATTTTTAATTGTACAATAAAATGTTATGGTAGAGGATGGGTGGATTTAGGTTGAATGTAATACAATGAACTATTAAAAAGATTAAGTCATGATGCCTCCAAAAAATTAAATTAAATGCAAATAAAGTCTACCTGGTTGATTAGGCTAATAGGCCCAGTACCTTTGTTTGATGTTTTGACTCCTAGTTGATCTCTAGGTCATGGCTAGTCATCTTAGTACACATTAAAATGCACGTTATATTAAAGTTTAATGTCAATTGAACTAATCCTAATTTAATGGGCTTCATTGCCTAGTGGGTAAGGTCGTAAGACTACTATTAGGCCAATTCTAATTTTTGAGTCGTAAGTAGCACATGCAGGCATGCTGAAAGCTATAATTGTTAACCCTGACCTTTTGAGCAAATCACAAATAAAGCAATAAAAAAATCACATATACTCACCCCAATTTACTTGGGAAACCTAAGAGGAGGCAACCTATAGTTGCTAATTAGATTATATGTATGCTGCAACTTGCCACCCTCTGGCATGGTTGACTAAGCTCGCTAGTATCTTGCAATTTGACATTCATATTCAAGTTCAAAGTCATTATTTGAAAAGCACAAAATTTATGAAGAGAAATTGTATTAGAACTTTCTCTACAAAGTTTGAAGGCTCCGGTTGTTGTAGTACCATTTGTGTTAGTTCATATTTCAACTAATTCATCTTATGTAGGTCCAATCTCTTTTATGACAATCACAAAAAGCTGAACAAGGCTACGAAAGATATGAACTAGGTCAATTTTCAAGACATTTTATACCCATCATTAATTTTGACTTAATTTTGCTTTTTTGTTTATTTAGATTAAATGTATTGCGGGTAAGGATAATCTTATCCTTATTTTAGAGTTTGCTTTTGGTTTCTAGATAGGACATGTAAGGACTTCTAGGTGAATTTTGATGAATGAATTCTTTAATGAGGCCATTAAGGGATGATTGCTTGACTTATGGTCTAAATTATGTATACTAAATGCTTTAAGTTGTATGCGGAGTATTCTTCCCTCTCCTCATTCAAGATATTTTTGATATTTTGATTAATATGTTTGCTCCTCTCTTTGAGAGTTCTTAAACCTCATTCATTTTTGGTTAACTCAATAAAAGGCCTCCAACTTTAGCCTCTTCTTTGTCTTATTGTATGAGGACGAACAAAAATAAATTAACCCTTTCATCAATTCATATTATAGAGGTACATTTTTTTTGCCTCATTCCTTAATTTTTGGGCAAGATCTTACTCGTCATTCTCCACTTTATTTTTATCACCCTTTTAAACCCCATGCCATGTTTTCTCCGCATCCTGTTTGATGTAAAATGCTGAAAATGAAATTTTTTAAAATGGACAAAAGAAAAGAATAATATTATTTCAAAACTCTTCTCATCAAGCCTTAGCTTTATTCCTCTGCTATCCATAAGTCCATAACGCAAGCATACTATGAAACCTAGCCTCTTTTCTTGTGAAAGATGCTATAAATTCAAATCCTATAACTCATATGACATTCACCAAATTTTATAGATGTCCACCAAAACGAAATCCTGTGACTACAAACCCCTGATTCAATCTTGTAATGAACCCTCTATTTGTATCCTCTCTATGTTTCTATTGCATTCCGCAACTCCCATATTCCCATTGTGTCCACATTTTGTTGCATGGCATTCACCCTAATTTTCTCACTCTATTCGTCAGATTTCTAGTTGCTCTTTATTTTTGGAGAAAGGATTCCCTCCAAAAGCCGTCTCCTCCACGATTGATTCTCTATTGTTGGTTTCAAGTTTGTCTCTCTTGACCATGAATCATCATCAATGGGCTTTGAAGTTGTTATTATCATCCACCTCTCCTAGGGTGCACAATCATCAATCTTTCCATAACAATTCTCAGTAGGTTCACCATCCCTAAGCTTCATAGTGGGATTTCAAGAAAAAATAATACCCCTAATTCTTCCCGTAGTTTCACATCGATTGTTTTTCCCCGAAGGAACTAGTTTTTTGATTAATCATGAACAATGATAGTACGAAGTCTCAACATGTCTCTTCTTTCATCTTTAGATTTTGAGCTCCTTGTGCTACTCATAATTAGCCTTTGTTGTTTCCATCAGGCCTACTAAAAGGCTATTTTTTAGTTATGCAAGGATCCAAGCATTTTGTGATTTTATCTTACTTTAGTAAAAGCTTAATCTATATATCATTGGCAAATTTATGAATTTGTTTGGAAAACTATTTAGCTGAACTCTCTGAAGGTAAAACCTAGCCATATTCTTGCAAATATCCCACAGAATGAGGTTACCATGACTGAATTGAATGCTCAACTAAAATAATCCTTTTTAGTGCTATATGAGCTTGAACTATTTTAATCATTGTATTTCAAATCATTTTGTAGAAAGTTGTGCTGCAAAATCTGTCAGAATGCAATTTTACACTGCATCATTGATGCGAACATTGGCATGAAGATCTGACGCATCTATCACAGGAGGCGTCGTAAATCGACGGCTCTAATTTAAATTGTTATTTAAAATTTATTTTATGAATTTTAGCTATTATTTTATGTTATTTCCTGTTTTACCCCTTGGTTAGTTTATTTGAGTGTTATGGCCCAAGGGGCATTTTTGTATTTTTATTTTCTCATGTTATGGCCTATATATGGGGCCTTAAGCTATTGTAATAGGATGGTTAATTGATATGAAAAATTGTTTTCCACACTTGTGTTCTTCTTGTGAGAGAGCGTTAGTGAGATTCCTATGGGATGGAATCGAAGTTGTCACCAGCCGCAGGATGGGTCCGGGCTCGTGATTTGAAGTCCCTTGGAGAACCCGTCAGTCTTCGGAAGAGTCCGAGGCTCGCGGTTTTTAGCTTTCTATTATTTGTTTCTATCTTTCGTTTTATCTTTATCTTTGTTTTGATTTCTTCCTTCTTATTTCTCCCCGTCGTCGTTTTCATATTCTTCCTCCTCCATCAACCTCACGGGCCAAACATCCATACCAAGCTCCACAAAATTTCCCAATAGCCGCCGGCCACCTTCACCCGATGCCCCCTCTTGGCTGCCGGCCACCTTCTCCCTTTTTCCCCCTTTTTTGGGATTTCCTAATTTGGTTGGGTTAATTTAGGGATTGATTTGAATTTGAAATTATTCAAATTCAAATTTTAAATTCTTTCCTAATTTGGTTCATCTATTTTAGGAAAGCATCTAATTTAAATCAATTTGAATTTGGGTGAGCAAATCTTGGGTAGCTTTCAAATTCAAATTCATGAAATTTGACAATTGAAAAGTTTTCCTAATTTGCCGTCTATTTTTGAAAAGTTTCCATTTTAAACCCTATTTGAATTTCAAATTCAAAGATGACTTAATTATTCCTTTCTTAAATTCTAAACCCAAATCAAGCATCTCCAAATTAAATGCATTAAATCCCAATCCCCCATGAAACTGCAGCTGGCCCCCATATCCTCACCCCTTAATTCCCTTTCTCTTATTTATGAGATTAATTTCCTAATCTAGGAATTTGATTTGGGAAATAAAAATTCCCTCCACAAATCCCTCATTTCAAATTCCCTAAACCAATTAAGGAATTGGGAATTAAGCCTCCACCTCAGCCTCTCAATCCCGTGAGAATTCTTTTCCCTGTCACCCGCCTCTCCCCTTCCTCTCATATTTCCTGTCCTATCCTCCATGTTGCTAGCCTTGCTCTCCCTCTCATATCTTCTTTCCTATTCTATTACAGAAATTGATTTGGAGCCTTAAATTCTTCCCTAAGTCATTAATTCCTAAGGAAACATTTCGATTTTTCTAATCAGCTTTTTGGGAAACAAAAATAGCTGAATAAAAATCTGAAATGTTTTAGATTCCCCCCTCTCTCTCCCACCCGTCTCCCTCCCTTTTCTTCTCAGGCAAAATCTGAAGAGCTTGCTTCCCCTCCCCTCTCAAGAGGAAATCGGAGGTACACCTTGCTGGAATCAAGGCGTGAAGGCTTCTTCCAATTTCCCTTGCTCCTAAGCCATTTTCTCAGGTTTTGAATAAGAAAACCTGAAGAAAATCCTTGAACACTCCTTTTTCAAAAAATCTGAAGTTCCCTCTTCCCGTGAAGCTCTTATTTGCTGCCCACATTCCAGCAAACTGCTGCCAGAAATTTCTCCCTCTCCCAAACTCCCTCTGATGGGGACATCAGCAGCGATTTTGACACATGTACTTTCAGGAGATGCCGGAGATCGACGACCACGATCATGATCTGTATTTTCATCATTTTATGTAGTAGTTTATTTTTATTTTATGTTTTTCCGTTTTTGCCCTCATGGGTATTTGGTAGCTATTGTAGCCCAAGGGGCATTTTAGTCTTTTGCTTTTTTTTTTTTGTTATTTTGAGGCCTATTTATATGGTCATTTTCTTATGTAAGAGGGAGTTTTTTTTATAAATGAAAATTTGACATTTCATGTTCTCTTTGTGAGTGCAAACCTCCACGATCTCTTAGTGAGTTCGTAGGAGAAGCTAGATCTCTTTGTGAGTTCTAGGTCTTCTTGTTCTACCAATTTTCTTCCTTTATTTCTCATGATCGATTCGTTGTCGTGGAGATTCGGTTGAAGTTATTTGTGGGAGATTGGAATTCACTCTTTGAATCCATAGAATTTTCCCTACACCTTCCCCTCCTTTGCTCGCTGCCGTCGTCCCTCCTGGGATTGCCCAGGCCGCCGGCCTGCAGCACCAACCCGCCGGTCAGCCGCCGACCATCAACCCACCGGCCACCCTTGGGTCCCCACCCGTCGGCTCCATTGCCAAATCCTCCAGCCGGCCTGCTCCCCTCACCCCAGCCGCTAGGATCACCACCTGTAGGCCACCAGATCAAGCCTCCCACTCTCCTGTTTGGCCGCTGATTTCCCATCCCCCACCTCTTCAATTCTCATTAATCTCCCCTTCATAACCTTCCTAATTTGGCTCCAATTGTTTTGGGCAGATTTTGAATTTCAAAATTCCATTGAATTGAATTGAAAAGCTTTCAGTTTTTCTCTTAAACCATGAGTTAGGAATTCTCATACCTGTTAACGGCGAATGGCGCACCATGGCGCAAAGGTCCATTTGGAGCCATGGCGCATAGCGCACGGCGCGGCGCGCGCTATTTTGAACATGACGCAAGCTATATAAAAAATATGAAATAATAAGCATGAATATGAAATATTATTAAAAATGAAAGACAAGCTATCATAATAATAAAAGACAATCATAACATATATAAGTTCGACTAAGTAACATCCAAATATCTCATAATTCAAATATTACAATATTTTTTAAAAAGATCAAATATGAATTTAATCTACTCTTCTTGGGAATCATCATCATCAACAAATGTTAAAAAAACTTCATTATCTTCTTCAACATTGTCTCCTACTTCATAATCCTCTTCATCACCCTCCTCATCATCATTCTCAATAGCAACATCATGCCTAATTGAAGATTCTTTCTCTTTCCCTATTATTATGTCTTTTATCATAAACACCAGTAGCTTTAGCAACACTTGTCCAAGTTAAATCTTCCTCTCCAGCAATAAAGTCATTTTCTTAATCAGACTCATCATCTAATTTTCCTGTTAGCCATTCATTTGCATCATCTATCTCAGTCAAAGAAATAAGATCAATGACATCACGATGATTGAATCTCCGAATCAGTGCTCTATTATATTTCACATAAACTAAATCCTTTAAGCGACCATGATCCAATTTGCTTCTTCGTTTGCTATGAAGCTGCAATTAAAATATTATTACATTACTATATTATGAATATATATAAAAAATCAACACATACATTGTAAAATACTTTCATGTTCAAAAATACTCTAATTGCGTTCGCATCCAGATGAACTACATGTTAAACTTAGGACTTTGATAGCAAAACTTTGTAAATTGGGAGCTCCTTGTCCATATGCCAACCACCGAGCATTTACATAGCAATACCGAGCGGTATCATGCATGTACTTAACAATACTGAGCATGTACTGAGCGTGTACCTAGTTGTACCGAGCTGGTACCTAGTTGTACCGAGCTGGTACCTAGTTGTACCGAGCAAGTAACTAGCGGTATCGAGCAGTATCTAGCATATACATAGTTGTACCGAGCATTTACTTAGCGGTACCGAGCATACCTGTTAAGTTGTAAATTCTTGTAAGAAATAGCCGTGCAAAACAACAGAGCTGTGCGGAACAGTTGGAGGTTGCAAATCAGAGTCAGCTGGTAAGATTTTTTATTGGAACAGACGGAGGGGGCGGATTTGGCAGAAACACTGCTCTGCGGGACGATTCGGCGGAAACAACGACTTCAACTTCTGGACAGATTCGGCTGGATTCGACGGAAGTAGCGAATGCAGCAAATAAAAAACAAAAAACATTCGACTTCGGGATAGATTCAGCGACCTCGACTTAGGGACTGCGGGATGTGTTCGGCGGATGTAGCAAACAGAAAATCTTTCGTAAAATTAGGGCAATGAATAGTCGTTTATCTTAAAATATAGATATATTTTTAAATATAAAAAATATTCATAAGCATACGAAAATTTAAAAATAATTTGGCGCGCTATTTTGCGCCGTGCGCAATTCGCCATGGCTCACATGTGGCGCAAATAGCGCGCGCTATTTTAAACACATGCGCCTCGCCATGAACATGACGCCGTAGGTTCGCCGCGCCGCGCCCTGCGCCATGGCGCGCGCTATTTTGCGCCATTGACAGCTATGGGAATTCCCACACTAATTCAAATCTGATGACTAAATCAGATTTAAATTAATGGCCCATTAATTAAACGGGCCCACTACAAACCACTAGATTTTGAATTTCATAATCCCATTGAATTGAATTGAAAAGCTGTCATTTTTCTCCTAAACCGTGAGTTAGGAATTCCCAAATTAATTCAAACCTGATTACTAAATCAGATTTTAATTAATGACCCATTAATTAGCCGGGCCCACTACAAACCACTCAAATACTCCTCTCTCCCGTATGAACCCCTTGTAACTTCCCTTATTTCTTTCCCTTTGAGACTATTTTCAGGTTTGAAATTTCAAAACTGAAATTAAATCTTTCCAATTGAGAAATCTGAATTACAAATCAGATTTCTTTTTGATTACTTCCCCCCCACTCAACTCTTAGCCGTTACAAACCTGGCTGCTCCCTTCCCAAGTCTCCCCCTCACGATTTTCCTCCCTCCCCCCTAAAATCTGTTGTATGCTCACGCATTCCAGCAAGGGTAGCCTGCTGTTATGCACCATTTGAGACCTAGAATCGCTATCCAAACACTTCCAGCACCCTATAGCAGCTGTCCAAGGTTTGTACAAGCATTATATGTTGCCGTCCAGAACCCCTTAAAGGCCAAACTGCTGTCCATACCTTTCCTGTCTGCTGCTTCGCATTTCAAGCATCTGAAACCTATTGTTTAGGAGATTTGAAACATGTTTTCTTGCTGTTCAGCCTGCTAGAAGGTCTTCAAACACTGTCCGGACAGTCCAGGCCGCCGAATACACCTTCAAGAAATCGATGTCAAGAATTCCATACTCCGGCCACCTATCCAAGAACGACGATCCAAGGTTCCTTCTTCCTCGAAGCGACCTCGATTCTAAGGTGGAGACTCTTCTTCCGCTAAAACCTAGACTAGTTGAGCGTATGGGCTCCAAAGGTGAAAGTTCTTATTATTAAATTGCGGATTCTTGTTTACCGTCGTAGTGTTACAATTGATCTTTGTGTTTTCTGAAATTGTTTGGTTAACCGACCTCGCTCTTCTTTGCCTAAGCAAGTTAAAACTTAGAATTCTAAGGATCAAACCAATGTTATAAGCAATAAATTTACTTTGGATTATTTTGTTAAAATTGCTCTCTTTAATTTCTTAAAGTAACTCTATCGCATGTTCGTTTCACATCACCCTCCCTTCTCACTAAGCTTTCTCTGGAATTCTTTGCATACGTTTTCCCCTCAATAATTCTACCTTCTCATTAGAGAAAATTTGAAATTTTCTCTAAGGATTTGGTGAGAAAATCTGAACCCTTTTCAGATTTTGGGAGGGATAGAGATTGCTTCCTCATCATACAGAGAAGAGATCCTCTCCTTAGCAAAGCATTCGTTTTCGTTCTACATCAATCATTATCTTATGCAAGCAAGAAACTTGGAGATTAGGCCATTATAGTCTTGATAAACGTCTTGCCTTGAATAATCATTTTAACGAACATTTAAATCACAACTTAATTGGTAATGTTTAATCTCCTCACTAATACATTAAGCTAGATAAAGCACTAGCTAGAGGCGGGTATGCAATATCACTACTTTGTCATAGAGTAGTCAATTGGACAAGCTAGGGCCTGTTGACCTCCACATCTATTCTAAAACTCAACACGATTGGGTGAGCAGAAATGGTGGACAACAAACGCAAGCTTGGCTTGAAACATCTTAACAATATTTAAAATCATTTAACCATTGCTCGATTCATGAGACAGACAATGCTAATGCATTTAGGCATCAAAATTATCAAGAAACGGACTTAATGATCAATTAGATTAGAAAGAATGAAATAGTGAGGGATAAACGCAATATCACTTAAGTTCAATTTGAAACTCATCACTTATATTAGAAATCACTTAAAAGTTTCCCAACCCACAATGGACAACTCCGATATTTTCGAAACATCGAGCTTGGATAGACTCTTGAAGTTTTTTCATCCATTGTATTAATGCAAAAAACAAATGTAGCCGCGCCCGAGGCAATGGCAAATGAACGACAAAAATTGCTCAGGAAATCAACATGCTTTTATAAAAATCTCATTTATTCAATAATTAAAACTATAATTAAAAAATAGAACTAATAATTATTTATTATTAAATTATATATTTTGTTTAAAATGATTTTTTATCTAATTAAATAAAATTATTTAAACCATAAAAAATTATTATTATAATTATTAAATTAAACTCAAAATATTATATCATGTGTGTATATAAAGAAAATCTTAAATTAAATCCTCGCATGTCTCTCAAAACCATTTACCTGCTCTATCTCATGATTTCCGCTGACCCTGCTCCTTTCTCTTCTCCCTCAATCGAAACCTCCCAAGCCCACTCTTCATTCCCTCACACATACCAACCCTATTCCTCATGCTACTTCAGCTCTCATAGCCCTCAGCTCCTAAAATATCCTAAATTAGGTAAATAAATCAATTAATTTTTAAATGAAAAATTTTATTGTATTCAGTTACTGTTAATAAAAATATGTAATTTATTAATCTTTATCTGAATAGGTGCTTGCTAGTTAGGTGAGGTTTGGGAATTCAGTTAAAGAGGTGGGCCCTCTTTCCTTCTTATCCGCTTGAATTCATTCACTGAAAGTTGGATAAGGGAAGCAGTGAGGTTTCGGCAGAATCCAAAATTCCCTGTTACGGGCATTGGCACAGTGACTGTAAGCATTGTGGATCAATTCGACAATAGCAGAATTTCTGTAGGAAGAATTGGCATTCAGCATAGTGCCTTTCCTTCTGACGGGACTATAGAGGAAACCGCAAACCTGTAAAGAATATTGCAGAATTCACTGTTCACCAGGAGACGGTGCAGAATTCCTGAAAGAAAGTTTGGCACAATAAATTGGAAGCCTATAACAATTTATTTCACACAGGAGTTTTGTGGAACAGTGGGAATTCATAGTGTAGAATCCTGTATCAGATTTCGGTTGACTCAGGTATGGAATTCCTATAAAGAGTTTTGATAAATTTCTTTAAGAATGTGGTAGTAGGAGTAGGGGAAATAGAGAAGACAGTAGAAGAGAAAGAAGTTTGAGAATCAGAAAAATTTAGAAATTTCATTTTCTTTAATTGTTAAAACTAGAATTCGAGAGGAAAAGCTTGAATTTTATTAAGCAATCTACTCTCTATTTATAGATCTATACAAGGGGTATCAATAAGGAAACAAATAACTCTTATAATAACATGAATACAATTATTCCTAAATCAATGGGAGGAATTAATGCAATCCATGTAGTCTTCCCACGGATTACTGTTCACAGCCGTGGATATCTTTGGGATCGTAAGGTTGAGATTTAACACTCCCCCTCAAGCTGGGAAATATGGATCCGTCATTCCCAGGTTGTCAATCATTTGGAGGAAGATAGAACTGTCCAATCCTTTAGTAAGGAAATCTGCAAGTTGATCCTTTGATGATACATGGTCAACACTTACTAGACCACTGTCTAGTTTTTCTTTAATAAAATGTCTGTCCACTTCTATGTGCTTGGTCCTGTCATGCTGGACTGGATTGTGGGCTATGCTGATTGCTGATTTGTTGTCACAGTGTAGTTTCATGGGCTCATCCCACTTAACTTTTAGATCTTCTAGGATTATTTTGATCCATAGTAGCTCATATATTCCCAAGGCCATAGCTCGATATTCTGCTTCTGCACTGGATCTTGCCACCACATTCTGTTTCTTGCTTTTCCATGTAATAAGGTTTCCTCCAAGAAATGTGCAATACCCAGAAGTAGATCTTCTATCAACTGGTGATCCTGCGTAGTCAGCATCCGTGTATACTTCTAGGGTCATTCCACGATCTCTCTTAAAGAGAATTCCTTTTCCTGGTCTCCCTTTAAGGTGGTGCAATATCCTGTCTACTGCTTGCATGTGAATCTGCTTTGGATTCTGCATAAACTGGCTGACCATGCTTACAACAAATGCTATGTTTGGTCTAGTGTGGGAGAGGTAGATCAATTTCCCTACAAGTCTCTGGTAGGCCCCTTTATTTACATCTGGATCTTCTTTAGCTTCTCCCAGTTTAAGATTAGGTTCTACTGGTGTTGGTGCTGGTTTACAGGCAAGTTTACCTGTTTCTTTTAGAAGATCTTTGATGTATTTCTGTTGTGAAATGAAGATTCCTTTGCTGGAGTGAGCTACTTCAATTCCGAGAAAATATTTTAGTCTACCAAGTTCTTTGATGTCAAATTCCTTAGCCAGATTTTTCCTTAAACTGGCTTTCTCCTCTTCATTACTTCCAATCAAAATAATATCATCAACATACACTATTAGTGTATACTGTGACTCCCCCTAAGTCTGAGTGTTTGAAGAATAGTGTATGATCCCCTTGACTCTATTGATATCCATTCAAGAGCATGAATTTAGAGAATTTTCCAAACCATGCCCTTGGTGATTGTTTGAGCCCATATAGAGCTTTTTCAGTTTGCACACCTTGTTACCTTCAGATTTTTCTTTAAAGCCTGGTGGTATTTCCATAAATATCTCTTCTTCTAAGTCTCCATGTAGGAATGCATTTTTCACATCCAGTTGTTCCAGGTGCCAATTGTACTTGGCTGCTAGTGAGAGTAATATTCGGACAATATTCATCTTGGCCACAGGTGCAAACGTTTCTTGGTAGTCAATGCCATACGTTTGAGTAAACCCTTTTGCCACTAGTCTTGCTTATATCTCTCCAGTGTGCCATCAGCTTTGTATTTTACTGAGAACACCCATTTGCAGCCAACCGATTTTTTCCCTATCGGTAGATTGACGATCTCCCATGTTTCGTTCTTCTCCAGAGCCTGCATTTCATCATTCATGGCATTTTTCCAATTTTTATCAGATAAGGCCTCAAAAACATCTTTAGGAATACGGATATCTTCTAATGAAACAAGGAAATTTTGGTGTGACGATGAAAAATTGTTGAAAGATATAGAGTTGTTTATAGGGTATAAGGGATGTGGTGATCTTACCTCATTTCCAGGAGATGGTTCAGATTCTTGGATCTGCTTTGGAGTACAGCTTGAGCTTGTACGTCTGGAGTAAACCTTTCCAAATCTAATAACGTTGTCATTTGTTTCCCTTTCTTGGGTTTCAGGTGGATTGTTTTGAGGTGGTGGAGGAATGTCAAGAGGTGCTAGTTCAATTTTCTCATCTTCCTCAAGTTCAGTCTCCCCCTGAAGATGAGTTTTTGAGAAATAGGAATTTTTCTCATCAAAGGTAACATCAATAGAAACAAAGGTTTTTCTTGTGGGAGGATGATAACACTTATAATCTTTTTGGGTAGCTGAATAACCAACAAAGATGCATTTGAGTGCTCTTGGATCTAATTTTCCTCGCTCATGGCTGTGGATATGAACATAGGCAGTGCATCCAAAGATTTTGGGTGCAATATTATGATGGGTTCGAAACTCTGGGTAAAAAGAGGACATGGTCTCCATTGGAGATTTGAGGCCTAAAGCAGTTGAAGGTAATCGGTTTATGAGATAGGCTGCAGTTAAAAGAGCTTCCCCCCAATAGGATTTGGGTGTATTGTAGTGAAATAGGAAGGCTCGAGTGGTGGCTAGAAGGTGACCATTTTTCCTCTCTGCAACCCCATTTTGTTGTGGGGTGTGAACACATGAGGACTCATGGATGATCCCTTCATTCTGGAAGTATGAGAAAAGGGTCTGGTTGAAATAATCTTTGGCATTATCGGAGCAGAATCTTCGTATTTTTACCCCAAATTGATTTTTGATCATTGAATGAAAGATGGGAAGAATGGTGCTAACATCAGATTTATTCTTAAGGAGATAGATCCAAGAGACTCTAGTGCAATCATCAATGAAAGACACAAACCAGCGTGCCCCAGAGATATTGGGAATTTTTTAGGGTTCCCATATATCACTATGAATAAGGTAGAAAGGAGTGTCACATCTCTCACTTTTGTTTGGGAATGAGGTTCTTTTATGTTTAGCCAACTCACAAGTTTCACAATGAAAATTTTTATTTTCTATTTTTTGAAACAGTTGTGGATACATATGTCTTAGGATATCAAAAGACGGATGTCCTAGTCTATAATGATGAAGCCAAATAGTGGAATTCCTATCTACTAGGGATAACATGGAGCAATTATTATTAAATTGGTTTGGTTCTTCCAGGTAGTACAATCCAGCTTTCTCCTTAGCAAGTCCAATCTTCTTCCCCGATCTCTGGTCCTGAAATAAGCAATAAGTAGGGTTAAATAAGGCTTGACAATTGTGGTCATTGGTAAGTTTTTGTATTGATATTAGATTTGTGGATAATTGTGGTACGTGGAGGACGTTTTTCAGGGTGACTAAGGGAGATAATATGATGTCTCCTTGACCAGATACCGTGGTAAGAGAACCATCAGCAGTGATGATTTTCTTATTGTTTGGGCAAGGAGTATAGTTTATGAGGTGGGTAGATGAGTGGGTCATGTGATATGTAGCTCCTGAATCAATTATCCATAATTCCTTTAGATGATTTCTGGAAGCACTTAAACTGAAAGAAATTGGAGTCTTACCTGAGAGTGCAAGTGAAGAAGAAGCATTTGATTTTTCAAGAGATAGTAGGAGTTGTTTTAATTTGTCAATATCTTCTTTGTTGAATTCTCCAAGACTGGACCGTGCTTCTGGCTTACTTGTAGTGTTGTTGGCATGTGATGTGCTCCTTTGTTCACCCTTTTGATTCCACTCCTTGCTGGGGGGTTTACCATGTATTTTCCAGCACGTTGTTTTTGTGTCTTGACTTTTTGCAATAGCTGCACCAAAGTGAGTCCTTGTCTTTGAACTTTGAAGGATCTTTACCCTTCTCCTTCCATGACGATTCTTTGTTCATCACCATTGCTGAGCTTTCAACTGTCTTTGGTTCTAACATTACTCCTTGTCGACTTTCTTCTGCGCGAATGAGAGAAATGGTTTCGTTGAGTGATGGCGTCTCTTCCTTGCCGAGGATCTGAACTCTAACTTGGTCAAATTCTGCATTAAGTCCTGCAAGAAAATCATAAACTCTATCTTTTTAAATGAAGTTCTTTAGGATCGCAGCATCCTCCGGACATCTGGTTTCAATGAACCTATAGTGATCAAGTTCTTGCCACAGATTTTGTAGAATGGTGGCATATTCCGTCACGGTCTTACTCCCCTGCTTTGTGCTTCCAACTTTGACTTTAACTTCAAAGATTTGGGCCGCGTCACGAGCTTTTGAGTAAGTTTGTCTGGCAGCATCCCATATGTCCTTTGCCGTTGAAAGGAACATAAATGTGTCACTAATTTCTGGAGTCATGGAATTCCACATCCATGACATAATCATGGAGTCTGCTTCATCCCATGCCCCAAATTTGGGATCTCCTTCTTTCGGTCCTCCTCTAATGAGATGATGTATTTTACCTTTCCCCTTCAAGTAGGTCTTCACAAATTGAGACCACTTCAGGTAGTTCTTCCCATTTAGACGATAGGAAGGTTGTATGTTTTGAAGATCACCTCGAACTTGGTGCACTATCGACTCCTCCGTCTGGTCAATACTTTCGGAGGAATTGATTTCTGACATTATGATAGTGATTAAGACTATCAAAAACACTCTTGGATAGCAATGAAGGCTTCCAAAAAATCCCCCGATTTTAGTCGTCGGCAATAAAGGCCAATGATATTTTTTTTTCCTTCAAAAAACCTTGCCAGTTTTACTAAAAAACCGGCTGTCCAATTCTTTAAAAGAATCGGACCGGGGAGCTTTAGGGTACGCGCGAAGAGAGGACGGACCAGGCGCTCGAGCGGGCGGTCCAGGCGCTCGAGCGGGCGGTCCAGGCGGTTTGCTTCCTTCGACGTTCTTCCTTTTCTGTCGGATCGGGCTCCTCCACCGAGCTGGGAAGAAGCACGAAGATCAGGATCGTGCGGTTCTGCCGATGGGAGAGAAGGATCGGGTTTCCCTTCTCTCGTTCAGCTCTGTTGATGGGAACGAACTTCCGATCGGCTTCAGAAGCGTCTTTCGCACGGTCGGTTTCAGTCGGTAAAACTGTTCCTTCCTCTCCTTTGTTTCCTTCGTGGCTGTTCGTCTTGGTTCCTTCGATGACCGTTCTGACGACGTCAAGAAGTTCACCCGCGACAGCAACCGGCGAGACCGACACTTCTTCATTGGCCTCTTGCAGCGTCAGGAGGTTGGATCGTTCGGCAATGAAGGCCTCCCGATCGGCTCTGATACCATGTTAAAACTAGAATTCGAGAGGAAAAGCTTGAATTTTATTAAGCAATCTACTCCCTATTTATAGATCTATACAAGGTGTATCAATAAGGAAACAAATAACTCTTTTAATAACATGAATACAATGATTCCTAAATCAATGGGAGGAATTAATGCAATCCATGTAGTCTTCCCACGGATTACTGTTCACAGCCGTGGATATCTTTGGGATCGTAAGGTTGAGATTTAACATTAACAATAGAAGTTGGTCCTTATGGCAGTGTTGTCAATTTCCAATTAATAGTGAAAGTCTCAAGGAGATTGTATCTTGTGGTGTCTTAGATTCATCTGGTTATGCAAAGAGAAAGCTTCGAAGTGACTTACAATATTAGAAGACTTCGAAGTAGAGAATTGGAGACACCTCGACAAGAATGTAAGTAATGCATTTATATTCAATTTAAGAACTTTCATTTATAGGCGTGAAGGTTGATTTTGAATGCATTAAAGTAAAAGGTTATGAAATTTGTTTAATGTATAGAAATGATTTTTAATTCAAGTTTCTAGATATGAACAATGAGATACATAATAAAATTGGGTAAGTGTAAAATAAGGTTTAGTATGTTAATCTAAATGTTTTCATATTTGATACTATTTTGAAAAGATGTCAATTTACTTGCATTTGGTGTGCATTTTAATTGTACACTGGCGATTACAACAATGATTATGAAAGAATTTTCACAACTTAAGTATGACTTATGAACACTGAAAAGCTTTGTGAATTTCAATTGAAAAGTAAAGTTTGGCTACAAATTATGTATAATTGTAATTATAGGTGGGGAAAAAGGGACCCCAGATAATATATCTGTATAGGAGGGGCAAAAGGGACCCTAGAGAATATGATACCTGCATAGAAGGTGGGGCAAAATGGACCTCTAAAGAAACAAAATGGACCTCTATACAATTCAGTGGTGAGAATGTCAGGTTTACCTGGGCTCCATTGAATAAAATTATTAAAGTGCAGTCAAATATTTTATAGTTTAAAATTGATATTCATTCTAGAATTTAGAAGAAGTAAAGATTAAAGTTAATTATGAATTTATAATGATTTCAATGCTTGATTATTCTCAATGATTGTACTTTAAATGTTAATTAATTTGCCAAGCTTGCTGAGTTTCATAACTCACCAGTATTTTCTTACTAGCTATTGTTACAGGAAAGGGCTAGGAGAAGATTGTTGCAGATTAATTTATACAAGTTATTTTTTTTATGTTAAAGCTAACTTTGTTAGTGAGTATTCTGGTAAGGTATGAAAACATTTCAGAAATGAATTTTTATTTGGTTTTTCTTAGTGACTATATAAGTATGTTTATTGAGGTTTTAATTTGGAAATTGCTTCCGTTGATGTATAAATTGAATTATGGTTGGATGTTTATATGATCTTCTAAAAATAGAAGTTGTATTAAATGTTCTGAAAGGAAAAATGTTTATGTTATGCTCGTTACACTCCATAGTACTGTTTAGGGGTACTATGGGGTGTTACAGCTCCTACCTTAAAATTTTGAATCCTACATGGCAAAGAAGTGAGGAAGTTGTAATAGAGTTCATTAGAGAAGGCATCAATAGCATCAATGACGTGAGAAAGAATAGGGGCTTGTGGGATTCCACCAATTGTTGACATTTACACAATTTCACTCCTACAACTTCCTATTTTCCAGAGTTTTACTTGAACCTAATGCCTCTTTGTTCCTCAACCCTAACAGCCACATGAATTCCTTATTTTCTCTGATAAAAAATGATGCAATCAAAAATTTGGGAGAGGGACCCAAATTTTTTATCACAAAAACAAACTCTTTCTATAACTTAAAAGATTACAAGATCTCACAAAACTAGACAAATTAGACAAAACAAACTTTACTTATATAAAATGAAAGACTTACAACTCTTAAAATTAAAGCGACTTACAAACAAAGACTCTTACAAACTTGACTCAAACAAGACACCCTAAACTTGCTTTCCAAAAGAAGAAGGATACAGGTGAGGTGTAAACTTGCGGAGAGAAGAAAGAGATTAGAAGTCGAGACGAAGGTTGGAAAGAGCCCGCAGGATTTCCGAAGTAGGAGAAGAAGTGGAACAAAGCTCTCAAGCTTTTTCTAAGAAAAACCTCTCAGGTTTTGGCTTCCAAAAATCACTCACATATCACTCTCTAAACAGCCACAAAACATCTCTATTTATAGGCACCAAAGAAATACAAACAGTCCAGATTTCTGTATAGAAATCTGTCCCAAAACAGCCCATTAAAACCTTCAAATTTTGTTCAAAAACTGTTCCAAAAACCTGTCCAGAAACAGTCCCAATACAGCTCAAAAAACTGTCCAAAAACAGCCCAAAAAACTGTTCATATTCCCATAAAAAAAGCCTTAAAATTCCTGCACAGGAATTCCAAACAGCAAAGCAAAAAGTCACGGTTTCAGCATGGAAAATCCAAACAGCACTTCAGCTTTTAATGCCACTGATTCCAGCACAGCAAAGCCCAAACGTCACAGCAAATCCAAGGAGGAAAGGCCACGGTTTCAGCACAGCAACAGGGAATTAATGCCCCACGGTTTCAGCACAGCATGGGAAAACAAGGCTGGCTGAATTCCCAAAGGAAAAGCATTAAAAACAATAACTTCCCAATGAATTCAATGCATAGAATTCAACCACCATTAAAGACAAGCCACGGAATCCCAAGAGACAAGAAGAAAGGGGAAGGGGAAGGGACAAGGCCACTGAAATTGTGTTGACCCCCCCTTTTGCCTACATCAAAAAATCTCTCTTCCTCACCTACTCACCCAAACTTGTCTACATGACTCACCAAGCTCCTCTTGTTCTCTCCCATAAACCTCTCGCCGGTCAACCTTCTCTCCTCCAAACATCGACTATACCATCTCCCTCAACCATTGTATTCAACACCACTTACCATCTCCCTCAACCATTGTATTCAACACCACTTACCATCTCCATAGAGGAAACTTTTTGTGTAGACCAGTGCCAACGATGATCTCAACTCCCAACCCAATCCTTTGTCACTCACGGTCGCAAACTCAGCCAGCTCCCAACCAAACTTCCATAATTCTGGTGATATATCTCTTAGTTTGTCAATTTGCGGTCTATGGATTCCTTCCAACCATAAGCCTTCTCCAAATCTTCAACAAGGCTTCCGTCTCACCAATCCATATAACCCAAAGCCATCTCCTGACCTCGTTGTTAATCCGTCTCCGGCTTTTCTTGTCCTACGTGATGAACCAACTTCCAACACTAGCGACCTTTGAATACCAACAAATCGCCTAACCCAAGCTCTCGACTTATTCGTGGTAGCTCCAATTATAGCCACTTCTTTTCTCTCCTTTTCTCCGTCTATCTCTAAACCTATTTCACTTTTTCTTTCACTCATTCCTTTTATCTTTCCCTCCCCAATATCTCTGTCTCCTTCTCTCTTGAACTCTCTTTTTCTCACTTTTTCCATTCCCATCTCTAAAAAAAAGAAAACAATAGGGATTTTAAAAGAAAAAAAGGAAAAGTAAATAAATAGAAAAAAGAATGGAGAATAGGATTAAAAAAAGTGGCGCGAGTGTTTGTTTCGATTCCGGCAAACTTGTTTAGCATTGTCGTCAACAAAGTTGTCTTGCGCAGAGGGCAAAAATGCAAGAAAAGACACAAAGTTTAAGTTTTCGTTCATGTTATTCCAACGTGGCAGAAAAATTTGTACATAAGTATTCGTGCACTTTGTTCCAACTTAGCGTGAAAATCACCGTGTTCATTTTCTTGTAGGTAATAAAGGCTTATACATGTTTTTTTAAGCATTGTGAGTTTGAAGGCCTATACGTGTTCATTTTCTTAATTATGAAGGTAAGATATTATATGTTATCCTTGTAATATTCCGTACTTTCAACCATCGATATATTGCCCGATTTGTCCCCTTGTAATTTCCCAGAAGATCACTCACTTAGGTTTGCTCTTATATTATCATGCTTAACTTTGAAGTTTTTATTAAAATTCCAATTATTAAACCAAAAGGCTCCTCGATGTTTTAAGTGTTTAGTTTTATTTTCTTAAGGGATTTCACAATCTCCCCTCACTTTAATAACTGACGTCTTCGTTAGTTTCCTGAACCCAAAATCTTCCACCAGGCATGTAGGATTCTAAAGGCAATGATCCTATCTGCTAGCTTATGTGTTGCTTTGATACCATTTGTAATTATTCAAACAATCATCCATCAAGATATTATCTGCTGTGACCTAATGGCTTGACATTTTTGTTACATTGGTGTAACTTCCTATGATGTCACCCTTCCTAGGACTGTTCTTGTACTAGCAAGCTTAACTTTAAAGTTTGTACTGAAATTCCAACAATTATACTAAAAAGCGTTTCGATGTTTTAAGAGTTTAACTTTTTTTCTTAAGGGATTTCATCATCCTATCAATAGATTCTGTACATATCCTCTTAGGTTGCTAAAAATAAAATAATAAGACAAAATTGGAATGCATGACGAGTAAAACAGTGGTGACCTTTTCAGTACGTAAGATGGTCCAACTTATATTAGGAATGACAGAGTCCTTAAAAGGTCTAACTTGGTAAGTGTAGGTGTTAGTTGAGCCTGCAAATACTTTTGAAAACTTAGATGCTCATGAGGACTCTTAGTAGTTTGCTAAACAGTAGCTTGAAGTTGTCGTCTAACACTCTAGTCTCAGGAATTGGACTAATAGTGGTCTTTAGATCAGATCTAGACTTAGGTGTCGTTCCATTTGGGTAATACTTATGCTTTAAGTTCAATATTAGCTATGTTTTTCCTTTCCCTATTAGGTGTACAAAATCTACTTCATTAGTCTCAATATAACAAAGAAGTTTCATCACTAACTTTTTTGTGATGGAACACTCTAGTTGCATGATATGCTTGCTGCACAAGCAAAAGAGGAGGGGGGGGGGGGGGGGGGGGGGGAGATCATTTTCTCATAGCTATAGATGATTCATGGCATTCTTCTGAATAATATTTCAAAACTTATTCTGCTCAAATTCATCATGTGAAATTCTTGCACGTGCATCTTTATATGCTTTTTCATCAGCTCCTATGCAATTGACTACTTTTTTTAATATGTCCCTTGGTCATATAAAGCTTAGAGACTACTCAAGATCAGACATGTTGCAGAATTTAATGACCCTTCCCTTTTTGATGAGTTGACTACAAGCATCTGAGCTTTGAAAATAATATTAATATCTATGTTCTATTATGCTTGAGATAGAATTTCAAATATTATCAAAGATTAAGAAAGAGCTTATTTCTGTTGAAATGCTTGAGATAGTGTTTCTTGAAGCTTTTGTTGATATTCCTGCCATACATCATTTGTGATGATCTCCTGAGAAAGGCACTACTTTAGATCATTACATTTGGAGAGTTTGTACGGTCATTATCACTATAGATTGAGTTTGTGCCGTCATTATTAGTTAGACCACTGTTGAATGAGATTGTGGAGAAGTAAGAGGTGATATACTTGACTCATCTTTTTCTCATTTACAACCAAATCTATTTCTTCTATCCGTTTAAGTAGGTAGAGATTAGAGAGATATAAATGACAAGGAGTGGTTGCAATAGAGATACCTGTAGTGGCTAAGAATTGCAAGTTGGCGTAGGTTTAGCCAGCTAGATGGAGTGGGATAGACTCAATTTACCCTGATTCATCTTATTGCTTGAATTATTGGATGTATGGAACCGTATAATGCATGTTACTGTTTATAGACAGTCATACATATGATGAATATGATAATTGATATGACCTTTTTTCTAATAGTGTATGAATTACAAGTTTTTGGATGATATAAACCTTATATCTTGGTAACCTTCTCCTCTAATTTGGATAAACCTACCTAGGTTTATATAAATTCTAATTTGACTATAAATAATCATAACATATAGCATTTTCTTTCTCATCCACATTCCTTGCCCGACCAATTGATGGCTGGAGGATT
This sequence comes from Dendrobium huoshanense, assembly GCA_016618105.1. Lineage (NCBI taxonomy): Eukaryota > Viridiplantae > Streptophyta > Magnoliopsida > Asparagales > Orchidaceae > Dendrobium > Dendrobium huoshanense. The sequence continues at coordinate 377,326 of CM028347.1, read as the reverse complement.
ATGTGGGATTTAAATTCAAGGTCTCTTAATCGGGATGTGCTTTAGGCTTGAGTTTAGGTTTGATTTAACCAACCCCATCACCTGTTTGTTCATTTTTTTTTTATTTTGCTAACTGATTAACCCGCCTCAAATTACATGTGAGGGGAGGGAGGGAGGGCAAATATCTGTTTTCAGAAGTTTATCTACATTTATCTTTTGTTTTTTTTTTTAAATTATTTTCTGTAGATTAACCCGCCCATTTAAATGCATTTTATTTTGATTTTTGATTTTCTCGGCTAGTGAACCAGCTGTGCAGTTGCTGCACTGCTAGGCACTTCTAAGATGTTTCAGATGTTGTGATATTTTGTTATTATCTGAATTCCATCAATCACAGTCATTGCTTTTTTTCAGTTTGTATTAGTTTTTGCTTAATAATACTTGCACTCTGAGCCTATCTTCCTTCTAATAGCCTGCTGTGGAGACGATGGGATTCAGAGTTGGAGAACTCAGAGGCCTCTCAAGATGGCATTCGCGGTTCAAGAATATCGGACTGGATGAAAGGCTTATTGAAACTGCAACAGAAAAGACTGGAATGTTCCTTGTGCAGGTTGAACGGTTTGCAAGAGTTCTTACAGTAGTGATCCAACTGGTATGCGTCATGATTGCATAAATTTCACCATTCTAGCCTCTGAAAATGTCTTGTTTTACGTATTCATTCTGGCATATAGTTGCATTAGTGAGAGACATTGATGCAGATATAAATATATGCATTCATGAATTCACGTGCTTCATTTTAGACTGTATTGGCTACTGCTTTTTTGATTCAATTCCCTAGTCTTACCGTGAACAAATAAACTGTTCTAATCAAATGTGCTTTAAATTCCTTATTCCCTCGCTACCTAAAATACAATTTCCGATTTTTGATTGCAGATAATTTTCACTGGGACAAAGTTTTAAAATGATATCATTTAAAAATTATTTTCGTCAAAATGAATTAAAAATAAATAAATTTAAAAATGATATCAATCGATTCTAGGCAACGGCTAGCTATTGAGCTGACTGATTTGTTGGGCGAGCTGTCGGTCTGAGTTTGTGGATCGAAAACCACATCAAGTCATGAGCTGTGAATGACTGTTTACTTTTTTAGTTTTATTTAATTTAAAGTATGATTTATAAATATATAGTTTGATATATATATATATATATATATATATATATATATATATATATATATATATATATATATATATATATATATATATAAATTAAAAAAATTCAGTCGTTAGCTTAGTTTTTCTTTAAACTGATATTATTTAAAAATTAACCATTGTAATTTTAGTTTAATTAAATAAAAAAGAGAAAAAAAGACAAGGACTTGATTCCTTTTTTTTTTGTAAAAAAACTTTATACTTATAAAAAAAAAACTGTCAGCTTAATTAAATATGTAGTTTAATCAAAATTTATATAGATTTATAAAAAAAGAATAAAAAAAAAAAGAAAACTTTAAAAGAGACGTCAAACTAAAATGAACTATTTAGTTTAATTTAATTTATAGTATGATATCATTTAAATATAAACCATTATTATTTAGTTTTCTTTTTTAATTCATTTTGACCTTTTTTATTAAATTAACCATTTAAAATTTATATATGTATTTATAAAAAACCAAAAAAAAAAAAAACTTAGAGGAAAAATAACTGGTCGTTAAGAGAGCTATATGAATATTAAACTATAAATAAAACATATGAAAAACTAAAATTAATATATCAGGAAGACATATATGAATTCTTACGTTATATTTAAAGAAGTTATGTTGGAAGAATAATAATTCCCATTTCATTATAATAGAAGATGAGTATTTAAAGCTTTAATGTGAACAAATTACTGTTTAATTAAGGAATAATTATATGTTAAGGCATTAGGAGTTCATGTAAGATAATATTAATGCATATTAATAAAGGTATTTCTTTCTATTATGCATGCATGCATATTTGACATGGTTTGAGGACAGTGCATCAACCTGTTGATGAGCTGCTGCCGTATTGCTTGCAATAGTCATTGGATAAAATCATAAAAGTCTTTTCCGATTGCTGGTGAACATAGAAGAATTAGTCCAAAAGGAAATGAGAGGTGCACTCGCTGCAATGAGATTAGTGTTTGATCACTCCACTCATCATCAATCTCTCCCTCTTCTTCCTAGTCACAATGCTTGGTTTTTTCGCTTTTGGACTGACTTCATTGTGAATAACTATATGGAGATGGATGTAATGATGGTATTGTGATACCTACTGCATAGGCTGGATTCCCTGTGAGTAAGTGGCCATTAGATTCCAGTTGGAAGATCTCGGTGTTAGGAAATCTTTATTTAGAGTGGATAACTGCTTTCACAGTTGTTTCTCAACACAGAAATGTGCATCATCACATTTTTTGTGTGTGTGTTGGGGGGGGGGGGGGGGGGAGTTTGAAAGTTGGTGAAGGACAATAAAGAAGTCTAGGCTCATCTATATAGGTGGAATGTGGGTTTCTAACTGATGGAATTGATTTGTTATGATGAATTTATATTATTTTAAGTGAGACTGGTGCAAGATTATTGGATCGAGATATAAAAGTTGACCTTTAATAACAAAATGTGGGATTGTGAGAGATGGGATATCTTTGTTAACATTAAGATTGGATTTTAGGCAAGATTGGTGAAAGGCTATGGTTCTGATGTGGATGAGAGAGTGAAGGAGTTAAGAAGTGAGATTGGGTTATGGGTGTATTTTGTTCCATGCGAATGTAACAAGGATGCTTGAACTTCTCAATATGAAGGAGAAGGGGAAGCGAGGAGCTCAAAAGTGAGCATGTTAATTTTCTTATTCTTCTTTATTATTTTTTTAACCGTGGCAGAACCTAATTTTAGCGTGAAATTAATTCAACAAAAAATTTGTAGTGTTGAAACACTTGTCGGGTCGTGTCTATGCCATGTCCATATCTGATGTTTGTCAAACACAGACGCTAAAGTTATTTAGATGAGTTCATGCTTCATGCTTCATGCTTATAGCAGATGCCTTAATTTATTAGCTTTTAGGAGATAAGTTAGGCAAAGTCGGAACAAAAATTTCTGTTCTCTCCTGTAATCTTTTTTATAGTCTAAAGGTGGAACTCACAAATTATGAACTAATAGCTGTACAGATTGGCATTCTTTTAGCATAATAGGATGCAATAGTGATTTTCTTAATAACACCTTGTTAATGATTACCTAAATGAGGAATCTTGTTAGGCGTGTAGTATTTTGCAATAGAACAAGTAATTTTTTAATGGGCAAGGTAAGGTCGGGTGTATGATTTGTTAAGGATGTCATTTTAATTGTTGACTAATATTTCTCCTTTTCTTCCAGTTTCAAAATTTCTTCAATTGGGTATTGAAGTGTATAAAGATACTTATGCCTGAACCAACCGATCAAATTCAGCAACCCAATAGGTTTAAGTTACATGGTTTTTTTTTTATATATTGTTGGCCGTTAGGAATTGTTTTATATACTTGTAATGTTGGCTCTTTCGTTCTTACAGTGAACTTGTTGTACTATTCTTGAAGTATATTTTTGATCAGGATCCTGTTGGACAGTTTCTGGAGAATTCAGATGGAAACCATAGCATTGTAACTAATCCGTATGTTCCTTATCATATGGCATATAATCTGTTTCCTGCTATATCAAATTTTTGTACTTAGGAATACATTGTAAAAAGTTTTTGATGTGAAACAATCCATGCGAAAGTGATTTGCTTAAAGAAGTTTGCACGTTTAGAATTAGAGGCAATAATAAGCACGATCTTATGCGAATTTGAACGAGAAGTTAAATATTAAAGTGGTACCTAGCTTAGTTTATCTCACATGCATAGAAGTTAAGTTCAAAAGATAGCCAGCTTAATCCAACATTGCATACATGGATAGTTCCAACAATAGATTCCAATACTAACAATAAGATTAGTCTATGAAATATCCCTCACAACTCTCCTAATTACTAGGCTTTAGCAGAGAAGCGTTAATATGATCTTCATGATGATAATAAATTCACATTCAAGGATGTAACTACAAAGATAGCGAATCGGATGTTGCGTTTATCCAAAGACAAGAGAAATACGCACTCCTGCTGGATGATTTGAGTGTTGGGGACGATTAGGACAGCCACCATGAGCTTCTTCGAACCACCGATTAGCCACGGCAAGGTGTGGATCTTCAAGACAGCAGCAGTTTCTGATTTGGACAGATTCTGGACATCAATTGGAACATTCCGGATGAAGGTATGGTGCTAGAAGATTTGTAGAATCAGTGGACAGCAAGTTGTGGAAGAACGACCAGCAGTTTGAAGGTTTTAGGAGGCAGGAATTCTTCAGGATACCGTTGGGGCAGCAACCAAGATTTGGGACAGCAGGTCAGATGCTTATACGGCTGAAAATTTCTGACTAGCAACCTTGTAACTCAGAAAATCTGAGCAGCAATCATCCCATAATGGCCCGGCAGTTTAAGAGGAATCAAGGAGGAAAATTGGGTAGCAATTAATAGCCTATGAGAGAGATGGATGAGTGGTTTAGGAATAAAACTGAAATAAATTTCAGTTTTAAAAGTTTAGAGGGAAAAATATTTGAAATCAATTTGAATTTCAAACATGGAAGAGGGAATTAATTAAGCACTTAATGGGGACCCATCATAGGGCCGGCGACATCAAGGAGGGAGGGGATTTGGGGAGAATAAATGTTGCTTAGGTGGCAAAGTGGAGAGAGAATATGCTAGATGGGGGCCGGCCAAGCAATGGGGAAAGGGAGGGAAGTTGATTAATTAGTGGGGCCCATGGAGTTAATCAAAACCTGATTTTAATTAATTAGGGAGATTTGAAATTTGAATTCAAAACATATGGGATCTCATTTAAATCTATTCCTAAATGTAGTGAGTCATTTTAGGAAAGAAGTAATGAAGGAATTAAAGCATGAAATTCAAATTTCAAGAGGAAGGGGGTCGGCGGGATGTTACCAGGGAAGAGGAGCCGGGTCAGGGGGGGAGACGGTGGGCTGGATGGGCCGGTGGCAGGCACGGCCGGCGGCAAGGAGGGGGGCGGGTGGTGAGCCGGCGGGTTTTCTTGGGGCTTTTGGTGGGGACGGCTGCAGGGAGACAGGATGAAGGGGAAAAAACAGGGTCGGGTAGATGAGGGTTGATGGGGAAGGAGAAAACAGCAAAAATATAAAATAAAACCAAGAGCTCATACCAAATTTCGCACGGTTTGGGAATTAAAATTCGTCGATGTTCGTTTAAGTAATATTTTACATGCATTTCCCTTTTTTCCCTTAGAAGGTCTTAAGGAAATTGGAATGAGTAAGGGTACATGCGTAATATGTGAATTTATTTTCCTTAAACCCCCCTCTCACGCCTAAGGGACCGAAACTTTCGGTCCCTTGTGCGTTTTGTTCGGCCGACCAAGAGGAGAGGTGACGAGAGAGAGGGAGGAGGCGGCGGGAAGGCTATCCGAGCGGCGGCCGGCGGCTTTTCCGGCGAGGTTTCTTTAGGAAAAGCAAGAGGAAGACTTGGGGTATGTATTCCTTCAAGCATAAGTTTTTTTGAGTTTTCTTGAAAGAAAAATTTTAGGGTTTGAGTTTTTTAGACATTTTTTTAGGGAATTAGTAGGGCTTGTCTTGACCTACGATTTCCTACCTTTCATGTTAAAATTTTTTAAGAAAAACACTAAGTCTAAAAATTAGGGTTTCTCATTTTTTAAAAATTGTTATAGGATTAAATAGAGGAGTGTAAGGGAAGCTTTTTAGTAACAAGATTTTGATTTTTTATTTAGAAATTTTTGAGTGGAAAAATTTGGGAAGGTTTAGGGTTTTTCCAAAACAAATGTTTAAGGGTTGCATGTTCCCTAATTTAGCTTCTAAAGGTTTGGGGAAGCCTTTAATTTTTCTTAATTATTAATTATTATAAATCCGAAAAGGATTAAATATTAATTATGGATTAGATGAAGGGGAAGTTTTGGCATGTTTAAGGGAAGAAATTAGTCAAATTGGAAAGTCAAAATTTTGAGAATTTATTAAATCCGAAAATCATAATTAAATTAAATAAAAAAATTAAACATTGTGTTGAGTTAAATAAAGTCGTAGAGATTTAAATCTCTTGTTTTCCTTTAGGTTGAAATTAAGAAAGGAGGTGAGGACTTGTGTCGGAAACTTTCCAAGCACGAATTCTCAAAGGTAAGTGACTTTATTGGCTAAGGAAAGTGCGCATTTCATTATAACTATATTTGTTTATGAAAGTTTTTATGTCAAGCCATAAAATAGTTATGTTTCTTATGTCAAATCATGAAAGGGTTACTTAGTATCTTATGAAAGCATCTTATCATGGTTGAAATCATCTGATCATAGTCATGCAATGGTTATTTAGTGTCACATGAAAGCTTCTTATCATATTCATGCTATATTGCTTGTGATTGTTGATGACAGAGTACCAAGAAGTGTCTCTTTGAGCAAATACGGCCTTTGAGGCAATACGGAACAAAATAAAAATGAATGGCCATGAACGATGTGTACCTGATCAGTACAATTCGGTACTCCGGGACAGAAGTATACATTATGAAATGACACATATGCAAGTATTTCATGTTCTCTTGTATCAAGAACTCTTAATTTATGTTTTAGGCAAGCATATCAAGCATATCATGGTTCACATGCATTAAGACATCTAATAGTTCATGAGTAGTTTTGTAGTTTTAAAATCCACATGTACACCAACTTTACCATATTGTCAATTACTGAGCGTAGCTCACTCCCTAGTTTTGAAAAATTTTCAGAAGACCTGACTCTTAGGTGATGGATGATCACCCGAGGTTTACCTACAATCGACGCGCACCGGGTGACAGGTTCCTTTACTGTCTTTAGTAGTAGTTGTTGTTGTAGTTATTTTGTTATTTTGGATGGCATGCAGAGTATGTGTAAAAAAAAAAAATTTATTGCCATCTTGTACATTGTGATAGACCTGTGACATTGACATGAAAGTTTAGAGGCGCTTTTATTATTCTTGAATATCTTTAGAATTGCATGGAACTGATGATGAGTACTTAATTTACATGTCCGATCTCGTTCCCGCCTCGTATCTACGAGCTAACCAGGCCGAATCGTGACAACCCTAATCCTAACTCTTCCCCCCTTATTTAGAGAATACAAAGTAAAATGCATAATTACTAAATAGCTTTTATTAAATTAATTTCGCTCATAATTCCTCCTTCTCCTATTTGAAAATTTCTTTTAATTCATGGGCCCCATAAAGGGGGCCAACGGCTTCCTGGTCTGCCTGGCATAGACCAGGTGCCGACCCGTTTAAGGCCAGCTGGACCGGTCCACCTTGCATCGGTCTGACATTACTTCATTCCCAAAGAACCATCTTGTCCTCAAGGTGGAAGGACGGAAATTGATACTTTACCCACTCATACGACTCCCAAGTGGCATCGTGCACTGGTAGGTCTTTTCACTTAATCAACATTTCCTTACTTCCCCTGTCATACTCCTATCAACTCTAGTGGTTTCAAAACCCCCTCGAAATCCTTTGTTAGCATTGCACTTAACTCTGCAGTGGAGGTGTGGTTCCCTATAGCTCTCCTCAACTGTGACATGTGGAATACCGGGTGTATGGTCGTGGTCAGAGATAGCTTCAGTCGATACACCACTCCTTCGATATTCTCCACTATCTCGAAAGTGCCAAAGTACCATTGTTGGTTTAAGAAAACGGCGCGTCGATATGAATATTGCTTTGCAATTGTAGTATTCTATTCTCCTTAAGTCATATTATAGTTAACCAGATTTTCCTTGAAGATAATGTCAGGGTTTAGTTAGATCTGGGTCCTTCCCATGAGCAGCGCAAACACTCATAATTAATTATCCATCTTAACGAGTAAAAAAGAAATCTCGATTAAGGATAAATAAATTTTTTAAGTATTTTAGTCTCAATTGTAGAGGAAATGGAGGTTAACCCGATCAAGATCCCATGGTTTCGTTGTCCCGGGTATACCTTAGGCTTTAGTCTACCAACATGGCAACATTAACAATCATTGACCGTAGTGTTCAGGAAATTTGATTGGCAGTCATGGATTGCGTCCTCTTGGGGATCCCGAGTAGATTGAGTTAGTTAGATGTAAATTTTAGTTTTATTAGATTTTGGGGTTGTAATTTTTAAAAAAGATGGTTTGGTGTTTAGATATATTAGAACACCTAGAAGTTAATTTGGTTTGAGATTTATAACTTCATTTAGAAGTTACCTAGAAGTTTGAATTGAAATGAGTCTTACGACTTCTTATGGAAGTAGCTCGGGTGTTTGAATTTGGGTTGGAACTTATGGCTTTCATTGAAAGTAGCCCGTAAAGCGGATCTTACAGCTTCTATTAGAAGTAGCCCATTGATGGACCTTACAACCTAGCTCTACAATAAGGCTGCCTATTAATTTTACTTGTTTGGGTTTTAGGGTCTTGCAATTTATTTAGCAATTTTCCTCACGTGCGGGTCTTACTACTTCACTTGGAAGTTATCCGTTGGCGGGTCTTACAACCTAGCCTTATAAGTTTAATTTGGAGTGGGACATACAGTTATACTTATGATTTGCCCAAAGATGGGTCTTGCAAGCTAACTCTATAGCAAGGCTGCCCGGGGATTTAATTATTTAGGTAGGTCTTATTCTTCCATTTGGAAGTTGCCTAAAAGCGAGTCTTATAACCTAATCATTTAGATTAAAGTGGTCGTTAATTTTTGTTTGAGGGTTTGATATTTCATTTAGAAAATTTTCAAAATAATAGGTCTTACTACTCCTATTATAAGTTGCTTAGTTATTTGGGTAAGACATGTCTTACTGTTTTCCTATAAAAGTAGCCCTATTGATAGGTCTTACAATTTAGCCCTATAGCCTAAACTACCCCTTCATTTTTGTTTGAATTTGAGATAGGTCTTATGACTTTTCTTAGGAAGTTGCCTGAAAGTGGATCTTACAACTTAATTATTCATGCTTTGTTGAGGGATTTGTGAGTGTTTGGAGAGTTTAGAGAGAGGTGTTGGTGTGAATTGTGTATGTTAATTAGTGGAAATACACATTTTAATATCAATTTAAGAGCTTTATAGAGGGTAATTATATTAAATATAAATTAATTAAATTAGTTTATTAATATTTAAAATCAAATTTAACATTTTAATTGAATTAATTAATTAATATTCAAATTGAATTGCCCTCTAGTTTTTTGAGACAATTTTGACAGCCTCCCGGCGTCCCTTCCCCTAGGGGAGGTCGAGATGGCATTTGCCATTAATTCTTCCTTCCCGAATCAACGATCAACCATGCAGGGTCTTCAAATTTTAAAATTCAACTCATCTGGATCAAAGATTCAACTTTGCGAGGTCTTCAAAAATTGAAATAATTCGCCCAAATTAAAAATCACAGCGTGTGTTTTTAAATCGGCGAATATCTGCTACTTTGTAATTGCCAAAATAAATTGATTTAATTGCATTAAAATTCACTTAATTGCTTAAATTAATACTATTAACTGGAGTAGTTCTCTGTATGCATGCGGTACTGACGGATAGTTCCATTTTATTTCCTCTAAATGAGAACAAGCCATTATCTTGTATTACATGATAGGCCTCCTAATTGCACTAGCACGCGGATAGTTCAGACAGAGGGAGTTCGGACGGAAGGTAGCTTACGAGCTTGAAGTCAGATGCGGAGAACAAGACAATAATTAGATGTGAAGCAAGGGTAGAAGCGTCTGTGCAAGCCTAGAGGTGAGCCAATAGACCAAGGCTAGGGCGTGTTTGGACGAACGAAGGAAAGCCGATGGGTAGTGCGTGTGGTAGGGGATTCAGACAGTCTGTGAGTTCGACTTATTCGAATGAACAAAGCAACACAAGAATTGGGGTTCCGGCATGATGCGCAAGGTGCGGATGAACATGATCTCGGCTACCGTCCAATAACGATCGCCGCAGGTGTTAGGTTCATGTGGGTTCGCTCGCACGGAAGACAAAGATAGGTGGGGTTTCAGCCTAGCATGGGGTGTCCGACTAAGCAGACAATCAAACGTTTGGGTCCGGCTCTGTGAGAACACGAGTGGAGGTGACACAGTTGGATTGTGCGGAGATAAAGCCTCAAGTCGTGATTGGAGGTCGTGAGTGAGCGACTAGGGGGCTTCAGCAGTAAGTTTTTGTGTTTTCAGATTATTTTCTTCCTTTTGTCGTTTTGGATTGTTAAAGCCGGTTATTGTGTCAAAGAGATGCATCAATTGACAATCCATTGTTGATCGTGGGACTAGTTTGAGGATATTCTATGAAGAGATGTATATCTTCAATTCAAAACTTTATTTTTTAATTTTCGCTCTCTTTTTTTTTGTCAACAAATTTCCTCCCAACGAAATTCTTGGGTGATTTTCACGCAAGGATTCGTTGCAAGCATTGAGTATATGGTTTTGATTGTTCTTCTTTTGTCTTTTCATATCAAGATGTTTGATTGGAGTACTCCCTCCATCATTATCTAGAAGATATTTGAAAAGAGATCGATGCATACTATCTTTCGTAGTCAGCTTCAATTTCAAACTAACTATATTGGCATAGAGAGGTGTTGACGGATAGAAATATATGATAGCCTATTCACTTGATTACCTCGTATTTTTTCAGTTGATTCGGATCTTCCAATTGGCAATGATCCTTTAGAATGGGTCTTTACTCTTAGATTGAGGCACAATAACACTTCTCTAGATTGCATTGTCGAGGAGCTGAGTTACGACGATCAGGACGTTCTATAGCCTGCAGTTGACTTAAAGTGTACGAAGTGTTATACTAGTACTCTGCCTACACCGACCACTTAGCCCACAACCGAGGTGTTTCTGAAATAAAGCATCACAGATATGTTTCCAAGCTCCTAGTACAGTCCCTTACAACATGAACAACTCCCTCAAAAAATGACTGAGGAATACCTTGTTTCGATCAGATACTATTGTTTCTAGTATCCCGTGTAATATGACCACCTCTTTAATGAAAGGTAATGGCATTATTACTGCCATCTAAGGATGTCATAAAAGAATGAAATGAGTATGTTAATTTAGTCGTCTCACCATCACTAGAATTACTGTAAACCCCTTCGATCATGGTAGCCCGTCTATGAAATATACAGAAACCTCTTCCCACACTCTACCTGGAAGTGCAAAAGGTTATAATAGCCCCCCTGGAGCCATAGACATATAATTATTCCTCTAGCAAACCTCACATCTGGTCACTATCTCCTCTACATCCTTGTGCATTCCCTTCTAATATAGTTAAGCAGCCAATCTCATGTATGTCTTCCATACACCTGAGTGACCCCTAGTAGTGCTCCCATGAAACTCCAATGGAAAGTGTGAAATATGAATTTAGGTTGGTGGCAGCACAAACCTCCCATAGTATAGAAGTCTCTTCCCATCTAATGAATAGCCAGGATGGCCATTCTCATTCTTGATGTGACCTAAGTTTCTAAAAATTTTATGGAGAACACTTAGGAAAGTAAATAGGGAATTCTTCTTTCAATAACTCATAAACATCCACAAAATAGAACATAAAGAAGAATCAAGTCTTTTTAGAAAACTGCTGTGAAATTCGAAGGGAAAAATAAATAAAAGAAAGATAAAAAACTACCATCAGAACAATCAACAAGTGGTCACCTCACCGGCAAAGCTTTTAAATATTGTATAGGTGCTCAAAGAAAAATCTAACCTGGAATCCACCACTAAATTGATCCGGAACAAGTCCACCCTTCACCAACAAATACCAACCAAAACATGGCAGCAAACACCTTAAAGTTTACAAGAGAATAAGGATACAATTTGATGATTACCGTGAAAATAGAAGAAGAGGAAGAAGACCAAGACGAAGTATAAGAAGAGGGAATAGGAGATTAGCTCGCAAGCTAAAACTCGCAGGTTTATATGTAAACATTTCACCAAAAACTATCTCAAACAGCAGCAAACAATCCCCATATATAGGAAAAAAAAGAGCCCAACAGACCCATAAATGTGCCGCCCCCAAAGCAACCAATAAGAGTCATCAATACATATGAAATAGTAAAGGGAAGGGAACATACAACATGGGAAACAATCAGCCAAGAAAATATGCCTAGGAAAACAGCAGGAAACCAACAATCATCACACCTTTTGGAACCAACATTACATAGGAAATAACAATATGAGGGGAACAGACAACATGGGGAAACAACAGCCAGTAAAATTTGCCTAGGAAACTAGCAGGAAACCGACATCCACCAACAATATTAGCTTTATGGGAAATGGACAACAACTGAAACAACACACCAACACAGAAATCAAAGGGACAAAGTGAAAGAAAGGGAGAGATATTTCCAAGAGCAACAACATAATGATTGTCTACATGAATTCTTTAGTAGATCCTCTCTGATGTTCCTTAACTCCTTGTCTTGCGCACTTTCTTACTTAATAGCCCCTCAATCCAACATCATTGATATCAACCTGGCCATCTCCTAGATCTCCCCCATGCATCTAAGCATGGCATTTGCTGCCTTATTTTTTTGCCTTGGCCTATACTGGATTTCAAAATCATATCCCAATAACTTGGACGGCCACCTCTGATGCTCCTCGGTCACCATCCTCGGCTCTAGAAAGTACTTCAAGCTCCTCTAGTTAGTTCTAACATTGAAATTTCATCCCAGCAAGTACGACTACCACTTCTGAATAGCTAATACAATGGTCATTTACTCCCTCTCATAGATTGACTTCACCTGGCTCTGCCTGTCAACACTTGGCTGAAGTAGGCTATGGGTCTGTGATTTTGCATGAGCACTGCCCCCCCACCCATATTCTGAGGCATTTGTCTCTATCACAAACATTATGTTGAAATCAGGTAGTGCAACATCGAAACTGTGGTCAAGGCAGCCTTCAATCTCTCAAAGGCCTTATTAGCTGTCTCTCTCCATAAGAAGTTGTCTTTCTTCAAATGCTCTATCAGAGGCCAAGCAATGTTGCTATATCCTCTCATAAACCTCATGTAGTACCTTGTTAATCCTAGGAAACCCCCTTAGCTTCCTCAGGTTCCTAGGTAGAGGCCACTTCAACATTGCCTCAATCTTGGCCTTATCAGCGATCACTCTTTCCTGTGATACCACGTGCCTCAAGTAATCTACACTCGCCTGTGCAAAACAACTTTTCTTCAGATTGACCTCCAGTTGATGCTCCTATAACACCTCCAAGGCTGCCTTAAGATGCTCCAAATGCTCCTCACTGGATTTTCTATGCACTAGGATGTCATCAAAGAAAACCAGAAAGAACTTCCTGAGGTAATGTCGGAACACCTTATTCATGAGGGGTTGAAAGGTTGCAGGCGCATTGGTGAGACCAAATAGCATCACCAAGAATTGATAGTGTCCCTCATGTGTCCTGAAACCTGTCTTTGGGACATCTTCCTCTCTCATCCAGATCTAATGTTATTCGGACTTCAGGTTCATCTTTGTGAATATTGTTGCTCCACAAAGCTCATAAAGCATCTCATTTCATTGGGATAGGAAACTTGTCTGGCAAAATCTCCTTATTCAGGACCTGGTAGTCCACACAAAAACTCCCTCCCATCCTTATTTTTAACTAGTAGAAATGGGCTAGAAATAGGGCTCACGCTCCGCCTGATGATCCCTGCCTTCAACATCTCCCAGATCAGCTTTTCAATTTCATCCTTTTGGACTTGGGGTTATCGGTAAAGCCTGACACTTATTGGTGATATCCCCTTCCTCAGTGTGATGGCATGCTCCTATCCTCTCTATGGCGGAAATCCCTGAGGTGATTGAAAAACCTCACAGAACTACTGTATTACTGACTATACTAAAATAGGGGTGTCCCCTTCTTCCTCCCCTTTGATCCCCTCCAAGCTTTACAGTTCCACCAGAAATCCTCCTCTTGTATGGCTCTTACCATGATTTTTAGTGACACCATGGCTTTGGAGAGGCCTGTATCTCCTCTAATCACCATCCTCTTCCCTTCCACCATCGACTCCATTGTTAGCATCCCCCAATCCACTTTGGTGTCCTTGAATGTCACGACCCGGCCCGGTGAGCTCGCGCAGGCGAGGCGGGAACAAAGGTCAGACGATAGGTTAAATTATCTAATCACTAAAACTATCTCCATAATAATTGAAAGAGCCTCTAAAACATCAATTTGAAAACTCAATTAACATAAAACTCAAACAAATTCATAATTACCTTTTTTATGGAGCTTCTCTACGACGATAAATATTTCCACCCCTTCTACTCATCTTTGATTAACTTAAGCTTACCTGAAAATGTTAACAACTAACATTAAGCTAAAGCTCAGTAAGTAATACACAATTCTAAATTACAGTAAACAAGACAACTGTGTAATATGCTGGATGTCAATTTTATATGAACATAACATAAAAATGATTTCATACTTAACATAACATTAAACATATCATATCATAAATCATATCTTTCATTTCATTTCCATATCCATATCATTTTTCATAACTTTTCCTTTCCGTATATAATACAACCGTCACAGGAGCCACCGTCTAGTACCATAAAGGTACTCCTTTACCATTTCCTTTTTCATATCCTTTATCATTTTATCGTGCACGAGTACAACGTCCCCAGCTAGTACCATAAAGGGGTGAACTCCATCCTTTCAACATGCACATACAAGCATTCAAATAGCATTCATATCATCTCATTCCATATAACATAAACTTTATCATATAAGACCATAAAATGTACATGTAATTTGTATGATCATTCATTTGACAACAATAAAGAATTTGACAACAGTAAAGGATAATGATTGCATATAACTTGAGGGTAACAAAAGTATTACTGAAATAAAGAACAGTGCATACTTGAAAATTAGAAAAATTGATTTCTCCTCGCTAATTCTTCCTCCTTCGAGATTGCTTCAAAACACCTAATAGAGATAATTTCACCCTTAAAATCATTTATAAATAATTTAAATTAATGTTCTCCTTCTATTCAAAATCTAACTTAAGTTCTTCCTCTCCCTCTCTCTCCAAAAGATCACATAAAGCATATCATAATCTAAAAATTCATAATTTTGTCTAATTACTTAATATTAATCAAAATAACACTTTCTCCATAATCTAAATTAATTTAAAATAATTCTATTTTCGGATTTACATAAAACCCTAATTTTTAAATCTCATAAAATTCCTCCAAAATTTCATTTCTATCATTAAAATGCTCTTCTAAACATTACCTAACCATTCCTTAAAGAGATTTTGGAAGAAATACGTTTTTTAGGAAAAACCCTAGAATTTCTATCTCCAAAATTTCCTCAAAATTTTTCATTTTCATTGCTAAAACATTTCTCTAATCTTTCCTTAAAGTTTTCGTAAAGAAAATACGAAAGAACACCAAAATCCTATAAAACCCTAGAAATTTCATTCTCAAATATCTAGAGATCTAGAAAATTTCGCTTGAAAATAATCATACCGGAGTGTTTCCCTCGTCGCCCTCTTCGATTCGACCTAAATTTCTCGCCGGAAAAACGTCGCCGGAGCGCCCTCGCGGAAGCCGCCCGTCGCCTCTACCGTCCACCCCTTTCGTTTCTCTCGGTCGATTCGCGTGAAATGGAGAAGGGGGGCCGGTTTGCTATATTAGAGAGAATAGGGAATGCTAAAAGACCAAATTGCCCTTACTTAACTAAATTTAGGCTTTTAAATGACTAAGGGTAAAACCGTCATTATGAAACTTCGTTAAATTTTAACTCCTAAAATAGGCTAAATTAGGTAAGGGTTATTTATATCAAAATGATCAGAATTTCGCGTAGGATTTTCTAAAATTATTTTCGTTACAATCCGATAACATTGAAAAATCCACTTAAATCTCGTCGCGGCGCTTTGAAAAGCGTGCAAGGTCTAAAATGGAATTTTTCGGGTTTTCACATTGAAGGGCTGCAGCCATCTCATCCTCAGGATGACATCAGTGTTCCCTTGCTTTAATGGGAAAAACTCCTCCCTCACATGGATTTCTTATATGGTCAAGACCACTCCTCTACACACCCCTCTACCTATCTCCATCTTCCCTATTCCCATCATCACCCCATAACCTCCTGTGTCAACCAGTTTCAGCCCTAATAGATCTACCACCTGGTTGGAGATGAAGTTGTGGGTGGCCCCACTATCTATCAACTCAACTACCTCCTTATCTGTTATTTCTCCTCTCATCTTCATAGTGTGATTCGGAGTGAGCCCCACCACTGAATTCAAGGTGCCCTCAACCATGTATAAATGCAATTTTTCTTTCTCTGTCGAGTCCTCACTCCTACCTTCCTCAACTTCCTCGTCAGCACAGAAGGTGGGAACTTGAGGAGTTCGGTCCTTACACTATGCCCCGACGTGTACTTCTCAGTAAATCTGAAACATAATCCATTTACCCGCTTCTCCTGCACCTTCGCCTCTGTGAGTTGCTCGAAGTCCCCCCCCCCCCCCCCCCCCCCCCCCCAAGGCGAACTTCACTGCTCTTCTCCCTCGAAGCCTCTCTTTGGAAGGATATTGTTTGGGTTCTCGGAGCTAAGGTTGTAGGGGTTCTTTGATAGGCCCCTCCCATTGTGTTACTTCTGATGGCTTTCTCTCTCTTATTGGCTCTAAGCCAGCTCCATCGTCTCTCTCATCCCCTTGGCCTCAGTATCCTGAGTTCATAAAACAATTTATAGAAATATGCATAACTAATTAAAAAAATCATCCAACAAATAAAAAAAGCCACTAAATCTTGACCTTTCATTTCAGATAATTGCAAGATGCAAAACAATGCATGTATACCTAATAAAAGATGTTCCGTTGTATGCAAAATCCTTTCTATCACCTATTCACTTGACAAGGGACTTTATCAATTAATGAGTAAGTATATATATATATATATATATATATATATATATATATATATATATATATATATATATATATATATATATATATATATATATATCTTAATGGGTAAAACACTGATCTACACTACAAAATCTGTAAATCTGTCTTTAATTGTGGAATCTAAAATTGCCTACACTATAGAAATGGAATATTGTTATCTATGGATTTTTATATTGCTTTAGATAGAATGTTATTCGTAGATTGTTTGATTTTCATAAATGAAAAGCTGTTGCTCGCATATTGCTAGGTTGTTTTAGGTGTAAAGGTGTTAGCTATAAATTCTGGATTATTTCAATATTTTTGTGTTTTAGAATAACATTAATTGTCTTTGTACACTGTGATTGACTCTTGTATGAGTTGGATGATCATGTTGTGTCAATTGTTATACTTGCAAAAAAATACAATAATGTAAATAGTCTATAATATTGTTTGTCAAATGAATTTATTCTTCCACGCCATTGGTTAAGAAATGTCCGTTTAAAAGAAGAAATATAAGAAACAAACTGCCAACTCTAAAAATTATTATACAACTGTTTAGCTACAAATATCATACAACTACTTTCTTAATTGAGTTGCAACCCTCGTGATTTAGTAGAATTATCAAAATGGTATCTTAGTTATATCCATTTTGGTCTCAGAATTTTCAATTTAGCTGCTCTGCTACCAAATCTGAATCAATTTAGTCATATGATCAAATTTGCCATTTATTTGGAGCAAGGTTTAAAATTGCGTATTCGGGTATTGAGGCGTTTTTCGTTCGTGAGGCGAGGCGTAAGCCTCAAGGCGATTTGAGGCGTAAGCCTCAAAATCAAAAAATTGCGTAAACATAAAATAATAAATTTTGTATATGCTAATGAGTAAATAATATATAAAACATAAAAATGCACAAGATAAATAGCAATGACATTAACATATCACATAAGAAGTTAAGAACTCACTAGTCATCAGCATTATCATCACTCAACAGTCATCACTAAGGGGGTCTTCATTTGAATCATCATTATGATGATGAGCTGCTCTCTCCTCTTCCCCCTCTCCTATAGAGTTCAATATCTCCCAATCAGCTTCTTCCTCATTATTAGTTATCTTCCTCTTCCCTAAATAGTAAATATTTTTGAACAATATCATAATGAATAATAGTGTAATACATTAATAAAAGTTTAAGAAAAAAAATTATATTATTTATATACCTTTTTTGATTTGTTCTTGAGTTGTGGTGGATGTGGATGCTTTAAGACCATCAAAGAAATCAACATTTAAATCTTCATCTTGTAATTCAGACGGCATCACTTCAACTTCATCATCTACAAACCATTCATCATCAGATGCCACATCATCGCAAAGCAAAGGATCTTCATCATCCATTAATCCTTTTTTCTTCAAATTTCTATCTCTGAGTCTCCTATTGTACATAATATACACCAGTGAGTTCATCCTCAATGTCGACAAGCGATTTCTCCTCTTTGTATGCACTTGGTTGTAGGTACTCCAATTCCTTTCACAGCCAGATGAAGAGCATGTCAAGCCCAAAACTTTTACAGCAAAACGCTGTAATTCTGGAGTCTCATCACCAAATTGAATCCACCACTCAACTGGAGATCGTTTGGCAATTGTATCTTTTGCTTGTTGTAATCCAAAAAAACCTTCTTTGTTCCTAAAAGGTACCAATTGCAAGTCAGCATTTGATCTTTCAGTTGCATCACTTATTAGACGATCCATGCAATGATATAATCCCAACTTTATTTCATGGTTTGTAGACTTGTTTTCTGCATATTGATACTGAGGGTTTAGGTAGTAGTCAGCGGCATACAAGTGTCGGTGAAGCTGTAGTTCCCACCTATCATCAATAATATTCCAAATTTCCCTAAAACTTCCCTCACTGCCTCCTAAGTTGGAGGCAATCATCTCTTTGGCTTCATCCATAGCATTGTAGATGAAACCCATTGCAGGCTTCTTCTCAGCATTCACCATCCTTAAAACATGAACCAAAGGTCTAGTGGTTGTAATGGCATATAAGACACTTTGTCAAAATCTGTTATTTAAAATAATATTTCTAATCTCTTTTCCCTCAGCCTTCTTCGCTTAAGCACAACTCAACCACTGTGTAGATGTGAACATAGCCTCTAAAGGTTGTCTAGCATCCAGCATGCTCTCTAAGGTCAAGTATGCTGTGGCAAATCTTGTTGCTGTTGGCCTTAGAATTTCTTTCTTCGAAAACTTTCTCATAAGAGCTAGAACCCAAGAGTGGTTGTAAATAAACTTGGTTATTTTTTTGGCTTTAGTGAGTGCACTTTTATGTTGAGGTAGATCCCCAAGCTTCTCAAGAATCAGATCTATGCAATGTGCAGCACATGGAGTCCAATACAAATGTTTCCTCTTCTCCATAAGTTTATTACCTGCAGCCTTATAAGAACTTGCATTATCTGTCACAATTTGTACAACCAAATGTTCTCCAACCTCATCAACAATGCTATCTAATAATCTAAATATGAACTCAGCATCTTTGACCTGGTCAGATGCTTCAATTGACCTTAAAAACACAGTACCATAAGGATTATTAATGAGGATGTTGATCAGACTTCTATGTTTGATATCAGACCACCCATCTGACATAATTGTTACTCCTGTTTGGGCCCAAGTCTTCTTAATTTCTTCAATAATTTTATCAGTGCTTTTCAACTCCTTCAAAATCCATGTTCTTAAATCATACATGGTTGGAGGTTTGAACCCTCTCCCAAATGCTCCAACTGAACGAATCATGTTGTAATAAGCAGGTGATGTTGCAACATTAAATGGAATTGCATTTTCGTAGAAGAATCTGCCTATATCCTTACACACTCTTCTCCGCGCCACTCTTGCATTTTCTGGGGCCATCTTCTGTGTAGTGGAAGGCCTATCCTCTGATGTGTCAACCATATAATGATCCATAGGCCCTCTAGCACCCCTAGATGAAATGGGCTTCATAGAAGAAGATGAATCCCTAACGCTGCTTTCACTCCCGTAGTAAGATCCAGCATCAACTCTATCCTCAAATTGCTTCTGTGCAAGATGTTTTGATGTGGTAGACTTATTCATGTATGAATTTATCTCATCCCTTACAGCATCAGGAACTTTGGAGCATGGAGCAACATTCTTGTGAGAGTCTGAAAGGTGTTCCTTCATCATAGTCACACCACCTTTCACAACTTTATCACAGTAATTGCATTTCAGATAGACATATGTTTTATCACTTCCTCCTACATCCACCTGAGTGCTATATTTTCATGCTGGTTCTTTTCTATGACCTGATGCAGCCTTATCCTTATTTTTGACCATCCTGATTGAGAGAAATAGGAAGCAAACGAGTTCTTACTAATCTTTTATATGACCTGATGCAGGTAGGAGGAGACAGCAGCCTCGGAGGCTCGGACAGAAGCGTACGCTGGTCAGATGGAGAAGACAGCAACCCAACTGGTAGTCTCGCAGTAGAAGAAACCTCCAAGCAAATAAGTTTAGGGTTTAATATGCGTGCTGGATGTGTTCAGTATTATATAATGTCGAGCCGTCGATAAAGCAGAACATTGCGTACTCTATGCGTATTTATGCGTTTGCTGTGCGTACAATCTACGTGAACATTGCGTGTTTTGGAGCAGATGTAATTTAATGTATGATTTTGTATTAATAGTTAATAAAACATGATTTTCTGGGTATAGTTTGAGTACTTTGAGTGTTAATTATTTTATTGTGCGTACATTATGCATATCCTATGTGTTATATATGGGTATAATATGCGTTCACCATGCGTGTTCTGTGCGTGCTCTCTGCGTCAACATTGCGTATTTTTTAAAATATAAAAATACAAAAAAATAACATTTAATAACTATGTACAATATAAAAAATATAAGAACAAATTAAAAGAACATTTATAACAAATACAATTATACAAGAGAACCTAATGTACATCTTCAACAAGACAACAACATCAACTTTCCTACAGGAATTATGATTGATGTATTGTCCAATATAAATCATCTTGACAACCAAGCCTTCCCTTCATCACTGCGATACTTATCCTCCTCCCATGTTCCTGATGCCAATAACTTGTTAACATAAACCTGGTCACGATAGAGATGTTTATGTTTACAAGTTATTGACATCAATTTCATGGGAGGAGGATAAATATCGTAGTAATGAATGGAAGGCTTGGTTGTCAAAGATGATTTATATTGGACAATACATTAATCATTCTATTAAAAATATTAAACCAAAATAATTACAAGAGAAGCTTGCTTTGATGTTTACATATGATTGTCAATCAGAAGTAATGCAGGCATAACAGAAGGTAAGGCGTAATAAAATCAAACCTTCTATCAAGCCTGCATTACTTCTGTTTGAAAAAACCATGCGTTACCATAAGGCAAGCGTTCCTGCATTTTATAGTGAAAAATTTAATGTTAAGCAATAGTAAGTAATAAATTGTAAATAATTGCTCATAAAAATTCAACCCACCCTCCCAACCATATCTGCCACCCGTCAGTCCACAGCTAACAAAAATTATTATTCATGTCACGGCCCCTCAGTCCATATTCCATACTAAATGTAAGTAAACAAAAACCTTTAATATATGCGTACTATATGCGTAATTTGTGCTTTTTTTGTGCGTGTATTATGCGTACTTAGTGCGTATTTTGTGCGTTCGTTGTGCGTATTATTTAAAAAACGTTTCAAAATCATTTATAAAATTATTATTTTTCTGGTTTAAAACAAATAAGAAATTCAAACACTAATATTTGAACGCAATTGTTAAACACAATCTTTCAAACATCATATTCCTTATTTCTCTTCCTTAATTATAATCCAACAAGAGCCATAAACTTTTTGTACTTGTTCAAGTATCATATTCAAGACTAGAAAATAAAATCATAAAAATCCAACAAGAGCCATAAACATCATATTCCTTATTTATTCATCATTTTAATATAAAGTAACTTACAAACAAAGATATATATTAATTAAAATATTTAATAGAATTTTATAAATAAAATTTACTGCTTATGTATGCGTGTGTCATGCGTGCGTTATGCGTACTCTATGCGTTCGTAATGCGTATTCTATGTGTGTGTTGTGCGTATTTTATGTGTTCGTTGTGCGTACTATGCTTAATGTATGCGTATTATCATTTAATATGTAATTTTTTACTCAAACCAATGTAAATAACATTTATACACAGAATTGAAAGATATATTCTTTAGTGGTTACATCATGAGTTACACTTTTCTTCAAGTGGTCTCGCATTATATAGTAAAAATATGAATGTTGAGCAATAGTAAGTAATAAAGGCTCATAAAAAATCAACCTACCCTCTTATCCTCCCAACCATATATGTCTAAAGGCTCATAAAATATTTAATAGAATTTTATAAATAAAATTTATTGCTTATGTGTACGTGTTATGCATGCGTTATGCGTACTCTATGCGTTCGTTGTGCGTATTTTATGCGTTCGTTGTGCGTACTATGCTTAACAAAATATAGTGGTTACATCATGGGTTTAACAAAATATACTCTTCAAAAATAAACATTTATACACAGAATCAGAATGAAAAATATTTATACACAGAAACATTTATACACATAATGAAAAACTATTATTTTAGCAACGTTTTATAAAATATTTCATATGCAAGTTCTGCCCTATACTTTGGCATGTCTCTTTGCCAATTTGTACTATCAGTCCAATCTGTGTTGCCTTCAAGACATATTCTTTTCATATATTTACAGACATACATTCCACAATCAAAAGAGTTCTCCTGTTTTGGTATACCTTTAATGGTAGAAAGCTTTCATTTTCTGATATCACTATCAAATACTCCTTTCGTGTTAGAATATAGGGCTTTAAGCTGAAATATACGTAGAGCAAGGATTAGTTATGTAAATTTTTTAAAAATTGAAGAGTTCATGTTCATCTAAGTATCTAACAGACTAACACTTACGATTTTTGGAACAACAAGCCTATGCTCTTTGACGCGGTGGTCCAATGAGTCATAAAATTTTCACTTTTGTTCTTTCAGCAAACCAACCAGAAGGGTAATGTGATTGGAATCAATGATTGGTTGTAATAAAATATTGTTTGAAGTAACAAAAAGCTTGGTTATATGGTCGATTTGCAATTTGGACAATTTTTTCCTTCCTTTGTTATTCTGCAAGTGCAAGTAGTAAATGTAAGAATTAAAAATGGATACTAAGTTACTAATCCAATAGTTAAACTGATAAATTGAATACTAAGTTACTAACCCAATAGATTGGAGAGATGTATAGAAATTTATGATATTTGTCTGGCATAAGGTTACACTTCTCATCTAAGAGATAGGCAAAAATATCTAAATGTTCATTGCCTAAATAACTGTCGCTTAATAATTCATCAATCTCAGATCTGGAAATAAGAATGTTAATAACAAACAAGATACTATCGCCCCTGCAAAAAAAAATATTAAATACGTATTTCATACGCATATCATACGCATACCACACGCATATCATACGCATACCACACGCATATCACAAACATAACCCACGCATATCATACGCATACCACACGCATACAGATCTTCAAACAAAAATAAAGTTGCAATTTTTTACCTTTTAGAGAACTTTTTCAAACATTCTAGTACAAAATTTCTCTTCTCAGAAGTCAAACACATAAGACCTTTGTAATTTTCTATTTCATCTGCATAAACATAAGTTACAGGTTTTATTTGAATGTTATCTACTGATATTGGTTCATTTGGATTTGTATATGGAATAAGTTGCATTTCTGCTGGGACTTGCTCATTTGTTGGGATTAGATCTTTTGGTGGGATTGACGCATTTGGTGGGATTGGATCTTTTGGTGAGATTGGCTCATTTGGTTCATTGAGGCTGTGGGGTGAGATATCTGATCTCTGTCTCTTATTGGAAGATGAAGAGTAGCTAACAGATCTTTTCTGATGAACTACTTTGCTCTGATCAATGTAATTATTGAGTTTGACCTCAATAACTCCAACTCTCTCAGTAAGATCTTCAAACTTTGTGCTCAGCCTGTCTTCAAATTCTCAAAAAAGTTTTGTGCATGTTTCTTGGCAAGATTTCATTATTGTTTCTTGTAGAGACTGAAATGCTTCAGCAGGAAAACATAAATGTGGTTGCTGAGGAGATTGGTGGTGGTCTTGCTGAGGAGGTGGGGTATGATGGGGAGATTGGGGGGGTTGTTTTGATGGGTGGATATGTCATGAGGGGAATCAGGGGATGTAGGGCTGTCTGGTGGATATTTCTCAACATTAACCATATCCATTTCAGCCTGAGAAACTGCCTGTATGACATTACAAATCTGACTTTTCCTTATATTAGCAAATAAGTTAGTGATCACCTATGTAGTATATACAATATCATCGGCCCATCGAAGAAAACGGGGCCTTTTGTCAGCATACATAGGAGCATGAATAGTAGTTAGCACTTAGCACTCACAATTAGCAGAGGTACAAAACTGTTGATGTAACCTGCTGGCTTCTTATTTGAAATCTTGGAGGATGCCTTATTAAACTCTCCAACTAAAAACTCCCTAATTGAACTAGCCCAGTTTATTGACAAAAAATCATCTGGATTATTTGCTATTCTTTGAATCAACCGAGGGGTTTTGAAGTTGTTAAGTTGAAAAAGTAAATTTGAACATAAATACATGATAAATGTTCTTAACATAGTCTCCGGGGGGATTTGCTTGTTCAACTCCATCATGTCATTCCTTATTTCCGTTGATGTAACTGAAGTATGTGCTAAGGAATGCCAAGATATTTCTTCTCTTTTATTTGGCAGATCAGTAAGAATGACCACTTCATCAGCAGTGAAAGGAATGAGTTTATCTTTTATAACAAAATATTGTTTTGAAATATCTCACCTTGATATCAGCTCATAAATAAAAGGGACATTTTGCTTAAACCCAGGAAATTCCAAAAATTGTATCATCTTTAAATGTTTCAATATGTCCTTGACTTCAGGAGTAATTTGCTGAGCAAAGTTATCACGGATTGTTCGAAACGAAGAAACATAGCATCTATAGGTAATTGGACGAACATATATCTGAAAATTGTAAAAATTATAGATTAAAAATAAGTAAATGAGATACGCACAAAAAATGCACAACATACGCAGACTATAAGCAATGGTCACGCACAGTGTACGCATACTACACGCATATATTACGCACATCACACGCACAGTGCAGGAAACATACAACAAATTATACTCACGCATAAAGTACGCACAATATAAGCATGGAGTAAGCAACGTGCACGCACAAAAGACGCATTGCGTACGCACAGCCTACGCATATTTGCTCGATGTTTAAAATTTAGTTAGATTTTATGTTTCAAATTTCAACATAAATTTATCATAAACCCTGAATACAGAGAAAACACGATGGCATCACAGTATCAAACATTTAAAAAGTTCGGAGAAGCCATGCATACGCATAAAATAAGCATAAAATCGGAAGATCTTCAGAGCCTTGAACGCCAACGCATAGCATAACCATAAAATACGCATTACAAAACAAAAAACATAGCATTAAGTTACCTTTTTGTTTTGGGGTGACATCATCTTAGAAGAAACTGAGTGAAGAATGCTTGAAATTCCTCCGGGTGAATGCTTGAAAGTTCGAAAGTTTACTGTAACTTGAAAATCGAAACGTCGACTCCGCCATTCGACCTTTACAAGGGTTTAAATGTTGATGCCACGTCGACATTTCACTAGGCGCGCCACGTAGGCAACTGGGCGTCCGAACTGAAAACAAAAAAAATTAGGTTAAGTTTTAAAAAGGCGACACCTTAAATATATGAGGCGAGGCGCGCCTTATGGTGCGCCTCAGTAAACTTGAGGCGTAAGCCTCATAAACTAAACTTATTGCGTAGGCTTTGAGGCTTAATTGGACGAAATTGCGCTGAGGCGCGCCTTTTATTGCGCAATTTTAAACGTTGATTTGGAGTGCAGTTGTTGGAGGAAATTTTTTTATGAGGTATTTTAGACTTCTTAGGATCAATCTCAGTACTTAACACTTGCTTAAACTAATAAGGTTGACTCTAAAATTCCAAAATAACCTTCGCTAATTATTGTCCAAGCAAAAGGAAAATTTGATGATAAGATTAAATTGGTTCAGATTTGACGAGTTGAGGAGCTATATTGAACATTGAAAAAGTCTGAATCTAAAATTTATACAGCTGTAGGATCATTTTGACCTTTTACAAGTTTAGTTGATAACTTTTCTCTTCATCATAAACAATTTTTACCAATAAATTATAAGTGATATGAAGTGGAAGTGGCGAGACCTGGTTTTGGAGATTGGTTATGTAGTTGATACAATTATAAAACAAGAGAGGGCATTGGATCGTTTGGTGTCTGGAATGATGGTTATTAGAAAAGCAAACTTGGTGCAGTAGAAGTGTGGAGATGCATCAAATTCTCTTTGAGAACTATCATGAATTGGTCTTCCTTTGGGAGTTGAATGTTTTGTACCATTGCTAATTAAAATTTACCAATAATAGACTCTAAAGAAATAGTAAGACGGAATCTTGGGAGTTAAGAGTCAATGTCAAGATAATATATGGGTGATGATTAGTGTTCACGAGTATGATGATGAAGTTTTTAAGGTTTTATTTTAATTCTGTCAAGCTTCGTGCTATACTCATCACTACTGCAACACTGGTACAAGATCAAACCAATTCATTAAGATGTTTTTTGACTAAGAAATATTAGTTTTGTTAGATTTTATTCGTATTGTTCGTTTGCCTTCTAGGTTCAAATATAAAATTAAGCCCACAATCAAGATTTGTTGTGATTAATTTTCAAGTTTTATGTAAATGGTGTTATTTGCGTCATGGATATTTGAAACGGTGTAAGTTTAGAGTTGGCGTTACCAGTTGAAACCTTAGGATGTATGCATTTTCTAGTTTCCTCGAGTGTATTTGAGGTTATCTTACCCTGAAGTTCATAAGTCTTCTTCCTGTAAGTGTTTCTTAGAGATGCCCTAAATGCATTTAAACGGGTCCCTCATCATCCAGCATCTCTGAACTGACAAAAAACTAGCAAAATGAGTACCTTAACCTTTCTAATTAGTTTGTGCAAATGACTTTCACACTTCACCGAACAGAAGTATTTGAATTTGCATTTTTTTTCATTGCAGAAAACACTGCATATTTGTTTCATTGATATTATTAACAATTTTTTCCATATCAAGCTATCCTTTTGCAGGGTAGAGGAGGATTTTTGTAGGTTTAAAGGTTTTTTTAAATGACTTAAAGCATCCTATTAGCTTCACACTTTTGAGTTTTTTGAAAAACACGAAGGTATTTGCTGTCCTCACACTTTTTCTTAAACTTTTTCTGAAGACGGTTACATACTAAATTTCTATTCGATTATTCTATTCATCATCACAACACAACATAAGGATTAAAAGGTTTATATATAACTTTTGGCTCAATCAAACAAACCTCTGATACGACCTAATCATATTGAACATGAAATGAAATGAAGTAAAATTAGACCTCATAATCAAACCTGGTCCTTCTTCCAATGGGTTGCAGCACTAAATCGCTAAAATATTGATGAGCAGATCCAACATGTTGCAAACATTGGAATGGTATCACCTTCGAACACTGATAAAAATACAGAGAAAAAAATTGCTAGACAGTCTTGTGTTTAAGAATATCTGCTTTGAAATTTCCTAACTAGCTCACGGATGTAAATCATTTCATGCATTATAATTTTTAATTGGTTAATCATCATTTATTCAAATTTAATGACATTTGGATTTTAATTGTATGATGTATGTTCATGATGGAAGACTATATCAGCCTCTTTGCAAAACTGGTGATTTATATTCTGCGTTCAACAATTTTTTAACAGTTCAGTATCAATTTTGTTAAGTCTGAAATTTTTCCAGTACAAATGAAATTATCGGGACAACCATTTATGTTCTAGCATCTTAACCATGTTATGTACTCATTTGTTGAATGCCTTATTTTCAGTGATAGAATGGGCTTTTCTAACATACTATTTTTTTGGCAGTGACACAAGGAAACTAATTGAAGAACTTGTGGCATTTGGAGGGTTTTCAGACGTTGGATTCTTGGAACGAACTTTATCCATGGAATTTGATCAATTGGAGAAATGGTAATTTAATATTCCTTTGATGTTCTAAAGTGAAAAAAAAAAAAAAATTGCTTCGGTGTTTTCATGCATGTGAATCTGTTCTATATTGTTTGACTGAAATGATTGATGTGGTTCGGCAGGGACCTTCTGATGAAGAATAACTTTTTCCCTGAGTTCTTTTTTCACTTTTTCTAGCATAATCTTGAATTGAGAATCCCATTTAAGTTAGTTTTTCCTTCTTTCGTATTATGTCTACTTTACTTACAATTTTCTCCTGCTTCAATAAAAATATACCTTCTTTCCCGTTCATTGCTCATGTGCAAACATATTTCGAACTGCCATATAGATAAGTGATTTTGTTATTGTGTTTTTCCAGTACATATTCACAACAACCAAAATGAAAATTCTTTGGCAAAATTTTTCCAATCATTTTATTTCTTGCATTTCATGGAATATTCTGAATTTAAGGACAGGTTTTCTAATCCTGATTATGAATATATCTCACACTCCAGGGCATTTTTGAGAACTGCTACCATTGGATGCCAACTTTTTTTTAACTCTTGCAATTATATGCCAGTTGTGGGCTCCAAAAATTCGCACCCTGACCTCTCCGTCACCATTTCTTTTTTTGTCGACAAGGAGAGTTTTAACAAGTTTAGGTTTCGGGGTAAATTTTTAGAAGGCAAATTGGGTTTTAGATAAGACGCTACCCAGAGATTTCGCCCTCATTTTGCGAGGACTTATGGTTTCCTATTGGCGCAAGCCCCTATTGTTAATTACCCCTTCCGATAACAAGAGAGTACTTTCAATTAATACTAGTCGTTGAATAGATACGTAGTATCCAGTGTATAGTAGCAACAAAATTAGATATTAAAAGTTAAAATTTATCACCGCACACTTAAACCGGATGGTGGTGGAATAATGATGAACCCAATCAAAATCTCATGGTTCCGTCGTTCCTGGCCATCATGATCCCTAGTCTACTTAGTCAAAGGAGATGGTCAACTCAACTTGATGGATCCTTGGCGGTAGCCATGAGTCATTTTGTACCAATGTATCTTATAGACTTGAGATGAATATTTGCATAAAGAGACAGATTTAAGCTCACCTTAGCTAACAAAGGGCTTTGTGCCCTATCAATTATATTGTATTGATTTATTACACAAGGATTTAGAGCCACTGAGGAACATATAAGCTCTGGCCGTGATCGTAATTTAGTTGTACCATTTGACAGCAAAACCAACCGGTCAGAAGACCCCGGTCATAACCGTTTACCTGTGGTGCTATTTGGCGGCGAAACCACCTGTTAGAGGACACGTGCCACATCCTTACTGAGAAGAGATAGTTTGAGAATGAATCGTAGTGATATTCTCGATCAGACATTCGCTTTTTGTGTGATAAAATGTATCATTAAGAGAGTATGTAAATATTATGAAAACTTTTATATAATTTTAATTAGATAATTAATAAGTCAATTTTGTATGGATCTAATTTATGAGGATATATATGTTGAAGGGAGGATTTTATTTTATTTTTGTACTATTATTTAAAAAATTATTTAGAAAAATAATTATAATCAAATTAAATTCTTAGATTAATAACAAATAATAGAAATAGTGCAATGCATGTTTGAGAAATTTCATTAAATGAATAATTTTAAAATAAGTTGATTAAAGATATTTTATTTTTCTACGATGGAAATGAGAGTATATTTAATTAATACGAGGAGAATAAATTTTATCAGTAATCTCATATAATTAAGAATATATGAGCAATATATAACTTAAATATTAACAAATAGATTTTTAATATAGGTGCAAAATTGATCAATGTGGGAAAGAGGAGAAATAGTAAAGTATTTCAATACTTAAGTTCAAGTTGAGTACTCATGTCTTTTACTTATAGTAATGATTTTATTCTCTCTTAAATTAAATTCATCGAAAGATAGTGATTTATGCTTATTAAGTTTTATTGTAAGCTAGATTATGATTTGTCTTTCTTTTATCTAATGATTGATCATGTTGAATGATATGAAAATTAATATGTTATTATTTACACTTTTCATATAAAGTAAATGAATGATATATGAATGAAATAATTAAGATATATATGCTTGTATGTGCATGTTGATTGATGGAGCACACCTCCTTATGGTACTGGCTGGGGGCGCAATGTACTCATGCACGTAAATAAAAAAGGAGTACCTTCATTGGTACTATTTTTAAACAGTGGCTCCTATCACGATTGTATTATTTATGAGAAAAGATAAAGATATAGATAAATATATGATATATGCATAACATGGAAAGTCTTGAAATGAAATGATTAAATAGATTTTTTTTTTTGTTTTGAAATAATCATGCATATTATTCATAATGCCTTGGGTTACTATAGTTTAGAAGCATTATTTACTCATTGAGTTCTTTTATGGCTCACTCCTACATTTATAATTAAACATGTATTATTCAAAGCTTAAAATGAGTAGAAGAGATGAAAATGTGTACCATAAGCGAACTGCTCTGAGTGAAATTGTAATAACCGGTTCTTCCGGCCGGTTCAACCGAACCGGCCGGCCCGCCTTTTAAGTCCCGCGAACAGAAGGATCGCGGAACCGAACGAATCGCGCGAACAGGAAAAGGGGCGGACGGTCGGCTTCACGCGAGAGCGAGGTAGGTTTCTTCTTTCTCCAATTTTAGCAAGTGATTACCTTCTAGGATAAGAAATAACGATTCCTTTTCATTCTTATCGTTATCAGAGTGTTATTTTGGGAGAGATTGGAAGAACGAAAGAAACGGTCGAGAGAAAAAGGAGAAAGGTTTGTAGAATTTTCTTCCAGATTTTTTTTGTATAAATTTCTCTCGTTTACTTCATTTAAAGTGAACAATACATTTCTTAAAGGTAGAGGAAGAGAATTGAAGCAAGAGAGAGAATTTTGGAAGGGGAAGAAGGATTTTGGGAGATTTGGAAAATCCCATTGTAAGAAATTTCTATCATGAATATATTCTTGAGTTTTATTTGATAAAGCAAATTCATGAAAACTTTATTTCTTGATGATAGAGATTTGGAGAGAGGTTCGAGGTATCACCCTTCGTCGAAGGCCTGAAAAGTTCAAAGTGGGTAAATTATATTATTTTATGTTTTATTCATGATTTCAATTTTCTAAATAATTGCTTAAAATATCGTATCATAAAATGTTGAAGACAAATCCTTATGATGTTATAGTCTTAAGAAAGAATCCATCTATGATAAGCTTATGAGAAAAGAAAGAAAATAACTTACAAGGATACATGTGATATATGTTATATGCAATGATAACTATAAGGATGAAAATGAGAAATGAAAAGAAATTAAAGGAAAAGGGTATTACAAAATGACAGGAGTCACCCCCTTATGGTACTGGCTGGGGACGCCGTACCCGTGCACGAAAAAGGAAAAGGAAAAGGTTATGGAAAAGGAAAAGGCTATGGAAATGGAAAAGGAAATCAAATGGAAAAGGTTGTACCTTATGGTACATTGAGACGGTGCTCCTGTACAAAGCAAATAGAAAGAAAGGAAATATGAATGAAATATTAAAGCTATAAAATGTTTTAAATCGTTTTGAAGGAAATTATCTAGAGATGTAAATTATTGAAAAGAATGAATTAATGCAAAGAAATAAAATGATGTCTATTAAAGAATAATAATGATTATTAAATAGTTACCCACTGAGTTTACTTAGTAAACTCAAACCATAAGTTTAAATGTTTCAGGTAAGTTCCTAAGAGAAATAATGGCTGAAAGAGAAGAACATGTTTACAGAAGACGAGGTGCAAATGACAACAGGTAAAATAGATTTTTTGTGTTTAGTGGCTTTTCAGTATTTTGTAAAAGTTTTGATGATGAGTTATTTTATACTTTTGGAAATGTATTATCGTCCGACTTTTCGTACCCGCCTCGTTAGATCGAGCATCCGGGACGGGTCGTGACAAAAGTGGTATCAGAGCCAATTAAGATCTGAATTATACTGAAAGAGCCATTAGGATGAATATCAATGATTGAAAGTTTAATGTGAAATGAATATTTATTGACAACAGGAATCAAGATAATCCTAGAGAAGAGGAAGTGGGAAGATCAGTGCCTAATGTTAATGTTAATCCTGATGCACTGGCACAAATGATGACAGCTGTAACTCAACTGATTCAAGATACAAGAAATCAACCATCGGGGAGTAGTAGTGGTGGCGGAATAGTTATGGATAAATATCTGAAATTATTTCAGGATATGAGACCACCATTATTCAAAGGTATAGAAGGATCAATAGAGGCTGAAAATTGGTTGCTGAGGATTGAAAAGATATTAGAAGGAATGTACTGTCCAGAAGAGAGAAAAGTTTCCTTGGCAACGTTTGCATTAGAAGGAGAAGCTGAAAGATGGTGGAGAGGCTTGTATCAAGAAAAATTTGAAGGAATACCTGGCATGCAAATCAGATGGAATGATTTTACTCAAGTGTTCAGGGATTGGTTCGTACCTCCTTCTGCGAGGAGGCAAATGCAGGACAAGTTTATGAGGTTGATACAAGGAGACAAATCAGTTATGCAGTATGAAGCTGAATTTACAACGTTAGCCAGATATGCTCCTCAGTTAGTACACACTATGGATGATAAATGCCATCGTTTCTTAGCTGGACTGAAAGATGCAATTAGATTACCCTTGGTTCCTCTTGGAATTGAAGATTATACAGTGCTGGTTGAAAGAGCTAGAAGGCTAGAAGCAGACCTACAAAATACTCAAAGGAGACGTGATTTTCAAAAGAGGAAAAGTGGGAAAGTTATAGAAACCCCTCAAGATTCACATGGCAAGTCTAATTCACAAGGTGGAAAGTTTAATTGGAAAAAGACAAAGTCCAGTAGCAGTGACAGTTCAAGTGTGAACAGTTGTAGCAAATGTGGAAGACAACATAAAGGAGAATGCTTATCTGGTACAAATACTTGCTTCTGGTGTCATCAACCAGGTCATATAGCTAAGAACTGTCCTACCTTGGGGCAAAGACCAGCAGGAGAGTCAAAGATGAATACTGGGTCTCAGAGGAATGTTGGAAGACCAAGAACAGTGGAATCAGCTGCATCTACTCCAGGATCAAGTCAAAGTCGACAGAATACTCTGCCTAGAGTATATGCACTAACTCAGAAGGATGCTAAGGATTCACCTGAAGTGATTACAGGTGATAAGAATGAGAAGTGAATGATTATGTATTTTGAAAGTATTATTAAAAGAATAATGTATGTTTATGTTTTCTTATGAAATTTTATAGGTATAATTATGATGCAAGGAAAGCCTGTACGGATTCTATTTGATACAGGAGCTTCACACTCCTTCATTTCAGAAGAATTGGTTAAAAGTGTTGGATTGAATGTTTGTGAAATCAATGTAATGTTGAAAATTTTAATGCCAGATGGATCATTTATAAATGTGAAAGGTGTATGTAAAGTGACTTTCAAATTAAATGAAAGAGAGTTTGAAGCTTCAATGAATGTTTTACCATTGCAAGAGTTTGATATGATATTGGGAATGGATTGGTTATCAAAGCATTTTGTGATCATTGACTGCAACAAAAAAATTTTAAAGTTTAATTTTCCTGGAGAAAAAGAGTTGAAATTCTATGGAGAAAGAGGAGTTTCTTCAATGATAATCACTTATTTGAAAGCATACAAATTTGTATCCAAGGGATGTCAGTGTTTTCTTGCTCAAGTAAAGGATACAAATAAGGAAGTTAAAGAGTTGAAAGATATACCTGTAATCAGAGAATATCCAGAAGTGTTCTTAGATGATTTGCCAGGTTTACCACCAGAAAGAGAGATAGATTTCACTATTGAATTGATACCGGGTTCAGAACCAGTGGCAAGAGCACCTTACAGAATGGCAGTCAAAGAGTTACAGGAGCTGAAAGGTCAGTTACAGGAATTGCTTGAGAAGGGGTTCATCAGGCCAAGTTCCTCACCATGGGGAGCTCCAGTACTGTTTGTAAAGAAGAAAGATGGGAGCTTCAGAATGTGCATAGATTACAGAGAATTGAATAAGCTTACTGTTAAGAATAAATATCCATTGCCCAGGATTGATGATCTTTTTGACCAATTGGAAGGAGCTACAGTTTTCTCTAAAATTGATTTGAGATCTGGATATCATCAGCTACGGATTAAGGAGGAAGATATAGCAAAGACAGCTTTCAGAACCAGATATGGTCATTATGAATTTGTGGTAATGCCATTTGGGGTGACAAATGCACCAGCTGTATTTATGGATTTGATGAACAGAGTTTTTAAGCCATTCCTGGACATATTTGTGATTGTGTTTATTGATGATATTCTGATTTATTCAATAGATGAAGAAAGCCATTCCAGTCATCTGCAGGCAGTGTTGCAAACATTAAAGGAGAACAAGTTATATGCCAAATTTTCAAAATGTGAATTTTGGTTGAGCAGTGTAAACTTTCTGGGGCATGTAATTAGTGGAGAAGGAATTTCAGTGGATCAAAATAAAATACAAGCTATATCAGATTGGCCAAGGCCAACGACTGTTTCAGAGGTGAGGAGCTTTCTTGGACTTGCTGGTTACTATAGGAGATTTGTAGAGGGGTTCTCTCAGATAGCAGTTCCATTATCCAGATTAACCCAGAAAGCAGTGAAATTTGAATGGAGTGATCAGTGTGAAAGAGCTTTCCAGAAGTTAAAGAATTGCCTAATGACTGCTCCAATCTTAACAATTCCATCAGGTTCAGAAGGGTTTCAAATTTTCTGCGATGCTTCCTTAAGGGGACTTGGTTGTGTGCTGATGCAACATGGGAGAGTGGTGGCCTATGCTTCAAGGCAATTGAAAATTCATGAAAAGAACTATCCCACTCATGATTTAGAATTGGCAGCTGTAGTTTTTGCACTTAAAATATGGAGACATTATCTGTATGGGGTCAGATGTGAAGTGTTTACAGACCATAAAAGTCTCAAGTACATTTTCAATCAAAAAGAGCTTAATTTGAGACAGAGAAGGTGGTTAGAGCTCATTAAAGATTACGACTTGGACATACAGTACCATCCTGGAAAGGCAAATGTAGTTGCAGATGCACTTAGCAGAAAAACCTTTGGAAATGCAAATTGGCTAATCACCCAACAGGAGCAGATTATCAGAGATATGGAAAAGTTAGAGATTTCAGTAGTCAATCAAAAGGAGACAAAAGATATGATGTTGAATCAACTGATGATTCAATCTACCTTGAAAGATAGAGTGCTCAATTCATTATCTCAAGATGAAAAATTTCAGGCCATCATACAAAAAGTACAAGCAGGACAATTAGAGAACTTTGTTATTGATGAAGAAGGGTTATTAAAGTATAAAGACAGGATTTGTATTCCAAATGCTGGAAGCTTAAGAGAAGAGATATTGCAGGAAGCCCATCTCTCAACTTATGAAATTCATCCAGGCAGTACAAAGATGTATCAGGAACTCAGAGGTTTATTTTGGTGGCCGGGATTAAAGAGAAGTGTTGCAGAATTTGTAGCAAAATGCATTCCCTGTCAGATGATAAAAGCAGAACATCAAAGGCCAAGTGGACAACTGCAACCCCTACCTATACCTGAGTGGAAATGGGAAGACATTGCGATGGATTTTGTAGTTGGATTACCTAGATCAAGGCAGAGTCGAGATGCAATATGGGTTATTATTGACAGATTAACCAAATCAGCTCATTTCTTACCAATCAGACAGACAGATTCAGTGGAAAAGTTGGCAAAGCTATATGTTGATGAAATTGTGAGATTGCATGGGATTCCAAAATCTATAGTTTCAGACAGAGATGCCCGTTTTACTTCTAAATTGTGGAAGAAAATTCAAGAAGCTTTGGGTACACGATTGACTTTCAGTACAGCATTTCATCCACAGACAGATGGGCAATCAGAAAGAACAATTCAAACTTTGGAGGATTTAATGCGATTATGTGTATTAGATTTTGGAGGAAATTGGGAGAATCACATACCATTGATTGAATTTGCTTACAACAACAGTTTTCAAGCTAGCATTGGAATGGCACCATATGAAGCCCTTTATGGAAGAAAGTGCAGAACACCCTTGTGTTGGGTAGAAACTGGTGAAAGAAAGATAATTGGAACTGAATTGGTAGATGAGGCTACTCGCAAAATCAGATTGATTAGAGACAGATTAAAGGCAGTTCAAGACAGGCAACGGAAATATTATGATGCTAAGCACCGACCAGTGGAATTCGAAGTTGGAGAGTTTGTTTTCTTAAAAGTTAGCCCAATGAAAGGTGTTCAAAGGTTTGGAAAGACGGGGAAGTTGAGCCCAAGATTCATAGGTCCCTATGAAATCATTGAAAAGATTGGGAATATGGCATACAGATTGGATCTACCAGCACACATGCAAGGAATTCATAATGTGTTTCACATATCAGTGCTTCGGAAGTATGTCTCAGATGATTCAAAGAGAGTACAGTCAAAATCCATTAACTTGCAACCTGATTTGAAATATATAGAAGAACCAGAAAGGATATTGGAATATGATGTAAAACAGTTGAGGCATAAAGCAATTCCTTTTGTGAAGATTTTATGGAAACATGGATTAGAAAGAGATGCCACCTGGGAGCGAGAAGCTGAAATGAGGAGTCAATATCCTCATCTTTTTTAACTAAGGTATGTTTCATATTACTTGTTTAATTTCGTGGACGAAATTTTATAAGGAAGGGAGATTGTAATAACCGGTTCTTCCGGCCGGTTCAACCGAACCGGCCGGCCCGCCTTTTAAGTCCCGCGAACAGAAGGATCGCGGAACCGAACGAATCGCGCGAACAGGAAAAGGGGCGGACGGTCGGCTTCACGCGAGAGCGAGGTAGGTTTCTTCTTTCTCCAATTTTAGCAAGTGATTACCTTCTAGGATAAGAAATAACGATTCCTTTTCATTCTTATCGTTATCAGAGTGTTATTTTGGGAGAGATTGGAAGAACGAAAGAAACGGTCGAGAGAAAAAGGAGAAAGGTTTGTAGAATTTTCTTCCAGATTTTTTTTGTATAAATTTCTCTCGTTTACTTCATTTAAAGTGAACAATACATTTCTTAAAGGTAGAGGAAGAGAATTGAAGCAAGAGAGAGAATTTTGGAAGGGGAAGAAGGATTTTGGGAGATTTGGAAAATCCCATTGTAAGAAATTTCTATCATGAATATATTCTTGAGTTTTATTTGATAAAGCAAATTCATGAAAACTTTATTTCTTGATGATAGAGATTTGGAGAGAGGTTCGAGGTATCACCCTTCGTCGAAGGCCTGAAAAGTTCAAAGTGGGTAAATTATATTATTTTATGTTTTATTCATGATTTCAATTTTCTAAATAATTGCTTAAAATATCGTATCATAAAATGTTGAAGACAAATCCTTATGATGTTATAGTCTTAAGAAAGAATCCATCTATGATAAGCTTATGAGAAAAGAAAGAAAATAACTTACAAGGATACATGTGATATATGTTATATGCAATGATAACTATAAGGATGAAAATGAGAAATGAAAAGAAATTAAAGGAAAAGGGTATTACAAAATGACAGGAGTCACCCCCTTATGGTACTGGCTGGGGACGCCGTACCCGTGCACGAAAAAGGAAAAGGAAAAGGTTATGGAAAAGGAAAAGGCTATGGAAATGGAAAAGGAAATCAAATGGAAAAGGTTGTACCTTATGGTACATTGAGACGGTGCTCCTGTACAAAGCAAATAGAAAGAAAGGAAATATGAATGAAATATTAAAGCTATAAAATGTTTTAAATCGTTTTGAAGGAAATTATCTAGAGATGTAAATTATTGAAAAGAATGAATTAATGCAAAGAAATAAAATGATATCTATTAAAGAATAATAATGATTATTAAATAGTTACCCACTGAGTTTACTTAGTAAACTCAAACCATAAGTTTAAATGTTTCAGGTAAGTTCCTAAGAGAAATAATGGCTGAAAGAGAAGAACATGTTTACAGAAGACGAGGTGCAAATGACAACAGGTAAAATAGATTTTTTGTGTTTAGTGGCTTTTCAGTATTTTGTAAAAGTTTTGATGATGAGTTATTTTATACTTTTGGAAATGTATTATCGTCCGACTTTTCGTACCCGCCTCGTTAGATCGAGCATCCGGGACGGGTCGTGACAGAAATGTACTTTTATCTTTTATTTTAAATAATTTTGAGGATTTAATTACTCTTTCTATTTATAGGTGATAGCGTTAGCAAAGAAAAATTTAATCAAACGTCTGACTGTCTATTCTCGTCTCATTAATTTAAGCCTCCTAGTTGGTTTGTGACACGCGCAAC
This sequence comes from Dendrobium huoshanense, assembly GCA_016618105.1. Classification (NCBI taxonomy): domain Eukaryota; kingdom Viridiplantae; phylum Streptophyta; class Magnoliopsida; order Asparagales; family Orchidaceae; genus Dendrobium; species Dendrobium huoshanense. The sequence goes on along the minus strand of CM028347.1, from coordinate 338,925 downwards.
ATCCTAGGACGTCACGTGTGTATATATGTCACGCTCGTCAGGTCCGATGCGGTGGTATGCTTTTGAGTGCATTTTGCATAATGTATTCATATATCAAATATTCTATATGCATGTGATTTATTTGATGTGTATGATGTATCTGCATATTTGTATACACATAAGGGAATGCTAATATATCAAATAGTCTATATGCATGTGACTTATTTGATGTGTATGATGTACTGCATATTTGTATTCATATGCGACGTGCAATGGGAATGCTAATATACCTCACTTATGGACTCTCAAATTGAACATTTGAGTCATTAGTGCTAATGTTTAAGCTTAATAAATGGCTCAAGAGATCGCCTTACCACCTACATCTTAGGAGTGTTGTTGAATGGATTGATGAAAATGTGGTTATATCATATTCCTCGAAGTCACACATAAGGTAAGTCAATATGATGTGCAACTAAGGAGTTGAAAATGCTTCCTTTCCCTTCTACCTCAACGTCATCTTCGTCTCCATGATGAGAAGGGTGATAACTTGGAGGCACTAGTAGCTATGATCTTTGTACATAAGTGTAGACATCTTGTTGGTTTGAGATATAATTTTGTGTCTTCATAAATGTTGATTTAATGCACTGCAATGGATTTAATGTCTCTAGGAGTCGTGTTTTAAAAGGCAACTTTTGGGCTTTCCCCTGTTTGATGCTAGTTAAGATTACCCTTGGGCAACCAATTTTTTTCCTTTATTGGATTTAAGGTTTTTAAGAGTAGAGATAATACTATAAAAGGTTTTGCAAAGTATTTTTATCATCGGACTCATCAAGGAGGTAGAGATCATCTCTTTCATTAGTAGGCCCAAATGTCCTCCTCTTGCCCTGTTCCTAAATGACAATATAAGAACTTGTTTTAGATGTATTGTAGATAATAAATAATTTAGGTGCATGGAGGATATTTTAGTGCTTAAGAGATTTATTCATAAAAATAACTCCTTAACCAGCCATGATTTTCATGGATTCATTGGTCACGATTATTATCTTGTTGATAGGATAAGGGATATATGAAATGAATTTGTTAGATTAATTGGTCATATGATAGGTAGCTTTTTAATTAATTATCCATAAGCTAAAAATGGTTGTCTCTGAGACATTAAAGGCATAAGAAGAGGAGGTAATATTTGATAATGCTAGAATACAAGAACTTGTTGTAGATGTTTTTTGGATGCTCCTAGCAAGTTTTTTTTTGTTTTTGTTTTTGTACATTATAAATGGCTCAAGTTTCTTCACTTAAAGAATGTGGACTAGTTGTGACCATTATAAATACTTCTTTTCATTCAACTAGTATATTGAGTGGTTGTTTTGCAACTCTCATTGGATTTAGATTGCATCTCTTAATTTCAAGAGAACCTGAAACCCAATGTATGTGACTATGGTTATGCTTATAGGAAATAATAGAAAAGGAAATAAATGTAGCAATATGGTGATGAGAGTGACGACAATAGTAAATATTTATTGCAAGAAGGCAGTAATGGAGGTTGTGGGATTAGGCTGAGTGTATTTCATTTCAACATGGATAAAATTTATACAATTTTAAGGAAGAATATATTAGGAACATTATGGAATAAAAAAATAAAATTAATTGTAAAATAATTATAATAGTCCACGTAATGATGAGTAGATAGTAGAGATCCCACAGATGAATGAAGTGGCAATGGGAGAAGGAAAGATGGTGGAAGTTTTGACTAGTATGGCTCCCAATCGGCAGAAATTATGCAGTCGTTTCACAATCATAAATATATGTACATGTGTATTCATTCATATATCCATATGCATTGTGATTACATCACTAGAAATTCAATTTTATCTAGGCTTTACTCAATTCACGTTGGGATTAGTTTGTTAATAAGATCTATTAGAGTTTGATCGAAACAAAAAAATTGATCTCTTTTTCAGCTCAACATCACATCCCTAACCACAACAGCCCAAAAGGATCTTAAGATTATTATCATGGTTTTTTATTTTTTTTGTAAGAATATTGTATGCTAACTGAATTATTAAAAATATATGTTAAACTTACCAAGCTAAATTGAGATCTCCTTAATTGTTGATTTATAAAGGAGTGATTTAAAGTTTGCACTTCATCATATTCATTAATTTATGTTGGAGTTAACACACTTCATTGGGGTCATTGTTTAAAATTGCGCAATATGAGGCTCGCCTCAGCGCAATTCCAGTGAAAAATGCCTCAAAGCTTACGCGTCGAGTTTTTTTATGAGGGGTGACGCCTCAACTTGGTTGAGGTCCGCCGTGAGGCGCCTTACCTTACTGAATCTCACCTGATTTATATATATATTTTTATTAAAACCTACCTATATCCTAAACTCAAGCCTCGAAAAAATCCTGCCTTCATTCACCCCCAAGCCGCAACAACTTCCTCTCAACCGCCTCGACCTCCAGCCCACCGCCTTTGCCGTAGTCATCACCTTGAATCACTTGAAGTTGCATACCACCACCACCACCTCTAAAATTTTGGAGTATTATTCTCATCTTTATATTGATGACAAATATTTATAAAAGTGAAAGATGATTGAAATAAATGAAGAGAAAACAGATTGAGAGGCATTGAACTCCACAGGATGAGGTAGGGTAGAGACCAATTTGTTATGACGATGACTCAAATAAAGACCCCCTCAGTGATGACAATGCAGATGACTTTTGAGTTGTTGCCAATTATGTCATCCTTTTTTAAGAATTGTTGATGAGTAGGGAACTGAGAAATAAGGAATTTGGAGTTGAACTTGATGTTATAAAATACTTTTACGTAATTCCTATATTTCATGTTGTTTTGCTCTTGTAATACTTAGATTTCAATTCTATTTCACGCAATATATTACTTACCAGTTTACATCTTGTGCAATTTTTTATTTCATAGTTCAATAGAATTTTAATATGGCATTATTTAACATTTTATTTGGGTATTTTATAAAAAATCACTTTGAAACTTTATTTTCATTTTACACAATTTTTATATTTTGACGCTTACACCTCAAAATGTCTTGAGGCTTACGCCTCGCATCGTGAAAGAAAAATGCTTCAGTGCCCAATTGAGCAATTTTAAACCTTGATTTGGGTTTCCTTGAACTGGATAGCACCATGCCATGGAAGTGCGTTGCATATCCTTTTAGGACACAACGCAGTTCCATTGTGTTTCAAGGAAAAGTTTGTAATACTTTCCATTGGGGTTGCCTAAAATTGGAAAGCACCGTGCCATGGCAGTGTGCTGCATATCCTTTTAGGACACACAGCACAGTTCCATTGTGTTTCAAGGAAACGTTTATAATACTTTCCACTGGGTTCTCCCTAAAATGCATGGCATCAGGCCTTGGCAGTGCACTGCATATCTTTTCAGAATTCACATCGTAGTGCCATTGTGTTGGAAGGGAAGGCCTTTGTGAGGCTCTTCTGTTAAGGCCTTTTATGATTGCTTGCTTTTATTTAGACTTTTTTTGAATGATGGAGTCCAATTCTTTTTTCATACTTTGCCAAATTCGAAAACTCTTAGAGACAGTATACTAAACGAGCATATACGTGAAAAGGTTGGAGTAGCTCAAGTGGAAGATAAGATTAGAGAGAGTCGCCTTAGATGGTTTGGTCACATGAAATGGTGGCCTTCCGATGACCCGATTAGGAGATAAGATGTATTAGATTTAGCTTATGTTAAAAAAGGTAGAGGTAGACTTTAAAAGACTTGGTTAGAAAATATTAGAAATGACATTTCTTTATTAGATTTAAATGAGAATTTGACTCTTAACAGAGCAAAATGGAGAAAAATAATTCATGTAGCCGACCACACGTAGTGGGATAAAAGCTTCATGTTGTGTTTTTTGTTGTTGTTTGTTGTCGAATTCGAAAACTTTAAAATTTTTTAACTTTTGTTATAAATTCTTTTTAGTAAACAAACATTTATGTTTGCTATGGATCGGATATTCATGACAAGTTTGATTCTCAAGTAAATGAAAATTTATGTACTCATTCCTCCAAGTTTTTTCTAGTTAATCCAAGAGTTCATGCCTGTCTAACTTTTGATTATGAACTTTGTATCTTCTGCTATTCAGCTTTAAGGAGGCCTTCTTGATGCCATTTGCTACGGTGTCTAAGAAGATATATTGTGAAGACTTTCTGCCTCTATTTCCTTCCCCTGCATCTACAATCTCAACACTGAACGTGCCTACGTCAATTTCTTACTATAAGGTGATTCTTTCTTGGTGTTCTAGGCTCATCTTAGAAGAACAAATGAACCCAGTAGCTTCCTCTGAACGCTCGATGAAATTGATTGTATAGAGAAAATTGAGTATCAATGTTGTTATAGGCAAGAGCATTGGTTAGCCTTTGTGGATTCTATTAGCTCTGCAAAAACATCAAGTTGTGGAGCAAAACTTTTACGGCTGAAACTACTAACAAGCTTCATTGTGTTCTTGAAAGAAAGGGTCTAGGCAAATGTGGAAAACAATGTAAATATTTCCATATTGTCATTTCCTTCCTAAATAAAAAAATTATTTCAGTAACTGGGAGGTGTGCTTGTGCTTCTAATTTGATAATTTACTTTAGGCCTTAATATTCATTAACTTGGAACAATGTTAGTTCAGTCCATTATGATTTGGTGGTTAGGGGGTACAGTGGCAAATCTACCACTTGCCGGGTCAATACTCATGCACACTAGCAACTAGCATGTGCTTCAAGCTATTCCTTGCTGTTATGTAATTATGAATCAAACGAAATATTGAGAATCATTTTCGTCACCTTCAAGGGGTAGGTTGGCTGTTGGCATGTTTGTCTCCCTCCCATGGTTGGTGCCAATATCTCCTTGTCTCTCCACATTGATCTCCTTCCTCTTTTGTTGGTTTTATCATTATCCCTCTTTTCATATTGACCTTCCTCTTATATATATATATATATATATATATATATATTGTATTTTGCTACATACTTTGCATTAAGTGGTAATAGAGTTGGTAGTCAAACACCCAAAGATTTTCCATTATCCATTCTTTTGTTATTGAGTTTTGCATAAAGTGTTGAATTTATTCTTTATAAATCTTTTGGACCATTTCATTATTTTGCCCCTTTTTCATTCAACATTATAATATCTTTACTTTTTGGTGCACTTTCTATGAGTCCAGACCCTTATTTTTCTTGACCTTATCATCAAAATGTGTTACTCCCATTTGCTCTCTAATATAATTATTTCTCAAACTATCATTATTAGTTTGTCATGCATCAGTTTTAACATTCTCATTTTTGCTAGACTCAATTTGAGTATATATTGAGTATATATGATTTCCTATTAGCAGTGTAAACAAGTCGAGTCGAGCTCGAGTCTTGCCTAACTCGAGCTCAGCTAGCCAACAAAATTATGAGCTCGAGTTGAGCTCAAAAGGCGTTTTCGAGCTCGGTTCACCAGGATAGAGACGGGCTCATGAGCCACCTCGCGAGTGCAAAAACAATGTGAGAAAAAGAAAAGGCACCGAGAAGAGGAACTGTAGCTTTTTTTACCTTGGAACAGGAGAAGAAAAGGTGTGAAAGAAGAACCACACGCTTGAACGACAGTTTTTTTTACCTGTGGGCATGGAATGTGGCCTTTGCTTTTTAATTAATTATATATATATATATATATATATATATATATATATATATATATAGACACACACACACAAAAGTTTTTGAGTTACAGAAGTTTTTTTCTTGGAATGTGGCATTTGATTTATATGTATAAAGAAGCTGAAAAGTTAATGTAGATTTAATAATAATAAATTATAGCTTTAGTATTTTTTTGGAAAAATAACAACTTTGGGAGAAAATAACAGTATAATGTGGTTTTTTTTATCTGATTGAAACGCCTCCAATGTTTTCAAATCGAGTAAACATGTTTATTATTTTTTTCAAAAAATTCTGACTGCTAATATGAGCCGACTCACGAGTCGAGCTTAATCAAGATTGAACTCGAGCTCATTTAATAGTCGAGTTCAAATTTAAGCTCGAGCTTGCAGCTCGATAAGCTCGTCTCGCGAGCTTGTTATTGAGTCGAATTCAAGTTGGCTCACGAGCCAGCTTGGCTCACTTACACCCCTATTTCCTACAAAATAACTAATTTCAATTTTTTAGATTTAATTATAGGTCGGGTTTCTTGATATCTCTTATCACACGGTACTTATGAAGCTTTTTTTCATTCTATTCTTCCAGTCTTAACCTTAGAAATTATATCCTAATCAATATCCCCGTTCTTTTATATATCTATTGTACTTAAATTCAATATATATATATATGTATTATTAGTCTTTGTATAATATTGATTGATAAGTATTAGTATTATATGTTCCAATATTGCATATTATAAAGTTATTTTTACAATAATCTTAAGCCTTTTCTAAATATTGTCTTTTTTTGTCACTTATTTCAACAAAACATCAAGTTACATCCCTTTACATCCTTTGTAAGTATACCCATAACTAATATAAAAAAAATTATATTGACATAATATTGATCCTTAATATAATTCTAATATCATTAGGAGCTCTTCAATTATTTTGTATGTACTTTTGATACTAGTTGATCTTCGATCATACAAATATTAATAGCTTTAATGTACCTTTTGTTGTACTTTTTTCTGACAACTCTTACATAATGTATACCAAATCAATTATTGTGATATTTAAATCATATGCCTTCTTATGATTAATGAAAATAGTATAAATATCATTTATTTACTCTTAATATTTTTTCATTAATTGTTTGAACTAAAACATTATTCCTATAGTGAATTTATCCTATATAAAATTAAATTGTTTTCTTTTATATGACCCATTTTTTTGTTAAACTTATATTACTTTGTCTCATAACTCCATATAATTAATCGTAAGTGTTATTCCTTTATTATTACAACATGAATGTTTCCTTTTTTTTTTTTTCTTCTTAAATACTTTTATTTTAATAAAGAGGAAATGATCAAAATGATCGTTTGACTCTTTATGAAAGATCAAAATGGTTCCCAACTATACTAAATGACAAATTTGGTCTCTCAACTCCTTAAAGCGGAACCCAAATAGTCTCACCATGAGACTATTTTATTTTATTTTATTAGTATTATTATTATTTTTACTTAAGGGACTAAAATGGTCCTTTAGTATAGTTGGAGACCATTTTGGACATTCATAAAAAGTCAATGGACCATTTTAATCATTTTCCCCTTTTAATAAAACTTATACAATTATGTGGCATCCTCTTATTTTCAAATTTCTATTAAAAAGTTTAGAACATGAACTACTAGAATATCACACAATTCTTGATTCTAGACAATTATCACATCTGATGTTAAGGTTTAAATTTTATGCGTCTTCTTTAATCCAAAACCCACTTCAGTTTATTGGATCGCTTATAATATACTTCATTGTTTTTTCATAATGTTCTTCACAAAAGAAACTTCTTTTTATACATCAAATACCATATGTTGTATCTCTCTCCATTGATGTAATGGTACTTTGGAGTGGATCTTAAATGAGAAGTAGCAGCTGAGCGCAGAAAACGGATTACAATTTTGAGCCTATGACTCAGCAACCAACCAACTGCATTTCCAACATTATTGGGACGGTAGGATTTCATAGGGTACTCGTCAAATTTTGTATAAAATATGGCTTTTACTTTATTAACATTAAACAGATTTGGATGGGTCATTGCAACATGCTAGGTCCATGTAAGCCCTTGAATCAGTCCAAATATACCATTTATGAAGGTCTCAGGTCACTTGGCTGGTAGGTTGGTGTCACCGTTGGGTCAGTCAGTGTTCTAAATATGCCCACATGTATACGTGAATTTTTTCGTGTATGCTCGTGGGAATTATTGAAAACTGACATAGCATGCTTTTCATAGCTTATTTATGAACTACCAACCACCGTTTCTTGAAGATCATCTTGTGCTTATTTTATTATGGCATTTTTAGTTTAATAATAGGGATTTCTTTGCTGTGCAGTTAATTTTACAACATATTATATTCTCTTTTAAGATGGTACAATTTCTACTGTAGGATGATTTTGATGCTGTATCCAATTGCGAGACTTCTCTGCCTTGCCTTTTGGACTATATATGTTTTAGAATACCGGATGAATCGTTACATATGGCGAATTGCATTGGCATACTGAAGGGTTTAACGTGCAACTCAAGGTCGACTGACAAAGGATCAACATCCCTTGCAGCTCTTGTATTACATATTCCTGAAGGATATCGGTGTGTTGATCTGTCTTTATATAAGGTAACAATGCAAGTCCTTAAATTCTGATTTCTTAAGAAATTCTTATCTTTCACGTTTTCCTCTTTGTTGCTGCTAGGAAAACCAGCTCATTTTATTACTGAGCGAGTCAATATCTGTTGAGAATCTCGGACAATCATGGATGATGATGCTTCAAATGAACAGTCTTCCCTTTGTGTCTATTTCAAGATCATTTCTCGGAAATCTCTGGAACTTACATGAATTAAAGGTTTCATTTATTTTCATTAATACCTGTTAGTTAAAATAAAGTGGGTGGAAAATCATCAGCTGACTCCCACTAATATTTTGATTTATATTTGTCAGCTTGCTTTTGAAGATGAAAAAGATTATAAATGCTGCCTATTCTATTGGAGTTCTGATTTATTAGTTTTCATATTCAAATTTGAGGAAGGTTATTATAAGCTATTATATGTTGGAAAGGTTTACAATAAAAATGGGCCTGGATAGCAATGGAGATGGTTGAGAGATAAAATTATTATGATGAATGATAGTGTGATCACTATTTTTAACTTAGGAATGAAGCCTAGAATTGTGATATGGTTACAAATTTTTGCACTATAAGTTTAAAGATTAAAAGGATGCCAAATGATTGAAGAACATATTGGTATAAATAGTTAAAAGCAGAGGAGATGTTTAAATTTGTGATAATATGAAGGAACAAGCTGATAAGTCATAAAATGAAGTTATGGAATAGTAATGGAACATAGATTTAGAAGTAGTGCAAAGAGAATAGCGAGTAAAGTAAAAGCTACAAAGCTTTGATGATTTATATAATAGGCTTAGCAATAAGAATTTAGAAAGGAGAATTATAGAATTACTAATTTAAGAGATAAAGTAGTCTAGGAATGTTGTTCAAGTTAGCTCTCTAAAAATGAAGATAATATGAACTTGTTAAAAGTTGAAGATGTTAGAAAAAGATAAAAATTTTACTTTGGAGATTACTAAATAAATGTTTTAAGGATAAAATTATTTTGGAAGAGCATAACTAATAATATAGTGAAGTATATTATAGTTGGTCCAAAAAAATGAGGTATAATTTGCTTTGAAAAAAGTTGCTTGCAAACCAGATTTTAGGTCTAAATGAGATACCTATTGAGATTTGGATTTTGGAGAGTTACATTAAATATTATAATGATTTGATTAATAAATCTTTTTTAATTGAATTTTGAAGACTGGAATTAATAATTGGAGAAGAAACATTTTTTAACTAATATTTAAGAATAAATGTGGTGTTCAAGATTCTGTTAAATATAGAGGAATCAGACCTACTGGTTATACAATGAAGCTATGAAGGCGAGGGGTAAAACATAAACTTATTACATCAATTTCAAAGAATCAATTTAGTTTGATGCTAGAAAGATCTATTGTAGAGGAAATTTTATGTTAAGATAATTAATAGAGAAGTGTAGAGAACCAAAAAAAAAATCTTTATATATTTTTTATTGATCCTTAGAAGATATATGATTGAGTGCTATGATAATTGATTTGGTGTGTTTTAAGATAGAATGTGTTAGTAAAATGTTAATACTATTAAAGATATATGTCATGGAATATTGACTAGTATTAAAAATAGTTGTTGATCCAAGAGTTTTCAATTGAATATGTTTACATCAATGATCAACATTGAGTTATGTCTTTTTTTTTATTGGTTATAGAGAAACCTAGATAAGATATTCAAAATGAGGTGCTTTTTTTTTCAAATGATATAGTTCTAATTAACAAGACATCCATTGAATTCAATGAAAAAATACAACAATGCAAGAAGTGTTTAGAAGATAGATGCCCTAGAAGTGGTAGAAATAACACTAAGTATATGACATGTAATTTTACCGACCAAAATGCTAATAATTATCATTCTATGTTATTAAAAGATAAGGTGATATCTAGCCGTGATAAATTTAAGCACCTTTGATCTATTATACAGTAGAATGTAGATACAGATAATGATTTAAACTTCTACAGTTAAGGCTAAATAGTTAAAATGAAGAAGTGGCTGAAGCAGTTTTGTGTGATAAAAGAATATCTTTGAAGCTTAAGGGTAAATTTTATAAAATTTTAATTAGGCTTGTGATACTGTATAGATTTAAGTATGGAACAAATGAAATATTAAGATTAATATCTGACAAAAATAGGAATTATAAATTAAAGAATGATTATGTTAAAAGAAGTGTTAGAGTAACATTTATTAAAGATAAGGTGCCTAACTATGAAATTAGGTTGGTTTAGACATGTTATGAAGGGTAGAAAATGAGTCCATTAGATGAGTTGATAAAATTCTTGCAAATGATTAATAATTAGGAAGGAAAATGGGTGAGCATAAGTTTTCATGGTTAGAACTTGTTCAAAATGACCTACAGAGAATAGATTTAACACATTGGACAATGTTCAATATAAGCAAATGAAAAAATGAGAATTCATAGCTATTACCCTAGATAGTCAGGATGTGTTAATTTCTATGGAAATGATTTTTGTGCTTGGATAAATAATGCATATGATCTAGTATTATGAGAATTAATTTGGTGTTTATTAAGAAATAAAGATATATCAAACATGTTGAAGTTATTAAAGATATTTATGATAAAGTACTAACGAGTTTTATAAATAGTTGTGGAGTTGATCAAAGATTTTTTATTTATAGTAGGAATATATCAAGTATCAAAATTGACTTCATATATTTGTTGTATTTATTGTGAAGATGCTTACAAATAATGTCTTATTATATGCTTTTTGTTGCTAGTACTATTCTTATCAATGAGATGCATATTGAATTATATTATTAGAAGAATGGAGAAAATTTTTAGAAGATTAAAGCTTCAGTAGAACAAAAATTGATTATATGATATGCAATATAGTATGTGTAGTACTTGCTATTATTAGAAGATAAAGTGATACCTATATATGATTGGTTTATCTTGGATATATTATATATAAGAATGGTAGAATAGATGATGTGTAACTTTCTGAGTTAAGGCATCTTAGGTATAATGTAGAAGTGTCTTAGGAGTATTATTAGATAGGAAGGATATCATAGAAACTTAAAGATAAACTTCATAAAGTTCAAATCTGGATGACTATGTTGTTGGTAACCTTATGTTGGGTGTAAAAGTCTAGTAATAATTCAACTTTGGCGGAAATAATAATGTAAAAATTTATTTGTTTCAAAATTATGAAGAAAAATTTTTGGAATGATTTTATTAAATGAATAATTGGAGTGACATTTATTGAAGATAAGTTAATTGAAGCTAGACTAAGGTGATTGGTTGATGACAGTCAAGTAAAATTTGTTCAAAATAATTTTATGGAGAATATCCTAGTGCCTTAATCATAAATCAGTTAGTAGGAATGAATGGAAAATGAGGTTTTATCAAGCTGATTCCATATAGTTGGTATAATGCTAATAATGATGATAATAAGGTGAGTACTTTTGAGATAAATTAGCATTATTAAATTTGTTAATATTTGTGCTCCTCAAGTTGGATTAGAAGATAGTTTAAAATTTTAGTTTTTGGAAGAGATGAGTATCTTTCATGGTGAGTTTCTTAGTGAGGCAAATTAAAATTTTTTCAGTTGAGGCAAACCCAATGTGAAGTTTGTTTTAGCAGGAAGATTATTGTAGAAGTTTTAGGATAGTCTAGAAATAAATAAATTTTTTGTAAGAAGATACAGGGATGGAATGAGAATGTAAAAAATGTTATCAAGAAAATATGCCTTTTTAATTGTTGCAAAATTTAAATTCTATTGAGGTTTCTTGTGATCATAAGAAAGCTAGAAGTTTCATGAAAGGGATAGTGAGCCAAACAAAAAATTATATTTGTTATGATTTTATATAATAGCTTGGTACAAAAAATGAGAATATATAAAAAGTTTGTTGAGAAATTAGATATCTTGAGATTTTGATCATTTTAGATGCTTTAAAAATGAAGATAGATCATAGTTAATGAGGAAGAAATTAAGGAAAGTTAAAAGTATTATCTTGAGAAATTATTTAAAATTTTATATTTGTATAGGAATATATTTTGGAAGAGTATAGCAAACGAAGTAATGAGGCAGAATGTATATATTGATCCAAAAATGTAGAATTTTCTTTAGAGTTCATAAAGTTAAAGTTATAGGACAAGATTTAATGATATTTGAGGAGTTATGGGATATACTGTTGTTTGGCTATCAAAACTTTTCAATGAAATTGTAACTAAAATGATGTCAATGATTGAAGAAAAAGTACTTGTTGTCAATATTTAATAAAAATTAGATGTTTAAGATTTGGATTATTATAAATGAGGCAATTTTATGAGGCATGCAATAAAATAATGAGAGAGAGAGAGAGCAATGGAACGAACAAATTAGGTTAGTGTTAGGCCGGCACCTGAGCCGGCTGGACCGGTCCAACCCGGACCGGTCCACACCTACTCGAGGCGGAACCGAACAGGGCGGGCGGAACCGAGCGGAACGAGCACATCCGACGGGGGCCAAGGAGGAGTTTTGGGAGGGAAATTTTGAATGCGAGGGGTTGTTTAGACATTTTGTAAAACTCCTTTATGGTTAATTAGGAGGTTAGGAGGAAAGGGGGGGAGGATCTTGCATTTGAATTATTTTTGAGATCTAGGGTTTGGTGTTCTTGGGCTTTGGCTTTGCCGGAGATCGTTGGAGAGTTTTTCCTTCCTCTCGAATTGAAGGAAAGTTGTATCTTGCAAGTGCTTTTAATCCTTTATTGAAATAAAAGTGTTTGCATCGTTTGTCTTCAAATTTCCCTACGTTTTCTCTCAGTTTTCTTGGTGTTTTTGCTGTTTTTCTGCTGTGGACAGCAGTATTTCATTGGATCTACTTCAGTTTCGGTGAGAAACATTTGGGGATCCAAGTGTTTCCTATCAGTTAGCTTCAAAAAAATTATTTTTTTCATGCTATGTTGATCTATCCTCTAAGTGATATTTGTGGGAAGATAATCAATGAAAAGCTACGTACAATAGAGAATGTATCTTCATATGCTTTTAATTGTTTTTGAGAAAGCATATGATTATATTAAAATGTATGTTGAAATATTAATAAAATGTATGATGAAGCATTACAAGTGTGTCAAACTTTTGAGGCGCAGTTGTCGGAATGTCATCTTGTGTTTTAGCCACAAAAAGTATAACCATGCCTCTCTATCTTAATGATGCACAAGATTCTATTCTTGGAATTGTGAGAAGCATCATTATCATTTTATGCTTTCATGGTATAGAGGAGAATGATTTTTTTTTTATACTTCCCTATGAAGGACCACCTTCATGTGAGGCATTAACATGATATTGCTAAGGCTGACTGAGAAGAATGTGACACATCCATATCGATGATATCGCAAGCAAATTTGTCTTGGTAAAACTTTTCAGTAGGGATGGGAACTTGGTATAAATTGCTAACATGAATGAAGAATCCCATCTTGATCTACCCTATTTTGTACAGTTGGAGTTCAAGTAAAATGAGAGTTTTTTATCATTGCTTGAGTAGTGATATTCTTGCAGCTTCCAATGTTAATAATCACATTTCAACCCTTTTTTTTTTACTGTACAACGGGTACATAAGATGTGATGTCATTGAATTGTCGTGTGCTGCTTTGTGAGGAGCCATATTCTTGCAGCTTCCAATTAATTACTATATTTTTTTATCCTGGTATAGAACCCATATTGGTTACCAAAAAAAATAAAAGTTCTTAAATGGGTGGCACTAGATTTGACTGTTTATTATTTCATTTCTTATTTTCTGTTAGCCTTTTTGGGTCAAATTCTGATTTTGTTTTTTTTGTTTTTCAATTATTGCACTCTAGGGTTCTGCAGTGGAGTTGAACTTGAGCAGAGGTAAAGTTCGTTGCATTCCTCACATGGTGACTACCCCACTGGCTGTGAGTGGTAAGTCGATCCATTTTAAGTGTTGCTTCCTTTCTGTCAACATTAGTCTTTTTTTCTTTATCATGCCATCAAATTTTCAATTTAATATTTCAACTTCTATAAGGTTAGCATAGATTGTAAAAAGGCATCCATCTTTCTGATACCATGAAGTATCAACTATCAGCCGCCAAAATCCTAATCTTCTTCGGTTACTGTTACAGTCGGTCTTTCTTAGGTTTCGTTTGGATCGGCTTTCTTGTTGCTTCTTAAAGTAGTTTTTTAGTACGAAAATTTTAATTTTTAAACTAAAAAGCTACTTTAAGAAGCAACAAGAAAGTCGTCCCAAACGAAGCCTTAATTTTGCTACTGCTTTATTGTGGTAGAGATTATGGTGGACCTTAAACCCATGTAGTCAATCAAAGAGCTTTTTCCTGTGATTAATTAAAGATGATAAATTTTAGCATAATCATTAATGTTCATTATTATTTTTATTAATGTGTAAAGTTATATATATATATATATGTTGTTTAAATTTGTCACTTTTCCCCTTTAGTTAAATTTGTTAATCATATTTTCACAGCCTCCAGAGGTGTGGCTTCTGTTTTCTCTGCACGGAAACATGCATTGGTTTATATTCTGGACGAGGATGAAGATGAAGTTTCTGATATGGAATGACATTTCAACAGTTCTAACGGACAGAAATTCAAATCAATGTCGTAAATCCATTTGGAATTTTTTTTTTTTAATTAAGTTAAATGTGTAAATACCAAGAAACTTATAGAGTTCTACCCTTTTTGTTCTCCCTTGTAACTGCTTGGTTTTTATTTTTATTTTTTTTATGTTTTTTATTTATTTATCCTTTAACAATTTATCTTTATTTGAAAATATATATGAGCTGCTGCTGCTGCTGCTAAGCATTATTACCCGTGAGGTTAAATCTGTGGTTTTGTTGTGCATTTGTGTAAATGGTTCGAATTTGTTGCCTCAAATATTACATATTCAGCTGAAAAAAAAAAATCTTAAAAATGTAATGATTCTTGGTGATTTGTAATTTATAATTGGAATGATCTATCTTCGAATAATTACAGGAGAAATCTTGGATCATAATAGATTTTATTGGATTTATTATGATTAATAATATAAAGTTATATTACATTATTTCAAAATAATATTCAAATATTGATCTGATGTAAACTATCCAAATTAAATTGCCAACAAACCATATAATAAGTTAATAACAAAATTGCCAAACTATGAACAAAATCAATTTTTTTTTTGTTTTATAATATTGTTTCTAAAATTGAATTTTATGTGGTCTTCTAATATTAGATTATTCTAAATATGTACAAAATTTACTAATTCAAAATATATATATGTATACATATATATATATATATATATATATATATATATATATATATATATATATATACTAAAAAATTATCTCAAACAAAATCTAATTCAGAAGCATTATCACAAAACATTAACATTAAGCATAATCAGTATCTTAAACTAAGAACCCACTTAAAACAGCACTTAAAGACATCATTAAAAATAGCAAAACACAACAATAAGAACATGAAGGCTTACTTAACACATAGGGAAGCAAATTACTATACATATGGGAAAATTTGTCTTACATGATAAGCATAATATCATCACTTAACAAGGAAACTCGTTTGATTTCAATTTTTCACCATCTCTGCCTGCGCTATTCATCTTCAAGCTCAACAATCTGAGCTCTTCTCTCTGCTGCTTTCTTCCTAATGAAGATGCCCCATCTCATAGCAGCCTTGATTTTAAGCCATCCAACGACAGCTTTACCCGATGAACGGTTGCGATCATCATCGAAGTTGCAGGAGGGTAAAGATGGCATGTAAGATGAGAAATTGTATCCATCTTCTTGCAGATTAGAAGTATATCCAGCCATGGTGAGGACTCGGAGCAAATGCTGCATGTCATCATTCTCTAACATCTCATGGCTTCTCATTCGGATTTCGTCCTCCGAGAAGTCATCAACACTAAGGCTCTCGTGCGGGCGAGAACAGTCATCATAAGAGTTAATATTTACAGGTTGTATGGATTGGGTGTGACCAAGTCCTGTAGTATTGTTTCTAGTAACTTGAGCCTGCTGGGAGGAGCCATTGAATTGATGGTGAGGGTCAAAAGAAGTATTGTTGAACTTGAAATTGACATTGGAGTTCAATTGTTGGGGTATTTGGTTTCCAGTATACCCAGTGTTGAGCACCCCTGCTAAAGCATAACAGAAATGTCAAACAAGCAGAACAACTGTAGAGCTAAACCATACTTTTGGGCATGAAGAAGAGGAGCAATTATTACGTCCGGTCAAAACCGAACGTATCTGAATGTATACCAAGCAATAACGAGTTTCAGGTGATGTGGCGCGTGGTTATTGGTCTATAAACGCATTCGGTGACCGAACGTAATAATTGCTCGAAGAAGAGAGAGGTAGGGTGGGATTCCAGTATTTGTGTTTTGTTCAAATGCATTGATGATTTTAAAGATGACTGTAGATATTGATATTTGTCTGACTGGTTGTTAGGTGTCTTGTTTTATGGATGCAAGAACAAGTGTAGTCACGTAAAAAGATAATATGCATTGAATGAGAAAAGCGTATGCATAGATCAATGTTGTTCGTTATGCCAGACTGATCATGCATGTCATACTTCTGAAAGGGTACTTCTAACTCTGTGATGTGTAAGGTCTGTTCTTTGGCCTCTTTCTATCTTGATTTTCGAAGCATTTACAAGATTAACTATTCAATGTAGAAGGCTAACCTAAGTGCCCAATGTTTGATAAACTCAAACAACTAATTCAATTGATCTATAACTCTGCAATGGTCATAATTGGGCCCCGGGTGATGTGGCGCATCCGGATTCGCCTCCGGACGAATCCGGACGCCGCACGTAATAATTTTACCGTTCAAGAGATTATTACGTGCGGTGTCCGGACCGTTCGGAGGCAAATATGGACGCGCCACATCACCCGAATGCACTGGACCCCGGATGACATGGCGCGTCCTGATTCGCCTCCGGACGAATCCAGACGCCACACGTAATAATTTTCCCGTTCCCTATGACCTTGATAAATCGTAACAGCAGGAACAACTGGCAAAGATTTTGCATGTAGCATAACGTCATTCTCCTCTTCTTTCTGTCTCCTATATAGAGGTAAAATCGGCAACAAACCCATTGCCTTCTAATATTAATTAATTTAATTTTAAAAAAGATGATACTTCCAATTGAGTTGAGGCTGCTCCATGATAAAACAAAAGGAAAAAGATTCCACAACCAGTTCTAAAGCTCTGACCTCCGGCAGAAATTCCCGCATAGGCCGAAGGTTGCTCCATAGCAACTGGAGCTGGCATCTGCTGTTTTGAAGATTGCAGGTCATGTGAAGGCTTAGTTGGGACAGCTGATGAAGTTTCATTGCGAGGAAACTTATTGTTCTGCTTGGAGCTCAGAAGGGCCTCGCCATCATACTCTATGACATGCATCCAATTAGCATATGCCTTTTTCACCAATGTATCAGCAAAAACCTACGTATATAACAATAAAAATTTGAACATTTAAGTAGGCAAATCTCACCAAAATACCAATGAATTAAATATATGCAAATGGCTAGTATAAGGAGTAAAAAACAATACAATAAACACTCGAATTCATTGAAAAGCATATTCTAATGAAATACAAAGTTATTAAAAACGAAAAAGGGACAGCAATTAATTCTGTCAAATTTTGATATGACTTTGAAAATTAAGAAACAAAAATATACGCCTCATCCTTGGGTCTTCAGGAGTAGTTTTGCTAAAGAAATAAAATGCTGGGAATGATGCGCGACACCCCCCCCCCCCCCCCCAACCAAATGCCTAGGAGAGATTATTTTGTGCGGACACCGGACACAGCTTACCGTCCAGAGGCCAATCAAGTGCAGTCATGTCATCTAGCACCGAGCCGCGGTATCAAGTAGGGGCGACGTGGCGCATTTTTATTGGACTCTGGACAGCGTTCGACGTCCGCATAGAATAATTCATCCATGCCTAGAGTGCCCTTGGCGCTATTGAAATCACTTCTGATAATATAATCCTCACCTCAAATTTCCCCATTAACAAAGCTTTGACAATTGAAACAATGATACAGGAAATAATTTCTACTAATTCAAATTAAGAGTGAAAAAAGCTTTAAAATATGTTGGAAAAGATTAAATTAACCAAATTTATCTGGTCCTGAAATTGTATATCTTTTTATTTATTTGATACTTTTTTACATCTCTTTATTTATTCGATGTACAATCCCAAATAGAAGGGACTGGGAACCAAAAGAATTCTCCATAATTCAGCACAAGGAACCAAAAACCTTGTCATGATCGATTCAGAACTATTTTTATTGATAGATAACTAACAACTACACGGACATATATAGAACTTAACATGCAAAAGCAAAAAAAATTGAATTAAATGACAAAATCAAATGACCACCAATTTTAGTACATAGAAACCAAGAAAACATCAATACCTTCTGACTGTCATCGAGAGATTCTACTGAGTAATACTGTTCACCACCAACAAGGCCAGAAAATTCATAGATATTATTGAAAATAGCACCAACATTCCTTTTTTCATCAGAATAGTATATATAATACTTTCCACTAAGGACACAGGTTTTGGCATGCTCCAAAAGGATATCCCACATCTTATTTGACATGCCACTTCCAAGGATCTGCATTTAAAGAAAGTATTGAATGTAACAGTAACTGATTGACAAAAAAACTGCACAAATAAACTATAATGAAGCTTACATTTCTCAATCTCTGTTGATCTCTAACCAGAAAACGTAGAAAGTCTTCAACTATGAGAATCCCAGCCTTATTTAACTTCTTGTGGAATGCACCATCTTTGCCAATCTTTTCCAATCTCCAAACTTCATCTTTTAAGGCAGGTGGGTAGTGCTTCTTGTATACTACATTAATTTCACAGAAACTTTAAGGCGGAAAAAAAAAATTCTACAAAAATCCATCACAGTTTTAAAATAACCTACATTCTCCTCTGTGATCCTTCACAGTAAATGCTTCAGTTTTCCCCTCTCGGATTCGAATACCATCACAATATCCAGATGAAATCTTCAGCCCAAGCCTAAACTTCCTACTTCTTATCCAGCTGGAATTGTCAGTAAAAGTTAGTTCTCCAAGGGTTCCCACACCTTCTTTCAAGGAAACTTGTAAATCACCAGTCAAAAGAGGTCTCTTTCCTTCACGTTCTTTGACTACATGACTCTCGAATTCCTCATCGGTCAAGTCCTCATCATCTTCATTGTTAAAATCACCCTCAAGCACCACAACATCTATTTTTGCAAAAGACTCAGGTCCTGAGGTTACTACACGGCCGTTATTGGCATCAATTAGCACAACATGAATAGAAGCTCCTTGCTCTCCTTCTACTCTTCCTCCTGTAAATATTGGTAAAGACAATCTTGACTTGAAATGCAGTTGCAGGTTTCTTCCATCAGGCCCTTCTATGCGCTTTGGAGAAGACCTGCAGATATGAAGAAACAGAAGGACTTCACTTAGCAAACAGTTTTAGTGTCACATTGCCATAGAAGGTATATGACCTTGCAAGTCCAGCATAATAAAATTAACATGAATAAGCAGCAACGCGAGTGAACATTAAAGCCAGCCTACTTTCAATATCAATAATAAGCATTGAAGCCAAGTTCAACTACAATTGATTGCACAAAAGCCCATAAATGAAAACATAATACTACAATATCTATGAAGTATGAAGTATGCAGAGACAAGGCAAAACTGCAAAAAGGACATGAAGTGTATTCTTCTATAAATTATCAAAATAAAATATGTAATTAAAATGCCTACTGTCAATATTTTTTAATTACTGACAAACTCTACCCTCATTATTTGAAAAAATCAAAAGAAAATTTGAGAAAACCTAAAAATATAAAGATTTCATGTAGATTAAAAAATAAAAGAACATTTACTTTGAAGGGTAATCAGAGAAGGACAAAAAAATCAAGAACCATAGATTTGAAAATATGTTTAAAGAAAGAAAAAATTACTAAAATGCTCCCTTGACTTTTTATGGAGAACCAAGGTGATCCCCAACTCTATTAAAAAATCATTTTGATCCCTCAAGTCTTTAAAAATGAATCAAAATAGTCCAATGGCGGGACTATTTTAGTTTCTCATTAAGGAGTTGAGAGATCAAAATGATCATTTAATATAGTTGAGGACTATTTTGATCCTTCATAAAGAGTCAATGAATCATTTTGATCATTTTCTATGAAAGAAAGAAAAGTTAAAATCACACTTGAATATAAAAGGAGAGGGACAAATAAGCCACTGACAACAACAACAACAACAACAACAACATCAAGCCTTTATCCCACTACGTGGGGTCGGCTACATGAATCCTTTTTCTCCATTGTGTCCTATTAAAAGTCAAATTCTCGTTTAAATCTAATAAAGAAAGGTCATTCCTAATATTTTCTAACCAAGTCTTTTTAGGTCTACCCCTACCTTTCTTAACATAAGTCAAATCTAATACCTTTACTCTCCTAACCGGGTCATCGCAAGGCCGCCGTTTTATGTGACCAAACCATCTAAGGCGACTTTCTCTAATCTTATCTTCTACTTGAGCTACTCCAACCTTTTCACGTATATGCTCATTTTGTATCCTATCTCTAAGGGTAAAGCCACTCATCCACCTAAGCATCCTCATCTCTGCCACACTTAACTTAGTATTATGCTTCTCTTTTAAAGGCCAACATTTGGCACCATAAAGCATTGCAGGCCTCACTACCATCTTATAGAATTTTACCTTAAGTTTGAGAGGTACATTTCTATCACATAACAAGCCCGATGCATTCCTCCACTTCAACCATCCAACTTGAATTCTGCTGATAATATCCCCATCTATTTCACCATCACTCTGAACAATAGATCCAAGATATCTAAAACGTGTACTCTTATTAATGACTTGATCACCCAAAGTCACAATCCCCTCACTAGGTCTATTACTACTAAAATTACACTCCATATATTCCGTTTTAGATCTACTCAAGCGAAAACCTTTAGACTCTAAGGTTGACCTCCATAATTCAAGTTTACCTTCAACTCCCTCTCTAGTCTTATCAACAAGAAGAATATCATCAGCAAAAAGCATACACCAAGGTACATCCTCTTGCAAATGTCTAGTGAGAACATCCATGACTAAAGCAAAAAGATATGGGCTTAAGGTTGATCCTTGATGTAACCCAACCGAAATAGGGAAATACTTGGTCAATCCACCTTGTGTTTGAACACAAGTAATAGCTCTTGCATACATATCTTTAATGATTTGAATATAAGCATTATTGACTCATTTCTTTTCAAGAACTCTCCATAGCACTTCTCTTGGAACTTTATCATATGCTTTTTCTAAATCAATAAATAGCATATGTAGATCCTCCTTATTTTCTCTATATTTCTCCATCAAACATCTTAATAAATGTATGGCTTCCATAGTCGACAAATAAGCCACTGAGTCAAAAAAAAAAAAAAAAGCCACTGAGTCAAATAAAAAGTCTTTACAAGCATGATAATGAAGTTGAGAGTGTTCGTGCAATAAAATATAACGAAGGAGCAATAGACTCCCCAAATGAGCAAGCTCGGTAAAGGAACAATAGCATGGAAGGCTCAACAAAATGAAGATCAAAAGCAAAACAAATTTGAGACAATGATAGAGTAAAACATGCCACGGCTTGGCACGAAGATCACAGTATCCCAACATGGCAATTATTGAGGTGCATCTTGTAGCCCTTTCAATATTGTAAGTCGCATCATGATCCATTATGGCATTTGTCAAAGAATGCCTCGTAACCTTCTAGCATGAGGAAAACAATAAAAAACAAGGCTTTGTTGTTGAATTTTAGTCTTAGTTCTCTAACATATCATAATAACCTACTAGATTCATCCTCAATATAACAGTTGCCCATTGCTTCATGCATGTTTTTTGCATACTTGAGGATGATGTCCGCAATAAACACAACCTTATGCCATTGTCATCCTCTTCGTGTTCAAACTTGACAACAAAATCTCACAGCATCTTCTTTACTCAGATTATTGCTTCTTGCGACAATTAAAGTCATGATTTTAATAAACTAATCAAGCAATCCAACTACATTGAATCTAAAGATTACATGGAATAATACTCAAATTGAAGTCAATTATAATGAAATATTGCTCTAAACAAATTGCCCTTGAAGAATGGATAATTAATCAAAATTTGCCTAATCAAATGCAAACTAGTTCAAGTTAAAATATATTTTGATCTAAGTTAGTTAGATTTGTGATAATCTCTTGGCTTATTAAACTATTCCTATCAATTCATCTTAATGTATGACAAAATTATAAGATCCACATTGATAAACCCCTCTAGACATATAAGTCCTTATACTAGGTATCTTGCAGCCTGTCTATCAAAAAAATCAAAGACAACAATCCCTACCCCACAAATCAAAACATTGATAAAAATTTTGATGTAAACCTATATCCTAGGCTTCTTTAAGAGCAAGAGTTTCCAGTCTCATTATAGTTGGCAGACTATGTTAAAATTCATAAAAGCCTCGCACACAAACAAGCACAATCTGCAAATCCAAAATGCAAAATAGCCCCAAATAGTAATTACAATAATGTTCCAGTAGAATATTTCAAATAAAAAATCATTTGTTGAGAGCTTATATGTCCATAAATAATATAAAAACCAATATACGCTTGAATGTAGTGATGATCACATCGATGTTTCACAAAATGTAATGGGAGCTAAATTAGCAAAATCTATTAAATTAATACAAAAGAGCTATAAATTATCTTCTATAGTGATAATTAACAAACAGGAGCACCAATTTTTATGCCAGTGAACCAATAAATATGTCAATACATAGAAAAGTGTACCAATTCACCATAGTTTTGAAATAGTCACAAATTCAACACAAGAATTATAATAGATATTTGGATAACCCAAGAGGATTATAATGTCTTCCCAAGGACAATAAACCATCAAAGTGCCTATTTAAAGTTAAAATTAGCCTTCCCTAAATTCTCAAGCAAAATATAGAAAATAAATTGATTAAGCAGATAAACCAAGGACCCGAATTCAATTTCCTAGTTGATCCAAGGGACCTAATAAGTCATTGCCTCAATACGCATGATATATGCAATCTATTGAAAATAAAAAACAAACCAAATTAATTAATTAAATAGGATACCTTGATATAGGCCAATTATAGGGCAAGATGACACCTCAAATCAATTCTTCCATCTTGGTCACCCAAAGGATGTATGCCACATCCTAATTAACAAGACCAACGTTCATCTTTAAAACCCATCAAATCTAATTAAACAAGCCACCTTATCTATACGGCAAGATCATAAGATGCATTCTTAGACTTTTCACAAAAGGTTGTAAGTTCCACTTATGGGTCTTCCAATATATGTAAGCCCGAACTCAATCAAAATTCATAATAACTTTCATGCTAACAAGCCCACAAATCAAAATCAAACCCAACAATAAAAACCACACAAACTAAAAAATAAAAAATAGAAAAGCAAATCCTTCATGTCATAGCCATACTTCTTCAAGTAAAGTTGAAACTCGTGGAGAACTAATAGTCATGTTATGCCTCTGAGGCAGGTTAGTTTGTGTGGGAAATTGAAACCACTTATGGGTCTCCAATATCTCTTAGTTGCAAGCAGTCATGCTTTCTCTCAAAACTATTATATAAAACTGACACTACCAAACCTCTAAAATCAACCTCAAAGGAATGTCTTCGACAAATGCAGTTTCACCTAAGTATGCTCAAAATACAAGAGATAGAATGCAACATTTGGCTACTAATTAAGCTCCCTAGATATTGTTATTTATAACCCTAAAACATAGGAAAATTGAATCCGTTGGTACACCCAAGATGAATGAATCATAAGATCTTGATTGAGTCTAACACCATTACCACAACCAATCCTCATTAAGTCAATACAAACTAAACATTGAATCTAAGCAAAAAAATTCAAGCCTACGAAAGTTTCTTAATCAAGAGTGGTCTCCTGTGAAAAGAAGTTGCAATTAAATTTAGAAGCTTGCTCTTATGGAAGTCTCAATCCCATATTTAAATAAATTCCGAAATGACAACAAGAGAATTATAATTAAAATAAATATAATCAACCTCAAAGAAAATAATTCCGAGTATTCTCTCATGCATATTCACAAACCTCTGAGAGAAAGGGTTGGTTTTTCATAAGTAATTGACATCAAATATAACTAATTAACTATTCAAGTCCACTTCAAATTTATCAAATGCATATTAGTTATGAAATGAGCTAATAACCCATTTGGACACATACATGACTTCTCAAATTATTTGTTGCAAGCAAATAACATTAAGAAATAATGTTTTAAAAGGCAGATGTTTTACCTATTATAAGATGAGGCATAAGTCCCATTAATTTTCTTATTTTAATATTTTATAAAAATGAATGTGTCATCATAAAATCAAAAATAAGGAAAATTTAGAAAAAAAAAATTCTGAAATTCAAAATCCATAGCCATTTTATTCATATTCTAACTCCAAAATCTAATAACATAAATATATAAACTAGTCTAAATTTTGGAAACCAAGCGTCTGATGCAATCAAAAATTTGGGAGAGGGCTCCAAAATTTTTATCACAATATTAAACTCTGATGTGAAACGTAAATGTCATTTACTTGCCTAGGTGGCAAGATTAATTAAATCCCAAATCAATTTGGGGAGAGAGAATGGAAATCTGAAATTAAATTTAAATTTCAGATTAAGTGAAATTGGCGGGATGAATTTGAATTTAAACTCAAATTTAATTGGGAGAATTAAATTGGATGAGAGGGAATTGTGGGAGGTAATTATGGAGGCTTAATGAGAGCCTATTAATGAGATAGGAGAGAGATTATGCCCAATGAGGGGGCCGGCCACATAAGGAGGAGAGAGGGGTGAGTTTTGGAATAAGTGGGGACCACCAATTTAATTACAGATTTTAATAAATTTTCAGTTTTCTTAAGGAAAGAAAACTTCCATTTAGGAGGGCAATCAATTTAAGCAATTTGAATTTCAAATTTGAAATTAAAATCAATTAAATTGATGACGTAAATTAAGGAGCTACTTTAGGAAACAATTAATGGCCCATAAAACATTTGAATTTCAAAATTTGAAATTCAAGGAGAGGGAAGCCGGCGGCTAGAGGAGGGAGGAAAGGGGCGGCCACGGTGTGGAAGGTGGATGGCCGGCGGGAGGCAGTGGCCTGGAGGTCGGCGGCCTGAGCGGGCTGGAGGAGGGGCGGCGGAAGTGCTGGGTGGAATCGGGTGAAGGGATGGAGTTCAAGGAAGAATGCGATCCGGACGGATTCTCCTTGAATTCTCACACTAATTGATTGAAAAGAAAAATTGGAGGAAGGTCTAGAACTCACAAAGAGATCTAGCTCTTCCCAAAACTCACTAAGAGATTTGGGAGAGGGATGCACTCACAAAGTAGAGAACTCACTAAGAGATCTCAAAAGAAAAAGAACTCACTAAGAGATCTTAAAGATGGAACTCACAAAGAGAACGCAAAAAGCAAATTTTCATTAACAATTCATCATCTCATTACATAAGAAAGGGCCTCTGTATATAGGTCTAAGAAACTAAAACAAGACACATATGCCCCTAAGGCTTACATAGGACGACCCTCTTAAGTGAGGGTAAAAACGGAAAATTCATAATAAAAATTTAAAAATTACAAATAAAATATAAGATAACGTGGGACAATGACAGGCGTTGATCTTCAGCTCCTCGGATAGCCATGGACGGTTGGATGTCCGCATCATTCTCCCGGAGGGTAAGAGAGCTCGACTCCGTCGAGTCCACACCCCAGGTAACCATGCTCTGATACCAAACTGATGTGAAACGTAAATGCCATTTACTTGCCTAGGTGGCAAGATTAATTAAATCCCAAATCAATTTGGGGAGAGAGAATGGAAATCTGAAATTAAATTTCAGATTAAGTGAAATTGGCGGGATGAATTTGAATTTAAACTCAAATTTAATGAGGAGAATTAAATTGGATGAGAGGGAATTGTGGAAGGTAATTATGGAGGCTTAATGAGGGCCTATTAATGAGATAGGAGAGAGATTATGCCCAATGAGGGGGCCGGCCACATAAGGAGGAGAGAGAGGTGAATTTTGGAATAAGTGGGGACCACCAATTTAATTTCAGATTTTTACAAAAATCTGAAATAAATTTTCAGTTTTCTTAAGGAAAGAAAACTTCCATTTAGGAGGGCAATCAATTTAAGCAATTTGAATTTCAAATTTGAAATTAAAATCAATTAAATTGATGGCGTAAATTAAGGAGCTACTTTAGGAAACAATTAATGGCTCATAAAACATTTGAATTTCAAATTTTGAAATTCAAGGAGAGGGAAGCCGGCGGCTAGAGGAGGGAGGAAAGGGGCGGCCACGGTGTGGAAGGTGGATGGCCGGCGGGAGGCAGTGGCCTGGAGGTCGGCGGCCTGAGCGGGATGGAGGAGGGGCGGCGGAAGTGCTGGGTGGAATCGGGTGAAGGGATGGAGTTCAAGGAAGAATGCGATCCGGACGGATTCTCCTTGAATTCTCACACTAATTGATTGCAAAGAAAAATTGGAGGAAGGTCTAGAACTCACAAAGAGATCTAGCTCTTCCCAAAACTCACTAAGAGATTTGGGAGAGGGATGCACTCACAAAGTAGAGACTCACTAAGAGATCTCAAAAGAAAAAGAACTCACTAAGAGATCTTAAAGATGGAACTCACAAAGAGAACACAAAAAGCAAATTTTCATTAACAATTCATCATTTCATTACATAAGAAAGGGCCTCTATATATAGGCCTAAGAAACTAAAACAAGACACATATGCCCCTAAGGCTTACATAGGACGACCCTCTTAAGTGAGGGTAAAAAAAGAAAATTCATAATAAAAATTTAAAAATTACAAATAAAATATAAGATAACGTAGGACAATGACAGCCGTTGATCTTCAGCTCCTCGGATAGCCATGGACGGTTGGATGTCCGCATCATTCTCCCGGGGGGAAAAAGAGCTCAACTCCGTCGAGTCCACACCCCAGGTAACCATGCTCTGATACCAAACTGATGTGAAACATAAATGACATTTACTTGCTTAGGTGGCAAGATTAATTAAATCCTAAATCAATTTGGGGAGAGAGAATGGAAATCTGAAATTAAATTTCAGATTAAGTGAAATTGGCAGGATGAATTTGAATTTAAACTCAAATTTAATGGGGAGAGTTAAATTGGATGAGAGGGAATTGTGGGAGGTAATTATGGAGGCTTAATGAGGGCCTATTAATGAGATAGGAGAGAGATTATGCCCAATGAGGGGGCCGGCCACATAAGGAGGAGAGAGAGGTGAATTTTGGAATAAGTGGGGACCACCAATTTAATTTCAGATTTTTACAAAAATCTGAAATAAATTTTAAGTTTTCTTAAGGAGAGAAAACTTCCATTTAGGAGGGCAATCAATTTAAGCAATTTGAATTTTAAATTTGAAATTAAAATCAATTAAATTGATGGCGTAAATTAAGGAGCTACTTTAGGAAACAATTAATGGCCCATAAAACATTTGAATTTCAAATTTTGAAATTCAAGGAGAGGGAAGCCGGCGGCTAGAGGAGGGAGGAAAGGGGCGGCCACGGTGTGGAAGGTGGATGGCCGGCGGGAGGCAGTGGCCTGGAGGTCGGCGGCCTGAGCGAGCTGGAGGAGGGTCGGCGGAAGTGCTGGGTGGAATCGGGTGAAGGGATGGAGTTCAAGGAAGAATGCGATCCGGACGGATTCTCCTTGAATTCTCACACTAATTGATTGAAAAGAAAAATTGGAGGAAGGTCTAGAACTCACAAAGAGATCTAGCTCTTCCCAAAACTCACTAAGAGATTTGGGAGAGGGATGCACTCACAAAGTAGAGAACTCACTAAGAGATCTCAAAAGAAAAAGAACTCACTAAGAGATCTTAAAGATGGAACTCACAAAGAGAACGCAAAAAGCAAATTTTCATTAACAATTTATCATCTCATTACATAAGAAAGGGCCTCTATATATAGGCCTAAGAAACTAAAACAAGACACATATGCCCCTAAGGCTTACATAGGACGACCCTCTTAAGTGAGGGTAAAAACAGAAAATTCATAATAAAAATTTAAAAATTACAAATAAAATATAAGATAACGTGGGACAATGACAGCCGTTGATCTTCAGCTCCTCAGATAGCCATGGACGGTTGGATGTCTGCATCAGACTCTTTCTAGGATCTAGAAAAAATCAAGAATTCACAAAACTAGACAAATTAAAACAAACACAAACTTATTATATCATATAAAAGGACTTACAAACTTGACTCAAACAAACTTTTGACATTACATTAAAGATGTTTACAAGACACTTAGAAACACAAACACCCTACAAACGACTCAAACAAGACACCCTATAGTTGCTTCACTTAGAGAAGAAAGATACAGATGGAATGGCACTTGCGGAGAGAAGAAAGAGATTAAAAGCCAAGAAGAATGTTGGAAAGAGCTCGCAAGATTTCCATAGAAGTAGAAGAAGAAGTGGAACAAAGCTCTCAAGCTTTTTCCAAGAAAAACCTCTCAGATTTTGTTCCAAAAATTATCATCATAACCTCTCTAAAACATTACAAAACAACTACTATTTATAGACATAAGAGGGGAATACAAACAGCCCCAAAACATTAATTAAAAGCTGAAAATAGAAGGCCAAAAGGCACCTAAAAACTGCAGTAGAAATTGTTGCGGATCTGTTTTCATGATTTATGATTTTGATGATAGCAAACACTTCTATTATTCTACGACGGCATTATTTACTAATATTTCAGGTCCACACGATCAGACTGCAATTTGGAACCAGCTCAAGATTGGGTAGACTAAGTCTGAGTCAGTTTGTACACTATTTCCTTTCTTGAGTCTATTGTATTTGGTGTGGCTCCTGATGCTTTATAACTTGGAAGATTTTCTAACTGTTCCCTAGAGTTTACTGTTTTTGGTAACATCATCCAGGATGATTTTATATCGGCCTGAACGATCGGTTCAAAAGCAGAAACCCTAATTAGGGCATCCTCATTAAGGCAGCCGTCATTATGCAAAACATATCGTCCTGAACGATTTTGTATCGGCCAGGACGATAGGCTTAATTCAGAAAGAATCTGCCACCAGATCTTCTTAGAAAATACTTATTTTTAGACATCGTCCCGGTGGATCGGCCTGGCCGATCCAAAGCAAATTTTTTTAAATAAATCTGGCAATTAAGGAAAGCAATTAATGATGATTTGCACGATCACATCGGCCGGGCCGATCGCAATATCGTTCGGGCCGATTGGACATCGGCCAGCTTCAATTCATTTCAGGACGATGTTCAGGACGATTTTCCTCATATTTGAACTAATATGCCATGACGATATGCATATCGTCCTAGACAATAATGTCGGCAACTTGCATTAATGAGCTTGTTTTGAGATCTTCTATTTAAGCTTGACAAGACACTTTGAAAAGCGTCTTTGGCAGCCATTGTAGCTTCGTTCTTTTGGGGGAAACTTGAAGAGAGAGCTTGAAAGGGAGTGAGAAAAGGGTGGAGTTTGAGAGAGGGAGAAGATCCTGTGAGGGGGGACTCAAGAGAGTGTGGAGGGGGTTCCACACGGTTGCTTCGGCAAACTCGCACCTGAATACCGTCGGATTCAAGGCTTGTCTCGAGGGAAGTTCACCAAAGAAGAAGATCTCTTTGGTGTCAAAGGACCCGGCGACTCCGCCGCACCGGGGAAGGTGGCAGTGATTTTATAAGGGCTTCTCTGCCTAGCTGTGGGGGCTAAAGAAGAAACACTTAGTTTAGTGCAATACTTGGAGGGTGCCTCCAAGGAATGGACGTATGTCAAGGTTTGACCGAACCACAATAAATCTGGTGTGTTCTTTCTTATTATTGTTTTCGCATTATTTTCTTCCGCACTTAATTTTCTTGTGATGATATTGGTTTTGGTTTTATGGTTTGATTAAAGTTTCTTCTTTACCAATTCACCTCTCTTCTTAATTAGCTTTGGGACTAGTTCATAGGGCCTAACATCCCTAACGAACTTTCAAGTGGTATCAGAGCACTTTCTAGTGTCATCTGAGCACCTTTCAGAAATCTGTCCAGAAATCAGCAAAAGTCTCTTGGAATTCCTCCCAAAACAGCCATCAAACAGTCCCCATAAAACTGTTCAAATTCTGTCCAAAAACAGCCTCAAAATACTAGCTTTTATTACAAAAACTGCAGCAGAAACAGTAGCCACAAAACAGGGATTTTAATAACCAACAGGAAACCAACGGGTTACTAGGCAGTAGAGAGCCAACGGGACTTCAGCAGCTAACAGGGAAACCAACAGCCACCACACAGAAACCCAAGGGCCAATGCATGGGAAGCTTTTCAACACAGGAAACCAAGCATCAAAACCATGGTAAAAGCTCCCAGCAGTCACGGGAAAACAGCCCAACAAGGGACCCGAAGAGCCACACTAATTTCGGTAAAAAGGGGGACCACAGGCCATAATTCAGGAGTAAACCAAGGGGTCAAAAACAGCAGGAAACCGCAACATCCCAAGAGAAAAGGGAGAGAAAGGGCAAGTTCAAGAATCAATGAGCTAATTCTTTAGTTCCATAAATGAACTAAAAAATAGCTCATAATGAGTTAACTTTTAGCTCAAAATATTAATGAGCTAGCAAGCCCAAAAGAAGTCAAAACTAAAATATTCATTTTGTTTTGACCCCCCCTTTGCATGCATCAGCGTCGGATTGGTATTATCAAAAAAATTTAATCATCCAAATCCCTAAGATCCTTGAAGCCTAAACACTCTGGTCATCTGAACTATAAATATCAAAAAAGTTTATTAAATACCCTACAAATTTAATCCTTATAATAAGATTTAGAGAAAATATGAGGTATCAAAAAGTTGATACCTACTTCTTCAATGAAAGAGAAAACATAGAGGTACTATCGAGTATGTTTGCGGCTAAGATGAGAGATATAAACTAGTGAGCCAGTGAAGGCAAAACTATCCCAATGAGTTGGCAAGTGAATGAACTCAAAATTCTAGCGGCCAAGATGAGAAACATAAGTTGACATTTTACATTCCACAACATCATCTCAGTTTAGCCCAAAGATGTTTTATTTTTTTAACATTTTGAATGCTTCTCTAATTGATTCAATACAGAATATGGGCCTTTAGTTGGAAATGGATTATTGCAAACCAAAAGAGGAACATAAATTTAGTCCAACAGAACCTGCAAATAGTAAACTTAAACATGAACACTGCTTTATGAAGAGCATGCACTAATGTGGCCACTGGACACCACCAAACAATTGATCCGTATACATAAAACACTAGATTTATAAGTATATCCAATTTTGCACCATGTAGTGACACGTGAAACAATCTACATGATCGAGGGAAAAAAGAAAATCCAAAAATCCTAGAACATTTTAAACTCCAAGCATGCTACGAATTCAGAGCTATTTCATGAAAAAGGACGTAGGAACAAGATTTTAAGATAAAAAGGAAAATTTAACTAGGTGGCTCAAAACTTATTCATAATATGTACCACAGATCAACAACATAATAATATGTTAATATGCTTTAAAGCCACAACCTTGCGCCAAGCCTGGAAGGAGCCATCTTTGCTAAAGCGCGCTCCACTTCTTCACTAACCTATATAAAACAAAATACAACAATCAATAATGGATTTTCAACATCAATTAAAAATCACAAAAGAAAAATAAGCATCTCTGTTTATGAATATGCATTCTTGAAATCGTAACTAAATTTTAACCTAAGAAATCATCAAATTTATAACACTTAAAAGAAAAGGAAAAAAAAAATAGGCCAAGAACAGAATGAATTAAAATATTAAATGCAGGAATGGCCTTTTTCATTTTTACCATAAGCTTAAGTGCTTAACTGCCCAGCTTAATTTCTCCTGGCTTGGGAAATGGGAATACATGAGAATGTTTTCTATGACCGAGACAAGGTAAGTTATTTTGCTGCATCTTTCGTAGTTCATAAAACTGAATATGCTAATGTTATGGTTTACCATTCTATTCATATTCATCTAATTACATACATTATGTCATAGTTGATTTAAGCACATAAAGCAAGACTTGAGAAAGTAGAGTAATGAAAGGCATATAAAATACAGTTTATTGCACACATGATACCATCCATGGCATATCAAAAGCACTTTAAAACTTTTCTATTTTTCATGAACTTACTGTAAAGAAGTATGACATATATTTGGCATTTCTTAAATACTTTGCTCTAAGTAGATCACCATTCATGATGCATATTTTATCTGAGAAATGAAAACTCAATCTGCATGATGGATGGGCAAAAAATAAGAACGACAGTAGTTATTGGACTTGCATCAAAGAGTTTAGGTTCTATTAATTAAATACGACTAGTGAAAGAAAATTTATATACATCATGTGCAAAAGACTCAAAATATGACAAATATACATTGCAAAGAAAACAGAGGCAGAGATTTTGCCGATAAATTAAATAGCTTCATCTCAAATGCAATGTCAATTTGCAGGATGTGATCATATATTCAATTCCAGTTATTTAAAGACACATGATAAGAAAGGGTAAGTGCTCCTCTTACAATTCGGCGGAGTATGGGCTCTAAAGATGAACAAAGCTTCTGCAAGCTATCCAACTTGAGAGCTTCCACAATCACACTGCAGGGGATTTACAGTTTTGTCAATCAAATAGATATGAATTTATAACCATCGCAATCATACCAAATGTGAGGAAAAAAAAGGAAACAATGCATGCATAGAATAAATAAAATAAAATAAAAAATAGGGGAACATGTGAGAAAATTTTACAAGTGATAAAAAGAAGACTTCAATCCTATGCACTATCAAGCATTTATACCAGCAATGAGTTTTACTCTATCATAATTATTTTTCTTCTTTTGATGTGTTTTTAAAGTGGGTTATAAAGGTAGAGAGAAGTAATAAAACATCATAATTTTGTAGCTTAAGAATCAATGTCTCACAAGTTTGAAACAAGGAATTATTTTTTGCCAAATTGCTCAATTCAGAACATCCATGATTATGCCTGTTATTGTATCCTTGTTCTATTGCATTGTAAGTCCTCTCGACAACCTTCAAGCTGCCAAGAGTTTGGTATGATTAAGAAATGGTTGGTTGGCCTTAGGCCTTAGGATCCTTCAAAAAACTATAAGTTTCTTGCAATCAAGCAAAATTTGGCTTCAAAGTTAGCTATAAATTTTGGAATTTGATAGTTTAAAAATGTTGGCATTACATACACACACACACACACAAATGATGCCTGTAATAATTTAAGAAATTATACAATTTCTAAGAAGATAAATAATTACGATGAATTTGAAATATGATAATTCTCCTTATATGATTTGACCGCCAACCCTAATTCATTAATCCATGAGAGGAAACCTTCCAGGCTACCTCCCATTAAATTCCTTTCCAAGTACCAATCCATGGGAGCAAACCTTCCATCTTGGTTCCTCCTTCTTAGATATATATATTCATAGTAAATCTTGAAAGTCATTTCACTCGTTACTACTGACCAGTCAATCTATGAAGTCGACGACAAACAACACATGCGCCTAAAACACAATTCTTCTAGTCATCCAAACTAATACACCTCAAACAAAAAAAAAAAGAATCTAAATTTCAAAACATAAAGGAAAAACAGGAAACAAGGAACCTAAATTTAGTGTCCAAAGATAAAGATCTGCTTCTCTATTCTTCAAGAGGAAGGTGCCCTTCCACAATACTCAAACAATAACTTGCCAGGTTTTTGAGCTTGAACCATAATATCATGTCATGATATCCACTCCACACGACTAAGGAAATAACAAAAATTCCAAAAGAAAGAAAGAAACAACTTTAAAAAAAAAAGTCAACTCCTAGCCTGAGCAAGACAGACCCTACACCATCCCTACCAAAATGCCCAAATCTATAAAAAAGATGAACAATCAACATAACCAAACTTCAAATTGCATCTTATCACTCCCACTTCTCCTGCAGCAGATTCTCCATCTAATAGGCCGACGTCTACGCTCAGCTAATTACCTGTTCCTTCGCGTCCAAATCAGCAAGCATAACTCGACAATATCAAATAAAGTAACTGCAAATGCAACGCCTCCAGACGCAAAGCACTAAACAGTCCATCTCTACTGTACCTTGCAAGAGCTGGGACCTTCTGGCGCTTGGCATCGGGGCCGCCATGCTCTTCTACATCGCTCAGATCCAAAGCCCGCTTCTCTCGAGCCATCGTCGACTATTCCTCGATGTGCCTACCGGGCATCTGCATTTAGAATGGCACCGCAGCCGTTCTCCGACCCAAAGATCTATCCGGAAGAAGACCCAGATATGCCGCCGCCGCCGCCGAATCCGCCGCTACTTCGACCAATAAATCCACAGAATCGATCAACCGATCAAGTAGAAGATTGCTGCGCGTTTTGTTCTGCTCCAGGGCTGTGGACGGAGCTGGAGACCGTACGGAAGCCTAAATATATACGGCTTAATATTATTCTATTTACATATTTAACCTTTAAAATATTAATAGTGCATACATACCACCCATAATTTATTTTCATATTAAATAGGAGTGGTAGAAATGAAATATATGAATGATAGGAAAGAAATATAAGTGACATATTTAATATTAAAATAATATTGAATGGTATACATGTAATATCATAATGTACGCAAAAAATTTAAATCTAAGACCTCTTAAGCTAAATTCTACCAATCGAATATTAAAGGAGAATTTTGACTTTTAAGTGCCTCATAATAATATAATTTATAAAAAATGAACTTTACTTATTTTTCTTAACAAATATATTCAATAATTCATTTCCAATTAAAAATTTAAAATAGCTCCATTTTATTTTACAGAAATAGATTTGGTGATTTTGAAAAAAAAAAATCCTGGCTTTTGATTATTTAATAAATTTATCATTTTCATGTGTGTCCATATATGCATATAACCCCCTTACTTTTTTTTTTTTAAAGAAGAGATGGATTATTAAATAGACAAGTAAATAATATAGGTGCAAGTTGCCTAAGGGCCTTTTCATTCCACATTATTTAATTGGGTGGATAATATTATCAAGGAAAGTTTATTTTTAAGCTAGCAAAATTATCTATGAATTTATTTTGTATTATATAAAAAATTTAGTTATAATAATAATACTTAATAAATTATATTTTTATTAAATATCTATATTGAAAGAATCTATTAATATTAAATATTTAAAATTAAATTAAGTATTACAAAGATGAGGACACTCAAGTGGATGAATGGCTTTGAGAAAATGCAAAACGAAAATATGCATGAAGAGGTTTGATTTTATTAAATCTTCTTCTTTTTTTAATATTCATGACAAAACATAAAGAGCTTGCTGATGCTGAGAATAGAAGACAAAAAAATTATTCATTAGAGATTTTTTTTTTATAGAGAAATGTAAGACTTTGACTTTAGATAATAAAATGTTATATTTTATTAGTAGTCTTTTAAAAAAAATTCCCTCAGGTAAAATTTTATAAAATGATGATTAGACCTGCAATGCTTTTGGTGTAGAATGTTATCTATTAAAAGAGAGCATAATATTAAGTTAAGTGCTACAGAGATGAGGATGTTCATATGAATAAGAGGCTTAACTTTTATAGACAAAATAGAAAATGAGCATAAACTTTAAAAGGTTGGAGCAGCTTCAGTGGAAGATAAGATTAGAGAGAATCACCTTAGATGATTTGGTTACATAAAATGCCAGCCTTCTGATACCCCAGTTAGAAAAGTAGACGCATTAGATATGACTTATGTTAAGAAAAGTGGAGGTAGACTTAAAAAAACCTTGTTAAAAAATATTAAAGATTACATTTCTTTATTAAATTTAAATAAAAATTAACTCTTGACAGGACAAAATAGAGAAAAAAAAAAAGTCATATAATCCACACCACATAGTGGTATAAAGACTTGATGCTGTTAATATTGTTGTAGTCGTTTGTGCAGTCCTTAATCATGAAGGTTATATCAAGAATTAATGCTGTCAAGAAGCTTTGACTTGCATCAAAAGTCTTTATCATATGCAAGTATTTAACTTCAAAATATATATATATTTTTTCACTATTTAAATAAATAAAATTTCTAATGCTGTAGGGATATGCTTGGGTAAATTTAATCACAAAATTATTATATTATCTTTAAAATCAATGTAATTTAAAATTTAATTGATTAATTGTGAATTAGTTGAATAACTTATCCTACTCGGATACTTAACAACAATCACATTCAAACACGAGACAAAATAAGAAAATCAAATTTGGATTGCATTATGTAAAGAAGATCAAATATGAGAACTTGGTAATAAGCTCTCATAATCTGATTTGAAAGGATAGCCAAACTTTTTCTTCAACTTTGTCATCTACCAGTCTGGGTTGCCTTATTGAGACATGGGAGAACGGCCTAAAATGCAAAACCAAATCTCACGGCAAACGAAATCCGCTGTAGACGGAAATTTCCGCCAATTCGCTCTAAATCCCGGATTTCCAAAATTGTGTATTTTGTCGGATTTACGAAATCCATGATGCTAGAGGAAGAGTCCGCTCGATAAATCCTGCTCTATAGTCAAACAGTCACATGAGATTTAAGATGATTTATCATGAATGTTACCAAACAGTTTTCAAGAATTAGAAGATTTACGAAATCCTACTTAAATCAAATCTGAGGTGCTACCAAACAAACCTTACGTGTTCGAATATTTGAATGTTCAAAACGACAAAAGTTATGAACGGCATTGATTCTTGGAACACTTCTAGGTTTTAGCTAGCCAACATAATGAAAAGGTAACCTTGTTCACAAATAAAGTGAGGAGGATAATAATACGAGAATCATTTGGTGTAGGGTTAAAATGGGCTTTTTAGTAAGAAACCATAAACCAAGTTTTTTCTTCTTGTATAATGAATTGGTCAAAAGAAAGAATAAGTAAATGAAAGTAGGATTAGAGAGAGACACTTAAGAGGAGAGATGATTGAGAGTTGAACAAGCAGAACTACAGGATAGCTTTATCTAGATTGAGATGACCTCTCTTTAGCAATTTGCTCCTCATTTTTTTGTTGCTGGGATCTTCTTCTTGTGTTCCCTGCTTCAGTTGCTTTCTTGCTCTTGATTTTTCTGTATATTGCTTCTTCTTGATTACACGCAAATCCCTTTCTCCTTCCTCCTGGCATGCGTAGAGTGAGTTCAGAGAGGTCTCTTTACAAAGCAAGGTGGTAGTACTATTTCATGGAGACAGGAGCATAGTCGGCATAACTTTGCAAGCAGGGGACTCCTTGGCCAATTAAAGGGAGATATGGAGAGACTCGACTTGCCACAATTCATTGAACAAATTCATACAACAACAACAATACGCCTTTATCCCATTATGTGAGGTCGGCTACATAAATAATTTCTCCATTGTGTCCTATTAAAACTCAATTTCTCATCTAATGCTTAGTTTGGGACAACTTTTCTTCTGCTTCTAAAAACAGCGTTTTCTAATATAAAAATTAAAATTTTTGTACTAGAAAGTTGCTTTAAGAAGCAGTAAAAAAGCCGTCCAAAACGAAGCCTAAATTTGATAAAGAAAAGTCATTTCTAATATTTTTCTAACCAATTTTTTTTTTAGGTTTATCACTATTTTTCTTAACATAAATCAAATCTAATACATCAACTTTTCTAACCAGGTAATCGGAAGGCCGCCATTTTATGTGACCAAACCATCTAAGGCGACTCTCTCTAATCTTATCTTCCACAGGAGCTACTCCAACCTTAAAATATTTTATAAACATTGTCTTGCCAGGTATCAAATCCTGAATGAAAAAAGTGGAGGGTTGTATTAGATAGTCGACAGCTATCATAAAACTTGTCGAATAATAATGAAATAAATCCTTTAATACATTGAACAAATTCATGAATTAATAAATTCTTGAATGATTGAAATCATAGAAACAAACTACTATTTGGAGAAAAATAAAAGTTGGGATAGCTCGATAAATTATATTCTCTCTCACGCATGAGAAATAAGTTATCAGATAGGCTAAAATCCTTGTTTAGAGTACCTCTTCTCTTATTTGAATAAAACCTATCTATCTTTGGGAAAATACCATTTTAATCACTCTCTGTTCTCCTTATTAAGGTTGAACCCTTCATCTTATGAGATTACATTGGTTTTTAAATTCAAGGCTTTATGATTTTAAATGTAGCCCATCTTATAGCCTCTATGTAGCCTTGTATGATCCATACATCCAATTGAACAAGGGAGCTTGACCATGAATAAGATTTTGACATAATTTTGGATCTAAGTTTGGTCTTGACTTTGTGTGGTTAAGCCTAATGTTATCCTGATGTTGTTGAACCTTTTTTATTCACCCATATAGCTTGGTTAGCTATTTAATCAAAGCTAAAATTGCATGAAAGCTTCAAAATCAAAGTGTCTCCCTTTGGCTTAATTTGCTCATGCAAATCAGTAATGATTATTAAGAAATTATATTTTGTAGTTAGCCTAAGTTATATAATCAGCCCAAATAAAGTTGCAGCAAGTAGCAGTCACCCAACTATTAGAGTTGGCTCAATAAAGATAATGAGCACTCTTCCACTTGGACTTAGCTAGTAACCAATCCCTATTATAGTAATTGATCTAATTTTTGAAGTAGCCACACCAATTATGCGATTGAACTAAAGTGCCTAAACAATGAGGCTTGATCAACCATCTAAATGGTATGATTAGCCCAATATGGCAAGTTCTCATCCTTTTGTAGTAGTAACCATAGGCATGCCTTCTAATGTCTCACAAGCATTTATGGATAAATCCTCTTGAACCTTAGGATATTTGAAGGAAAATTGCACTAGTGAAATTGTATTAGTAATGGCAGTTGAATGTCTACTTTTTAAGCTCCTGAATTACAACTATCAAAATTTATAGCTACCTCATTTCCCCTTCATCTTATTATGTTCAACAATATCCTTTGCATCAATTCTTGTTTCATCATATATGTCCTAAATAGTAGCTTGATCCTCTTAGATAACACATTGGGTCCTATGTTGGCCATTGGCGATCGTCATGGGTAGGGGTGTCAATTTTTGACACGACACGAAACACGACCCGAACCCGACCCAGAAAAATCCGGGTTCGGGTCAACCCAAACCCGAAACGGGTCGGGTTCGGGTTCATGAAATCAACCCGTTTTAAAAATTGGGTCGGGTTCGGGTTGACCCGCCAACCCGAAATTGACCCGAAAGTGACACGAAAGTGACACGAAAAATCATTTTTGACACGAAAACCCGAAATTGACCCGAAAACCCGAGATTGACCCGATTTTTTACCCGAAAATTAGCATTTTTGGGTCAATCTCGGGTCATTCGTGTCGGGTCGGGTTGACCCGGACCCGAATCGAGTCGGGTTCGGGTCCAGAAACCTGACCCGTTTTTAAAAACGGGTCGGGTTCGGGTTGACCCGAACAGTTCCAGGTTCGACCCGAACCCAACCCGTTGACCCGAATTGACACCCCTAGTCATGGGTACTCTTAAAGTCCAGTTGAGTTATTGTAGTATTGAATACTTCAATACTGGAGAGATTTGCCTTCTTTAAGAATTTTTAAAGGCTATATGTCTTGCTAATCCAATGACAAGCAACACTAGTCAATTCAAATTTTTTTTTTTTTCTTCCAAGACACTCTTCAAGTTAAAGGGGTTCTCTTTAACATGATTTTGAGGAAGCACACCATGGTAGATTTGGGGTTTCCTGATTGACCTAGTTTCCACTCTCAAAATCCCTTAAAAGGATTTACACTCTGATTTCAAAAATGATATATGATGCAAATAAGAGTTGTTTGTTAATCCTCTCCTCAATCCTGGATGTTGGATTTGTAAAAAAACTATGGGTGGTCATGGCTCTTGGAACAACTTTAGATATTAGTTAATTGAGGTTATGAAAGGATAATCTTGATTGCAAATGAAGTGCAAAAGGATAGTAATATGAGACTGCTTTGGTTAGGGGTTAAGATGTGCCTCTAAGATAAGAAACCCTAACTCAGGTTTTCCTTCTTGTATAATGAATAGACCCAAAGAACAGACTAAATAAATGAAAAATGTAGAACTAGAGACGTGCACTTTGTAGAATTATAGCTAAGAATTTACTAAACGTAACCAAAGATAGCCTTATTCATATTAAGAGTGACTTGCTCCTCTTTTGTTCTTACTTTGATCTTTTCTATTGTGTCCCTTCCTTCACTTTCTTTCTTCATCTTGTTTTTGCCTTGATATTGATTCATTAAGTTTTTCTCCCTTCAATATTGCACCAAAATCCCTTCCTTCTTCATTTTAGCTCCGATAAAGGGAGTTTTGACATATAGGTTAGCTATGCTGAAAGAGGTGGTGGCTTGATTTTCATGGAATGGTTGGCCAAAAATTGTAAGGGCCACCTAAACAAAATAGAGAGAGAGAACTCAACTTGCCAATCCATTAAATAAATTGTAGTGAATGAATTTCTGAATCATTGAAACCCTACATACAAGCCATTATATATAAAAAATATATATATTATCTATGTTAAGCATGACAATTAATAAGAATTAATCCTTTAGTAAAAATGTGCAGCGCAATCCCAAAATTTTGAAAATATTTTCACTTTTTGGGGTAAAACCTATATATACTTAAATAAATTCCCCATTTGAATGCATTTCTCTCTCCTTGTTATTTTGATGGTTAGTCCATTCAATCATAGGAGCAGGGGAATTAGGTTTAAAATTCAAGGCCTCTTGATTTGTATGCTTCGTGCACTCAAATCCACATTTGACACTGAGTCAGGCATTCTAACTATATTTCACTTTGGACTTAAGTTTGAGCCTAAGGCAGCCAAACCTAGCATTAGTGCAATATTGATGCAACATTTTGATCCACCAATATAGCTTGGCCAGCTAGTTAAGCAAACCCACATTGCATTGAAAAGCCTTGTTGATTATGAATGTAATGTATTCAACCTTTGTACGAAAGAAATTTGGAGAAGCTAAACTCTTAAGATGAATTAAATTGGCTAGATCATTGAATTGCTACATCAAAAAGATTTAAGCTTTAGGTTTCCTTAGTTATCCAAGAACTAAGATTTCAGCCAAGAGGCTTAAAGGAGAAAATGAAATGAAGAATATAATAATCTCATAACCACAAAAGGAGATATTAAGAAATAAGAAGGGACAGGCAACCCCAACGATGAATGACCTTTAATGGTTCCTCTGGTGGGTTAATGTGAAAATTCCTTAGTTTTGTGGCACTCCATATCAACATGACACTCATTAGAGATGTAGCATCCTTCAAGCTTGAATTGAAATGCACATGTTGTAGCCTTTGAACGAGGGTCCATGTAGGTCAATCAAATTTGAAGCAACTTAACTCATGCCTCATTGGTTGGATTAACCAAGAAGGGACAACTTTGATGGAATTTAGCAAAAGTGCCCAGTCGAGGTTGATTGAACCAAATAGGTAGAGAGCCTCAAGATCACAAGTGAACCATACAAATAACCTCAAACACAAATTCAACCTAAACATTTATTCTTAATCATAGGTTTAACTTGTCAGTATTGCTTCTATATTGGAAATAAAATTCCTAGCTTGTCAATCATCCTATGCTTCAAAGCATATGTCTACAAACAAGTTTGCCTTTGCAAAGTTTATCACTAAAGCGTAAGAAGGATTTCATTCATAAACTTTGTTAATGCATAACACCTACATTTCTTAAACATGTCCAATATAATTCTCATGTCAATGGATGCTACTTGCTAGTTGTTGAGAAAAGTTGTACTTAAGTGCAATAAAATACAATCACAATAAACCCACTTAAGCAACAAAACTTTAAACAAGCGCATCATGAATTAAACAAACTTTGCACTAGAGTTGCACAAAAATGATGAAAAAAAAAAAAAGTAAAAGCACAAAATCCTAATGAATTTTGATGGATTGGATAGCATGGAAAGGACGGGAGATAATATTAATGCAACACACTCAGAGAAGATCTCAACATCAAAGCAGGTGAGCAATTTATTACTTAAACCATATAGAAATTGTTGAAAAAATCCTATCATTTGTGTAACACAATCAAGGTCTCTAAGATGGCATTCGAGTGAAAATGTCAGCAAATCAACTTACCCACCGCCTCAGCTTAACAAATGCTCAACTGAAGTCCAAAGTGAACAAGTCCTCAAAAATTTACTTGAAATTAAGTCATCTAAAAAGAGATAAGCACACCGATATAATCAATTCCATTCATGAATTTAGCTGATTGCACGAAGCATTTGAACTATAATTTCTTTCCTTAAAACAGTTAAAAGCGACAGTCAAAGAACATTTATTGATCATATTTATTTCCAGATAAGTAATTGACGCAACACTGTACTCAGGATTCTACTAATGAAACTTCATCATCCTTATGCTTCACCATGCCAGAATCAACCAGAATAGGCACCTCCGCTGCCAACCATGGTGCAAGGCCCAAGCACAAAGCGTGAGCAATTCCAAATCGGGGACTGTTTCCAAGAAAATCCTCAATTAGGAGCAAGCAAAACAATAAAGGAACACAATTATCTCCATAAACCAAAGCTCATAATGCAAAGGCGAGTCAGTTACCAGTTCTTGGCCCAGAGGGGCTTGAAATGTACTGTCAGGCAGATCTTCCCTCCCCTATACATCTGATCAAACATAAACCTAAAAATAAGCATTGGCGTGCACTTGAATCGAAGAAAGAATCAAGAACTCAAAAAATAAAAAAGAAATCAAAGAGAAAGGAAAGCAAGCAACCTTGTGGGTCTTTCCATCAAGTTCGGGGAGCTCGATCTCAGGGGCTGTGGTGGGATAGGTGACGGGGATGTCGAATTGGAGACGGAACTCGTAGCGTCGGAGATTGTGGACATACCAGCAGGATCCTGTCCATCGAGTGCCCTCGGGGTTATCGGCAGAGATACGGAACCAGTCATTGTCATTGGATTTGTTCATCGAAGTATACGCAATTAGGGCTCGGTACTCCTCCTTCAAGCGCTGCGTCCATGCCGCGCCATCGCGGGGTCCGGCGCGGGTCGCGAGCAGTGGGATCTTCGTAAGGGCTGACTTCGTGTTCGGATCCCATTCCTCCATGGCCGAATCTGCCGATTTTCTGGTAGGACTAGAGGCTACTCTGCCTGCGCGGCGATGATATCGGAAGACAAAATTGAGATGCGCGCAAACAAAAGAAAAACGGAGAAATATCACTACGGTAAGGTTCGAATAAGGTTTCTTTTGGACGGTTTTTTTATTGCTTTTTAAAATAGAGTTTTAGTACAGAAATAAAAAAATTTGTACTAAAACTTCGTTTTAGAAAGCAGTAAAAAAGTCATCCCAAACGAAGCCTAAGATTCATAAAAAGCTCAATCTTTTAATATGAGATATGAATTTTATTTAAATCATGTTCTAATTTTTTTAAAAGTATTGTTTGTGTCTTGTTTGAACTAAGTATACATTTACTTAAGAGCAAAATCTTGAACAAGCTTCAAACCTTATTCAAATCGGATTCCAAATCTATTTGGACTTGTTTGATCTTATTCAAATTATGTTTGAATATTATTCGAACTAAATTAGAACTAATATTGGACATTTGTATAATAACGAAAGTTTGAATATGATTCAAACATTATTCAAACTTTACTTTTTCCATTATGTTGTGTGGAAACATTTATTTCAATTATTTTGCTATAGGGGTGCAAATGAGTCTACTCGAGCATGAGTCAGGCGCAAATGGAGCTCAAATCGCAAGCCAAATCCCGAGCTCGAGCTTAGCTCGAGTCATTGAAAACGATCTTGCGAGCCTTCCACAGTTCGCTTCCATAGTTCGTATGTCTGCTTCCGCCTTCCATTTTCCTCACTCCTCGTTCCCCTCTCCTTCTTCTTTTCTTCATTACACGCCAAGCCGAAAAAATTGGAGAGAGAGAGAGAGAGAGAGAGAGAGAGAGAGAGAGAGAGAGAGAGAGAGAGAGAGAGGGTTGAGTGGAGAGAAATAGATATAGATTTAAACTCAATTCAATGCTCAGTACCACGACGCTA
The DNA here is from genome assembly GCA_016618105.1 of Dendrobium huoshanense. NCBI lineage: Eukaryota > Viridiplantae > Streptophyta > Magnoliopsida > Asparagales > Orchidaceae > Dendrobium > Dendrobium huoshanense. Next base: position 294,504 of record CM028347.1, on the reverse strand, counting down.
TGACCTAATGTCATTACATTGCATGCTGAATCCAGAATGACTGTAAAACAAAGCTTTTAACACCTTTGCAGCAATTTTTGGTGCTATTGCTCTCACAAGCACAGCATCGTAACACCCATAAGCATAGCGCCACAATGTTCCCATTCAAACAAAAATTCATATTTTTATTTTAAATTTATTTTCTTAATTGTCAGTTTGTTTACATTAATTGTGCTTTAGCTTCTCTTTACTATGAAAAAGCTCAATTGGAGGAATTGTGTAACAAACTTAAAGTTTAAAATAAACTTTTTTGAAAAACATAAAAATTATATGTTGGGTGTTGCGGTGTTGTACTTGTGGAGTGTAAAGAAACGAAGCTGTCGGATACGAGGGAGGAAGAAACGAAGAAGAAGATGAAGTTTTGATTTCTTGATTAGAAAAGATGTACAAGTAGGACCTATAAATAGATTCTAGTGATGTGATTGCACGTGTAGCTATTCTAGTGGTACAGCAGTAATAAATTTCTAATACAATTGTTTTAAGTATTCTAATATCCCCCCTCAAACGAATGGATCTGAGCAGATTGTGAGTTTGTCCCTGAGCTTCCTGAAGCGCAGTGTGGACAATGATTTTGTGAAAATGTCTGCCACCTGATCTTCGGTTTTGATTGAAACTAGCCGGAGATGATGATTGCTGATGTGTTCTCGGACAAATCTATGGTCAATCTCTATATGCTTGGTTCAGGCATGATATACGGGATTGCTTGCTAAGGCGATGGCAGACGTATTGTCGCAATGCAGAGCAACCGGAGCATCGTGAGGAAGACAGAAATCAGAGAGCAGACGCTTGAGCCATATAGTGTCGGCGGCAGCGGCGGCAAGGGCCCTGTACTCCGATTCTGTTGATGACCGGGAGACCGTCATTTGTTTCTTAACTGTCCATGACACCAGCGTGGTGCCAAGAAATGTCCAGTTCCCGAAGTTGATTTTCGGGTTACGACATCATTTGCCCAGTCTGCGTTGGAGAAGGTGGTGAGGTGAAGGTCAGATTTCTGAATTGGAAGGCCAAAGTTTGTGGTTCCTTTGATGTACCGGATCAATCTTTTGAGAAGAAATATGTGATCCGATTGTGGGGCGTGCATATGCTGAGATAAGGTATTTACGGCATATGCAATATCCGGACGAGTGATGGTTAGATATTGTAGCGCGCCGGTGATCTGCCGGTAGGTCCTGGGATCGGCCAAAGTTGCGAACTCCGTTGACGTTGTAACATGGAGTTTGGTGCAGGAAGGATTCGCTTTAGAATTACAGTTAGTGAGATTTGCTTGTTGTATGATGGAGAGAGCATAGAATTCTTGAGATAGAAAATACTTATCTTGTTTGTTTTGAATTCGTATGCCTAGAAAATGGTTCGCAGGACCAAGGTGTTTTAGTGCCACTGTGTGATTGAGTTGATGGAGGAACTTGGAGATGGCATCCTCATCGGAGCCGGTGAGAAGTATATCATCCACGTAGATTAGTAAGAACATTTTTATGTTACCTTGATGAAAGATTAGAAGGGATGGATCTGCCTTGCTCGGTGAGAATCCAAGACGACGGAGAATGTTGCAGAACGTTATGTACCATTGCATCGGAGCTTGTTTGAGGCCATATAGAGCTTTTCTTAAGAGGCATACATAATTCAGATTGGTGGTATCTTCGAAACCTTTGGGCTGCTTCATGTAAATTATTTCGTGAATATCGCCATGAAGGAAGGCATTCTCGACGTCTAGTTGATGTATTTTCCAGTCGTGATGGAGGGCAATGGTGAATAGAACATGAATGGTGGGTAGTTTGGCTACCGTACTAAAGGTCTCAACATAGTCGAGTCCAAATTCTTGTTGATTGCCCTGTGCAACCAGCCTTGCCTTATGCCGAGCAACTGTTCCATCGGCGTGAAATTTCGTGCGATACGTCCATTTGCATCCCAAGATCTGCTTGTTCGAGGGGGCTGGTACCAGTTGCCATGTATTTTGCTTCTGAAGTGCGAGGAACTCAGCAGCCATGGCATTGCGCCATTCAGGTACTTTGTTGGCCACGGCGTAGCTGGTAGGATCCTGCTGAGGTGTTTCATTGTGAAGTAGATTTAGGCGAGTTGTTGGTTTTAATGATCCTATTTTTGCTCGAGTTATCATGGGATGCCTAGTTGCTGAGTTGTTGGGAGGGAGCTGATCGGTATCCGATGGAGAGCTTGTATGCGGAGGTTTGGTGTGAGAGTTGAGTGGTGGGATATGATTACTCATTGGTTGCTTGAGTGAAGCTATGTCCCCGGTGCTGTGTGTTGAAGTAACATGTTGTAAAGTGGATGGTGGTATTAAAAAAGGAGGAAAGATAGTGGTAGATGGTGTATGATTAGGATGAATGTTGGAGAAGGGAAAGGATGTATCAATGAATTGAACATGACGAGAGATAATAATCCTGTTATTTTGTATGTTCAAGCACTTGTAGCCTTTGTTGTTGCTGGTGTAGCCGAGGAAGACACGGGACATCGAGTTGGGTTGCAGTTTATGTATGGAATGCTTCGGTAGAAGGGGGAAACACTCGCAGCCAAATGTGAGAAGATTTTCGTAGTCAAGGGTGGTGTTAAACATGAGCAAAAGTGGAGGGACGTTGTTGGTCGTGGGCGTCGGCATCCTGTTTATAAGATGAGCAGCTGTCAGGATGGCATCAGGCCAATATTGGGGAGGCATAGATGCCGTATGAAGCAGCATCCTGGCTGTCTCTACAAGGTGACGGTGTTTCTGTTCAGTAACGCCGTTCTGTTCCGGCGTGTAGGGGCAGGAGAGTTGGTGGTGAATCCTTTTGGACCGGAGGAAGTTCTGGAACTGTTGATTCACGAACTCAGAGCCGTCGTATGTACGAACTACCTGTACTTGAATTTTCGTTTGTTTCTCAATGAAGTTTATGAAATTAGTGAAAATTGGTGTAACGTCAGTTTTAAGCATAAATGGAAACACCCAGATGTAACAAGAGTAGTCATCAACGATGAGTAAGTAATATCGCGAGCCTTGTATTGAGGAAACAGGGGACGGTCTCCAAACGTCCGAGTGTAACATAGCTAAGGGAGTTTGTTTACGAGTTACAGAGTGAGGAAAGCTCAGTTTATGGCTTTTGCACGTTTTACAGTAAGTACAACTACTATTGGTATTTGGTATATGCAAGAACGAATGATCTTGAGAAATTTGATCAAGAATGCGTTGGTGAGGATGCCCCAGACATTTGTGCCAGTTGGGATGATCTGTCTTTTGTGTAGCAAGGGACAATTGAGGAATATCTTGTTTCTTGATCGAAATGGGGTAGAGACCGGCCTTGCAGGGACCTCGAAGAAGAGTTCTGTTAGTCTGTAAATCTTTCAACAGAAAACCGTTAGGTTCGAATGTGATAGAGATTTGATTTTCAGTTACAAGTTTAGAAATTGAAATTAGATTGTGTGATATAGCTGGTATATGAAGGAGATGAGATAAGAACAGCTTACGCACGGGGGTTGGAAGAATTCCTGTATCGGAATGCGCAATGGGAACAGATCTTCCATCCCCGACCATGACGCTGTCGGTGCCTTGATAGATCGATGGTTAAGCAATATTGTCGTGACCGTGCGTCATATGTGACGAGGCACCTGAGTCAAGGTACCACTATGTAGAAGGCGAGTCAGCGGTGGCGAGCAGAGCTTGACCGTTGGTTGAGGGCTGGGAAGAGGGAGTTGTATAGTTTGGATTGTGTTTATGCCAACAGACATCGGCAGAGTGACCTCGTTTGGTGCAGATTTGATAGACCAGAGATGATTTCAGGCCCTGTTTTGATCCAGAGGTAGTAGTTTGTTGTTGGCGACCACGTCCGCGGCGGCCACGGCCGCGGTTGGCATAGAGAGCGGTTTGGTTATCTTGAACGGTGGAAAAATGTTGAGAGTCTTGATGAAGATGGATTTATTCACTTGTTAGCATGGCATACAGACTGTCTAGGGACAGTGGTGTTTGCAGGGTCCGAATCGCAGTTTTGAAGGATTTGTAGGGAGGCGGTAGACCATTAAGTATGTGAAGAATAATGTCTTCGTTGTCAAGACTGCAGCAAGCTGAGATGATCAGATCAACGGTTTTCTTGATTTCCATGAGATATTCTTGCATCGACATGTTACGCATTGAAATGTTTTGGAGCTCGTTCTTGAGCTGCATTACTTTGGAGCGATTTAAAGATTGAAATATGGTTTGAAGTGATCTACATATTTCGTAACTGGATTCAAGATGCATAATGTAGGGAATCACGGTAGCATAAATGGTGGAGGAGATCGCAACAGCAAGATTTCTGTCTGTGAGAAGCCATTTTGAGGCATCTTGTTCGGAGTCCGACTGCAGCTGATCAGCGGAGAACGATGGAGGGGATTCAAGAAATGATTCAAATCCGTTCGCCTTGAAAAGTTTGAAGATCTGTTTCCGCCATATAGGATAATTATCCATGGAGAGCTGATGGGGAACGAGGGACTTGAGATTAGAGATGATAAACTTGAGAGAGGGATATAGAAGGGGCTTATCGGATGTATCTCCGAGGGCCATCGTCATGCGCGAGGATGCAGCGGCGGAGGCGGAGGAAGCCATGGAGAAGGTCTCAGGAAGGGACCGCTTCTGATACCATAAAGAAACAAAGCTGTCGGATACAAGCGAGGAAGAAACGAAGAAGAAGATGAAGTTTTGATTTCTTGATTAGAAAAGATGTACAGGTAGGACCTATAAATAGATTCTAGTGATGTGATTACACGTGTAGGTATTCTAGTGGTACAGCAGTAATAAGGCGCTAATACAATTGTTTTAAGTATTCTAATAGAGTGGAATAATGAAAACACCATATTAATGTTGGATGTCATTCCTTGCTCTTTATAATCATATTCATTATTGCATTTACATGACAGTGCATTCTGTTATTTTGATATATACAACTAATATAGAACTTATTGAATTTGCATTAATACTAATACAACATAGCATAATATACTGACACGGTATACGATGAAATCTTGTACCTATTTGTATTATGAGTCATAGATCTCTTTTAACTTTACTGATCATATTGGTTTTACTGTTGATTGATATTGATTGTATAGATTTCGTAGTGTTTACGTACATTGATAGATTATCGATTGATATTAATCTTGACTAGAGCGACCATATTGATTATTTTGCCTTACAATACTGAATATAATGGCAAGTTTTAGTTAATTACTTGGTTTTTATGCTTATTATGTGGTTTATATTATTTCATGTAAAGATAATTAATGAGCCTATAGCACATGGCTAAGTAGTGATGATGGTTTGATGCTAGTTTAGTTTTCTTCTAGTTATTGATTTTATGTAATCTTTTGTATCTTGTGGTGGTTATTGTATATATGCTTTTAGACTTTAAACTTTGAATCAACATATAATTATTGATTATGAAAATATAATTATGTTTCCTTTTGTTTATTGTTATTTAAATTTTTTTCTAAGTGTAATTAGTTAGTTCTAATTATCAGTGATCCGATTATTAAATAATAAAAAAAGAAAAAAATATATAATAAAGAGAAAATAAATAAAATTATTTCATTTTAGATCTTAAGGTATCACTAATTGATTGTGCTTCATTATAATGATCAACAACTCTAATTTTAGACTAAATTATTTATTATCTACATCTAACACATTGTATATGAGATCAAGAGCTTAAAAAAAAAACACTTCTTGTACTATTAATCATTTCCTCTATTTTTAAATAAACATCCAACCAACTTGTATGTCATCCTTCTATTCTCCCTCTATATAATATGAGAATATTAACATTTGGTTTATGTGTAAAAAATAATTTATCAATATATAATCTTGCAATCACTCGAATATTACTCAAACATGAATTGAACAATATTTGAATATTTATTTTCCCCATGCTGTTAAAACATGAATTGAAATGTGATTGTACTTTATTCAAACCATGTTGTTAAAATGTATGCATGAATTATGTTTGGACTTTATTCGAACAACAACAACAACAACATCAAGCCTAGTCTTAAAAAAAAAAAAAAAAAACATCAAGCTTTTGTCCCACTACGTGGGGTCGGCTCTTTATTCGAATAACAATAGAATACAAATTGATATTGGTTTGAGTAGCTACCAAACACCATTATATTTGAAATTGTTGAACCATATTTGATCAAAGTTTGAATAGGGTTCAAACACAAATTGAGCATATATTTTAGCAAGTATTGAAACATTCTCTTTGATACTCTATCTAGCTCCCTGTTAAAGCTCTATCAAAATGACCTAATATACAATACATGATGGAAACGTTAAAAAAATTAGTAACTATGTATGCTAAAGTCGCAAATAAACAAAGAAATATTAGCTTCACTTGTGTTCCTATGCAACCAAATATAAGTATAATAGAGTATTTTGGTCCATTCAAAATCTTTATACATATTTCTATGAAATGAAATAGTGGACATATTTATCCAATTTTGGGCAATTTGAAGCAAATAAATTTAAAATGCTAGGTATAAGGGAATTATATATACATTTATTTATTTATTTTATAATAAAATTGATTAGCAAGACCGATCGAAATATATAATAACGACTCTTAAATGGTCATTGAACACTACTAGATGGGTAGAAATCTTCTTCATATTCAAAGTTATATTGGCATAACAAATAATAAATAAATAAATAAAGATAAATGATTGATTAGATATGCTTAAATATATAATAATTAATTTAATGTGATTACACATGTATGGATAATGTTTCTTTTTATATGGCTGGTTATACACACTATCATATTATATATCATTGCAAATAATTTACATTATTTTATAATTATTTAAATTAAATGTTATTATGACATTATGCTAGTTTGCTTTATTTTACTAATATTATATTATTAAACATGATTTTTATCAAATCATTTATATTTTAATAAATATAAGTCATTTATTAATTTTGTAATAATAAAATTTGTAATAAAAATTATTTAAAAAATAATTAAAAAATAATTTAAATAAAGCCTAAATCATTTTATTATTTTATGCGTGATCAGGGTGTAGCAACTTTCATTTATTTAATTAATCCACAATTTATTTATTTATTTTTGAATACAAGTTGAGCAGCGTAGCGTTGCAATCCCATATTAAAGATCACACCGAGGAAAACTCTTCAAATAGAGACGATATTCGCCATAGCTGTCGCGCTATCAGTAGGGCATAATCCTCATGATATACCCCGCTATTCCGTGATTCTTTCTTCCCCCGAACTCTGAAAGGGGAGAAGGCGGAAGAAGAGGAATTGCTCATTCAGATCTTCTGGCAGGTACCGCTCCTTCCATTAATGTCCGCAGTAGCAGAAATAATTGCCATCTCTCACGCCTCTCACGCTCCTGCTTCGAATTGCTTTACTTTGGATCTTCCAGAGCTGATGGGCGGCGCGCTGGTGCCGGCATAGCTTGTAAGGCAGAACACATAGATTCTCATTGTTGGGGGAAAAAATAAAAAAATAAAAACTTGGTGTAGTTCGGGTATCATGTTGCACGCGAGATTCTGATCCTTGTCAAGAGGTCCATTTGGAGAGAAGCATCCATGGCTTCCACTGCCGCGGTTCTCTGATTTGATCCCCATGTGCAATTTAGGAGTTGAGGGATTCCCTATTCCTAAAGAATTCCTTTGCTTCTCTGCGGCTGCAGCTGGTACGATGGACTCCCCCGCTCTTCCCTCTCCTGGTTCAGGCGATGAGCGCGGCCCGCGCGCGAAGTTTCTCTGCAGTTTCGGCGGCAGTATACTCCCTCGCCCGCTTGATGGGAAGCTCCGTTACGTCGGCGGTGAGACCCGAATAGTTACCGTGCCCCATGACGTGTCGTACGAGGATCTCTTGGCTCGGATGCGTGAGATCTTTGAAGATACATCGGTGATAAAGTACCAGCAGCCGGAGGAGGACCTTGACGCCTTAGTCTCTGTGGTGAATGATGATGATGTGATGAACATGATGGAAGAGTACGAGAAGCTCAGCACTATCGGAGATGGATTTACTCGCCTCAGAATCTTTCTCTTTTCTCAGTTCCCCGACGCAGACGAAGCTATAGCCGCCGCCCATTTTGATGCTGATGAGAGGGAGACGGAGAGGAGGTATGTGGACGCCCTCAATAGCTTGACAGATGTCAAATCTCAATCGCCAATGGATTTTGCCGACCAGTTCTTGAGCCATCGCCCCCTCCACCCCAATGTTCCTCAACCTGCGCATGGGCAGAAATACGGGGAAGTAGATAATCCGTGGAGCCCTGCATACTTCTCTCCTGGATATCACGGCGCCCAGGAACTCAGAGAATACCCCGGCTCACCGTCATCTGTAAGATGCCGTAACTTTGGAATCGGAGACTTCCCTGATCAAAGCTCAATCCAAATCGAGCATCAGTCAACTCCAGCAATGGAGAATGTGATCTGGCTGCCCCCTGGAGCCATTATTCAAGAGAAATCTGGCTTTCCTATTCATCTAGGTTATCACCACAACGCCTATGAGGGAAATGCCATGTGTGAGCATAGCCACATGACTTTTAAGAGAGGGCAAACTCCCATGCCAAATTCTCGTTTTAAGCACGGGCAGCATTACTTCGACCTAGCTAATGCATGTGCCGATTGCTACCATGGTAGAGACCCTTATATTTTAAACCAGGACAGGAGAATGGACCATGGAGTATTTATAGAGGACTCTCAAAGGCATGATGGGAGCTGGATTCTTCACCCCCATCACAATAACATGAGGATGGATGATTCACGAGTTCATTTACCCAAACCTGGAAGAGGAGGAGAGCACTATGTTGTTGATGCGAAAACTGTTAATTCTCCTTATGTGCATGGAAATTTTTGTGAGGGAAATGAAGTGTATCAGGCTCAACAAACAGATAGAGCTATTCCTCAAATGCATACTGATGGTTTTGAAGACAATGGAGTCCACTATGGGAACCAACCTTCTTTGTATGGAGAGGATAGCTTCTACCAGTTTCAGCATAATTTGCCTCCTCTTCATCTACGGAGAAAAGTGCAAGTTCCTTTAGGTCCTGGAACATCATATGAGTTGCCAGGATTGCTGGTGTCAAATGGTGCAATGGCCTCGGGCCCTGTACATGGTTATCAGGATGGAAGCCCTAAGCTTGCAGGTCTTGGGATGGATGTTAAAGCTCAGAGTCCTTGGGCTACACGAAATGAACATTTCTCGCAGAAAACTGCTGCATCGGCTTCTCATAATGAGCATGATCTGAGAGCAAATAGTAATGCATGTCCCACTGATACCACTTCTGAAAATCCATGCCGAACAATTTTGGTTCCATTAATGCCTAATGGAAACCAATTTACACCCAGTTGTGCGCCAAAATATGGTGCACCTGAGGGTGCAAGAATTCTGGAGAAAAATGAGGAGAGTTCTGAAACTACCAAAGTTGCCAACTCTGATGCTAAGGATACTGTTGAAAATGCTGATATCCGAGTGGAAAATTTGGAAATATTACCTGAGTTGATTGCTTCTGCCAAGAAAGTGGCATTAGAAGGTGCTGAAGTGGTGAAGGCTGTGGCTGAAAGAGACACTGCTAATGTTTTGAATGTTGAAAATGCTGAGGAACCTCCCTCCAGTGTGCTAGAGCAAGGGGTAAGGGCTTAAATTTTTTTCTCAACGATGGTTTGCTTCTATCTAGTTTCTTTCTCAACCTTTTGATTGGCAGAATGCTCATGCTGAAGGGGAGGTTGAATCTGATGGAGATGATGAGAACAAGAGTTTTCCAAGGATTGAACCTACAACAGCTGAAACTGAAGCCTTGGCTAAAGGGTTGCAGGTTTTTGACAATTTTCATTACACTTATCGATATCAAACTTCCATTTCACATTTTTATTCTGATTAATATGCATATAGACTATTCAAAATGATGACTTGGAAGAAATCAAAGAGTTGGGTTCAGGCACCTACGGGGCTGTGTACCATAGCAAATGGAGAGGTTCTGATGTTGCTGTAAAAAGAATAAAAGCTAGCTGTTTTGCTGGGAAGCCATCTGAACGAGAACGTTTGGTGATTTCCTATTCTTTTGACTTTATTTCTTCTGCTTTTACTTGTTTTTATTCAGCTTGCTTTTCCTGAAAAAGGTGTTTAGTTTCTCCAAATTAAGCTTGTCGGTTATCAACCTTTTTCAGTTATGCATACTAGCAGAATCTTAGATGGCAACATAGTTAGAATATCTCTAATGATGATTATGATGATCGTGATGCATAATTTTGTAGTTGTACATTGGAACTATTGTTCGAATAAATGCTGGCTGTTTTGTATCTGGGAAGATTGCTAACAACTTAAAAACCATTTAGTACTTTGCTTGGCATGATATTAGCCTAGACAAGCACTTGTAATACGCAAATGTTTCCACCTTTTTGGCACAATACTCTAAGGTGCTTGCACTAGAATGATACTTATAACTGTCATCATAAGTTGTGCCTTAAAAACTAGGAGATAGAGCTGCCACTTCAGTAAAGGCAACATTCAGGAAGACCAATCTTTCTTTTTCTATTTCTTATCCACTTGATACTTTATTTGTGAAGCATCTCTTGAGTCACGGACTTCTTGCATTCACAATTTTACGGAAGACATTTTGAGTTGGTCTAATTTCAATTACCTCTACGTCTGTGTATTGAATTCTATTTGAAACTTTATTTAAACGCTTTGGAGCATTCTAATGAATTGTGTAAATGGAAAGCAAATTTGATGGCATCAAAGTAGAGCATGCATCTCTTTGAATCTATATTCTTTAACTAAAATTATCAGTTTATCACTTCTTGAGAATTACTGTTATTTTAATGAAATACATGCGGACTTGATGTTTTTTTTATTATTTACAATTTTATCATTAGCCTTAGCATAAGTATTTAAGGTAAGTTCTATGAACATTCCTCAATTCATTCTTGTTTAGTGTTAAATTAAGTATTAACTCTTTTGTGTGTTTTTTCCGCATCTGATCACATTGCATGTGTTGTACTCTTTTTTCTTCACGGCCTGTCCAATCAATTTTTTACATGCTATTTTGTTGCATCATTTTTTCCTTCATTTGTTCATTGTCGTAGTATTGTTCCATGATAATCCTCTCATACTCTAACATTTCATATGATTAGTCTCTAGAGCGGAGCCTAATCTTCTTGAGAGCTACATGCACGCTAGCTGGATTATTTCCCAGGAGAGGAGAGGATAACACCAACTTTGCGTAAGTGCAATAGGCCATGTAGAAGAACATATGGGAGGGCAAGGGAGGAGGGATAGAAGGGGTCAGGCTGTTCATGATCCTATTTTTGAGCCAAGCCAAGATAGCTTGAAATTGGATTCAAGGAATTTAAGATGGCTCGAGATAGGATTGTGGATCAATTTTAATTGATTTTGGGTTCTCTTGAATCAGTTGGCTTGATCTCAAGCTAACCCATTTTGATTTTAGCCTGATCGAATTAAATTTGGTCGATTTGGTACTGACATTTTCTTTTGAATTCACGCAGGCTCAAAATTAATAAAAAAAATTGAATTGTAAAAATTCCAATAATTTTATCAAAATATTATTAAAGAAGAAATTAATGATGAGAAGAAAAAGGTAAATTGAGATAAATTTTGCACATGAGAATTACAGTTTTAATTATATAAATTAATTTTTATTACATAATTTTTTACATTTATCCTTCTAATTATTTTGCTGGATTTGAGATTTCTCCTTGTGCGTGAAATATGAGAACCAATGAAATATCAATCTTAAAAAAAGAAGAGTTATTTAAAAAAAAGTAATAACACAAATATTAAAATATTAATTATGTAATCATAATGCCCTAAAAATATTAATTGTGTAATCATAACACCTCTTTTCTGTCTCTATCTCTACCTCATACTCTCCTTTCCCTTTTTTAAAACTCTTTTTATCTCTCTACAATCCTTATCCTCCCATTCTGTCTCTAAATCAAGGGAGAAATTTTCTCTCTCTAGTCCTCTCTCTCTCTATATATATAGAAAAATAAAGAAAAGCACAAAAAAAGTTAAAAAAAAATCAAAAAAGAGGAGAAGAAAAAGAATATAAAAAAAGAAAAAATTATGTTTTCGTCGTCTTGTGATTTCCTCGTTGTCATCACCGTAATCTCGCAGAATGTATAACATCAAAAATCTCAAAATAACATGCACATTGTTTCAACACAGCAAGAAAGTTTTATACATCAAAAATCTCAAAATAACATGCACATTGTTTCAACACAGCAAGAAAGTTTTGTAAATAAGTACTTATTCGCATTGTTATAACACAGGAAAAGTCGCGCTTTCGCTCATGCAAGTGCTTAAGACTGCACACATTTTTTTGAAGACTCCTGACCACAGTATTACACGACGTCGACCACCACTTCGTTATTAGCTTAGTGGGTATGTCACGACCCAACCCGACCGGGACGGATCCCGCTCGCATCGGGTCGTGGTCAAACTCAAACTGACTGAACTGATTCCAGGATCTAGCTTTGAAATTTGTTTCAGAACTTTCTTCCAAACATTTACACACAGAAACAGACACACACAGAGCAACTATAAACATCAAATGCAGCGGAACAGATCATCTATCTTTTTCTTTCTCAAAAAGAGAATCATATACAAATACAGCTCATGACTTTCAGACAGAAAGAAAGACAGAACAGAAAAGTCATGACTGTACAAAAATCAAAAGTATCAAATACCTATAGCTGATCAGACTCTGAACTCTACTCCAAGACTTTCTTCCCTCTCCCAGAACCTGAAAACCACGCAGAAAATAAGGATAAGCTACAACAGCTCAGCAAGACATCAAACATCCAATCTAAATCCTCAGAATCCACATCAGATAGAAATCCGTACAGAAATCAGATCAACAGAAGCATATATCGAATCAGAACAGAATAAAGAACTCATAATTCTAGAAATTAAATCAGAACAGACTTATACAGATCAGATCAAATCAGAACAGAACAGAATCGTATCTGAATTATAAATCATATCAAAATCGTACAGAAATCATATCAATTCAGAACATATTAAAAGTCGGAATAGATTCCCTGACTCTGACAGAATCTCAACGGATTATGGCCCCTTATACCTCCCTTCCCAGACACTGATAGAATCTCTCGGATTCTGGCCCCTTATGCCTCCTTTGTGCTCATTGCACCAGAACAGATGTGCTTATAGCACCAGAAGAACTTATCATCGGATCCGGAACAGAACTTGTTTTCAGATTTAAGAGCTCATTTCAGATTTCCCTGACACTGACAGGATTTCACAGGATTCTGACCCCTTATAACTCCCTTTTCATAACACAAAATCATATCATGTCATTTCAGAACAAATCCGGACAATTTCAGAAATCGTACAAAAATCCAGCGGCATAACGGCAGTATACGGAATTTACACAAAAATTCCTAATTTCACAAATTACCAAATTAGTACAGAATATTCACAACAACATTGCAAGACTTTTATTCTACTGCCCAGACAATTTCAGACTTCATCAAAAATTACAGTTAAAATAAAACACCGCCGAATCAAAACTATCCGGTCAAAATTCTCCAGAAAATAATCAAAACGTGCACATTCGGCACCTTAGAAACATACCAAAAGTTACGCGGTAAAAACTGAACCAATCGGAAAATACGGACGAAATTCGCTAACGAAAACGAAATCCGGACAGAAAAATCGTTCAAACTTCACCGTTCTGAAAATTGAGAAAGGCGGAATGTGCCTTACCTTGCGTACACCAATTTCTTGAACTGTCTCGACGGACGAAAACGGACCGGCGTTGCCCAAAAATCCACTTTTCCTCTTTTGCCCTCGACTTTCTCTCTCCTCAGATATTTTATAAAAAAATATTTGATTTTATCTCTCCTCAAAACAAGCTCATTTCCCTTATATCCACTTGAGATCGGCCCGGCCGATCGCACGATCGTTCAGGACGATCTGAACAAAATTTTTCGTCCTGGGACGATTTCTCAGGACGATAATTAATTTCCTTGGACGATAAAAACCCCTACTCTCTGACTTGTGCATTGCTCTGATCGTCCCAGGACGATCCCCAATCGGCCCGGACGATCCTTACAGGAAAATCTTCCTGTAGCTTCTGAACACATCCTGGAACAAAATTTCCACTGATCGTCCCGGGATGATCCACGATCGGCCCGGACGATATGAGCAAAACTGATGTTACAATCTCCCCAACTTCAAAAAAATATCGTCCTCGACATTGTCTAGTCAAAACTCAATCAAAACAAGTATGTATACGACTTCCTCATGTCCGACTCCTTCTCCCAAGTCGCTTCTCGTGCAGTTCGGTGCTTCCACTGCACCTTAACCATCAGAATCTGTTTACTTTTCAACTTACGTACATCGTAAGCTAGAATCAACTCGGGTTCTTCTTTATATCTCAGATTCTCCTGAATCTCAACCTCATCAGCAGACTTTCTTTCCATAGTCAGATATCCACTTTCTCAAAGTAGATACGTGGAACACATTATGAACATCAGACATCTGATCAGATAACAACAGCCGATAAGCAGATTTACCAATTCTTTCAAGGATTTCAAAAGGTCCAACATACCTTGGACTGAGCTTACTCACTCTGCCAAATCTGCTCACACCCTTCATCGGACTGACTTTGACATACAAAGTCACCAACTTGAAATTCAACGAACCTGTGCTTCTGATTGTAATATTTCTGCTGTCGATCTTGTGCAGCTTTCAACCTTTCTTTAATCAAATTGATTTTCTTAACAGTTTCATCTACAAAAAAAGCACCCATCTCCTGTTTATCTCCAACCTCAGTCAGAGTCAAAGGAGTTCTACACTTCCGGCCATACAGAGCTTCATAAGGTGACATACCAATACTGGACTGAAAACTACTATTATAAGCAAACTCTATAAGAGGAATATGATCTTCCCAGCTTCCTCCAAAATCTAAAACACATAGCCTCAGCAGATCTTTCAGTACCTGAATAGTCCTTTCAGACTGTCCGTCAGTCTACGGATGAAAAGCTGTACTGAAATGTAACTTCGTACCCAAACCTTGCTGAATACCCTTCCAAAGTCTGGAAGTAAATCGTCCATCTCGATAAAAAATAATCACCTTAGGTACACCGTGTAATCTGACAATCTCTTTCACATATACCTGTGCCAATCGATCCACTGGATCGGTCTGCCTGATCGGAAGAAAATGAGCAAACTTTGTCAATCGATCCACAATCACCCAAATGGCATCGTGCCCTTGCCTTGATCGAGGAAAACCCATAGCAAAATCCATCATTACCTCCTCCCACTTCCACTCAGGGATAGGCAACGACTGGAAAAGTTCTCCTGGTCGCTGATGCTCTGCCTTCACCAACTGACAGGCCTCGCATCTAGCAACAAAATCTGCTACATCCTTTTTCATGCTATTTAACTTATGAATTTAATAAATTTTATATTTTTATACATATTATTTGTAAAAAATGAGTTGTTCTGCTTCTTTTACTCGTGTCATTAAAAAAAATAAAAAAACTAAAAGAGAATCTAAGTGTGCCTTAGTCATGTTTTTTATTATTGTTGTAAATAGTATGTATGTAAATATATATATATATATATATATATATATATATATATATATATATATATATATATATATATATATATATATAGTAAAGATGTTATGATGGGGACATTGGAGCTTGGAAAGTCTATCAGAGACGCGGCCGTCGATCTACGACCACGATTGAGTCGATGTACTTCTGAGTCGTATTATGTATTTTTCTTTATTATTTTATGTTGTATTTGTTTTATTAGTATTTCCTCTTTTATCCCTTATTTAAGGGAGGTCGTATGTAAGCCCAGAGGGCATCGTCATCTTTTTATTTTCTTGAGTCGTTTGTACGAGGCTATATATAGCTCTATTGTTCTCTTTTCATGTTAATGATTGAATGATAAAAAAAATTTCCCCCGTGTTTAAGTTCTTATGGGAGCTTGAGAGAGATTGGAGCGAGGTCCCTTGGATAGAGAATTTGGATCACCCACCAACCTTGGAGACGGTCGGGTTCGTGGTTCTTCTTCTTCACCTATTTTCCTTTTCCCTTCTTCACCTAACCGCCAGCATAAAACCTCCCCACACCCCTAAGCCGCCGGCCACCTAATCCCCCACCACCACCGGTCGGATTTATCCCATCACCACCCCAACCGATCCACCCTCCCTTGCCCCCACCACCATCCACGGTCACCACACAAGCCGCCGGCCCCCCACTTGGTTTTCTCTGCATCGTTATTTGCAATTACCCCTTTCCTAATTGGGTTTGAATATTTTAGGTAATGCAATTGCTTTGGAAATTCAAATCTATTTGAATTTGAAAAGTTTCCTAAAATATCAATCCTATTTTTAGGAAAGTTTTCAAACCCTTTCCTATTTGAGTTTAATTTAATTTGGAATGAAATATCTCATCCCAAACCTCATTACCTAATTTAAGGAAGCATTAAAAGCTTCCTTAATTCCCTCCCTAGTCCCCTTTGCCGCCAGCCCCCTCTTAATAAATCCTTTGGGATTTATTTCCAAAACCTCTAAGCCCTCTCTTGGAAACCTTTCCTAATTCCCATCCACCTCCTTGGTCGAAATCTCCTAAGCCCCACTTGTTTAATTTCTTGCCAAAGGAAAATCTCTCCTTTTGGAATTAAATTAAAGCCCTCCCCTCTCCCTTGCCGCCGGCCCCGCTCTCCCTTCCTCCTTTGATTATTTTAGTCAAGGGGATCAAATAGGAAGGTGTTTGAATTAATTTCCCTCCACTTAAATCTCCCAAAACCTGAACCAAAATTCCCCTAGCCCTCCCCCCTTGGCCGACCACCTTCTCTTACCATCTCCCACTTAGATTCTTGAGAAAGAACCCCTTTCTTTCAAGAGAAGCAGCAAGGACAGCAAAGGAGCACCTCCTACAACACTTCAACTCAACTAGATAGATGCATGGACGATCCTGATCTTGATGACGACATTGCCTTCGACGAGCAAGGTTTTGTTCAGATCCTTCACTCCACTTTCTTCGACGTCAATGCGAATATCGACAACACCGTCAAGGAATATGTGGAGTGCATTCTAGATACCCTCATCGAAGCCATAGAGGAGCAACTTGGTGATGTTCAGTGGTGGATTACGTCCAAACCGTGATAAAGGTCGTCCAATCTTCCTACTCTTGTATTTTCTTAGTTTAACTCTCTCTTGTGGTTTGACTTGATTCATGAAGGTCTTGTTCACCTATCTCTACCAAGCTTAGTAAATGTAGGATTGAGTGTGCATTTTATGTTGCTATCTTATTGTTAAATTAGAGATTTTGTTGAAAGCTATTTACTTCGCATGTTATTGAACTTCTAACTTGTTTTGATAATCCAAGTATTTGGTATGTGGCTTGGCCTAAGCGTAGCCACCCCTCTTACATTTTATTTTGTCGTTTAAATTGCTAATAGTTTTAATCCTAATTGTTTTTTGTCAAGAAATCGTGTAAATTTTTATCGCATCCATTTAAAAGCATCATAGTCCTGCATCATGTTCCCTCTTATTATAATATTTATAAGCACAAAAGTATCTTGATGATCCTGCAGGCCTCTTATGTAAAATTCCATTAATTAGATAACTTTATTTTTTTTAGAATATTATCTTCAACCATTGTTGCTACAACCGCCACTCTAATATTGTAATTTCTCACTTGATGCTTTTTAATTTTATCATATATTCATCTTAATATTTCTTTTTTCTCCCATAGTCAACATTAATATTAGTGTCTTCTTTATCAATAACACCCTAAGCTTTATAATATAGCTCGTCTCTTTATTGTTTTATAAAAAATTTAAAGGCTTTATGATATTTTTTATCACATACTTTGCATGAGGTACGTCTTTTAAGTTTGCCACTTGACTTTAACTCTGAAGTTGAAATCATCAACATCTAATATTTTTGTATAATAAATCCAACGGATCCCATATTCTTATCACACCTCAATAATCATGTGGTCTTTCAATAATATTAACTCGTAATTCTTAGTTTCAATCATTTTTTTTTCAACTAATCTGTAGATCACTTTACCATCTAAATTTCTCTTCATTGTTTTAAATTTAAATTGACTTCAAAAGATATATCATCAGGCGCGCAGCTTTGAACTTAGACAAGTGAAAGGCTGTTTTCTAAAAATAGCATACATCAATTTGTCTCTCAATTTGAACATGTATTATAAGCATGCGTATGACTAATAAAAGAAATATGGGCTAAATACCAAATTTAGGTGTAAGTCTATTATGATTGGACATCTTTTCGGTAAGTCCACAGTTGCATTATACATATCTTAAACAAGTTTATCGTATCTGTCTTATATTGTTATATTGTTTCTCTCTATTGCCCCACCAATCCAACTCTCAAAGTATTTGATTATATATGCTTTTTTATAATCAATAAATTTCATATGAAAGTTCTTTCATTATTCTCTAAATTTCTCCATTAATTGACTTTAAATATATCACCCATATTGTAGATCTTTTTTGCCATAAAATAAATTTGTTTCTCCGATAGCGTTATGATTTTTCTGAGCCGATGTCCAGATTACCACAACTAAAATTTTATTGTATGACTTGTTTGATTTCCCTAGAATTACCATAATAATGAACCTCTCATTTATTTTTAAAGGCTTATACCAAAATAATTATTCGCTGGGCATTATTTTTAATTAAATATCATGCAAACCCTGTAAGAAAAAAAGTTATATTTTTATAAATTCAAACATTCGGTCATTCACTTATGAATCTTCACCCCTGTTGAAGCTCAAGTTAATTTTTTCAAATGATTTAATTTCATTTTTAAACTAGCTTTCTCCATATTTTATTTACTTTTGAAGGCTTTCTTAGAAATTAAACAATATTCTTGATTAGTTGGTTAAATATATGTTGAGTATATGTACTATAATATTTCAAACTATTCTGTTCCATCAAATATAATGTATATGCTTTTTTTTTATTTAAATAGTGCTTTTAGGTTCATATAATGTAATTCTATATCATCAAATTTTTTTTATTAGTTTATTATTCTTTAATCTGTGGGCAATATGTGATGGGGACATCAGATCATCATGGAAAGTTTACCAGCGACGTGGCCGCCGATCTACGGCCACGATCGAGTCTTTATATTTCTGAGTCGATATATTTTATTTTCATGCATTTTATTATTTGCTTATGTGTGTTTTATTATTTCCCGTTGTACCCCTTTTTATGGGAGTTGTCATGTGTAAGCCTAAGGGCATTTGTGTCATTTTATTTGGAGTCTTTTGTATGAGGCTATTTAAAGCCCCCTTTGTATTATTTTGAGGTTAATGAATGATTATGAAGAATTTTCCTGCACTTGTGTTTGAGAACCTTTGAGAGTTCTTGGAGAGTTTTGGAGAGATACCTTGGAGAGGGAGATCGGCGCATTACCCACCAACCTTGGATACGGCCGGGTTCGTGGTTTTCTCTTTGTACCTTGTTTTCCTTTGTCACCTTCCCTCATTCATCTTCAATACGCTCAATTCCACCAAACTCCTCATCTTCCTCCCCACATCAAGCTCCACAAAAAAAAAAATTTTCCTCACCCATAGCCGCCGGCCAAACCTCCACCCGAACCCCAAACCGCCGACCACCTCCCTTTTTCCCTCCCTCTTTTATTTGTTTCCTATTTTGATTTAATATATTTGGAATATATTTGAATTTAAATTTAAAATATTTGAATTTCAAAATATTTCCTAATATACTAATTCTATTTTAGGAAAGTATTCAATTGGGATTTATTTGAAATTCAAACACAATTGGATTTCAAGCAAATCTTTCCTAAATCCAAATCTAAATTTAGTAATCTTAATTGCTGGCAATTAACTCCCTCCAAAGCCCTTCACTGCCGCCGGCCCCATCATAGCGTGAGATGGCAAATATTTCCTAAACAAATCCTTGGCTTTTGGGAAGTATTTTCAAATTTCCCATGTCTCTGCCTGGGCCGAATCCACTCAAGCACCACCTCTTGATTTTCCTAAAATGGCATTCTGAACTAGGAAATTTTCCTGGAAATCCTCTCTCACGTACCCGCCAGCCTCCCTATTGGAATTTCTTTTAGAAATTCCCTCTTAGTGCTGGATTTCCTGTGAGAATAATTGGGAACTCATTACCAGCTGCTGGCCGAATTTTTCCAGGGCTATTCTTGGATCTTCTCTACTAAATTCTCATAGTCTAATCCCGAGAATCTGAAACTGATTTCAGATTTTAGCATTTGGTTCTTTACCCTACCACAAAGCAAGACAAGCTTCTTTCTTTCAAGATATCCGAGTACATCTTCAAGGAGAGGGAGATTGACTATACTTGAAGAGGACGTGGATGGCATCTTGTGCGTTCTAACGGAAGCCGCCAACGGACATGTCGAAGGCCTTGAGTGGAGGATCTCCACATATCCTTCAGCAAAGGTTTTCCTCTTTTCCATTTGCATTCAATGTCTTCTAAATCTAAATTCTCAATTGGTTAGATTGTCATTGCGAAAGTCTTCTCCAAGTGCTCTTGCTAAAGCTTAGTAAATCGTAGGGATTGAGTGCGCTTTCTATGCATCCTAACTCTCATTGTTAGATTAGGGATTAACTTGAAGACTATTATTTTGCATTGCTTTTATTTTCTCAATTATCTTGACTGTTCAAACTCGGAGCATATGATTTAGCCTACGCAATTGATCTCCTCTTTTGTTTTAATCATCGTTTAAAATTGCTTTATTTTCTCAATTATTTAGAAGACATTGAATGCAAATGGAAAAGAGGAAAACCTTTGCTGAAGGATATGTGGAGATCCTCCCAACATCGATTATTAGTTTTGGACTTTAAGATAAAGGGGCATAAAATAAAAAATAAAGTAAAACGATTTTCTAGGATTAGATGTGAGCATTTAAAGAATATTAACAAAATTATTTTTGGAAATAAGATTTTAGATCTTTTGATTTTGTCTGTGCATGAGGATGCTAATATTATGTGGGAAAAAGTGGCTAGTGATATTAAGAATATTGCAAAAGATATCCTTGGAGTATCAAAGGGAAAAGCTCATAATAGTAAAAGTAGTTGGTGGTGGAATCCAAATGTGCAAGAAAAGATTAAAAATAAGAAGCTTTGGTATAAAAATTGGTTTAATTTTAAGAATTCTGATAATTGGGAAATATATAAAGTGGCTCGTAAGGATGCTAAGAAAGCAATATGCGATGCAAAGACATTAGCTTTTAGTGATTTATATAATAGATTAGATACTAAAGAGGGAGAAAGATATATGTATAAGTTAGCCAAACAAAGAGATAGGAGTAGTAAGGATTTAGTTCAAGTGAAGTGTATTAAAGATGAAGATCAAAAAATACTTTTCTTAGAAGATGATATTCAACAAAGATGGATGAGATATTTTGCTAAACTTTTTAATGAAAATTGTGAAAATAAGATTGACTATAATGACCTTAGCACCCTAAATGAAAATAAAGATTTTTGTTTTTATCGGCGTATTAGTAAAACTGAAGTTAGAGAGGCTTTAAAGAAAATGAAGGGTGGAAAAGCTGTTGGACCTGATGATATTCCAATAGAGGTGTGGAAATGCTTAGGAGATGAAGGAATTTCATGGCTTACTAAACTTTTTAATACTATTTTGAAGACTAAAAAGATGCCAGATGAGTGGAGAATGAGCGTGTTAATTCCTATTTTTAAAAATAAAGGTGATGCACAAGATTGTGCGAATTATAGAGGCATTAAGTTAATGTGTCATACTTTAAAACTTTGGGAGCGAGTTATGGAGCATAGGTTGCGGCGTGATACTAATGTTTCTCAAAATCAATTTGGTTTCATGCCGGGTAGGTCGACTATGGAAGCCATACATTTATTAAGAGGTTTGATGGAGAAATATAGAGAAAATAAGGAGGATCTACATATGATATTTATTGATTTAGAAAAAGCATATGATAAAGTTCCAAGAGAAGTGCTATGGAGAATTCTTGAAAAGAAAGGAGTCAATAATGCTTATATTCAAATCATTAAAGATATGTATGCAGGAGCTATTACTTGTGTTCAAACACAAGGTGGATTGACTAAGTATTTCCCTATTTCGGTTGGGTTACATCAAGGATCAGCCTTAAGCCCATATCTTTTTGCTTTAGTCATGGATGTTCTCACTAGACATTTGCAAGAGGATATACCTTGGTGTATGCTTTTTGCTGATGATATTCTTCTTGTTGATAAGACTAGAGAGGGAGTTGAAGGTAAACTTGAATTATGGAGGTCAACCTTAGAGTCTAAAGGTTTTCGCTTGAGTAGATCTAAAACGGAATATATGGAGTGTAATTTTAGTAGTAATAGACCTAGTGAGGGGATTGTGACTTTGGGCGATCAAGTCATTAATAAGAGTACACGTTTTAGATTTCTTGGATCTATTATTCAGAGTGATGGTGAAATAGATGGGGATATTATCAGCAGAATTCAAGTTGGATGGTTGAAGTGGAGGAATGCATCGGGCTTGTTATGTGATAGAAATGTACCCCTCAAACTTAAGGGAAAATTCTATAAGATGGTAGTGAGGCCTGCAATGCTTTATGGTGCTGAATGTTGGCCATTAAAAGAGAAGCATAATACTAAGTTAAGTGTGGCAGAGATGAGGATGCTCAGGTGGATGAGTGGCTTTACCCTTAGAGATAGGATACGAAATGAGCATATACGTGAAAAGGTTGGAGTAGCTCCAGTAGAAGATAAGATTAGAGAGAGTCGCCTTAGATGGTTTGGTCACATTAAACGGCGGCCTTCCGATGACCCGGTTAGGAGAGTAGAGGTATTAGATTTGACTTATGTTAAGAAAGGTAGGGGTAGACCTAAAAAGACTTGGTTAGAAAATATTAGGAATGACCTTTCTTTATTAGATTTAAACGAGAATTTGACTTTTAATAGGACACAATGGAGAAAAAGGATTCATGTAGCCGACCCCACGTAGTGGGATAAAGGCTTGATGTTGTTGTTGTTCTAATCTAATGGTTGTGCAATGCCTAAATTGAAGTCATAAGCATGTCATCTAATTAGTCCTGCATTAATATGCTTTCGGACTAGTTACATGCAAGATAGTTCTTCATTGTGCTATTATGCTCGTGCTTAGTGTCAGCAGTGTTAGTATTTTTAATTAATGGATATATCTTTGCATACTTCCAAATGTTTACGTAGCTGGACATTCGTGCTGATGCATGCATCATGCATGCATTAATGTCAGCATATATGCATTTGCAAGAGGGTCGGCCTGGAGCAAAGTTTAGTTTGTTTCCATCTTTAGATGAATTTCATGAGTTTGAATATTTGAAATAACATCTTTACAATGTAAGTTTAAGGCTGCTTGCATCGGTTCCTCCGCATGTGACATAAGTTCACAGGCATATTGGTAATAACATATTTGCAATATATGCTCTTAGATTAGCCCTCCCCACAGTCTGCATTAATGGGAAGCCTCATGCTGTAGGTACTCGCCCAATCTATTGGTGACTTCGTAAATCTTATGGCCTCCCTCGCACATTACTCAGATCACTTAAATATGTATTGCAATCTTATTTCTACTGGTGTTACTCCTCGCTCTGATAAAGGTTAGATTGCTATAGCGTTTGCACACCATAGAGTTTGCACCTCAAGTAATACTCAATGGGAATCGTGAGAGGAGTATGATTCATATAATATAGCTAACTATTTATAACATGGATAGCGTTGATGATGTTGTTTATGATGATGATATAATTTGTGACAAACAAATTTGGCATTAATATTGATGTTGTTGATGATGGTGAAAACAAATTTGGGATTAATTAAATCAGGCAAACTGATACTATCATTACAATGATCAAATTCAGGTTTATGAAATCAAATGACTAGATTTGTTTGAAAGTTGATTGCACCCAAATCAGATGCTTTATGTTTCTCATCCGGGGCACCATGATCATGTAGAAGTTCACGATTGTTTCTTGATTTGTCAATCCAGATTAATATAGAAGTTATAAGATGAATATTTAGTAGTGGAATGGCTGGATAGTTTTTGATTGGATGCTTCAAATCTGATAGTTCAATGTCCAAATCTATGTAGTTATTTATTTCTACACGATATAGTGTTCAATATACACAACATATTATATCTGATGGATCTAACAAGAACCAATGTTATTTGCATTGCGGCTTGGAACTCATTATACCTGATATCATAAAATCTATTCACAGGGCTCACTGAGTAGATGATATATCGAACCATCAATAGGGCTTTTAAGACCTGATAATAGACTGAGTCATCACCGGGTTTTCACATGAAAGAATGGGATAATATAACCCTACTGTTTGAAGACCAAAGATATGGATATGTATTTTGTTTGGATTGGTTTCGGATGTTGCTGTATCAAAATGTGATATTTGGCTAACTATAAAAGGTAGTTATATATTTTTTTATGTAGTCATGGTATTACATATATGCAGCATATTATTTCAGGCCGCCCTACAACCACAGTAAAAATTGTCAATATGTTCAGTTGAAAATCATAGCAGAGAAAATAAGGAAAGAATGACAAGGTTCCTTGAATCTATTAACATGACCTTGCAATAAAAAAAAAAAGACAATCTTTGATTACGGATTAGAATCCAATTTTGTTTAGGATAATTTATTTATTCTGTTCAACCTGAAGGTTTTGTAGTAGTAATATGCATGTACAATCGTGAAAAGGGGCCAATAAGCATCTAAGAGCTGGGAAGGGAAGATACACTAGGTATATAAATAATGTAATGCAATCTTATGGAACTCATGAGGCTTCATTTTTCTGAGACTGCCTATAATCATGTTGGCCGAGGCAACAGAGTTAAATAAATGAGGCTAAGGGATTAAGTCTTCTAGAATTGCTTTTCAATATTCATTTTAGTTTTTATTAACTTGAACAGGAAGAGCAGTATAGTAGACTTATTTCATAATGTGCTTATTTTTTATGCTGATTTTGCAGATTGCTGATTTCTGGAAGGAAGCTTTGATACTCAGCTCACTACATCATCCTAATGTTGTATCATTTTATGGTGTGGTTCGTGATGGTCCTGATGGAAGTCTAGCTACAGTTACAGAGTTCATGGTCAATGGCTCTCTTAAACAGTTTCTTCAAAAGAAAGACAGGTATCCTTTTGGTTGTATTGCATGAAAGATCTTGTTCATATTTAAATTTTCTGCTGTTGTTTGATTTCACTATGTAGATTCTCCGGAAATTTTTTTGTTCAATTGTTCACAGTAGGGATAGCTTGTAGTCTGTAAAAGTACTCTAATTATGAATTATCTCTTCGAGCAGAACCATTGATCGGCGTAAAAGACTAATCATAGCCATGGATGTTGCATTTGGTATGGAATATTTGCATGAAAAGAATATTGTTCATTTTGATCTGAAGTGTGAAAATTTATTGGTGAACATGAGGGATCCACATCGGCCTATTTGTAAGGTATGATTTCTTTAATATTTTATGTGATCTGTGCTGGCTTCATTAAACTTCATTAGTAACATTCACATTATTAAGTTTTACACTCTAGATGTTTGCTTACCTTTTTATATAAATTCAACAATTATATCTGTGTATAAACGACGATTATATATTTACATATACATACAAAGTTTACCAATAGAGTTAATTTATTGATTTATCATAAAACACCCAAAGAGCCAGAAAGAGGAATGTAAGATTGACATGGGATATGTACAGTATAGTTTTTTGGTGTACTTTCAATGGATATTATGGATTTAATTTAGATTCATACCACTTGAGTTTATTGAATTGATTCTTAATTTAATGTTGTATGTTAGGTTTAGAAATGAAAACTTTTGTTTGCATTATCATATCTAAATATTCCATTTTAAATAAGTTTAGGTTGTTGCTAGTCTCGAAAATTGTAAAATGGTTAAAATATTCTCTTCTCAGTACTGCTGAGAGAGTTTTTGTATTTTCGGAGTCAAATTTTTAGAAGGCAAATTAAGTTTCAAATAAGACACTATTCAAAGATTTTGCTCTAATTTTACAAGGATTTTATGATCTAGTTCCAGGTTACGGTAGGAGGAAGATGCATGTCTATTTTCGGCCCCCCTTCTAGGCAATAATGAGTTCTAACAGAGCAGAAAATATGAACAAACAATATTCTCACTACATTTATTCTAATTTATTCATTAGAATCAAACGAGTGAAAATAGTGTGACTTTATCATCCAAAATTAGATACCTAATTCTTACTGTGTCCTTTTCCTTTTCTTGAAATTATAGTTTAACATTGAATGAGCTACAGGCTTAAGGAAATAAACAATTCTAATATAAAGTAAAACAAATAAAAAATATACACATTCTATATGGATCATATATGTTGTACATATGCATGAGTTTATTGCAATAGATGATATGAAGTACTTGAATTATTAATCATGTGAGGTTATCTGTAAATTACTTGTTTTGATTTTATTATTCATTATTACTATCATGCCATATCTATTCTTAATGTTATGTAGTGCCTATTGGCTCAAGCCTCTTTGTGGTATCATCCCCTTATACGGGTTGGCCGGTTCCAACTCACAGTAATAAGGGTCAGAAATTCCTATTTATTTTCCTAATAAAGGTTTGACCCATTTAAAACTCTCAATATTAGGAGTCATGAATTCCTTTTTTCATTTTTCTATTAAGGGCTGATTCGTTCTAACTTCTCTATATCAAACATCATCCTATCCTGCACAGTTTAACAGAGTAAACTCTTGATATGACTTTTCAAGGATCCTTTGAATTTCATCATCAGTATTTTCTTTTATTCTTTTTAGCATTTATACACTCATCCATTATTTCATGATTGAGTTCATTTTTTATGAAACATGATAGATATAAAGTGATTATAATAGAGGCGTGGAAATGCTTAGGAGATGAAAAAATTTATTGGCTTACTAAACTTTTTAATATTATTTTGAAGATTAAAAAGATGTCAGATTAGTGGATACTGAGTGTGTTTATTCGTATTTTTAAGAATAAAGGTGATGCACAAGATTGTGTGAATTATAGAGGAATTGAGTTAATGTGCATACTTTAAAAGTATGTGAGAGAGTTATGGAGCATAGGTTACGGCGTGACACTAATGTTTCTCAAAATCAATTTGGATTTATGCCAGGTAGGTCTACTATTGAAGCTATATATTTATTGAGAGGTTTGATGGAGAAGTATAAAGAGAATAATGAGGATCTACATATGATTTTTATTGATTTAGAGAAAGCATATGATAAAGTTCCAAGAGAAGTGCTTTGGCGAGTTCTACATAAGAAAGAGGTTAATAATGCTTATATACAAGTCCTTAAGAATATGTATGCATGAGCTATTACTTGTGTTCAAACACAAGATGGTTTGACCAAGTATTTTCCTATTTCAGTTGAATTATATCAAGGATCAACCTTAAGCCCATATCTTTTTTTTATTTATTCATGGATGTTCTCACTAGACATTTGCATGAGGTTGTACCCTCGTGTATGCTTTTTGTTGATGATGTTCTTCTTTTTTATAAGAGTAGAAAGGGAGTTGAAGGTAAACTTGAATTATGGTGGTCAACCTTAGAGTCTAAAGGCTTTCGTTTATGTAGATAAAAAACGGAATATATGGAGTGTAATTTTAGTAATAATACATCTAGCGGGGAGATTGTGACTTTTGGCGATCAATTAATTAATAAGAGTACACATTTTAGATCTCTTGGGTCTATTGTTCAAAGTGATGGTGAAATAGATAGTGATATTATTAGTAGAATTCAAGTTGGATGGTTGACGAGAAGGAATGCATCGGGCTTGCTATGTGATAGAAAAATACCTCTCAAATTTAAGGAAAAAATTCTATAAGATGGTACTGAGACTTGCAATACTTTATGGTGCTGAATGTTGGCCACTAAAAGCTAAGCATAATATTAAGTGTTGCGGAGATGAGAATGCTCAGGTGGATGAGTGGCTTTACTCTTAGAGACATGATACTAAATAAGCATATACGTGAAAAAGTTGGAGTAGCTCCAGTGGAAGATAAGATTAGAGAGAGTCGCCTTAGATGATTATGTCACATAAAACAGCGGCCTTCCGATGACCCGGTTAAGATAGTAGATGTATTAGATTATATTTATGTTAAGAAAGGTGGAGGTAGACCTAAAAAGACTTGGTTAGAAAATATTAGAAATGACCTTTCTTTATTAGATTTAGATACAAAATGGAGAAAAATGATTCATATAGCCGATCCCACGTGGGATAAAAGCTTGTTGTTGTTGTTGTTGTATGATACATATAAAGTGATTGTGAAAATGACCATTTATGCCACGTATATGGTGGAATAATCTTTATGCTTGATTTCAATGAGAATTATCTGAAATAATAAGTATGTATTATGCATGATATGCATTTTTGCTGTTTGATGCTTGCGGATGTCTTAACATATTTATCATGAAGAAAGACGTCTACAAAAAATCATAAACATATGCAGATATTGAACTTACGCATAGTTTGATCCTTATATTAGAATTGAATATCTCACTGGATAAATCATATTTTTCTCACGATGGACTCATTTATTTTCTTTCTCCATAGCTTCGACAACAACCTGATGATAATGAGTTCATTTACTTATAACATTTCAAAATCAATCTTAAACTCAAAATAATTAGTATTTACCTCGAAATGCCTTCTTCTCACCAAATCTTTTAATTCCTAGGATACAAATTGAATTTGATTTGGGATTCCTTACCTTAGCTTTTCCTTTTCTTCCTTCTTTTTCTACTTCTTCTAGCTTCTTTTCTGTTTTCCTTATTATTCTCCTCCAAATACAGAACCCAGTTCCTATTCAGCTAGCATTTCCTCCTCCAACTCACAGGCTGTTGTCCGTGACTCCCAAGCCGGCTTGTGAGGTAGGAGAATTTGATTAAGGATTTTAAGGTATAATTATGCATATACATATTTGTATATTAACTAATTTTAATTGACTATGAATTTCACCGATCCCACATAATAGTGGGATGAAGGCTTGATGTTGTTATTATTGTTGTATGAATTTGATAGACCGACTGGACCGGTCCGGTCCAGACCGGTCCAGCTCTACTCCAGGCGGGCGAAATCAGCGACCGCGACGGGCGGAAGTCGCGCCAGCGGCCCGAGCGAGCGTGGGAAGGAAGTTTAGGAGGGAAATTTTGAATATTAGGGCTGTTTTAGTAATTCCAATGAGTCCTTTTTTCTTTATTTAGGGGATTTGGGGAGAAAAGAAAACTACCTTGCATTTTAAACAAAGAGTGGTGTTCTAGGTTTTCTTGCTTGGGCTCTAGGCGTTGCCGGAGATTGTAGGAGAGTTGTTCTTCCTCTCGAATCGAAGAACATTGTATCTTGCTTTGGTTGTGATCGTCTATAAGTGGAATACAATCGTTTGCTATTGTTTTTCCACGTTTTTCTCCCAAGATTCGCTGTTTTTGTGCTGTGGGTGTGCCGATTTTGGTTAGGTTTGCTTGCGAACTCAAGTATTACCTTAGGGTTACTTGCGAACTCAAGTATTTCCTATCAAATTGGTATCAGAGCCTCTTTTTTGGGATCGTTGGGGGCTGAATTTTTGAAGATTTCGGCGATTTTTCTTGTCCGGAAGAAGATCTTCGTGAATCGTGAAAAGAACAATGGCCGGAAAGAAGGTTGACGTATTGGAAGGCGAAGTCGGCCAACTGAAAGCCGATTTGGAGGAAAGGTTCTTCAATTTCCAGAATCAACTCACCTCCAACAATGAAAGGTTGGAGGGAAGGTTCACGGCAATGGAAGAAATGATGAAGAAATTACTGGAGATAAAGACCAATCCGACGACGTCGGAGGCCAGAGAGACTGCAGGCGACCATGGCGTGGGAGGGAATCCGAACCCGCTTAGGGGAAGGAGGAATCCGGAAGTGGAGATCATTGAGGGGGAAGATGACATGCCACCTCTAGAGCCACTCTCTAGAGAGGAGATGAGCATGAGAAATGATCGAAGAGGTGCTGATTTTGGAGGAAGAAGGGAGGAATTTCAGCGTCGTGGTGAAGAATTCCAGCGTCGAGGCACTGATTTCGAAAGAGGCAGAGGGGACTATGACAACGGTTACGTATACCCTCGCAGAAGGGATGACCGGGACATGTGGGGAGCACCGCCTCTTCGAGGAATGGGAGGTTATGGAGGATACCGAGGTAACGGCGGGGATCCGAAGGTGAGAAAGTTGAAGATGCCCATTTTTGAGGGAGAAGATGGCCATGGTTTGATCTATAAGGTGGAGCGTTACTTCGCTGTCAACGGGTTGACAGATGACGAGAAGCTGACGGCGGCAGGATTGTGTCTAGAGGGGAAGGCGTTGGCCTGGTATCAATGGCGAGACAAGAGGGAGCCTATTCGGAATTGGCGAGAGTTCAAAGATTGTTTATTAGAACGATTCCGAGCCGATGGGGGAGGAGACTTCTATGAGCAGTTCTTTGCTCTAACTCAGGAGGGGACTGTGGCTGACTATCGCGACAAATTCGAGTACTTGGCTAGCCGATTAGATCATATATCAGAATCGGCACTGGAGGGAAACTTCATGAAGGGGCTCAAACCAGAGATACGAACATCGGTCAGAGTATTGGAGCCAAGGAATATCGGGAAGGCTATGGAGCTGGCACAATTGGTGGAAGATCAGAAGAGATCTGAAAGAGGAGCCCGAGGAAACTATTCAGGAGGGTCACATAGGATGACTACCACATTCTTGCCTTCAAAGGCGGCAGCACTGGTGAGTCAGAAAGAATGGCCAAAGGAGAGAACTGGAGGAGGGGGAAATGGGGGACAGTTCAAGAGGCTGACGGAGAAGGAGCTGCAGGAAAAGAGAGCAAAGGGAGTGTGTTTCCGTTGTGATGAGAAGTACATGCCGGGGCATAGATGCAAGGACCGAACTCTTCAAGTTCTCCTAGTCTGTGAAGACGAGGAAGACGAGGAGGGAGGCGGGAGCCGAAATGAAGAGGAGGATAAGCTTCATTTGGATGTAGCAGAAGTCTCTCTAAAATCAGTAGTGGGATTCACTTCGAGTCACACTATGAAGGTGAAAGGGGAGATATCTAACAAGGGGGTTGTGGTATTGATAGACAGTGGGGCAACTCACAATTTCATCTCCAACCAGATTGTCAAGGCACTGGGGATGGAGCTGATGGACATGGGAGGGTACGGAGTAATGATGGGCACCGGGAAGGTGGAGTTGGGACGAGGAGTTTGTCGAGGAGTAGTTTTGAAGATTCAGGGGATTCGTGTACAGGAAGA
This sequence comes from Dendrobium huoshanense, assembly GCA_016618105.1. Lineage (NCBI taxonomy): Eukaryota > Viridiplantae > Streptophyta > Magnoliopsida > Asparagales > Orchidaceae > Dendrobium > Dendrobium huoshanense. Next base: position 263,143 of record CM028347.1, on the reverse strand, counting down.
CTTCCTTCCCCTGGAATTGGGCAGTACGGATGTCATCCTTTGGATGAAATGGCTGCAGACTTTGGGGGAAACCAAAGTAAATTGGGGAGCTCTGAGGATGGAACTAATGGTGGAGGGACAGAGGAAGACGATCCAAGGCGACTCGGGGCTATCCAGGGCAGGAGTATCCCTCAAATCCATGATCAGATCCATACAGGAGGTGGGAGGGGGATACTTAGTGGAGCTGCAACGCTTGGAGAGGGTTAGCGTGGGAGAAGAAGGAGACATTCCGCGCGTGGTGCAACCCCTCATACAGCAATACAGGGAGGTGTTCCAGCTACCCCAGGGCTTACCCCCACCTAGAGAGCAGGAGCATGCCATTCTTCTGAAAGAGGGAGTATCACCAATCAGTGTTCGACCATACCGTTACCCCCAGATTCAGAAAGATGAAATTGAGAAGCTGATTAAGGAGATGCTGGAGGCAGGGATCGTAAGACCCAGTGTGAGTCCTTTCTCCAGTCCAGTCCTACTGGTCAAAAAGAATGATGGGAGCTGGAGGTTTTGCGTGGACTACCGAGCACTGAACAGGGAGACAATACCGGACAAATTTCCCATTCCTGTGATCGATGAGCTACTAGATGAGTTGCATGGGGCTGTGGTGTTTTCAAAGATGGATTTGAAATCGGGCTACCATCAAATTAGAATGAAGGAAGAGGACATCCAGAAAACGGCGTTCAGAACACACGAGGGGCACTATGAGTTCTTAGTGATGCCTTTTGGGCTCACTAATGCCCCCGCTACCTTTCAGTCCTTGATGAACCGGGTGTTCAGGCAACACTTGAGGAAGTTTGTGTTAGTTTTTTTTTATGATATTTTGGTGTACAGCCGGACCGAGGAGGAACATTTAGTGCATCTAACAGAGGTTTTGGGGATCCTACAGATACATCAGCTGAGGGCTAATTTGAAGAAATGCAGTTTCGCCCAATCAAGGGTGGAATATTTGGGACATATAGTGTCTCGAGAGGGAGTGGCAGCTGACCAGTCCAAAATTGAAGCAATGCATAGATGGCCCATGCCTAAGAACATCAGGGGGGTGAGAGGGTTCTTGGGATTGACGGGATACTATAGGAGGTTTGTAAACGGGTACAGTTCCATCGCGTGGCCATTAACGGAGCAACTGAAGAAAGACAACTTCTCCTGGGGTGATGCAGCGACCCAGGCCTTTGAAAGATTGAAGAAAGCCATGACCACTGTACCAGTTCTAGCACTCCCAGATTTTAGCCAAGTATTCGTGGTGGAGACCGATGCATCCGGATATGGTTTAGGGGCAGTATTGATGCAGAAGCACCGCCCGATAGCATACTTCAGTCAAGTGCTATCAGCTAGAGCAAGACTGAAGTCAGTATATGAAAGAGAACTGATGGCCATTGTTTTGGCAATACAAAAGTGGCGGCCGTATCTCCTGGGGAGACACTTCATCGTACGGACGGATCAGAGGAGCTTGAAGTATCTCTTAGAGCAAAGGATGGTAACCGAAGAGCATCAGAGGTGGCTATCCAAACTATTAGGCTATGATTTTGAGATCCAATATAAACCTGGGGTGGAGAATAAGGCAGCCGATGCACTATCCAGATGTATGGGGGAGTGTCAGGAGTTAGTAGTGTCGGCACCATTGATGGTAGACTGGGGGGCCATCAAAGAAGAAAGTTTGATGAATGAGGAGCTGAAGAAGATCAGAGCAGATCTAGAGAAAAACAAGAGTAGTCATCCGGGTTACTATTCTGAAGGGGGGAGACTTTTGTATCAGGGAAGGTTTGTGATGCCACGAACCTCCATACACATTCCCCACCTGTTGCAAGAATTTCATGGCAGCGCAGTTGGAGGGCACTCAGGAGTTCAGAAGACATACAGGAGGCTGGCTGCGGAACTTTACTGGAAGGGGATGCATAAGGATGTGGAGGAGATGGTGGCAGGGTGTGAGGTATGCCAACGAAACAAATACATGGCTATGGCTCCCGGAGGGTTGCTCCAACCATTGACACTTCCAAACAGAGTTTGGGAGGAAGTGTCCATGGATTTCATCGACGGCTTACCTAGATCAGAAGGATTCACGGTCATCCTGGTGGTGGTGGATAGACTCAGCAAATATGCGCACTTCATCCTCTTACGACATCCTTACACAGCGGTGTCAGTGGCTGCTGCATTTATCAGGGAGGTGGTAAAACTGCATGGGATTCCTGAATCTATTGTGTCAGATCGAGATAAAGTGTTCCTCAGCCAATTTTGGAGAGAGCTATTCAGGATGCAAGGCACTGTCCTAAAGAGAAACACCGCCTATCATCCACAGACTGATGGGCAAACAGAGGTGGTGAACCGAAGTTTGGAGACCTATTTGAGGTGTTTTGTTTCAGTAACACCGCGCATGTGGGCAAAGTGGCTGCCTTGGGCTGAATATTGGTACAATACGTCGTACCATTCTGCCTCCCAGATGACCCCATTTAGAGTGCTGTATGGAAGGGATCCCCCACACTTAGTACACTATGGGAAAGGAAGTACATCGGTCTCTTCAGTTGAGCAGTATTTGGAGGAAAGGGACAAGGTGCTGGAAGAATTAAAGAAGCATTTAGTGAGGGCTCAACAGATCATGAAGAAGCAGGCGGATTCACATAGGAGAGACATGCAATTTGAAGTAGGGGAGAAGGTTTTCCTAAAACTACGACCCTACAGGCAGAGAACAGTAGCGAGAAGAAGAAATGAGAAATTGGCGCCAAGGTACTTTGGCCCCTACGAAGTGTTGGAGAAAGTCGGAGCAGTGGCCTATCGGTTGAAGTTGCCCCAATCAGCATCCATACATCCAGTTTTTCATGTATCTCAGTTGAGAAGAGCGATTGGAGAACATGCAGTTAGTACAGAACTACCAGCGACACTGACTGAGGAATTGGAAGTGATGTTAGAACCTCTTGAGCTAGCAGGAGTGAGATCAAATAAAGAGGGCAGCAAAGAAGTACTAATCAAGTGGAGAGGTCTTCCCGATTTCGATGCTACATGGGAACCAATGGAGAGAATGAACGAGCAATTCCCTTCCTTCCACCTTGAGGACAAGGTGAGTTTTTGGGAGGGGAGTATTGATAGACCGACTGGACCGGTCCGGTCCAGACCGGTCCAGCTCTACTCCAGGCGGGCGAAATCAGCGACCGCGACGGGCAGAAGTCGCGCCAGCGGCCCGAGCGAGCGTGGGAAGGAAGTTTAGGAGGGAAATTTTGAATATTAGGGCTGTTTTAGTAATTCCAATGAGTCCTTTTTCTTTATTTAGGGGATTTGGGGAGAAAAGAAAACTACCTTGCATTTTAAACAAAGAGTGGTGTTCTAGGTTTTCTTGCTTGGGCTCTAGGCGTTGCCGGAGATTGTAGGAGAGTTGTTCTTCCTCTCGAATCGAAGAACATTGTATCTTGCTTTGGTTGTGATCGTCTATAAGTGGAATACAATCGTTTGCTATTGTTTTTCCACGTTTTTCTCCCAAGATTCGTTGTTTTTGTGCTGTGGGTGTGCCGATTTTGGTTAGGTTTGCTTGCGAACTCAAGTATTACCTTAGGGTTACTTGCAAACTCAAGTATTTCCTATCAGAATTCCTCTGTCATAGCTCTCAACCGCTTGGAAAAACCAAAATTACTGTAGTGGCTAGTTGCAGCTACAGTGCTATCAAATTAAAAACTTAGGAAAAATGATTTTGCGCATAAATTGAAATGATTTATAAATGAAATAAAAATGATTTTGACAAATTTCGGGATGTGTGAATAGTGGGATTAAAATTTTTTTGGACAAAAGTTTATCGTACTTCTAAGAATTTTTTTTTTTGTGGGTGTCATAGAAGCCTCTTTAATTAATTAGCTCTCATGGTAACGATACAGAACCTTTAATTAAGGTTAGCCGTTTGAAGCTAAATGCTTAGCATATAGTAGAAGCAATTTGATTTAAGATTAACAAATTTATCACCTTCAACTAGGAGCGGATTTTCGGGGAAGTATTTATAAATCTGATCAAGATCTCATGATTAAATTGTTTTGGATTATCATAGACTTTATTCTACTTAGAGGAGGAAGTTGATCTAACCTAAACAAAGGATCCTTATCAGTAGCTTCGTCCAAAGAAATATTATAGATTTAGAGTGAATGTTTATTTAAGAGGACAAATCTTAGTTGATCTTAGCTAATGAATTGCTTTATGTCTTATCAAGTGCACCGTATTATTCATCATTTGGCGAATTTTAACCATTGGGGAACTTGTAGGCTCTAGTCGTTATCGTAATTTAATGATGTTATTTTGTGGCGAAGTAACCCATCAGAGAGTTGGTATCATTTGGAGTCAAAACCATCGGTTAGAGAACACTTACTACGTCTTTATTGATGAGAGATCATTTGAGAATGAATTATAACGATATGTTGTATTATGGCTCTTGTGAGATGTGGTTATCATTGAATGTCACCCTCGATAAACTATTGTGGAATGGTTATTGCTTTAAATTTATTGGCGGTAGATTTTACTTGAAATATTTTGAATGTTATGATTTTTTTTCATATTTCTGTCTACATTGTTGCTCCTAAAATAATCTATATTAGGATTTGGGGATATTTTTAAAGATGTAGTCCCGTCTTATTAATATTTGCCTTTAACATGGTATCATTTGGGTATTTGAATTATTTTATTTTTATTTTTTGAACCTTGTCAACCATGTCTGCTTGTTAAAGGATAAAATTCAAGCATTAACTTTGTTAGTTATCATATGAGCGGTGAACTCAAGTTTTTTTATTTGTAATTAAATTTCTTTGCAAAAGATTCTAAAGGCATACTGCAAATATAAAAGTCAACTATCTTTGTGGATTTTACAATCGTATCGTATTGTCATTCATGAGAAAAATTTATGGTGAATCATTTAAAATTTGTAGTTTGAGCATCTTCCATAAAATTCAAGTCTCTTCGACTTCAATCATTCCAAGGAGTAGGATTAAACTTGAAATGTGAGGATTACAACTTTACCTTATAAGTAAAGCGTCCTTCTTAAGAGCGTCATGTGTTTATGCTGGTTAATTTGATTTTTTGAAAGAAAGGCTTTGCAAATTTACGAAGTGATTGCACTTTTTCAAAAAGTAATTACATGACTCCTCAGATGGAGTGAATTTTGCATTCAACGTATTTGTAATCTCATATCATTCTTAGATGTTAAATTCATGCATTTAACACATTCATTGAAGCACATGGGGACATTTAATTTTTAAAAGAGTGCACATTCATTCATTTGTACATTTTCATGTCTTTCTGGTGTTTGAATAATGTATATGGAGAACATACAATCAAAATTATTTTTGATGATTTGATGCATCATGCACACCCCGTCGACATGGTGGTTTGACCTATGATGTGCAACTTTGTATTGCTTTGTCTCATTTGAAAAGTTTTCATTCATGTTATGCACAACTTGTTCATGGGACATCACATACGTGTACGGGTCCGTTAATATACACGTTGCTTAGGGTACTGATGCAAACCATGACGTGCAATAGGTTGGATTTTTTAAATTTTTTTTAAAATTCATTCACTTGACGCGACTATTTGAAATATTTAGGGATCTAATGCATCATTTTTTCACATGAATGCATTGTCCTTTGGAACATGCATGTGAATTTGTGTTTTGAATTCATTATTACTCGCTTCATGCTTTCTTTTGTTCATTTGATGTGACAAGTATTGCATTTTTTTGTAATGTTATAATTATATTTTTATATGTATCGCATGATAAAGTTTAGAAATTCATTTTAATTTTGTTAATTATAAATTATAAATTTGTTTGCTAAAAATTTTAGTAGCCTCCTAGCGCCTTCCCTACATAATGTGGCACTTACAGGCAGTCTGGGCCTGCTCATCACGCTTAGAAAGTGTACATGGTTGGTGTCGTGAGAAACCGTTGTCAGGTGTCTTTTATCCCTCCGCTCTTAAAAAGCGTGTATAGGTTGTTGTGAACCTATTTGAAATATGCAATATTTTCCCGCCATGTTGGAGAAACGCACACGAATACTTAAATTTGAGTTCCGTCATCATGCTAAGAAAAGAGTGTGCAATACTTACCCACTGAGCCGCGAGCGTAGCATATGAGTTTTCCTTGTCCTGCTAAGAAAAGCCGCACATGTCCACTTGTCGCGTCAAAGTGTTGCAATCGGGATTTTGAGTAAATATTTTATATATGCGTGCATGAGGCAATGATGATGAGATAACAATGAGCGCATGGCAAGTTGATGAGGTCGAATGCACAAATCTTCTCTTATTTTTTCTCTTTTTTTTTCTTCTTTTTGTTTTCTTTCTTCATTTGTGGATCTGAAGAAACCTTTAATTTCCCCATTAATAAACACATAGAAGTGAATATTTGAAGTGTAAGCAATAGTCTAATGAACAAACTTCATGAAAGCCCAAATCTCTGAGCCTACTGTAAAGGAATTGACAGTTCACATTGTCAAATGCTTTCTTGAGGCTAATCTTAGAACAAAAATATCTAGGGGTGTTGTAGAATTGAACTCGAAGAATTTCATCAACATTGTGATGTTGTCCGCATATCATTACCAAATATTGAAAGCAGATTGGGTGGGATGAATAAGCTTTTGAAGAAAAAGCTTAAGCCTATTACCAATGAGTTTTATATAACCAACAACAACAACAACATCAAGCCTTTATCCCACTACGTGGGGTCGGCTACATGAAGAAAGGTCATTCCTAATATTTTTTAACCAAGCCTTTTTAGGTCTGCCTCTACCTTTCTTAACATAAGTCAAATCTAATACCTCTACTCTCCTAACTGGGTCATTCCTAATGAGTTTTATATAACCATATATAAATAATGTTGCAAAGCGAGATCAACCAATAATCATGTAAGCTTTCAGTATTTTGTTTTTTGGGGTCAAAGTGAAAGTAGAATGGTTCACATGGTTAGGTAGCTTGGAGGAGAGAAAAAAATGTTTAAACATCTCAATAAAGAAAGGAGCAGTGATTTGTCAAGTTTCCTTGAAAACCTTAGATGTAAAACCATCAGGACCAACAGCCTCACCATTGCTATGTTAAAAAGAGTCACTTTGATGTCTTCCTCTGAGAAATTAGAAATAAGACCTATGCAGTCATCCTCAAAAAAATTGAGCCAATAGGAATCTTATATAAGATGTGGTTCTTAGAGTTAACCGCCCATTAAAAATGGCAGAGAAGTGGGATACAGCTTCCTAAGCAATATTGAGAGCGTAAGATACCAGAGTTGCAAGAGAGCTCTCCAATGTAATTATGGTTATCTCTGTTTTTTATTGTTTGGTAGAAGAATTTATGTCATCTTCACCCTTAGAGAGCTAAGAACACATGGCTTGTTGTTCAACCCTGGTGCTTTTATAAATTATGGCTTCAACTAAGAGTTTTTTAGCATTCATTGCTTTGTAGAGAAACATAGCAGTGAGGGACTAATTTTTTATGCTCTTAGAAATTTTATTTTGATCAGCTTTCACAGAACAGATAATATTAGATATATGAGTAAGAATTCCAATCAACTACCTTCAACTTGAATTATACATTGTTGAGCTTGTTACAAAAATCAAATAGAGATATCCAGAAATATGTAAAAACCAAACAGCGGAGATAATCTCCAAAAGCTTGGGCAATGGTTCCAATAGTTTTGATGCATAAACCTACGCCTGAGCTTGACAGAGTTCTCTATTTGAAGTAGAATTGTAGAGCGGTCAGAAGACTGAGAATATTGAGGCAAGTAAAGGTTAATTATTCAGTCATTGACCATTGCAAAAGACCCTATTAAGAAGACATCTGATAAGATTTTTGATGTAAACAAGTTAGAGCAAAGCACAAGAGAAAACAACAAAGAGAGTCAAATCATACTTTCATAAATTAAGACATAACTTAGAGAACAAAAGGGGTTAGAGAAAACAACTAGCTTTAGAAAACAAAAAGAGGCGACTTCCAACAACTAAAACAAGAGAAGACCAACAAAGAAACAATATTTTTTATAAAAAAAAACTATCCTCAGAACATCCTTCAAGAGGACTCCTCACATGTACCGATTGTAGGAATATAATTTAAAATAAGGTTTAGATATGCAAACCAAGGGTCCACCACAGCTAGGAGTATCCAGTGTCCTTTCAACTTCTCCAAACAGCCAACAACCTTGCTAAAACAGCCAACGAAACAGCCCACGGCTTTACCAAAACAGCCAACAATCTTCCCTAAAACAGCCAACAAAAACAGCCCATGGCTTCACCAAAACATCCAACAAAAACAGCCAACAACTTCACCAATGGAACTAGAAGAAAGATACAGGTGGAGTGGAACTTGCGTAGAGAAGAAAGAGGTTAGAAGCCGAGACGAAAGAGGAGAAGCTCGCAAGCCTTCCAGAGGGGAGAAAGAGAAAGTGGACAAAGCTCTCAAGCTTTTCCAAGAAGAACCCGCAGGTTTAGCACTTTGCTCTCAAATATTCACCAACCATTTCTTCACAAAATACCTCATATATATAGGCCAAAGAGGGGGAACATAACAGCCAAAAGTTCCCAACTTTCTAAATAGAAATGAAAAGCCAAGAGGCACATCTGCTGAATCCCAAGAGTCCATGAACAAAGCCACGGAACCAGCCAGGGACAACACAAACCGCAGCATCTGCATAGGAACCAGGCGGCATTTAATTCTCGGTCAACAGAGAGGATGCCAAGGCGGTAAAGAAGACAGCACCCGAAGAGGCACCTCACGCCCGAAGCAGCAGCAGCCGTGAGGGAATTTTCCAGAGAAGAAAAAGGGCTGCAGTAAGTTGATTTCAAGAAGAATGTGAAAGAGCAAATTCCACCCACCAAATCTCTTTCCAATCCTTAATTTTATAGCAAGTCATTAGCTCATAATGAGCTACTTCTCCACTAGATATTAATGAGCTTGGCACAACTAAAGTTTTAACTACTTAAGCTCAAACCGAAACAGCCAATGCCATCATGAAACCAACAAAAATCCAAAGGACAAATGGACCCTAAGCCGGCAAACCCAAGGAAGCAAAATCCAAACCTCTTCCTACCATGATCATTGGATTTACCACCATCATTGGATAGTATAAAATTAAAAAAAAGAAAATATAACTAATATTGTTCATAACAAAAAAATAGGGCAAGAAATTTAAATGCATCAATTTTGAAGTTGATGATTAAACCAGTTGAAGGATAGAACAATGTGGGAGAGCTCAAATAGATCCGCATTAAAAATTCAAGTATTATAGTTAACCAGCTTACAAGGTAAGGTGTGGTTGCTTTCAACTTTTTCATCCCCAAATTTAATGTGGTTAGAGACAGAGAGTCATATCAGTAATCACTTGTCACATGACTTTCCCCTCAGGAGCACCATTGTCAAAACACACACACATATATATATATGTAATTAGAAGTCTAATACAAGGACAAAAAACCGAAAAATCATGCGAAAAATCGTGGATGAGCTACAAGCATTGTAAATTATGCACAAACAACATTCCATTTAATCCGAACTCGGCTATTGAAAGCAGTGTGAAAATTGTTGCAACTTTTCTTAGAAGGAAAAAGTTTGGATTGCTTGGCAATAGAATCATCCGCAATGACATTAAAAGAGAGTTTGGTTTCAAGAAGACAAAAGATCAATTTTGTAGTCTTTGACTAAGTATCTGCAATAAATGATACTAGCATCACTATTTCCCCTAATATTCCAAACAGTAATGTTTGGAATGCCATCAGTTTTTGAGGGATGGAGGAGGGCATTCTCCTTTTGCATAGTTATCCTATTCTTTATGGTGGACGGTATATCATTCTAAAGTGATAATAATCCCTCAGAGATTGAGGTAGAGGTTGAAGTAATAAGAGGAAGAAGTTTAAGTATGCTTGACAAGTGGTTAGAAGCAGATGTGTTGGGAGGATGAAGAGTGACTTCATCAAAGTTACCATTAGTTGGAGTGGATACTCGCAAGATTGGGACTTGAAGAAGTAGAAGAAAAGCTATTAGTATTTGCAGGTGTCGTGATAGAAATTTTGAGATCTGGTGCCACAGCAGGGGGAGCAATGATTGAATTGAAGGAGACCATTTTGGGGTGGCTGTGACCCTAGGAAAAAAATCTCCCTGTTGATGCTTCCGCTTCTACCAAGATGCTGAAATTTGTTTAGTAAAGGGGCTAGTGATTTGAAGATTTTGGATGGTTGGTGGTGTGATGTGCGGAAGTATCACTAGTAGCACATTGTGAGGGTTTTCGTTCCTAAATGATAGGCTACAAGATGTCCTGTCCTTTAACTAAAATAATGATCTGGTTAAGCAGGACAAATATGGTGGAGATTTGCATACTAATCCTAGCAAATGTATGAATATGAATCATTTGGTGCTGAGAGGATCAATAGTAAGAGGTATACAAATTTTTCTTGCAGCTTACGAGATCCCTTTTTCAACCAATGATACAGAGGTAAAATAAAACATCTAACCCATATAGGGATTTCTTTAAAATTTTCGTAACCAGAACAAATTCAGGAGTCCTTTTTTTTTAAAGATGAAAGGCCAATCGTTAATGAATCATAACCCTTCATTGCTCGCCATCTCAAGATCTTCAACACAGATAAAGTTGAAGAGAAAAAAGCCATATAATAGTGAGAGTAATTCAAATGCACCATTTAATTTTGAAAGTTTGCTCATGGCTTGGAATAGATTTCCATAAAGTGACTTCTTTTAGATAGCATATCTAATTAAGGCATAGCTCTAATATTTAGCCCCTTCCTCCACTTTCTCATCCAAGAACGAAACCTTTTCATTTTAATAGGGAAAGCGAAATTATCAGTGCAGGGACATGAGAAGTTAACAAACCTTTATAGTTCATTGTAAGCTTGTCGTTAGCTAGTCGGTTGTCAGCCTCAACGGAGAATGAAATGGAAGGCAAGATGAAGATACTCCGAGGGATCCATGGAGTTACCCAAGGGTACATTGGGCCTTCCGGCCGCACTTGAGAGGAGACATTCAGTGGAGCAAAGGTACATTGGGCCTTCCTGCCACACTTGAAGGATCCATGGAGGTACCCAAAGATACGTTGGGCCTTCCGGCCACACTTGAGAGGAGATTCAGTAGAGCAAGTGGGTAGAGATGTGTAAGGAAAAATTGGGGAGTAGGCGCAACACCATGAAATCCTACTAGCATAGCACATTAAGAGGCGCCTCTTATCTTGTGATTTTGTTGGTAATGACTGTTGAGAGATCCTTCAGACACGCTTTACAAATTACTCTGGTACTAGGAAGCAACACATGCGTATATGTTTCCTTGCATCAATGCTGATATTGTTTTAATTGATATTTTGTTTGTAATATTAATATATAATCCTTTGTACGCTTTTCAGATTGATTCATATCTACCCCAGTATGTTCATAGCATTATATATTTGGTTAAACCATGATTGTTTTTCTAGTTCATTGATGCGCCAACTCTTTATCCAGATTGGTGATTTGGGGCTATCAAAGGTGAAGCAACATACTTTGGTGTCTGGAGGTGTTCGAGGAACTTTACCATGGATGGCGCCGGAACTTCTAAGCGGAAAGACTAGTATGGTGTCTGAAAAGGTATTTAATTTATGAAATTCAGGAACATAGTTCATCTCATTCTCCAGTGTTCTTAGCCTACTTGCACATGTTTCCAGAAGAGTTATTTTTTCTAGCTTTTATTTGTCTATTTTGGAGAAACAATTTGCTGATGTTTTACTATTTACATGTGTGTGCAGATTGATGTTTATTCGTTTGGTATAGTCATGTGGGAGCTGCTCACTGGTCAAGAGCCTTACTCAGATAGGCATTGTGCGTCTATAATCGGTAGGCCTTGAATACAATGTTCCTATCCATATTCTTTTTTATTATAATTATATCTCAGAGGAGAAGAAAAAACTTGTGTAAAATCCAACTTAGGCTTCGTTTGAGACAACTTTCTTACTGATTTTTAAAGCAGTTTTTTATTCAAATTTTTATATTTAAACTATAAAGTTGCTTTAAATAGTAAGAAAGCTGTCCCCAACGAAGCCTTAGTTTAGATGGATTTTAGAACTCTCTAGATTTGATTGCAATCATCTAAAAGCTCTAGATTTTAGAACTCTCTAGATTTTTCTCCTTTCTTCAACGCCAGCATATTCATGCCATATCTCCTGACATTTATACACAAACCTGCTTATGAACATACCTTGGAAAAGACACCTTTCGCATTCTTCGGTTACTCTCTGTGTTTTAACGTAACAATTCCTGATTTCATATTTTTTTAGGAGGAATTGTGAACTGTACACTACGTCCTGAGATCCCTAATTGGTGTGATCCTGAATGGAAATCTTTGATGGAAATCTGCTGGTCTTCTGATCCGACACAGAGGCCGTCCTTCTCCGAAATCTCACAGAGGTTGAGGAAAATGGCAGCTGCCATTAACGTGAAGTGAACAGGCCCTCCACTGTGCACTTCCTATTATTACCCGACAATGTTGACGAAGAACAATGAAAGGCCAGAATACTGTTAGATAAAAAAAAAAATGTATATAACTTTTTTGCTTGGGTGATGTCTTGGCTTAGGGCATCTGTGGATCCGATATAGTTGTTGCGTACATGATTATATTTGTTCATGTAGTGCATAAACTATGCCTTCATATCGGTGTAACTGAATATGCCATTTGCCTTTACTTGCGAAGTAAGACAACTATGCTATCCTTTTTTTACTTCAGCTTCGTCTGGGACAAATTTTTATTGCTTTTTTAAAACTGTTAATACTAAAAAGCATTTTTAAGAAGCAGTAAGAAAACCGTCCCAAACGAAGCCTTTATCTCTCCTTTCTTTGTCACACATCCCTTCGTTTTTCTAATGTATATAACTCTTGTATTTTGTTTTCTACAGGGTGGTTATAAGTTAGAGATGAGGGCCTTTGGAAGTATTATTTAAGCATGATGTTCTATTGGAGATCAATCCTCTGTGAGGCTCATGAAATTTTCATTCTGTTGTGTAAATATTTATTTATTTTTTGTTTCAATTTTCTGAACGCTGAGCTTATGGAGATCCATTATGTTAGTTGTGATAAACCGTGGGACAATATATTTTTTATTTTTTAATTTTTTTTTAGGGATAGGATGTCATGGTAGACTATTGAAAGGGTAAAAGAAGGCTATAAAATATATATATATATATATATATATATATATATATATATATATATATATATATATATATTATATATATATATATATATATATATATATATTTTCAGGTTTCCTCAGCCAAATGATGTCAGAAAATAAATGGATATCTGGATCTTTAGGATAAAATTTTAGTGTAATAGATTGGTTGAGTGTTTGACTTCTTCCTACATGTTGGTGAAGGCTAACGTGTGTTTTGTTCTCTTTTGAATATTCAGCAGAAAAATCTAAGTTGGCTTTGAAATGGAGAAATTATTTTGTGCAGACACCAAACGCAGATATACATCTGGTGGTCAATTAGGTGCTTCTATGTCAGCGGTACTGAGCCGCGAGCGAAGGGGTGATGTGACGTATTCTGGTTGGTCTCCAGACAGCGTTCGACGTCCGCACAAAATAATTTTTCTTTAATTTGTGTATTCAAGAAAAATGATATATATGATTTTGTTTCACTATGAAAGGATCTATGCTCTAGTTATTATTATAAAATTTGAAGTAGAGGATATCGTAAATAAATGGAGGTTAAAGTCTTAAATGAATGATACAAAAGTATTCGTTTGTGGATGACCATTAATGCTAGAATTTGAACTCTTTATAAACTTAGGTCACCCGCATTTATATGAAAATTCACAACAAGAAGCAACAAAGTGAGAAAAGAAAGAAGAAAAGAGAAGAGTGCAAATGAAAGGAAGACTTTTTGTAATTGCAAATGAAGCTCTTCAGCTTAAAAAAATAATCCAATTCTGTTATTTAATATTTCTTATCAGTTTAACAGCCATTTTGTTCTTATAATCATCCAAGGGAATCAGCTCGACTCATTTATGGGCTCTCGAGTTGAGCTTATTGAGCTCACGAGTCGAGCTCAAATTCGAATTTTATGAGGCTCAACTGATGAACAAAGGAGCCTGCTCAAATAATTATTAATATTTTTAATACAATTTTATTTTATTTATTATATTTAAATATTTATAATAATAATAAATATTTAAAACATTTAATAATATAAATAAATCAATATTCAAGGTTTAAACTATTTAATAAAAATAAAATATTTAAAAGATCCCGTTGAGACTCGAGTCGACTAGAGCCTTAACTTTGGAGCTCAATTTGAGCTCGAGCTCATTTTCTGAGTAACGAGTTAAGCTCGATAATGTCAAAACTGGATTGAAATCTTCATCCAGCTTCTCTCTGATTAACTAAATCTAGAAACCAACCACGCGGCCCCAGAAAGAAAGGTGATGAATCCCAGAACTTGAAACTAGAGCTACATCACGTCAAGTCATTATCGAGGAGTGAGAGAGAGAGGCCCTCAATCAATCAATTTCATTTTATAGAAGTAAAAAAATCCTGTTTTGATAAGCTCTAGATATAAAAAACTCTTCCTTTTATTGATTAATAAAGTGCCACTGAACTAAAATCAAATCCACAAAAAAGGAGTTCAACAAATATATCGATCGCCACCCCAACAACCATCTCGTGCCTAATTCAATTCATACAAAAGCTTAAACTCGGGGATTCGTAGTGGAAGAGGAGGAAGAAGAAGATGATGAAGACGACAATGGCGATTGCTGCGTGATGAAACGATGTTGAAGGAGCTGAACAGCCGTGAGGCGGCGAGCCGGTTCCTTTTGAAGACAACAAGCAATAAAATTCCTCAACTCGCTCGACGCAGTCGCTGGCGCTTCCGGTGGATTCGAGTAGCAGATAGCGCACATAAGGCTCGCCCAATCCCCCTGTCTCCCGATATTCTCCCCAAATGGAAATTTTCCCAGATAGAATTCCAATATGCTGATCCCAAAACTCCAGATATCGCCGGCGTATCCGTCGTAGTTTCCATGATTCAGATCGGTATTGATCCTCTCCGGGCTCATATAAGCTATAGTGCCCACCGATGAGTTACAGGGATCCATTGTCCGCGCGAGGATTCTTCCGACCCCGAAATCGGCAATCTTAACCTGGTGCGCGGCGTTTATCAGAAGATTTGATGGTTTGATGTCGCGATGAACGATTTTTCGGCTGTGGAGATAGGCGAGGCCTAAGAGAATCTGACGGGCGACATCAGCGAGAGATCGCTCCGATGAGATCCGATGGCCTTCTAGGGACCCTCCGTCCATGTATTCGAGGAGAATCTGGATTTCGCCGGCGTGGTCGTACATGCCGTGGCATCTAACGACAAAGGGGTTGTCAGCGGTTCGAAGGATCTCGATTTCGCGGTAGATCTGGCGGCGGACGGCGTCCTCGTGGTTGCCGTAGATGACTTTCATGGCATAGATCCTGCCGGTGGGGCGGTGCCGAACCATGTATACCGTGCCGCCGCTGCCGATGCCGACGCGGCGGACGCGTTCGAAGTCAGAGAGGTTTGGGGTTAGGAGTTGACCGGCGGTGGTTGGGGGGGTCGCCGTCGAGGTGTTCGAGGGAGGGGGGAGAGGGAGGGGAACGGCGAGGGTCGGGTCCCGTTTGGGTAGGGGGAGGGTAAGGTCCGGCCGCCGCCGTGGCCGGCCTGCAGTTGTTGTCGCCGGAGATCCCGCCTGCCTCATAACGAAGACGGGACCATATGACGATGCGTCAAAAGGATTTCAAGGAGGAGCAGAAAGAAGGTCTCTTTGAGCTTGATCGATGATTCCACCGAGTTGCAGGGGAGCCAAAGGAGGGACTTTGGGAGTTAGGGTTTAATGAAATGGAGCAGGGGAGAGCATGCGAAATTTATAGAGGAATTTGAAAGCAAGATGGAAAAAAAAAAAACATAAATTAAGGAGAAATTATTCTGCTGTATTTTTACTGTTTTTTTGTTGTGATTTTGAAAAAAAAGACAGTATAAAGTCAGCAAATATGAACTAATTTTTACTATTTTTTCTGTATTTTTATAAATATTAAATAAAAACATAACAAATACTAAATTATGTAGTAAATATTAAATATTTGTTATTTTTTACTTAGTTTTTACAAAAGCACAGCAAATTCGGATGATTTTCTTTATATGATATTCACACAGAATAATGAGTCAAATTAAGGAATAATGATTACATTCGGACACCTAATGTAGCTCTACATCTGGACGCCAATAATATGTCGCCACGTGCTCTTACTCTTACCACGCGGCCCGACGACCCTACCCAGTCCGGAAACCGGCATTGCTATGTTCAAGTATTGCTAGGTATTACTAGGCATTGTTCGATATTGCTAGGTATTGCTTGACAATAACGAGAAATACCGCTCTGTTAAGACCAATACCTAGTAATACCAAGTAATACCTAGCAATACCGAGCAATACCTAGCAAAACTGGGGTATTGCTAAGTATTGCTCGATATTGCTAGGTACTAGTCTTAACATATTAGTATTTCTCGTTATTGCCAAGCAATACCCCGGTCTGCACAAATCAGCCAATACATAGCAGTACCGGGTCCAGGTCATCGGGCCGCGCGGTAAAGAGTAAGAGCACGTGGCGACATGTTATTGACGTCCGGATGTAGAGCTACGTCAGGTATCCGGACCTAATAATTATTCCAAATTAAGGGGCTGTTTGGCAATTTTAAGTAGGACTTACTAAATTATGTAAATTCAAATTTACTAAACTCTATATTTATTCATTTTAAAAATTATATTTCATGACTGAAAACAATACTTTATGTGAGCAACTTTCACAGTACTTAATCATAATTTCTATTTGGTAAAGACGTTTTTGCTAATATAAAAAATATTGTATTAAAAAGCTGCTTTTTATAAATCGATCACAAACGATTGTGTTTGAGCTTATATTAGTGATTGAAATCAATCATTAGAAGCTCCCCCACATACATCATTAAAACAATTACAACTTTGGATTTTATCAACAACACTATTAATTTGATATGTTGTTACACATCTAATGTTGGATTTGTTGTGACACTAACTAGTAATGATTAGCTTATCGAGCTTTTTTTTTTTTTTTGGGACAAGCTAATTAATTTTAATGTGCAATTACAAGTAGACTTTGGTGATTTATGTTGAAATAGAACCATCATATCAATATGACCCTAAAAATCATTATATTTGTTTAGAAATAAATCACATGCTTATACAAAGATTTTGTCATCGAACATCAAAATAAATCGAATGCATGCTTTTCAAGTTCATCTAGATATAGATTTTATTTGGGACTGTTTTCTTCTTGCTTTTTTTAATACAAAATTTTAATTTTTGTAATATTTTCTATGAGTGCATTATCATGTAAACTATGGTTTAGTTTGGGAGGCCGGGGGGGGGGGGGGGGGGGGGGGGGGGGGGGGGGATTTTTTAGATAACCTTTCCCTCTCAATCTATCTTTTATTCTTTATTACAAGGGTTTTAAGCCAACCCCCCCCCCCTCCCCCCTCAAAGTTTTAAAATGTTATGGTCTTTAGGCAATTGCCCCATAACATAATTAATTACATTGTTTAGAGGTTTTGTTATTATTAGGAAACGATGAACCAAATACAAAGAAAATTAGAAAGTGGTCGAATCCCCCCGACCAAGGGCGGAACCAGACCTAATTTTCAGACGGGGGGGGGGGGGGGGGGGGGGGGGGGGGGGGGGGGGACTTATAAGGCATATATGTCGAGGGTCCAAGGTGGCAGCGCCCCCTAGCGGGGTTTCCGAGGGACAGCGTCCCCGGAAAAAATTTTAGTTTGAAGGATATTTTTGGAATTCAATGATGAATTATCTTTACTATTTGTTGGAGGTAATTACCTAAAGATCATAATATTTTAAAATCTTAGGGGGGGGGGGGGGGGGGGGGGGAGTTTCCTAAAACATTTGTAATAAAAACTTAAATGAAGAGGGATAAAAACATAAAAAAATTTCATACGTAATTTTTTTTTTTAGGGGGGGGGGGGGGGGGGGGGAGGGGGGCAAAATGAATGATTAATCATATTTAGCGACCATTTTTTTTTTCTCTCTATTGTTTGATCACTATTGACCTATTTTTTAAGTGAAAGGTCCAGCCAATTTCAGGAGGCAACACGAACAGTTACTTATAAGCCCCCCCCCCCCCCCCCCCCCCCCCCCCCCCCCCCCCCCCACCCCCCCCCCCCCCCCCCCCCCCCCCCCCCCCCCACACCACACACACACACCGAAATTAAGGCTGGGTCCGCCCCTGTTGGAGGGCTTTCTTGTTGCTTCTTAAAGTAGCTTTTTATTTAACATTTTAATTTTTTTGCTAACAAACTGCTTTAATAAGCAACAATAAAGCCATCCCAAGCCCCATAGTTTACATGATAATATAACAACAACATCAAGCCTTTATCCCACTACGTGTGGTCGCCTGTATGATTCCTTTTTCTTCATTTTGTCCTATTAAAAGTCAAATTCTCGTTTAAATCTAACAAAGATAGATCATTTCTAATATTTTCTAATAAACTCTTTTTAGGTATGTCTCTACCTTTCTTAACATAAGTCAAATCTAATACCTCTACTTTCCTAACCGGGTCATCGGAAGGCCGCCGTTTTATATGATCAAACCATATAAGGCGACTCTCTCTAATCTTATCTTCTACTGAAGCTGCTCCAACCTTTTCACGTATATGCTCATTTCATATCTTATCTCTAAGGGTAAAGCCACTCATCCACCTGATCATCCTCATCTCTACCACACTTAACTTAGTATTATGTTTTTCTTTTAATGACTAACATTCAGCACCATAAAAGCATGGCATGCCTCACCACCATTTTATAGAATTTTCCCTTAAGTTTGAGGTGTACTTTTCTATCACACAACAAGCCCGATGCATTCCTCCACTTCAACCATCCAACTTGAATTCTGATGATAATATTCCCATCTATTTCACCATCATCACTCTGAACAATAGATCCAAGATATCTAAAACATATACTCTTTATTAATGACTTGATCGCTCAAAGTCACAATCCCCTAACTAGATTTATTACTATTAAAATTACACTCAATATATTCCGTTTTAGATCTACTCAAGCGAAAACCTTTAATACACTCGTAGAAATTTTTTTTTGTTTGTGTATTGCATATGAATCAATATGGTGAGGTGAGCAGCTCCATGGGAACTTACTTGGAAGCAGCGTTGAAGCGCCGTGTTGGATTTTGGTGCGCAGTCAATGGAATTGCTCTGAATAAATGTGAAGGTAATACACTGAAAATTCAAGCTGTCAATTCCGCTGAGTCTCCTCTTCTGCTAAGAGTTGAGTCCATTATTTCAAATTTTGAAAAAAAAACTACACAGTTGAGAGAGAGAACCTTCTAGGAAAAACTACATGATCAACTTTTTCTAGAGGATATTCGGGTCAATTAAGGCTTCGTTTCCAAACGGCTTTCTCTCTGCTTCTTAAAGCTGCTTTCGAGTGCAAAAATTCTAGGAAAATGCTTTAAGAAGTAGAAAGAAAGCCGTCTCAAATGAGGCCTAAGACAAATTCGTACACACCACATACGTAAAACTCAAATCCAAGACCTTTTGATTGATACCCAAAACTCCAACCAACAGACCACGATGAGCTGAGTTCACGATCAACTCGCCAATGGAGTTTGAAGGAGGTTGCATAGTCCCTCTTCTCAAAGTTCAGGTTTGAAGCTTACAAAAAATATTCAATATTTAGCATTTCATTTTTGCCATACCTTTTTTTTAATAAAAAGATAGTGCGTCACCTTTTATTACATAATATAAATTATTGTTATATTTTGTCACAATCAAATCTTCATAAACTCTGCATCAAC
The DNA here is from genome assembly GCA_016618105.1 of Dendrobium huoshanense. Lineage (NCBI taxonomy): Eukaryota > Viridiplantae > Streptophyta > Magnoliopsida > Asparagales > Orchidaceae > Dendrobium > Dendrobium huoshanense. The sequence goes on along the minus strand of CM028347.1, from coordinate 243,248 downwards.
GTAAAGTCTTTACTTTATTCTTTAAATGGGAGTAGATAAAATGAATTTAAGCTCATTTTTAATTGTTTTATAAAGTTGTTGTAGATAAAATCACTTCTCAAAGCTGCTTTAGAAAACAGTTTTTTAGTATAATTTTTTTTTTAAGTTGAGAAAAAGTAATGATCAAACAAAAATTATGATTACGAGCTTACAAGCTGAGCAATAAGAAAGCTGAGACTGCTTCTTAAAGCAGCTTTTTAGTACAAAAATTAACAGCTTTAAAAAGCAATCAGAAAGCCGCTCCAACTGAAACCTTGGTTAAGAGCAACTTTTCGAATTAAAATGTTTCCCTTTTAAATGCTTCAAATTATAGAAAAAATTATATGCTATAACAGCATTGAAATGGTCCATGCAAACTTTGTAATTCAAAATAGATATGCCATAACTTTGACTTACAATGAAGATTCAGTCGTCCAACTTCAAAAGAATTGAATTGGTCATGTTGACCTGTTTGACCTTAGTTTTTTTTTTTTCTTTTTTTTTAATATTTAATGTGAATAAATGATGCAATTGATGAATAGTATGTTCATGATGACTTAGTCTTGAGATTGCTAGTTCAAATAATAATTTGAAATGGATTTGGAGCTTCTTTTTGGGATGAATGGGTGGATTATTTGATGATGAAGGCTTCGTTTGGGACGGCTTTTTTATTGCTTTGTAAAATGATGTTTTAGTACAAAAAAAAAAAAAAAATTTGTACTAAAACACCGTTTTAGAAAGCAATAAAAAAGCCGTCCCAAACGAACCCGAAATCTCAATTGTATAGTTCAATTTTGTAATTTAGGATTTTATTGAATGTTGTAATATCATGATTTTTAAGGTAGATTAGTGCTTAATTAGGTGTACTTTATGAATCATCAAAAAATGGTCGGTGTCGTGATGCAACTTTAAGTTATAAATTATATGAACGAAAAAAGTTTGTGTATACTGTAATTCATATCAACAATTATCATATGTATCACCTTCATAATTTAGGGTTTGTTTCGAGCTGCTTTTTCGCTCATTTGTTTTTTATACTGCTACTATAATTTTATTTTTTTAGTCTTTATTATAAGAGGATTTTTAAGCAATTGCCTTTCTCCCCCACGAACAATTATTACGTCATCTGACCTGACGTAGAGCTACATTCGGCCGCCAATAACATGTCGTCACGTGCTCTTACTCTAAACCGCGCGGTCCGACGACTTGACCCGGAGCCGAAGAAAATTGAATTTTCTTATTAATTGCTGGATTGCTTTAACAAAATCCGCAAATGGGGATCTTGCTGAGTCCGTACTATTTGCTTATACTATTTGCTCGGTATTGCTAATGATGAAAACTCAGTAATACAAATAGTATTTGATTTATAACTTGGTATTTATACTTTGCTCGGTATTGCTACTTGAACCATCAAACCCCTCACAACTCGGTACAACTCAGTATTGCTCAGGATTTGCTCGTATTGCTAGGGATTTGCTCGGATTATTGCTAGGTATTTGCTCGGTATTGCTAGAAAATTAACTCCCTAAAAATCGGTACAAACTCAGTATTTGCTTTTGCTTTTGCTGGATTTGCTCGTGTGCCAGATTGCTCGGGTATATTGCTCGGTATTGCTAGAAAAACTCGACAATACTAGGTATTTGGCAGGATTTTGTCTTGCTCGGTATTGCTAGGATTTGCTCGGTATTGGGTATTTGTTTTGTTTGAAATAAATCAAAAGGTGATGGGATGTTGTTCGGCTCGTCAAGGATTTAAAAAACGCACGTGCGAGAACCAAAAAACAGCGGGTCGGGTCGGCATCTTTTCTTCCTGCTACGTGGCGCTAATACATTGGTGGCCGAACGTAGAGTAACGTACGTTCACCGGACCAAATAAAAGTCCTCCCCACCACCTTAAAAGTTTTAAAATACTATAGTGTATAGGCAATTATCCCCAGCAAATAGTAAAGAGAATTCATCATTTATTATAATTAAATTCAAAAAATATCCTTATAACCAAATCCCCTCAAATGGCGCTCTTATGGTTTTAAATTTATTGAGTTTTTTTTTAATGAATGTAATATAAGAATAATGAATTAATTTTTTATGTTGCACTCATTTAAAAAAATTATGTATAATATTTAAAATTTTATATTTTTTATATAACAATATAATTTTTTAAATAACATAAAAATACTATTAATATTAATGTGTCAATATAAAATAGATATCTTCAACAAATATTTTGATATGATTTTTTTATGCTAAAATATGATATTATATTAAAAAAATAAACATTTAAATATTAGATAGGTAAGTAAATAAAATTGTATGCGGTGCAAAAGACAAGCTGGGTCGAAAAGTGGGCCCACAAATGGTAGCTAGAGGGACGCGTGTGGCGACCTTGTCTCTTCCTTTTGGGTCGCAATTTGGGTCCTACCAAATGGTTCATTTTCAGCGGTCTACATTACCTACCAAGATCGTGGACTCACATTGGAACAATTATTACGTCCTCTGATCTATATCCGGTCAGAGGCTTGTTACTCAATTTTTGCTCGGTATTTGATCGGTATTGATAGGTATTGTTTGATAATAATGAGGAATACTGCTCTGAGAAGATCAATACCGAATTATACCGAGTTATACCAAAAAATATCAACTCGGTATTTCGTCTTCACCTAATGATATTTCTCGTTATTATTGGTATTGCTCGGTATTTCTCATTTTGTGCATGCAATCTTAGTGCCGACCGGACGTAGCTCTACGTACGTTCACCGGACCACATTACCATGGCCTAAACATTTCAGAATGAAACTTCTTGTTTTTTTTTTTAAATTTTCTTTAATATTTATTTTTAGCAAAGATAACATTTTAAAAAAATATTACTTTAAACTTCTACACTATAAATAATTATTTTTTTATTGCACTTATTGTGAAACTCCTGAAGTAAAATAAATAAATTCTTAAATAATGAGACATCTTTTGATTTAATGGTCAGAATTTTATTAGAAATTTTAAAATTAAGTGTAATTCTACAAAACCAATCATAAGATGGGCGACTTTCTAAGAAATTATACTAATATGATAAAATTGTGAGACCGTTAGTCCAAAGCAAGAGTTTGAACCGTTACATTTTCTCTTAATAAGACACAATGAAGAAATTTTTTTGATGTAGTTGATAACACGTAGTGGGAAAAGTGCATGTTCTTATTGTTTTTGTAGTACTTATCTCAATATAAATCTAATAACTTCAGCAATTTCATATAAAGTATCGGAAAAAAAGTTTTAATATCTATCTCTATGATATTAACGGTAGATACAGACCTAAAATGACTTGATTAGAAAATATTAGAAATAACATTTTTTTTATTAGATTTTGACGAGAATTTGACTCTAAACAGGACATAATGGAGAAAAAAATATATTCATTTATTCGAAGCTCATGTAGTGCGATAAAGACTTGATGTTGATGTTGATGTTCTATGAATAGTAATTGGTAGGAAACTTCCCTCCCATATAATCTAATTTGATGTCCACATGTTCAAATTTTGGCAGGTAAGGAAATTTGGCCATCATTGATGGAGATTTATAGGAGACAATTTGGCTTAGATAAGTGAGAGATTTGAATATGATGATCACTATCAATTCATACAATCAAACTTATACTATTACAATATGCATTCTATTGATGTTACACCTTTCTTATTCACAAAGAATCCTTTAGAGTAAACTTTTCTTGTTTTCCATCTTATAACCTTGACTTCTCATTTGAATAATTAAAATTCATTAATATAGTTGATCATGTTGCATTTATTTCTCATCAATGCTCTTAGGAGATGATTCTAACTTTTCTTTTCCTATTTTCTTTGACACTCATTTTGTTCTAGCACGTCGCCAATTGAGCTTAGGGGTGTAAATGAGTAGAGTCTAGTGAAGTTTTTGCTTAATAGAGCTAAGCTCATTTAATTTATACTGAGCTTGAATGTTGCCTCACTTGCTAAGTTCGAGCTCGGCTTGAGTGAAACATATGAGCCTTGAGCTCGATAAAAAAGCTCGAAGTTGACTTGTTTTGGAGCTTGATTTCTTATTTTGAATTTGGACAAAAAATATGCATGTCTCGCTTGAGTTTGAGCTTGTGTAATATATGAGCTCAATTTAAGCTCAAAGTCATACCCCGATATGCTCGATTCACAAGCTCGTTAGCAAGTCAAGTTTGAGCTAGCTCACAAGACAGATTGACTAGCTTGCACCTCTGATTGAGATCATCAAATCTTTTAATTCTTTATTGACTTATGTCAGATATTTATTATATTCGACATTAACACAAGTAGAAGATGTACAATCTTATAAAGTCTTTCTATATTGCCCAACTCAAGGCAAGTCATAATTAAGAATTTATTTGGATCAAATGTCCCTTAAGGAACATTAAGATTAGATATCTTAATTCTCTTACAAAATAATGCTTTTATTAGAATCATTCCAATTATTTCAACTGTTTGCCTTCTTCTTTGTCTATAATGATTATCACTTCATCAGTTGTATTTTCTTAAGAAGTCATATCTGTAATAGCCCGCATTTACTCTAGATAAATAATTTTTTATGAGTCATTTTAAGTCAAATTTGAAAACTGACTTCGTGATAAGATAGATATGATTGTGTTTTAATTATAATAATTTTTTTTGTAATTTTTTTGCATTGGTGCAAATATTTAAGAAATTGACACATGCCGGTATAAGTGGGATTTTGGAACCATCAGGTGTCCGTTTTGCAAAACGATTATACCAATATTTCTAAATAAATTGAATTATTTTATCAATATTTTTCTATAAATTTTGAAACCCTAGAAAGATTTAAATGAATTATTTATTAAAAAAATAATTAAATTATATTATTATTATTATTATTAAATATCTTAAACCATTAACCAATTCCCTTAAAATCCATTTTATTCTTCTCAAATCCGTCAGAGAAATGTGAAGAGAAAGAAAGTAGAAGTGAGGATTTAAAGTTCGTGAAGGGATTTTCGCCACTCTGTCCTGTTGGAATAGTTGCACGTCTCACTGTGAGGAATTGTTATCCTGTTTTTTTATTTCAATAATTTTGTGTTTTACATATTTTTTTAATCAAATTTGTTTTTATGTTAATGAAAAATAAGAATATTTTTGTCTTAGTAAACCATTTACAGTATAACTTTTATTATGTGATATGTCTCATCAATATGAATATTTTAACATAAATATATTGAATTTTCGCTAGTTAAATTGAAATATATGATTTTTTGAAGTAAATATATATATACTATATAAATTTGATAGAGATCAATGTATTTATATATTTCTTAATTCCGTACATGATATTGATTTATATTGCGTAGAAAAAAAAAAAAGATAGCATTTGCACATAAGTAAAGCTAGCTATTAACACTATAATAAATACATGTTGGCTCCGAAAATATAAAATACTGCGAAGGAGGGCGATTCGATCGGCTTTCCTTTAAATAAAAGGTAGGTTGAGTAATCCTAGTTGTGGCCTGTAACTGATTGATTAAATTACGCCGGCGGGTAGAGGTCGACGACTCTTAAATTATTATTGAAAGCAATATATGAAAATAAATGATTAATATAAATAATTGAAAAATAAGATAAGATTGACAAATTGATGGCTATGACATATAATACATGTAAGAAAATGTCATGTTAAAGTTACATGTCCTGCCTTGCTTTTCATAATTATACTCATGATGATATTCATCTGATACTACATTAAACTAATTGATAAGACTTTAAACAGATTGACATATTGATGGTTTATACTGACATTAATATTGATACAATATAATATAAAATATTGATATGATTTATTGGGTGATAGTATTATCTACGACATGTCTTTTGACTTCATTGAATATATTAATTTTATAATTAATATTTGGAAATTTTATTGATTATACAAAGTGATTATAAATATTGGTTAGAACTAAAATACACATATCGATTCTTTTACTTACATTCAAAGCTGTGATAGAGTTTTGATTACTTGCTGGGATTTATGCTTATTATATGATTTTAAATAATTTCATATAAGATGTCTGCAGGTTAAGATTGTGTATTGATGCTAGTATAGTTTTTATGTCAGATTTTTATTTATGTATTTTGTTATAGTGAGTGTGGCTATTGTATATAGTATTTTGATCTCTAGTCGTAGATTGTAATTATTAACAGTAGTAATGTCACGACCCGACCCGAGACGAGACAGATCCCGTCCGCACCGGGCCGCGACGGAGAAGCTAACCAGGATCTAGCTTTGGAATTTGGTTCGGAACTGAATCTTCCAAATATTCTAAACAACACAATACTAACACAGAGCTACTATGAATCATCAAATGCAGCGGAACAAAACATCTATCTGATTTCATTTCTTCAAAATAATCATTTACAAATACAGTACATGGCTTTTAGACAGAAAGAAAGACAGAACAGAAAAGCCATGACTGTACAAAAATCAAAAGTACAAAAGTACCTATACTGATCAGACTCAGAAACTAATCCTGGACTTCCTTCCCTTTCCCAGAACCTGAAAACCACCAAAAAGCAATGGTGAGCTCAACAGCTCAGTAAAGCAACAAACCTCCAATCAAAATCCTCAGAATCGCAAAACCAAAACATCAGACAAATCCGTACAGAAATCAGAACGGAATCGGACAGATATCAAATCAAACAGAACTGTACGGAAACAGAAGTCATATCAAATCAGAAACAGAACAGATCAGACATATCAGATCAACAGAATCAGAATCGTACAGATCATATCAGAACAGAACAAATCATATCAGAATCATATCAGATTAGATATCAGATAATTAATTAATAGCTAAATTCCCTGACACTAACTGAATCTCATAGGATCCAGGCCCCTTATGCCTCCCTTTGTGCTCACGGCACCAGAACAGATCAGATGTGCTTATAGCACCAGAATACATATATAGTGCATATAGCACCTAAACAGATTTTCCTCGGATCCGGAACAGAACAGATATCAGATTTCATATTGAGCTCATTTCAGATTTCCCAGACACTAACTGAATCTCATAGGATCCAGGCCCCTTATAACTCCCTTTTCATAGCATATACAGATAGCATATCAATTCAGAGAAAATCCGGACAAATCAGAAATTACCCAAAAATCGGGCAGCACAACGGTAGTATACAGAATTTACACAATTTTCCTGAAAATCAAAATTCACCAAATTCGCACAGAATATAGATATCAACATTTCAGAATATTTATTCTACTGCACAGATAATTTCCAAGTTCACAGAAAAATCCAGTCGACTAAAAACACAGTCGAATCAAAAATACCCGGACAAAAATCTTCAGAAAATAACCAAAATGTGCACACTCGGCACTTCAACAAAATACAGAAAGTTACGCGGTAAAAACTAAACCAGCCGGAAATTACAGACGAAAATCACGAACAAAACTTAATTCCGGACAGATAATACCGCCAAAAGCGACGGTTCTGAAAATTGAGAAAGTTGGATTGTGCCTTACCTCGCGTACACCAATATCTTCAACTGTCACCACGGACGAAAACAGACCGGCGTCGCCCAAAAATCACTTTTCCTTCTTTTTCCTTTGTTTTTCTCTCTCCTCAGCTTTTTCACTCTCTTCAAAATATCTCATTTCTATATATATCCTGACTGATCGTCCTGGACGATCGCACTTCGTCCCGGGACGAAGTGGCTCTGGACAAATTTCGTCCAGACGAATTTTACATATCGTCCCCGGCGACGGGTTCTCTGACTTATTTTCGTCCAGACGATCCTGATTTCGTCCAGACGAACCATACAGCCAAACATGATTTTTCTGCACAACCTGTACCGATCGTCCCGGACGATCCGACTTCGTCCGGACGAACCTGGAGCAAAACTGATATTACAAGTAATATGTATTATATTTTTAGTATTTCATTGATTTTCTTTAATGCAATTAATCAACTCTGGATGTCTGTATTGATTTGGTTGATAAATGAATGAATATTGGTTATATAAAGAAAAAAATATAATAAAATAGATATTCTTCCACTTAAATCTTGGGATGTGTAACCAACAACCCTTAATGTCTTGATTAGATCTTATAAATCATACATGCTTATTATAATGATAATATGTTTCTAACTTAGCAAAGGTGATTAGCATGGAGGTTAAAGCTTCATTTGGGATAGCTTTTTTTGTTGTAGAAAATGTGATTTTGTAAAGTTGTTGCATAAAGTGAGAAGAGTAGCTCATCTCCACTACAACAATAGGCCAGCTAAAAGCCTTCGCCTTCTGATCTGCTTCTTACCATATATTGCTTTATGTAATTAACTGGACAAATATGTCTTTGCACATATTCCTAAAGCTTTGTTTATAAATACAACTTGAAGCTACAATAATTTATATGAATGAAATGTGAAGTTTACCATACATCTGTTCTCTATAGTTCTTTCATTTCCTGTATTTCGGAACTGTAAGAATCCTTCACTTTTGCTTCAACATGGTATTAGAGCCACTTGCTTAATGGTTGTTTTCTCTGACATTGATGGGGGATTCATCAGTCTTTGCGCCTTCCACCCCACAGACGCTAACGTCAACCTCGGCAAGTCCTACTGAACCTTCGATTCCTTCTACCCTCAAGTTTTTTGTCCCCAGCATCAAGAATGTTGTCAACATCCAGTTGCTATCCAATAATTATCCAACCTGGAGCTCCTCATCCTTAAGTTCTTTCCTGCAAATATTTTTTTCGACCATCTGACGACAACCACATTTGCCCTCCCAAACTTCTTCTTTTCGTTACTGGTCAGCAACATTTAGTGATGTTGCATTATTTATGGCTTGCTTGATTGTCCTCGCAACAAGTGGCACGTTGATATGTCCTCCAACTCTAAAAAGCTATATTGAACTTCATTTTCACACGCAACTCAACTTGGTCTGTTGGTTTGGAGCTTTGATCACTAACCAAGAGATTTTGAATTTCAAGTCTTACATATGTAATGTGCGTGTGAATTTATCTTAATTGATCTAAATGTCTCAAAAAGAAAATTGTTCATCTTCAAAGATATTAGGATTTGGCATCAATATTGCTACTTCGTGTAGTGGTGGAATTAGAGAATTGAAGCATGCCTATTGCTCCCTAAATTTTAAAAAATGCCACAAAACAATTGATTCCGGTATATGAGTTGCCTAGAACAGTCACAAGCTCGAAGATAATTACGAATACAACCAATTTCTGTAGTTCGTGTTCGGGGAACTCTAGATCCACAGGGCAACCACAAAAAGAAATTCATGTTTGGAGAGCTTTATGCCCACGGAACAATCTCAAAAGCGAAGCCTTTTATTTCTCAAAATAGTATTTCAATGTTTTCTCATCATGATCCACAACTATGATCTATTATCTTAAATTTAATTGATTTAATATTCATTTGGAACGACTTTCTTATTGCTGTTTGAAACAACTTTTTTGTACAAAATATTTTAGTTTATGAAATTTATGTACTAAAAACTACTTTAGCATCCCAAACGAAGCTTAATATAATCAAAATATTGTGATCTTCATTCTTTTTCCTTAGATACTTTATACATGTTAGTTTATTCTTCCTTTGTACCTGTCATGTCTACAAATCACTAAAGCTTGTACCTTAAAAAATGGTTAGAATACAGTGAAACGAAAAATAAGAGAGGTAATGGATGCTGCTAATTCAAAAAAAGCCTGCACCTATATCCATATGGGCTTATTATCAATGGTCCAACACAAATCAGCATGGTAAGAGAAGGATTTATGAAGTTTCCTGAGAAGCCATTCTTGCAAGACTCTTTATTGAAATGAAAAATTTAGGCTTTGTTTGAGACAACTTTCTTACTGTTTTTAAAGCAACTTTATAGTACAAAATTTAAAATTTTTCTACTAAAAATCTGTTTTAAGAAGCAGTAAAAAAGCCGTCCCAAACGTAACCTTAGGCTTCGTGCGTGTGGGACGGCTTTCTTACTGCTTTTTCAAATTTTTAGACTAGTACAAAAATTTCTAGTTCTAGAAATTTTTGTATTTATAAATACATGTAGTGAACAATCACATGCTTAGCAGTTCATCCATAGCTTACTAATACATAATTCAATACAATTTTTAAAAGTGAACTCCTAACATTTGCATTCTACTGTGTATTTAGCAACTTTATAGCAATATTAAACAATTGTTACAAATGTGCATATATAGCATTAACAATGCAAATATAACTTGTAAAATAATAGAGATGACATTTTCAACATCACATGAACATGACTGTATAATATAAAGATTTCATTGAACATTATATCAAAATAAAAACAATATAACATACAACATAACATAAAGTAGCACATACCATAATATCATATTTCTCGATGCCTCGTTATACCTCCACTTCTACTTATATTTCCACTTGATCTTCTCATATCTATCCAAAATAGATTGATAAATTACGTACATATCAATTTCCTTTATAACGCCCTTATAATTCTCTTGTCTTGCACAAAACATTCATCACATTCGCCACATTCTCCAACATTATCCCCCATTAATTACACATTTCAAGCAATATGAAAACATCAACACTTTCAACATGAATCGACAAGACACGGATATTAATATTTCAACATATATAAACAACAACTAGGGGTGTCAATTTCGGGTCACGGGTCGGGTTCGGGTCGAACCCGGAACTGATCCGGGTTCAAACAGGTCGACCATAACCCGACCCGGGTAGACAAACGGGTCGGAAAACCGAACCCGGACTCGACCCGGCGGGTTGCCGGGTTGACCCGATCCGGGTTCAAACAGGTCGACCATAACCCGACCCAATTTGGGTTGCCGGCGCCGTAACGACAGCGGCGGACGGCGGGGGACGTGAGCGCGGCAGGCGGACTCGAGCAGGGACAACGCGGGGGCGGTCGGGCGGACGTGAGCGGGGACAGCGTTGGCGCGGTCGGCCGCGCTGGGCACGCGGGCGCAGCGCGCGGGGGCAGCGCGGTCAGGCGCGCGGAGGGCAGAGGCGGGATTCGAAATTTTTCGAATTAAATGGGTTGGCGGGTTGACCCGGCAACCCGCCGGGTCAACCCGAACCCAACCCGTTTTTTAAACGGGTCGATTTCTGGAACCCGAACCCGACCCGTTTTGAAATCGAGTCGGGTTCAACCCAGATTTTCCGGGTCGGGTTTTCGTGTCGTGTCAAATATTGACACCCCTAACAACAACAATAATCTTTTTAGCATGAAAGAGCATTAATATTTTTGACATGTAAAAGTAGTATTAACATACTGTAGGAGAACATGAATTATTTCTATAACATATTAAAAATAATCATAGTAAAAAAAATAATTTTAAAATTTTATTCTGTTTTAGTGTCCATTTCTACATATGGAAGAGTGGACATTGCCAAAAAATTCTTTAATAATCCTGACAATTAAAAGTTGTTCTTCTCACATATTAAGATTTTTTTTTTAATTAATGAAGAAGATTCTTTATGTTATTTTATTGTTTTTAAGTAAATCTAAAAAAAAAAAGAGAATCAAGAAAATAAATGTACATTCAAATATAAAGAAAATCAAGTTCAAACTAAGTTGGCTCAGATCTAACTAGGGGTGCAAATGAGTTGAGTCGAGCTCGAGCCAGAGGGTGTTCGAGTCGAGCTCGACTGCCAAATACTGAGCTCGACCTCGACTCGTCTCACGAAACGAGTCGAGTCGAGCGGCTCGTCGAGCGGATGTCTCGTACGCGAATCCAGCCTCCCGGACCCCCGATCCCACAGACGCGACGCTCTCGCACCCGCTCCCGCTGCCTGCGCCCAATCCTGCACCGCAATCGCGCTCGCTCCGGTTCCGCCCGCGCCCAATCCTGCTCCCGCACCCGATCCTGCGGCCGCGCCAGCGCCCCCTCCCGAGCCCGCTTTCGCACTCGCTCCCGCCGCCCGCGCCCAATCCCGCAATCACTCGCTCCCGGCCTCCCGCATAGGGCTGCAAACGAACCGAGCCGAGCCGAGTATGTGAGAGTTCATGTTTGTGTTTGTTTAACATTAGCTTGTTCATGTTTGGTTCGTGTTTGATTCGAGCTTTATTATTTGTGTTCATGTTTGGTTCGTTTAATTTAAGGGTGTTCATGTTTGGTTCATGTTTGGTTCATGTTCGTTTGTTTAGTGCTTATCGAGCTTTAAACGAGCTGTGTTCGTGAACATATCTCGCAAACAATCTATTGAACAAGCAAACATTAAATTTGTTCATGAACATTCTAAACAAACAATCTAACAAACATGGACAAATATGAAATATTTCTTGTTCATGAAATGAAATTTCTAAAATAAAAGTAGTTGTATATTTAAAATGAAAATATGATTAATTTATATGAACATATGTTATAATATTTTATTACTTTAAAATTTATTAATAAAAATAATTATATTATATTATGGTATAATTAAAGTTTATATATTTAATCGAACTCGAATCGAGCTTTTTATCGAGCTTGTTCATGAACATCAACTGATGTTGTTCGCGAACATAAATGAGCTGAACGCATTAGTGTTCAAGCTTGTTTATTTAAGAATCGAGTATTTAAAATATTGTTCAAGTTTGTTTGTTAATTAATTAAACGATCACGAACGAGCTTTAATCGAACCGAACAACGAGTAGTTCGTCGAACGTTTGGTTCGCTTGCAGCCCTACTCCCGCAGACGCGACGCAACACTTTCCCGACCCGAGCTACTCGACGAGCCAACGAGTCAATCAACCCAGTGTCCGAGCTCGAGCTCGTTTAGCTTTCAAGCTCGAACTCGTGTTCGAGCTCGACTTGCGAGCTCGATAAGCTCGACTCGTCGAGCCCGAGCCTGCTCGCGAGCCAGCTTGACTCGATTGCACCCCTAGATCTAACTAAGGCTTCATTTGGGACAATTTATTTACTGCTTTCTAAAATTATTTTCTAATTAAAAAAGTTAAATACATGAATTTTTATTAGTCTAAAAATTCTTACTCTTGTAAGTCTCTCTTACTTTCTTTAAGTCTTAAATATATCTAATTCTATAATGCACAAGTCCTAGCCTAAAACTAAAAATAAGGATAAGTCAAATATATATATACTTTAAATTAGAATATGATTAAATTTAAAATTGATTGAAACTAAATATAATTAGTTTTATATTTAAATATAATCTTATTCTTAGATCACTAATTTTACATATTTATGATGGACTATCAATAATTGATATTAAATGATAAAATTATCCGTTTTCAATCAAATACTTCCCAAATCAAACTCAGTAGCAAATCTTTTTTATGTATTTGTGCAGCTAAACTTTTCTTTCATTTCCTCGAGGAGTGTCAAAGTGGGTTGATGGGTCGAGTTTGGGTTCTACTTGAATCGACTCGATCCAATCCAGCCAACTTGAACGTATTCGGTTTAATAAAGAAGTAAAAAAAATCAAACCAAACCGCACCCGCTAGCAACTCAAATGATCCGAATCAGAGTCCTTAACTCATTTTTCTAAAAAAAAAATTATAACTTATTAATTATAAAGTTTATGATATCGGAATAAAATAAGAAGATTAGTGCTGCGTCCTAGAGTATTCGCGGCGGTAGATAAATATAGAGTTTAATGTCTTAGCTTTGTACGAAAATCTGGCACGCAATCAGATAAGAGAGAGGGTGTGTAACAGTTATAAGACACCGAGATTTTTATGTGGAAAACCCCTGAAAAGGGGGAAAAACCATGGGGCCTGGCCCAATATGAATGAATCCACTAGTATTGTAGTTGATTACAAAAGAGACCCTTCTCTAGTAGAAGGCCTTAACTTGATGCACATCTTATAGAGTACATTACTTTGTGAGAATACAGAGAATCACTGATGCTATGTTTGTTTGGCCCGAAGCGTTGTAGTTGGTGGGCGATGTAAGTCGGAAAGAACTTAGTCGGCGAGCAACGGAGGTTAGAAGGGATGTAGTCGACGGGCGACGTTAGTCGGAAGGACCATTGTCGGCGAGCGACAGAGGCAAGAAGGACCATAGTCGGCAAGCGATGGAGGTTGGAAGGACTGTAGTCGACGGGCGACGTTAATCAGAAGGACCGTTGTCGGCGGGAGATAGAGGCAAGAAGGACCGTAGTTGGTGGGCGACGGAGGTTAGAAGGACTGTAGTTGACGGGCGACGTTAGTCAGAAAGACCGTTGTCGGCGGGCGATAGAGGTCAGAAGGACTGTAGTCAGCGAGCGACGTTAATCAGAAGGACCATTGTTGATGGGCGATAGAGGCAAGAAGGATCGTAGTTGACGTCAGTTGGCAGCTGAGGAGAACTCTGGCGTCACTTGGTGTTCAGGCGGAATTCCTGTGTCACTTGGAGGTCGGGCGGAATTCCGATGTCACTTGAAGTTCGGGCAGAATTCCGATGTCATTTGGAGTTCAGGCCGAACTCCGGCGGTGGTCGAGGAGGAGTCTCTTCCCTTCTAATCTTCTTCTCTTCTCCAACCTTCTTCTCTTCTTCCTCTTGCTTCTCCTCTCGCTCAAGAGAAATGAGGGGTCTATTTATAGATTTTCTAGAGTGGCATGACCCATCAATATATGAGAGATCATGGGCAAATATGGAGTTGTTCGGATGAACAACGATATTGAATTCTTCGATCGTGGGCTGTTTATCTGGCATTTGAAGGTCTTAATGATGTTGAAATTTGGCGATCTTGGGGTCGTTGGATTTGTCTTGTCGAGACGTTCGATTCGACTATAAGATCGTTAAAATCGGAGACCTTTTGGTAACTCTAATTGAGGAAAAAACTTTCCAACAGCACTTCGGGTGCTTGATTTGAGCTCATTTGAGCTCGGATTGAGTCAAATTTGGTGTCGTTGGGTTTGTATATCCGAGACGCTCAGTTTGACTATAAGTTTGCTGAAATCGGAGTTCAGATGCTCCCTGGATTTAATTTTTGAAGTTTCCGGCTTGATTTTGCCTCGAGACTTGTGCCGATCAAGATAATTTTATGATGATGTATCAATTAGAAATACAAGTAAAAAAATTTAAGAAAAAACTTATTAAGCGAAATATTTTATGATCAAACCCATTTAATAAATGAATTGAAAAATTAAACTTAAATTTAACCTATTTATTAAACAGGTTAATGTGCATTTAAAATTTTAGAATCGACTTGATGGATTTAATCCCACCCTCTCCTCAACCTATTTTCAAAGGCCTAGGGGTATCAATATTTGACACAAACCGAAAATCCGTCTCGAACCCGACCAAAAAATTTCAAGTTTGGGTTAAATTGGACCCGAAACGTGTCGGGTTCAACAAATCGACCCGTTTCAAAAACCTGTTCAGGTTGACACAGTAATCCGAAATTGACCTGAAAACCCGTTTTGACCTGGAAACTAGAGATTGACCCATTTTGACCCGAAAATAGGAGATTGACTTATTTTTTACTCGAGAACTAGCAATTTTTTATCGATCCCGGATCATTCGGGTCGTGTCGGGTTGCCCAGACTCGAAATGAATGAGGTTCAGGTCCAAAAAATTGACCCGTTTGTGAAAATGAGTCGGATTTGAGTTGATCCGAATACTGCCGGATCAGTTTTGATTTCGACTCGAACCCAATCCGTGTTCTGAAATTGGCAGCCAATCAAAGTAGTGAAGAAAAAATTAAAATATTTATTAAAAAATGGAGCTGAAAAATAAAATGCGAGATAAATTAGAAAAATTAGAGTTAAAAAAATTCTATTTTTGTTTAGCTATTGAAAAAGTATGTGGGGGTTTTTGCTCTGCTAGGGTTTTATCCCCTTCTTGCCGAGCTTGCGCCGTCTTCCTCCTCTCCCCTCCTCCGGCTAAGTCGGAGGCCTTTCTGCTCCTAAGTCTCCTGGTTCATCTCGTTTCCCTGGTATGGATTCCCTTCCGCCTTCTGACTTCCCCCCTTTGGTGCTTGCTGGCAGATCTTCTCCTCCTCCAGCTAGTAACTGGAAGTCTGTTTTGCTCCGGTGGATAACAACTCTAAACCTTTCCACTTCTCTCACCATCCACTTGAACCTGAAGTTATTCCATTCAAGGCGAAAAGCTTTCTCTTGGAGCTGAAGATTGGAGACACTGTTTGGTTGGCTACTCCATCGGTAGGCGTCCTTTTTTTGAAGTCTTGCTTGCTGCTGTTAATAAAACTTGGAACCTCAAAGGTGCGCTGCAAATTCTATCTCTTACAGATGGTTTCTTTTTATTTCGTTTTGCCTGTGTTGAAGACCTTGATGTTGTGTGGTCTAGAGGAGTTTTGTTTATTCTGGGCAAACCGTTTTTACTTCAAAAGTGGCATCCTAAGTTCAAACCTAAGAGGGAAGAGCTATCCTCTGTCCCTATATGGATAAAAATTCATGATCTTCCCTTGGCTTGCTGGAATTCTGAGGGCATTTCTATGATTTCCAGTAAGGTCGGGATACCCATAGCAGCTGATACTCTTACCACCAATAAAACCTGTCTCACCTATGCTCGCATTGTGTGTTGGTTGATAACAAAGCCAAATACCATGATGTTATTCAAGTCTCCTTGGACGGTGATGTTGTCTCCCTGAAGGTTCAATAGGAATGGAGACCTTCTCCATGCGATCATTGCAACTCCCTTGTCCATCAATCCTCTTTTTGTCCTTCCAAGCCTCCTTCGTCTGACACTGTTCCTACTACCTCCTTTAATCCCAGGGGTCGTAGTCGCAGTCGTTTCAGGATGCAAAAACCTTCATCTCAATCGGTTTCCCACCCCAGCCAACCTCCCAGCCAGCCTCCTCCTCATCCCTCTTCTGATCCTTCCCGGGATCATATTCTTGTGTCTAGCTCCACTCCTGGCACCTCTTCATCCCCTGCCTCTATGGCTATTCAAGTTAACAGCATTGGCCAGCCCCTTCACTACCAGCCACACTCACCCCCTCCTCAACCCTTAATACTTGTCATTGATATAATCCCCTCTGAGATTCCACAACCAAATTAAATTTTGCCTTCTGACCCTATTGCTCCAACAGTTGCTTTGGTGGTGGAATCTTCCACTATACCAAACCTCAATTCCCCTTTAGATGAGGCTTCTACCTCTGTCTCCACTTCATTTGGAAATACTTATACCTCTGAAAATGCCTCTCCTGAAGGAGTCATTTCTCCCAACCGATTTGAGATTTTAAGCGCTCAGGTAGGGGAAGAGATCGCTCTTCTTGACAACAAGGCTATTATGGATATGAAAGGAAAATCAAGTAAGAATAAGGCGCAGGCACAGGCTCAGCCACCTATATCTTCGGTCCAGAAAAAGTCTGCTAGGGGTAAGCAGAGCAAAAAGATCCCTCTCCCCCACCCTTCGTAATGTCCTTGTCGAAGATTGCGGCATGGAATGTTAGGGGGTTCAACCGTCCTGACAAGGTGCTTTGTTGTAAACGTCTTGTTAATTCCTTTAAACTTGACATGATTTGTATTTTGGAGACTAGGATCCATCAACCTGCTTTGAGCAATCCTTTCTTTGAAAAGTCTCATGAGATATTCTCCAATGAAAGCAGCTGCAATAATTTTGATCTTTCTTTATCAGGTCGCATTTGGATTAAATGGAATGCTAATAAGCTTCACTTTACTCCATATCTTATTACTCCCCAACTTATCTCTGGCTCCATCTCTATTGGCTATGTCAATCTTTTTCATATTTCTATTATTTATGCCGCCAACTGCAGCACTGAGAGAAAGGATTTGTGGGCTCTCATTGCCAATTCTGCTCCCTCTTCTAGCACCCCTTGGGTTTTGATGGGAGACTTCAACTGCTGCAGATATGACTCTGAAAAGTTGGGTGGCTCTCCTCTTCAGCATGGTTCTCTTGTGGATTTTAATAACATGATTTTTGACAATTGCCTTAGTGATCTTTCTACAGTGGGCTCCTTCTTCACATGGTTCAACCAACGTACTGATCTCCCTATTCACATTAAGCTGGATAGGGCTTTAATCAACAATGCTTGGATGGCTGCTTTTCCTCTTTCTTTTTCTCTATTCAAAGTCCCTCGTGCTCGGATCATTGCCCTCTTATCTTGCAAGATGGCGTTATGCTTAATTCTCACCATAGATTTCTCTTCAAAAACTATTGGACCAAGCTTGATAAGTTCTGGTTCATTCTTATGGAGGCTTTTTCTAAGCCTATTTATGGTAACCCCTCTCATTTTTATGCCATACTCTTAAACAGGTGAAACAAAGCATTAAACAAGAATCTTGGGCTAGCTCTTCCAAGATTAATTCTTACCTAGATGAACTTACCAAGCAACAATCTGTTTTACGGGGCATGATTTAGGGGAATCCTTCTGATTCTACTCTCAACTTTGCACTCAAAGAGGCCAATCTTAAAGTATCTCAGATCTCCAACATAATGGCTTCTTGGACTATTCAACAGGCTAAAGTTAATTGGCTAAGGCATGACGAGGATGATCTCAAATTTTTGTATGTCAAAATTAGAGTAGGCAAAGCAATTCTAGATATGTTGTTAACTTCTTTACCTCTAATCCGACCTCTGGCAGGGATGATGTTATTAAGGGGATCATTCAACACTATCAAACTTTGTTCAATCCTCCTCCTCCATTTTCTCTGGATATCAACAAATTTTTGATTGGGAATTCTGTCCCGGAAGCTTACTTTGAGACCCTTATACAACCTGTTTCTGATATGGAAATCCGCAAGGCTGTTTTTAAAGGGAAATCAAATTCTACCCCTGGGCCGGATGGGTTCAATTCTCATTTCTATAAAACTGGATGGCATATTGTGGGTCCACTGGTGTGTATTGCTGTTAAATCCTTTTTCTCTAAAGGGTATCTCCCACATGGTATTAAGGCAACAACACTGGCTCTTATCCCCAAGCATAATAAGGCTGAGCACCTTTCTGATTTCCAGCCTATAGCCTTATGCAACTCTCTTTATAAAATTATTGCCAATGTTTTATCAAATAGATTTATGCACATTTTGCCTTTAATTGTTAAACAAAACCAATCTGGTTTTGTAAATCTAGGGTATCTACTGATAATATCCTTCTCGCTAATGAGGTAATTGCTCTTGCTAGGAGAAAGGGTTGTAATAAGTTTTTTTTGTGCAAAGCTGGATATTCGGAAAGCTTTTGATACGGTATATAGGAAATTTTTTATTGCAAGGATGTTACAGAAATGCTTTCCTCAACTTTTTGTTAGCTGGATCAAATCCTGTATTTAGGATGTTAATTTTTCTGTGGTTATAAATGGTGCCCTGGAGGGGTATTTTTCTTCTTCGGCTGGCTTAAGGCAAGGTTGCCCGTTAAGCCCTTTCCTGTTTTGTTTGGTGATGGATGCATTTTCCTCTTTGTTGGATGAGGGAGGCTTCAAAGGGATTTGCTTGGAGGGATTTTCTCTTTCCCACCTTCTGTATGCTGATGACATTATTATTTTTGGGGAAGCCAATTTAGAGAATTGCAAAGCCTTATCCAATATTCTAAAGGTTTTTGCTAACTCCTCTGGTCTTCATGTGAACCTGAACAAAAGTTTTGTTATGTTTCCCAAACATGTGCTTAATCAATTGGATCTTTGTCAAGCCTTATCAATACACAACATCAGTCACAAATTTTCTATTTGGGCATCCCTTTGTCCTTCAATAGGCTTAAACTTACGGATTTCATGTCTCTGACTGACAGCATTACAAAAAAACTCTCGGGTTGGAAAGCTAACCTGCTCTCTTTTGCGGGGAGGACTCAATTCTTAAAATTTACCATCATTAACTCTATTTCTTACTGGATCCGGGGTGCCATTCTACCTAGGGCTGTCTACAAAATATTTAAAAAAATGTGCTCCAAATTCCTTTTCTTTGGGGACCCAGGGAACTCCAAGAAAATCATATGGATTTCTTGGGAGAAGGTGTGCAGGCCGAAACAATTTGGGGGATTAGGCATTACTTCCCTGGCTGGAATGCAGTTTGCTTTTAATTGTTCAGTAATCTTGAGGATGTATAATATGGAATCCCCTTTCTCCTCTTGGCTCCGTTCTAGGTATCTACCCCCTTGGTGTCCACCTCCTCCCACTACTTCAAATTTCTGGAAAATGGTTTGTGCTACGGCTGTTGCTACCAGGAGTAAATTCTGTTTTTGTGTTACTGGTAACACACCAATTTCTATATACTGGGATCATTGGTGCTATAACGGTAGTCTGGAAGATTTTTCTGATGGATTGTTTGTCCTGCAAGCTACCTTCCTAAGTCCCTCTTAAGAGATTTCATCTCTAATGACCAGTGGGATTTGCCTGCTGTAATTCCTCCCCTTGTTAGGGATGGTATTTCAGGGTATTCCCATCCTTACTGCTACCAACAAATGTTTGTCTTGGGGAAATTATCCGAGCAGTAAATTTTATAACTACCTGTTTGAGTTTTATTCTAATCTTCCCAGTTGCCCTTGGTCAAATCAAGTTTGGCATCAATCTCATGCTTTAAGGTATTCCAGCTTCACTTGGCTTGCCTTAGTAAACGGATTGAAAACAGCGGATGCCTTGCTCAAAAGAAACATCATAATTACTAATACTTGCAGTCTTTGCCATGTATTTCATGAAACTATTTCTCATCTATTTTTTGAATGTTCGTACTCTTATGATATCATTATTGCGATTATCCCTCTGGCTAGGAAACTGCTTCTTAGGCGTAACATTCTACAGCTTTTAGAATGGATAGATGGGGATCTTTCTTTATCGCAGCAAGTGAAGAAAATGTATTTTCTTTTTATTTGCTGTTGTGTTTACTATATATGGAAAGAAAGGAATAGTAGGAGGTATGGGAATTTGCTATCCAGCAGCACAGCCACTGCTTTTGTTATAAAAAAAGCTATTTCTGGGAAGATTTTGAAATGGAAAAACTCGTTGGATTTGCTGGGAATTGTATAAGGTGGAGGTTATGTTTTGTTCTGCTATTCTCAGGCTTCTCAACGTCCCTTCGGATTATGGTGCTTTGCCCTGCCTGGACGATGATGAAGCTCCCCTTAACCTTCCCTTGGACGGTCTTTGGGCAACCAGGGATAGGTCTGTCAAATTTTTGCAATTTTCTGAGTCCAGGCTATTGGGCTCGGGAGCTGTTTTCTCTCTGTTTTGCTGCAGGTGCAGGCTTCCAAACTGTTATTTCTGAGGCACGACACTCTTTGCTTTGCAATTTGCTGGGGTTTCTTCATTCGGGAACTACTACTATGCTGTTCGATTCTCTGCACACCATCTCTGCCATGTGGGATCTGCTGGCTACTCTGATGCTTTATGTCCAGTTTTTTTGTTATAACTGCTGCTTACCACATTTTGTGCTCCTTTTTGAATTTTGATAGTTTATGGGTGGTATAGTTGGAGTTTTTTATTTTCTACCTCATAAGTTTTTGTTCTTTACTTATGATGAGTAGTTTTACTTGTATTTTCTTTACTTGTAACTTTTCTTCTTCACCGTAATATATGGGCTTATGCCCCAAGTTTTAAAAAAATAAAAATAAAAAAAGAGTACGAAAAATCAGCGCACGAAATTTCTTCTCTCCAGAAATCCCATAGAAGCTTTGAGAGAGTTCTTACACTGACGGCGGCAATGAGCGCTGCCGATGAAGATCTCCCTCGCCGGAACCCTAAATTTCCCGAAGACACTGTCTTCTACTCCATCTATTCCGATGAAATTTCATCTTCCACCCCGCCTCCAACCGCCACGGCCGCCCTCCACTCTCTGCTCCTTCGCTTCCAATCCCTCCTTACCCCACTTCTGTCTAACTACATCTGGCAACATGAGCCGTTCCTCCTATCCACCGCCGCCTCCTCGTCCGCCTGCCGCTTATGCGGCTCCCCTCCCATGCCTCACCTTCACGGCAAGACTCGCTTTGGCGACAACCTAGAGGACGAATGGTTCATTGTCTTCCTCCTCTTCGAGATCTCCCGCTCATTTCCCTCCCTCTCCATCCGTGTCTGGGACTCCGACGGCGAGTTCCTTCTCATCGAGGCTGCCTTCTCCCTTCCTCGTTGGCTCAATCCCGACTCCAGTCCTAACCGCGTTTTCATTCGCGCAGGCGACCTTCACATCGTCCCCAAGTCTATCTTCCTATCCACCCCTTCCCTCGCCTTTTCCCTTGAAGCCTTGAGAAACCCCGACATCGACACCAAAGCCTCGAGTTCGGTCCAATCCGTTCTGAAGAAGAGGATATCGGGTTACCCAGAGAAAGCAAGGACAAATATGCACAGAGTTGTCGTTATTGTTCCGCTTCAAGTGGCGCAGGTTCTAAAGCACGAGCCTTGCCTGATTTCTCTGGCGGTGGAGGGATTTTATGACCGGGACGTGGATTCAATGAAATATGCTGCAAGAATGGAGAAATTCTTGAGGACTGAAAAGGCGGAGGAAGAGATCCAGATGGTTAGGGTATCAGTGGAGATGTCGAGGGCCATGTTTGCGCAGCTAGTGCAGCAGAGGTTCCAGGCGCCGAAGTGCTACCCAATGCCAGGGAGGGAGGAGGGGCAAGCTGCTTATAAGGAGGCGGAGCTTGGGATGAAGATTGCTTGCGGATTTGAGATGATGTATCAGGAGAGGAAAAGAGACGGGAAGGAAGGCAGGGGGAGTACTTGGGAAGCCTATAGGGAGAGTTTGGAGAGGAGCGGATATTTTGATGGGATGCTGCCGGGATCCAAGGAGTACCAGCGAAACATGGATAACGCATTAGAGTACTACAGAAGCAGTGCTTTATTTTCTCGAACAAGGTATCAAGATCATCAGAATTTTATACAATCTTGTTAGTTGAGGGATGTATATAGCTAAGCGGAAGAATATAGAGTATGGGTTATAACCGTTTCTCATTTGTATCCTTTATGTAGATGTTATAGAAGCATTAACCAGGGAGCTACTTTTAGAAGTTCTTAAGTACTAATTTGCATTCAGGTGAACGTAGCAGAAATAAATTAACTCGCATCCAGAAAAAAAATTGCGGATAACTTATGTTATTATTTCCTGTAGGATGAGAATGTAGAGGAATGAGCATTGTTATAGGCAGTTAGAAAGGTTTACTTGAACTGAGATTGACAGTGAATACAGTTTTTAGCAAGAACAAATGGTTACAAATTCGTAAGGGCAGCTAGATTTTCTTGTTAATGATTTTGAGGACAACAGCTTAATGTTACAGTTCAAGTTTTTTTAGAGAAAAAACTTGATAAAACATTGATGAAATAAATCCTTTGACATGAAGATGAAATTAAATTGTGATGGAGTTTACAACAACAACAACATCAAGCCTTTATCCCACTACGTGGGGTCGGCTACATGAATCCTTTTTCTCCATTGTGTCCTATTAAAAGTCAAATTCTCGTTTAAATCTAATAAAGAAAGGTCATTCCTAATATTTTCTAACCAAGTCTTTTTAGGTCTACCCCTACTTTTCTTAACATAAGTCAAATCTAATACCTCTACTCTCCTAACCGGGTCATCGGAAGGCCGCCGTTTTATGTGACTAAACCATCTAAGGCGACTCTCTCTAATCTTATCTTCTACTGGAGCTACTCCAACCTTTTCACGTATATGCTCATTTCGTATCCTATCTCTAAAGGTAAAGCCACTCATCCACCTGAGCATCCTCATCTCTGCCACACTTAACTTAGTATTATGCTTCTCTTTTAATGGCCAACATTCGGCACCATAAAGCATTGCAGGCCTCACTACCATCTTATAGAATTTTCCCTCAAGTTTGAGGGGTACATTTCTATCACATAACAAGCCCGATGCATTCATCCACTTCAACCATCCAACTTGAATTCTGCTGATAATATCCCCATCTATTTCACCATCACTCTGAACAATAGATCCAAGATATCTAAAACGTGTACTCTTATTAATGACTTGATCACCCAAAGTCACAATTCTCTCACTAGGTCTATTACTACTAAAATTACACTCCATATATTCCGTTTTAGATCTACTCAAGCGAAAACCTTTAGACTCTAAGGTTGACCTCCATAATTCAAGTTTACCTTCAACTCCCTCTCTAGTCTTATCAACAAGAAGAATATCATCAGCAAAAAGCATACACCAAGGTACATCCTCTTGCAAATGTCTAGTGAGAACATCCATGACTAAAGCAAAAAGATATGGGCTTAAGGCTGATCCTTAATTTAACCCAACCGGAATAGGGAAATACTTGGTCAATCCACCTTGTGTTTGAACACAAGTAATAGCTCCTGCATACATATCTTTAATGATTTGAATATAAGCATTATTGACTCCTTTCTTTTCAAGAACTCTCCATAGCACTTCTCTTGGAACTTTATCATATGCTTTTTCTAAATCAATAAATATCATATGTAGATCCTCCTTATTTTCTCTATATTTCTCCATCAAACCTTTTAATAAATGTATGGCTTCCATAGTCGACCTACCCGGCATGAATCCAAATTGATTTTGAGAAACATTAGTATCACGCCGCAACCTATGCTCCATAACTCGCTCCCAAAGTTTTAAAGTATGACACATTAACTTAATACCTCTATAATTCGCACAATCTTGTGCATCACCTTTATTCTTAAAAATAGGAATTAACACGCTCATTCTCCACTCATTTGACATCTTTTTAGTCTTCAAAATAGTATTAAAAAGTTTAGTAAGCCATGAAATTCCTTCATCTCCTAAGCATTTCCACACCTCTATTGGAATATCATCAGGTCTAACAGCTTTTCCACCCTTCATTTTCTTTAAAGTCTCTCTAACTTCAGTTTTACTAATACGCCGATAAAAACAGAAATCTTTATTTTCATTTAGGGTACTAAGGTCATTATAGTCAATCTTATTTTCACAATCTTCATTAAAAAGTTTAGCAAAATATCTCATCCATCTTTGTTGAATATCATCTTCTAAGAAAAGTATTTTTTGATCTTCATCTTTAATACACTTCACTTGAACTAAATCCTTACTACTCCTATCTCTTTGTTTGGCTAACTTATACATATATCTTTCTCCCTCTTTAGTATCTAATCTATTATATAAATCACTAAAAGCTAATGTCTTTGCATCGCATATTGCTTTCTTAGCATCCTTACGAGACACTTTATATATTTCCCAATTATCAGAATTTTTAAAATTAAACCAATTTTTATAACAAAACTTCTTATTTTTAATCTTTTCTTGCACATTTGGATTCCACCACCAACTACTTTTACTATTAGGAGCTTTTCCCTTTGATACTCCAAGGATATCTTTTGCAATATTCTTAATATCACTAGCCATTTTTTCCCACATAATATTAGCATCCTCATGCACAGACAAAATCTTAAGATCTAAAATCTTATTTCCAACAATATTTTTGTTAATATTCTTTAAATGACCCCATCTAATCATAGAAAATCGTTTTACTTTATTTTTTATTTTATGCCCCTTTATCTTAAAGTCCAAAACTAATAATCGATGTTGGATACATAAATTTTCACTCGGAATAACTTTACAATCTTTGCAATCTAAACGATTTAGTTTTCTAATAAGAAAATAGTCAATCTGTGTTGTACTATATCCTTTTTTATAAGTGATGAGATGCTCATTTCTTTTCTTAAATAAGGTATTAGCAATTGAAAAATCATAAGCTAAATAAAAATCCAATATGGTCTTGCCACCTTCATTCGTCGTTCCAAATCCATGGCCACCATGAATACTTTTAAAATCATCTACCTCTCTACCAACATGTCCATTTAAATCTCCTCCAATAAAAACTCTTTCTTCAAGAGGTATCTTTTGTATTAATTCTTCTAAGTCATTCCAAAAATTTAATTTAAAACTCATATCCAAACCTACTTGAGGAGCATAAGCACTTATAATATTAACAATTTTATCATCAACAACAATCTTTAAATCTATAATTCTATCTCCAATCCTATTAATTTTTATAACATTATCCTTTAAACTCTTATATATAATAACACCTACACCATTTCTAGTACGACTCCGACCCGAATACCAAAGTTTAAATCCTAAACTATCAATTTCTTTAGCCTTCTCACCAACCCATTTAGTTTCCTAAATGCACAAAATATTTAACTTCCTATGAATCATAATATCTATTAATTCCATTAATTTTCCTGTAAGGGAACCTATATTCCAAGTTCCTATCATAATTTTAGTTTCATGGACTAGCTTCTTTGCCCACATCCGTCCTTGATGTGGGAACCCTTGCCTATTTAACACTGCACCCGGGCGCCAGTGCAGCGGCTCTTGCACACTTGTCACTGTATTCAGGCCATACAGCGCGTCGCTTCCAGGGGACGCCCTAGCATTAACACAATTTCTTAAAGGATTCATGTCATTATTGTTCGACAAGTTTTACGCTGGCTGTCGACTACCTAACGCAACCCTCCACTTTTCTCATCCAGGACTTGGGACCTGGCAATGACAGTGTTAAAATATTTTTGTGGAGTTTATAATCTAGTTTTACTGTCAATGGCAATTGCTCATCTTATGCAATTTTTTTTCTATAAATACGTTTTGTAAATCTAATTTTTTTTATTTCAGTGTTGTGCATCTCTAGCTTTTGTTATCTCATTTATTATGAACATAAATAATTTAGGCTGTTTTCTCAAAATGGCTTTGTTGCAGGGACATAATGACTGCTCCTGTGAAAATGATTGATGAAATACTGTCCTCAGTATGTTCCATACATGATTTCAATGACATGCATCTTCTTCCCTCAGATGATGATTCCTGGCTGTATAATGGAGAAGATGAGTTAAATTCAGCCTTGTTAGAGAGGCAAATTGAGATGGAAGATTATGAGTTGAAACACAGCAAAAACAAGACGCCAGTGCAACAGGTTACTGGCTGTAGTTCTCAAACAAATGATTTTAATCTTAAGGGTGTTGCAGAATCTATGCAAGCTTTTGTTAGAAAAGTTTCAAGCTTTGAGGGAGCTGAGGTACCTCATGACTGGTACGTTGATCATTATGCTGAATATGTGATATTATGGTTTTAAATGTAGAATGCTTGATATTGTAACTTATTGTTTTATTCATTGATGCGCATTTTTTTCCATGCTCATACTCTTGTGTACCTTATTTTTCTTACTGTAGCTAATTTAACTCTTTTGTTTTTGTGTTCTCTTATGGCTTATCATTAGCCCATTTACGTTTTACCTCCTTATCTTCCATGATTTGACTTTTTGATGATCAACTATGGCAACGGAAACCTCTTGCAGGGCAAGTAGATTATTAACCTTAAGGATTATTGTTATTTGTGAAACCTCTGCATAATTTCCACCAGTTGGGACTATAGCTTCCACCCGTTTTTCTTCCTCATCAACTACCACTTAATTAATTTTTTTCCTATGGGAGTCCTGCGGCCTGCACCGACATAATTTCCACCAATTAGGACTCACATTTACCCATATTTTCGTTCTCTTCTTTTCTCTTCTATTGCCATTAATTTGTGGCTTACTTCCATTTATCAATGTGTAGATTATTGTAATTATTATTCCTTCATTTTGCATTTTTATATTAGAAGCTTTTCTAAGATTGTATAAATACTAAATAAATATTGTAATGAAATGCTCAATCGAGTCTCTCTAATTCTTTTCACTTATTTCTAAAGTCAGAAACCACCCGTATTAATCTTCATTGAGTAAAATTTTAAAAAATTAATAAAAATTGTTTCTAGTCCATGATCCTTTAGTTAACAGGACTTGTAGAGGATGAGATATGCACCATTACCATTGCATTTTGTTGAATCTCTTTTATATAATTCGAACTCCTGAGTTTTACTTTATAATGGAGTAACCTTACCTTCATTTCAAGCTCCACCATTTTCCAAGGAATTACATGTAAATACATGTAGAAACATGATTATGTTATTTTGCATGTTTTAAGGATGTTTTTTGTAAGGTGAAGAACATAATCTGTGTGAATGATTTAGAAATCTTGACGCAAGTTAAGTTATTGTTATCATAATCATTTGCCCTAATCCCAACCATTTGTTTTAATAGTATGATTTCTCATTTTTATTAATTTTTGCATAGTGTTTCCCGTTGTTAGGCTTGCTATTCACAAATTATTTTGAATAATTGTTATCCATGTTACCTTATGTCTATCGCTTCTTTTTGCTAATCATTCTCTAATTTTATATACTCGTTGAATGAGTGTATTATCTATCATTCACTGTATATATTTAAATCACCTCTGTCTATTTTCAATTATCTTATCTTCAACAGATGTCATTGTTCTAATATAATCATTCTTGCAGCAATTTAAGTCAATGGACATGTATTTTGAACTTTTTAAGTTGAGGGGCATCTTTCGAAGGACATTGATATCATCTATATGAGCAAATGAAATTATTTATATTCCTCATTATAGGCTTGCTATAAGCCTTTCTTGGACAAATTTAATATGTTGAATCTGTTTGGTAAACATAAGAAAAGTGAAAACAGATTTCCTCAGAAAAGTAAGAATTGAGAAAAATAAATAAAAAATATTGCATTGATAAATTTAATGAAAAGATTGTTATGCTTGAGTTTAGAAGAAACAGGATAAAGCAAGATACTTGATATGATAGGAAGCACATCTCGGGGTATCAAAGTATTAAAAAAAAAAAAGCCATGCACCTAGTGCTTCTTGTAAAATGCATGGTTATCTGCTGCCTTCATCACTATACATTTAATATTTATAGATGAAAACCAGATGATTTCTACTCGTTACTTTTTATTGGGAGTAACCTGCGTGGCAGAGTAATTACTGAATTAAACAAATCTAAGAAACATTAGGGTAAAAGTAATGCTTTGCAGATGCATAAAGCCAATGCATTTTTGTCACATGAGCTTATGTGGCATGATATTTCTATGAAACTCTATATACTTAGAGGTGTTGGGCCAACATCACATATATTTATGATATACTTATCTAGAGCAAGGTTGTGAAAATCGGACCGGACATAAAATTAGTAGGAGATGTTCAAAGTTAAATGGTTTGATTGGGATTGAATCGGGTTTGAATCAGATGACATAATAAATATTAAAATTATTTAAATAACATCTAAATGATAATAATTATGCAATAATGTAAATTTATAACTAAAAAATAAATAAAATTTATACACAAATAATATGTTTTATAAATTTTAAATTTAAACATATTCAATCTTTAAATTTAATTTACATTTTAACATTAAATTAGTTCACATATAAATAAATTTAATATAAATTTTTTAAATTTATGATATATATTAGATATTTTTTATACTTGTAAATTATATATAAAAATTGCATTATAAAATTAAATTTATAAATACATATTGGATCATTCATAGTTAAAAAAATATTAAAATTAATTTTTATATTATATAATTCAATACATAAAAAATTACATAGATAAAAAATTAAATATAGTTAATTAAAAAATATGTGTTAAAATATGTAGTGTATGTATTTTGAACATGAAAGATTTATTTTGGTTATTTAGTACCCCATCACTTGGGCACTATGTATTGTCATTATTTATATAGCTTTTTGGGTTCACATGAGCAAATTAAGTCACATGACATGGTGGGGCCATTTGATAAAGTTTGTTTGATGCTTATTCAACAAATAATTATCATAAAAATATAATGCTTATTTTTAAATTAAAATAGATTAAATTTAAATTAATTCAGTAAGTTAGTTATTTTATATTAGATTTATTAAATTAATTTATTCAATTATATAAATAATTTAATAAAATCTAGGTTCATGCCAATTTGTTGCAAAGCCGGTTCTGGAAATTTACTGGATTGGCCGGCGAACCGGTTTCGGGTTCAACTTGTTGGTATGATTTGGTTTTAAAACCTTGATCTAGAGATGGACCAGATGGTGAAATGACATTTAAAATATATTGACTATTGACTTGAGTGAGCAAAATAGCAAATATCTTAATATAAGAGTAACGAAAATGAGAATTATTGAAGGATGGAAAGGAAAGCTATAGTATTGCTTAACTAATTATGAATGCGTAAATGTAATCATATCAGTCTGGATAACCGGTCTTGTTTAACACCCCTCTTTAATTAAAATATTTGTACTGTTTTATACTTTATAGGTTTTTTCACCGAGTAGTCTTCTGTGTGCAAATGTGGCACCTATAATTTTCTATGCTCGTCTAGAACTCTTTATTTTGATTTTTTTTTTGTGCATGCCTGTTAGTTCATTGTAACTGCTGGAGTGATAACATGTTTCTTTCTTTAATTATAAAAGGTCAAAGGAAATAAAGCTTGATGCAGAATTGTTTCTGAAAGAAATGGAATCAGTTCTAGGGCCTGCACCGCAAGAAGGAAATTCAATTGATGCTGATTTAGAAGAACTTAACTCGTCTTCAGATATGGATTTTGGTATGCCTGCATTGTGCTTATATACTTAGTTTCTACTTGGTATTAGATCATTTTACATGGGCCATTTTTGGCTTTTTTTTTTCTTTTTTTCTTTTTTTATTTGTTTTTTAAACATAAGCATATTTGGATGATCTTGCTTATTCATTGTATGCAAAATAGAAATAGAGAATCATTTCAAAACCAAAATTGAAATTATAAATAATCCATTCTTAATTTGCTTAATTATTTTAATTCTTAACTTGACAATTTGATCGGTAATTATCTTATTCAAATCCTATTTAATCCCTAACCTCATATTAATTAATAACTTCTCAGGTTGCTAATATTTTATTTACATTTTATATTAGCCACATTAGAGTTTAATTAATATATAAATTATTCCCTACAATTAAACACAAATTAAACCTTATTGATCTTAAATGAAACAAACTAATCCTTAATTATTCTACTTAATCCAAATAGGTTTGGTTTTTTTTTCTTCAAAACATGCTATTAAACTTTGAATAAATAAGTTATTCTATTTTTATAAAAAAAAGGTAAACTTAAACTTTCTTTACTTTAAAGTGTATATTTCAATAACATAGAAGGGAAATTAAGGGGCTGTTTGGTTTGAGGTAAAATAGGTGTAAAGTATTCCAAATGTAGGAGTTTTGAAAATATTGGTGTTTAGTTTGGAGTAAAAAATTTCTGAGTAAAATTATGAAGTATTTGGAATTTACACCCTAGTTTAATTTTGTTGTATTTGAAAATTGTTGTATTTTGTTGATTTTCAAATACACAGTAAATTCTCTATCATTGCCATCGTTGTCACTGTCGCTTGACACCATCTACAACTTCTTGTTGCTACATGTCATTGCTAACCCCCACTGCCATTGACTGTCACTGCTTGCCTTTGTTGTCGGCCACCAGCCACCACCATTATTGAACTTTACATTTCCTTTTACTTCAAACCAAGCTAGAAAAAAAAAAGATATTTTTTTGCATTTATTTTGCACTCATCCAAACAACTCTAAAATATTTTAAATATATTGCATTCTATTTACACAACATTCCCTTCTCAACAAACCGAACAAAACCTAAATAGACTTTGAGTTGACTTAATTTTTGATTAAAGTAGCCATTAGTAGTCATGATGGGTAATGTTCTGCAATTGTGTATAGCTAGTGATGATAAAATTACTGAAGTATTATTTTTTAAGCAGTACTTTTAAGGAGGCTCTGAAAACTTAATAAATCACTTATCTTCTTCTTCGGTAGATTCACCTACCTTGATGAGTCTCTGGCATGGTCATAACTATTCATGTTCAAGTGATCTTGTTTTATAGGGTTTTTTTTTACTTATTATAAATTATGTGTTCTGTTAAAAGTATTTTTGCGCTAGATACAAGTATTTAATAATACATGAAGCATACATGATTGTGATAATTATAATGGAATTAAAATTATGAATTATACAATGATATTTTGTAAAGTGTAATGGAACAATAGTATATTAAACTCCGATTATGGAGATCAGTCAGATTTTATTCCTAGAAGATTTACTTTAGTGACAATCATTGTGCTTCCAAAATTAATAAAAAAAAATGAGAGATTGAATAAATAATCGTTACATAAATTTTATTAATCTTTAAAAAATATGAACTAGTAGTATGCCTTAAGTAAGAAATATGTGTGTGAAGGCTAATTAAAAGTTATTATGGATGCATAAAGGATTATTACTAGTACTAAAAGTAGTTTGACCAAGGATTTTATGATCATAGTAAGATTATGTTAGGCTGGTTCTCACTGAACCGGCCCAAGGGGGTCTGGCTCTGGTTTACAGGAGGTGGACAAAACTGCCCCCTGAGGTTTGCCGCCCAAGCCTTTTGGACCTTTTGGACCCCACTAGGCAAACTGATAGGAAATACTTGAGTTCGCAAGCAAACCTAACGATAAATTGGTAAAAACAGCAAGAAAATACACAAAATCACAGGAATTTATATTATATGGAACGAAACAAACAAAACATAAAGCAAAGATACAATTGATCCTCTATTCGAGAGGAGGATCATTCTCTCTCAATCTCTAGACAATCTCAAGAGTCTCCAAGAGATACAATCACAAAGCATGTCCTAACCCTCCCCCTCTCATCCCTATTTATAGCCTTAACTGCTCCCCCCCTCTACTTACTAAAAAAAACCTATTTTAAATAAAAATAATGGGCGGTCAAAGTAGTGGACCCCACCCCCTTAGGCGGCTAGGGAAGAGGAGGCAAAGGCCCGCCTCTTGTAAACATGGACCGGCCCTTGCTGGGCCGACTGAGTCGGTTCCTTTGGAACCGACTTAACAAAAACCAATTATGGAAGGAGTGGGGACGGCTAAAATTGGGAGGGAAAGTTGTATTAGGGAGTTGTTTAGGGTTAGGGCATGCTTTGTTTTGTGGCTGATTTGGAGTTCTTGTTCTTGTTGTCTTGGGCCCTAGATTCGTCTAGGGACTGAGAGAGAACGAT
The DNA here is from genome assembly GCA_016618105.1 of Dendrobium huoshanense. NCBI lineage: Eukaryota > Viridiplantae > Streptophyta > Magnoliopsida > Asparagales > Orchidaceae > Dendrobium > Dendrobium huoshanense. Next base: position 210,408 of record CM028347.1, on the reverse strand, counting down.
CCTCCTCTGAAATTGAGGATCAATTGTATTTTGCTTTATGTCTTCCGTTAGTTTGATTTTATTCAATAAAAATCACTGTGTTGTTGTTCTTTCCATTGGATTTGTGGAGCACTTTGCTGATTTTGTCTTTATTGATTGGATTTACTTGAAATCTTCAAGTGTTTCCTATTAGATTACATCAAGGATTAACATGTCTTTAGCGTCTCTTTGTATTGGTCATGAATGCTTATAAAAGATACTTACTATATGCTATTTTCAAATGGTGTAGTTTTAATCGTTTTCCTTTATTGAAAAAAATGAGAAGTAAAAGATAATGGATGATATATTTTGAAGATAAGGCGTTTAAAATTAGAAAAAAATATTGAATATATGATATGCTATTGTGGCGGTAGTAAAATTGATAATTGTTTGATAATGTTGTTGGCTGCTCAAGTGATGCCTTTTTTTGAGTATATAATATTTAGTGTTAAGATTGGGTTATTAAAATAAATGCTATTGAAGTTCTACATGAGGAAAGAAATATAAAGATTTATGGAATATTATAAAACTGCAATCAACTCTCTATATATGAATTAGAGTATTGGGCGATGTAGAATTCACTTATAATTAACTTGACCAGGTAAAAAAGTGAGCATTTTATATATATTGTAGAACTAGGAGTGATCGATTGAGTTGATTTAGTTTGACAGATGGTGGGAGTTGATCTATTCAAGATGTGATAGTTAAAATAGATGTAGGTGATTTTAGCACATAAAAAGGATGGTAGTAGATACACAAATAAGGAAGTTAGATATAACTAATATGAAATTAGGAAGTAAAGGGGTGGGGTACTGGCGATATGGTTAATATTTATACAAATAGTTTTCCATCAAATCAATCTCAAAACAACACCTAAATATATGAATGGAGAGTAAGGATTCATAAAGTTGAGGCCATAGGTGTGTTGATGTTAGTTAGAGTTGTTGATGATCATCATCACGGTTCATATTTTGTATCTGGCTAGAAACCATGCCATGTTATATTCGTTGGCTCTTGTGACTCCAGCTTTTTTTGTTCTCAGTAAGATTAAACATTCTGATAGCCTCGGCTTTTTATCACGAGTTGTTTTCTGCATGATAATCTTGCAGAAGAATCAGAAGAAGACAGTGATATTGGTGAAGGGACTCCATATGATGACACTGAAGATACTTTTATGCAGTCTTACTCTGATGCTCTCAATCAGGAACTAAGCTCAACGGTCTTGAAGAAAAGTTTTATTCGTGCCCCAAAACAGTCCAACATGGAGGATGAGGTAGCTTTTGTCTGAGCTCCTTAATCAAATATGTTGTTGTTATATTTGCTTACAAGTTACCACCGTCTTATGACAATTTTGCTTATTCCAAGATTAATAAAATTGCGTCTCGCTTTAACTCCTTTTAACCTGCTTTCCAAATGCATGAATCTGTTGAGGTTTTATTTCATTTAATTCTATTTTTTCAAGGTTCCATCTGGTGTTGTTTTGATTTCCAAGTACATGTAATACAGTTTTGTACGCGTTAGATAAAAAAACAATGAAAAGCCGGGGGCTTTTCCCTGTGAGAATAGCAATGGCTTTTATGTGGATAGCAAAATATAGCACGCATCAGCAAACAATGATTAAATTAAGTAGAGTTTATAGAACACCGAAAATATGCAAATTTATTAAAGAATAATAGTTACATGACTACCTCCTTACTGATTATTATATAACATAGAAGGCTTGAGCAAAAAATAGGGTAGCTAATTGAAGGATGGCATCGACTTCTTCTAGAAGCAAAGCTTAGGGATAATGCTTTATCTATTACACATTTTGAAAGTCGTCATTTTGGGCAAGGATCATGCTTTAGCAATCTGTTCCTAAAATTATGACCTTTCTTTGTAAAGAAGAATCTAATAAGAAACATGCACCATGCCCCTTTACATGGATGTAAACTAGATATGCAAGTTTTTCAACCGATATGATAAAGCATGAATATGATTAGGAATAGAATACTCACGCGGACAAATGTTGACTTACATATCAATTACGCGTGTAAATGAGCAAATCGGCAACAAAATTAACGGTCGGCATGCGCAACGCGTCATTTGAAGGTTCAAACGACTTTCAATTGTCGAGCGAATTGCGCCGTTGTGACCAGAACGTCGAATTCCTCTAAGTTGAAACCCCTCGCAATTGAATCGAACAAGAGTAGTCAAAATTGGCATCGATACCCAAAAAATGATGCGCGACGCTATCCAAACGACATCTGATCGCGAAATGGACAGCGTCGTTGCATTTAGAACGTCCAAATCATTTAAAAGGGACTATAAATTTGGTCAATGGAAATCACACGCGTAGATCGACACGATTTCTGAGGCGACAATGCACAAAATTTGAGAAATTGGCATGAAAATCAAGGCAAAATTTTCTATTATGGATTATGTTATTTTACAATAATAATAATAATAACTATAATTATAAAAAAATTGAAAAAAAAAATAATAAATCAAATTCAGATCTTACCAGACGTCTGACGTCGCTCGCTTCACATCGACGACGTGCTCAACGATGTCTTACATGACTTTCGTTCATCCTCTTCTTGCTACTGCCGCTAGCAGCTCACCGCTAATTTAGAATGGAAGAAAGCCACACTTCTTTAACTTGCAAGTGAATTCTCGTAGCTTAAATCTACCTCCATCTTTCTCTATCTGATGCTGCCTACTTCCAATCTGTCACTGCCGACGACATAGCCGTCATCGCTCCGATACAGTCGATGACATCACTGTCATCACCCTTGCGAAAGGTATAAAATTTCAAATCTCGTCGTCGGCGTGCGTGATTTGCCAGACAGCCACCTATACACACTTTTTAAGGATGGCAGGAGGGAACCCTGTGTGACACTTGCGAAAATGCAGGTAGGCATTATACACACTTTGCTTAGCATGGAGGGGACAACTTTTAAGTATCCGTATGCGCATCAGTGTCTGCGAGGAAAGAATTTTGCATTTCAAATAAGTATTCTGAAGACCCATACACGTCTTTCTTAGTGTGGTGGGATTGAAGATCACGGTCACGATGGCTTCGGACACCTTTCATAGATGCTTTTTTAGCGTGGTGGGAAGGCTCAGCTCTCCAATGTCCCCCTAAATAGGGGATATGTCGGGGTGTTGTTGAAATTCCGAGTAAGTGCACAAAGATTGAACGAACACATGACCTAGCTTGACCTAAATGACAGGGAACAGTTCAATGGAATTGAACAACAGGGAAATGGACTCTAATTTCTAAAATACACAATTAAACTAAAAATGCAAATGATAAATGATAATTCAATACATTCAAACAAGTACAAGCAAGCAAGGGACCCACGGTGGGGAACTTTCAGATGTGATCGACTTGCAAGTGACATCAATCAACTACGAAATGTATAAGTACTTCCCACATGTAACAACAAAAGAATTGTCCTGGAAGCAACATTTAACCTGTAAATTGAAATGGTGGCACTCGCAAGCAATAACAAAAAGTCTATCATGCACACAATAGACCAAATAAAGATGTCAGCTGACAACAGGCATTGAATGCAGCGATGCTTTGCAATCAATGCCAACAGCTTGCATGCAATTAATGCAACTGCAAATAAGCTCACTATGCCACCTGTGAATGGCGAGGGTGGATATGATGCAAGTACATGTAGCATGCAATAAATACTAGGGTGTCCATGCAGCCAACAACAATAGTACGCTACAAGTACATTTAACAATGCAAGCAGCAATGAGCAATTATGCTGCGAATTGCCAACCAAGAGACGATCAAAAATCTTGAAGCAAATGTAATGTAATCGTTGTCGTCTGATTATGAAGAGCATGTGGTGGCCAATTTACAGGCAATTGCAAGAGACAGTGATAGTGATTTACTCACAATCATATACGAAGAATGCAACCTAACTAGAAATGAAGGGAATAAGGCTATAGTAAAAGTAGTCCACCTGCAATCAACACCGCTAGTTGATAAGCAAATGCGCCAATCTGCTTGTGAATGACAATAACAGACAAGCACTGGATGTAGTAATCTCCTATCAATCAAGGTCAATTGGCTTGCATGTGTACGGGATAGTCTCCTATGGACACAAAGTCAACATGCATGAGAGAGTTGGCGATAAATGTAATTCAACCAGTGTCCAACATCAAATTAGACCTATTTGTGGATAACAACAGTGGATATGTCACAAGTACAACGAATCACCTGTTAACACAATTATATGCATCATTTGTAAACAACCGTAGGAAGCCTGTCAAGCTACATTAGTCCACCGGGTGATGACAAACAATATGCAGTAGATGCCAGACCACCCATGCAGTCATCTACCATTCAATGCCAGGCGAAGACACTTATCTTCTGCAAGCAAGGATGGTCAATTTGCAATAGATGCAAGTACCTACGAACCACTGTAAGGAACCCGGTCACACATATTATGTGTTGTTTACGAGCAAATACAAGAGAGTTACAGTTTATGCAAGTACTTGCAAGTAGTGATTGAGAACTTGAGGTGTATGCGACTTCTTGCCTATGGAAAGTGACAGGTGACCTGTAACAACACTTGCGAATAATAGCTGATGACCCATTGTGCTATAACAGCCTACATGTGGACAGCAATAGAAGACATGTACCTAGCACAACTTACCTTATGTGGCATGAAACGACTTGTAATGCATATAACAGTGCTCCCTGCAAACACTTACAAGCAGCAATGTTTGAGATGCTGCGAGTGTGGTAGAACCCCTATAAGCATAAAAACCTGTCACTCTACCACACCTGAAAGTTTTGTCAATCGAGTACAATTAAGTCCTTCAATTGTTAATTTTGAGGTTCCAACAGTTGTAGAAAAAGCTTTTATGTACTTTGTGTATATCAGATACTAGAATGTCATTGAGACATCAAAGATGACTTTGTACTCTATCTTGTTCATGTTTCAAGGAGAATACCTTGTGGCAAATTAAAGACAAGGAGAGCCAACAGTGCATTAGCCGAGCATTTGATTTTATCAGCTTATGATTCCTCATCTATCATAAAACGATATCATGTCGTTTGGATGTCCTTATCCAATCTAAACAAAGATCGGTTGATTTATGGACTTGACCTCCTGAAGAATTAGAAAATGGAGCCTACATTGGAACAATAAGGTATCTCATGATAGTCAGGTGACAAAGCTACAATACACCTGTAAGCAAAAACAGAGAATCAGTAGTAAAAACTAAGGGCCATTGAAGTGAAATGCCATGCTACTAGATCTGCAGCATTCGTACAAGTAGACAAAAGACGTCAACAAAGCTCGAAATAAAACACCGCATTCGGCAGCAATAGTCTCCTTTGTAGTCGGCTACATTTAAAAATGCAAAACACTCATTTGCACTACATTCAAATATTTTAAAACGCCCCTCATACATGCATTGCAACATGCATGGCAATTCATCTAAACATACTATCCAACATTACAAAATGCGTTTAATTATAACAAATGATTGCATTTGCATGATAATATGTTGCATATAGGGGTGTCAATTTTGGGTCACGGTTCGGGTTCGGGTCAAACCCGAAATTGACCAGGCTCCATTCGGGTCAACATGAACCCGACACGTTTTTGCAAACGGGCCAATTTTCTGGACCTGAACCCGACTCGCTTCGGGTTCGGGTCAACCCGACACAACCCGTTATCCATTGAAAAACGGGTTTGCGGGTCGTCAGTGACGGGCGTCGCGAAGCTGACGGGTTGCGACACGAAGCGAGATTGGGCAGTTCCGCGGATGGAAGGCGGGTCCTCAGCGCGGCAAGCAGTTCCACGGTGGGCAGCCGAGTCGTCAGCGCAGCAGGCAGTTCCACGAAGCGAGACTGGGTAGAGAAGCTGCGTGGTTGCGACGCGCGTCACACGTGATTGCATGAGTTCTTGTGAGAACTTAAGAAATCGGAGAGAGATTCCTTAGGAGAGGGAGGATTGCGCATCACCCACCAACCTAGACGAGTCGGGTTCATGGTTCTATTTCCTATCTCTTCCTTTTCCCCTCCCACCAACACCTCCAGCCATCATCACAACCGAGACCTTCCCCCTCCCCAAGCTCTTTCCCCTTACTTGACCGAGCTCCACATGCACCCCACCTAGCCGCCGACCCCCATACCCGAGCCCAATCAACCCGCCGGCCCCTAGTCCCTTGCTCCCTCTTGGATTTGTTTACTATTCTAGATTGCCATAATTATGGTTAGACTTTGAATTCAAATTCACCCAATTTGAAATCAAAATCTTTCTTAGAATTATAAAATCTATTTTAGGAAAATTTTCAAATTAAAGCCTATTTGAATTTCAAATTCATTTGGATTTAATTAAAGCTTTTCCTATTTCGTAAACCCAAATTAAGAAACCCTTAATTCCCCCATGGACATCAATGCCGCCGGCCCCCCTATGGATTTGGATTAGGAATTCTTTCCTAAAACCCAATTCCCCACTTTGGAAACAATTCCAAATTTCATGCTCCCTCCTTGACCGAAATTTCCAAATTCCATAACTCATAATTAATTTCCAAAATCTAACACTTGATTTTGGAAACAAATCCCTCATCCCACCCCCCTTAGCCTAACTGCCCCTCTTTCTCTCCAATCCCTCTCTCTCATTAATTCGCCTCCCTAATTTGAGGAATTAAAATCCCCTTCTACTTCCTTTCTCTCTCAATTTCAAAATCTGAAATTTATTTCGGACTTTTGATTTTAATCACCTCCTCCAACCTAACCCTAACCTCATGTGTGGCTCCCTCCCCTTTTGGCCGAACCCTTCTCCTCTCCTTCTCTCTTGTTTCATGTGATGATCCCCTTTCTCTCAAGAGATCTAGGATCCTTGAAGGACGTCGCCGATACTACTACACACAACAAAGCAAATGCATGGCCGATCCGGAGCTTGATTACGGCCTCTCCTACGGTGAGCAAGGATTTGTTTGCATCCAGCATTCGACCTTCTTCGACGTCAACCTGCGCATCGACCACATCGTAGAAGAATACGTAGAGCGCATCTTGGACACCTTGGTAGAGGCTATTGAATAGCAACTTGGTACCGTCCAGCGGAGGATTACAACTAATCCGTGACGAAGGTCTTCCAATCTTCCGTATCTTGTATTTCTTTAGTCTAGCCCTCTCTCATGTGATTTGATTTTAGTCATGAAGATCGCGACCGCCTAATTCTGTCGAGCGTACTTCATGTGTTTCTAATCTCATTGTTAGATTAGGAATTTTTCATTGAAAGCTATTATGTTTGTGTGTTATTGATTTACTGAGTCATTTTGATGATTCAAAGTTTTTATTGTGCAACTTAGGCTAAACGGAAGTGATCGCTCTTACATTTTATTTTGTCGTTTTATTTGCTAAATAGTTCTAATTATTATTAATCAATTCAATAAGTTGTGCACGTTCTTATCAAGTACTTTTGCATTGTAGTCCTACATCAGTGCTGAGGATTCATTCTAGCCTGTCATCTCGACATTGCTATTGCATTCTCAAAATGACCTCAAGCACGTATCGTTAGGATGCCGAGGATTTCATTTTATCATGTCATTCCGACATTGCTATTACATCTCAATGTGTCCTCTGGTATGCATTTGTAGGGTGTCGAGGATTTTATTCTAGCATGTTGTCTCGAAATTGCTATTGCATTCTCAAAATGACCTTAGGCGCACATCGTTAGGATGTCGAGGATTTCATTCTAGCGTGTCACTCCGACATCGCTATTACATTTCAAAGTGACTTGCATGTATCGCTAAGATGCTGAGGATTTCATTCTAGTTTGTCATTCCGACGTCACTATTATTGCATTTCAAAATGATCTCCTGCATGTATCGTTAGGATGTAGAGGGTTTCACTCTAGTATGTCATTTGACACTGTAATTGCACTTCAAAAATCGTTCTCCTGCATATGTAGAGGGTTAAGGGTTTCTCACTCCAATGTGTCATCTGGCATTACAATTACATTCCAAAATGACCTTTTGCATGTATTGGTGATATGCAAAGGGTTTCACTCTAGTATGTTATTTGACATGTAATTGCACTTCAAATATTGTCCTCCCGCATATGCAAAGGGTTTTACTCTAGTGTATCATCTGACATCACAATTACATTCCAAAAATAACCTCTCGCATGTATTGGTGATATACAGAGGGTTTCACTCTAGTATATCATTTGACACTATAATTACACTTAAAAAATCGTCCTTTCACATATGTAGAGGATTTAACTCCAGTGTGTCATCTGACATCACAATTATATTTCAAAATGATCTCTCGCATGTTTCATTAGGAGGGTTTCACTCTAGTATGTCATTTGGCGCTGTAATTGTACTTCAAACAATTGTACTCCAGCATATGCAGAGGGTTTCACTCCAGTGTGTCACTCGACACTACGGTTGTATTTCAAAAATCCTATCATGTACATATGTGAACGCATCGTGTGAAATACATCCAACAATATACACTTGCATGAGCCCTGCCGAGCATATTGTCGATACATCCGTGACGTCCGAAACTGATAAAACTGACAAGCTCATTTGCAGGGCCCATAAATGAGGGCGAAATCTTTGAGTAGTGTCCTATTTCAAATTAAGAGACGAAACTGATAAAACCGACAAGCTCATTTTCGGGCGTTCTTTCTCTCTTTGGTTTCTTCAAACGACAGAAATGACATTTTCTCTTTCGACTCCAATCGATGCCTCCTTCAGCCTCTTCGTATACCTACGACTCTAGGCTACGGAACGAATGCTTTGCCTTCTTCGTCTTCCTTGCCTCTGTCTTCTATGGCCCCAAGCGGCCGAATCAATGTCAATCGAGCTATGAAATGAGTTGTCTTCTTCATCTTCTTCACTTATGTCGTCTTCTTCACGTACTTTAGGAAACAAGAAACTCGTTCATCTTTGCGTTACAGGACCTCGATTCAGGGTATTACATCTTGACATGGAGACACATGATGCTCCGCAGTTCACTGTATCATTATCTTCAATTGTCAATCTTATAGGTTGACTTTGTATTTTCACTATTACAACAACCGTGCTACTATTGGACCCTTTTCCATGTTGACTCGATGAATTTACCTGATGTATGAAAACAACCAAATCCGAAGCACCCAGTCTCTTATTTTTGCATATCCCTCTCTTAAATTGTTGAGTGGGCTTCCGGTAAGACTTGGCCGTCCTTTTGAAGTATTTGTTTTTGATGGAGACTTATGAAACGAGGCTTCCAGTAATACATGGCCATCCTTTTGAAGTATTTGTTTTTGATGGAGACTTTTGAAGTGTGTGTGTATATTTTAGAGAGAGAGAGAGAATTTGAATAATATTGGTAATGTTTAGTAAGATCAAGTATCACAAGTATTATCAGTTAATTCATACAAGCCAAAACAAATTGGAGTGCATCCAGCCAACAAGGCATAAATTAATTCTGATTATAGTTGGTCAAACTGTCGTAGTTTCCTTTTTTTTTTACGTGGGATACTAAGTACCAACCACCAAGACAGGTTCCAGTTGAACATTTATCAAAATGACATTATCCAGTCAACTAAAATATACATCTTTATAATGGTCCATTGGACCTGTCCTTTTGGCTGGGACTTGCGCTGCACTACTAGATTTTCCAACAATATTGCTTCTTCTTTTGAGATCTGCATCATAGAGGCATATATTACTATGAGAAATCCTGTTCTGATTTTGATTAGTTGGACGTTTTTAATGAATTGATGTCCACCCTCGAAATGTGGAAAAACTATTACGTGCGGTGTCCGAAAGCGTCAGGAGGAGAATCCGGACGCGCCACATCGCCCGGGGCCCGGTGCACCGGTTGATGTGGTGCGTCCGGATTTGCCTCCGAACGCTTTCGGACACCGCACAGAATAATCAATGTGAGGATGTTAATGTTACAATTCACTGCATTTGAGCTTCAATCATCTATTATGCTTAGATAACTTTGAGCTTTTTTTTTTTTTTTTACTGTGTAGGGCACATCATATTCTGGGAAGCACAGAGATGAAGAAGATCTGACACCTGTTGATGTGGACATGAACTTAGTGCAAAGCTTCCTTGATTCCTTCGAATCTCAGAAAGGTCTTCCAGGCCCTGCCTCAAACCTGCTTGGACTCATGGGCTTGGAAGTTCCAGCTGACGAGAAAAAAATTTGATCTACTATTATGGTATCTCTCAAGTTATACTTTTTTTTTTCCTATCAAAAGCTCTGTCCTCATTGCCAGAATGTTTGATATATTATTCTCTATAAATAGGCGAATGGACTTTATTGTATTGGACAGTAGTATAAGTTTTTCTAAATAGTTATATTATTATAATATCTAATAAGTATAGTCATTTTACTCTTAACAATTGTTGTGGCCACCTCTTCTGCTTTACCTGCTTGCTCTCCTGATTTCATTTGGGATAATGTTTTGTCACTATTTTTTTTATTGCTTACCTGTATTTCTTTTCTCCAACCATACTCTAATCGAACAAAATGGCAAAAAAATGGTGTTCGTGAACAACGCGACGTAAATATAGATGTCGCACTGTTTAAGATCATTTCCAACCAAACACCAAACGATTATTTGCAGTCACCGTGAGCTCTAATAGAATGCTAGATTCAACAACATTACGCTATTATTTAGCCATGTTATTTGGTGAGTTTGGTTGGAGAAAGAATATAATCAGTATATTATTTTTTGACGTTATGAAATAGAGTTGGGTTGGAGTTGAGTTTATTACATTTTGGAGTGTAAAATGAGTATATCAGTTGGAGATGGCCTTAGTCTTATCATAAAATTTAAAGTTTGATAATTTCGCCTGCGTCGGGATTCAAATTTCAGTTGTGATTTCCATTGCTTCTTGTCAATATCTTTCAACACCCTATAAATTAAAAATATTACATTTGTAACCTCGTGAAATGTGCCTAAATCTTAATGCGTAATTTTTTTTAAGATTTTTGACACCGTTATTTCTTTTCTTTGTCAACTGACGTGAGGCAACAAACGTGGGGTTATTTCTTTTTTTTAAGATTTTTAACACCGTTATTTCTTATTGCTAATGAATGTTCAAACTTTCATAATCTTTTTCCTCAGTAGAAAGATAAGGTGAAAGATTAGAAGAAAATGAATTGGAAAAGTAAGAAAAAGAGAGAGAAAGAGACAGAAAAGTGGAAGTAGGAACAAATTTTCTCCGATTAGAAAAAAGACAGCTTTGCTTTAATGTGAAAGTGTTTAAAAATGAAAAGTTATTATTGATGTTATTGTTCAATAAAAAATATTAAGTCTTTAAGTGGATGAAGAGATTATTTTATGCGGACACTTGATCTTTCGGCGGCAAATCAAAGCGTGACGAGTCACCCGGGTACACAACGGTATACAACCGCAGTACACAGCAAAAGCATGATGTTGTGCACTCTGATTCGTCTCCGAACAATATCTGGTATCCGCACAAAATGATTTTCAAGTGAATGACACATCCACATGACAATGAAGTTGACTTTTGTGTGACAACCTATTCTATCTTACTAATTTATTTATTTTTAAATATTAAAATATATATAAATATTTTTAAAATCTTCCCAAAGCAAATTACAATAGTTTAGAACACAAAAGTCAAACTTTTTTTTTTTTTTAACTTCTGAACTAATTAGTCAAACTCACACACAATACATAAATAATTTTTAAATTTAAAATTTCTTAATTGATAATAAAAATATCCAATCAACATATGTTAAGTGAGCTAGTTTCTTCCCTCTAGTCATATGCGAAAGGGAAAATCTTAAAAATAAGCATAATTAAAAATTGTATTAACAAATTAAGCACGTTTAAAAAAATTAAATATAGGCAAAATTGCCTATTTAAACGACGACTTATGCTGATTAGGATTGTAGCCGTTATTCTGAGTTGGCAAAGAAATGATCATATTAATAAGTCGCCCGGATTGCAGACGACTTATAAGTCGCCCGTTAAGCGGGCGACTTAGGCTATAATTAAAAAAAAAAAAAATTTAAGCGTCATACTTAATCTTATAAGTTTAATTATTAATGTTGCTTAGTTCGAAAATTTTGACTATGCGAAAATAGTGGAGAACAACTGATCCATAGTTTCAGAGAAAATGTCAACTGCACAGTCGTCGCTGCTTTTGCTGCGTGGAGTGTAAAATTTTACTGACGACGACGGTCAGTACCACGACGAGGAGGGAAGCAAAGCTACGAAACGGCAGAGGCAATTAAAAATACGAATTTGCGTGTTGTAAGAAGGTGATGGTTTGTTTGAGGAGAAATTTCTCGAAAATCAAAGAATAAATAGAAGGCCTTCTTCTCCTTTGCTCCGCATTCGAACTCGCTTTGACCTGTGCCTTCTTTTCCTCCGAGGGGTTAAAAATCGAGCACACAGGAGTGGAAAGCTTCGATTTTGCAGCTGTAAGAAGGTAATGGAACTCCCACCGCTAAATAAAAAAAAAAAAAACCCTCTGTTTTAGTTTAGTTTTGTGTTTAGCTACTGATTTACTATACTTTGTGCATTCTGTAAGAACAATGGTGGATATAATTTCATGAAAGCCTACTGTTATAAAAAGATTTCACCAGCTTTCACTTTCCTCTACATAAAGTCATTTCTCGCCCACTTCTATGGCAGCCAAATCAATAATAATAACCAAGTCTTCTACTCCTCTGATTTGTTGTTTATCATTTACCTTACTTTGTTCATTCATCCATATAGCTAAATTAAGAGCTCAAAATGTCTGCTTTCCTTTCACAACTAATGCTTCCAAATAAGTGCAAGAATAAAACTCATCAACAATGCTTTTCTCCTTCATCTAGATTCCTTTACTACATGTTCTACTTCAAATCAGTATATGTCCTTGAAGTAACACAGCTAGTTCATGTTTGCGTTGCTTATCATCCTCCTTTCATTTGTTTCATCATCTCACTCATGTTTGTTGTATTATATGAGACATTAATTTCTTTTCTAGAATTGCTTGTGTTCTTTTAGCTAACTGTTCCCATTTCTACTTTAGATGGCTTCTCTTTTGTGGCAATGCACACTCCTCTTATCAGCTTTTGCTCATCATTCATATGGCTTGAACTCTGAAGGGAAGTCACTTCTTACTCTTTCAAGAACACTTGTATTGCCATCTGGCATAAAATCTACCTGGAAATCTTCAGATTCAAGCCCTTGTAGATGGTTTGGAGTCCACTGTGGTAGAAGTAGTTATGTTGTTTCTCTCAACTTTTCATTTATTGGGATATCAGGAAGCTTAGGACCAGAGGTTGGACAATTGCATCATCTTGAGAGAATTGATCTTGCTTTCAATTCTCTCTCTGGTTCAATCCCGCCAGAGTTGGGAAATTGCACACGTCTCCAATACCTGGATCTTTCAAACAACCTTTTGTCTGGTGACATACCTAAAAGCCTGGGAAACTTAAGCAGGCTTTCCTATCTCTCTCTTTACAAGAACTTCCTCCATGGAAGTATTCCAGATTCTTTGTTTCAAATTACAAATCTGGAAACAGTTTACCTAAACCAGAACAATCTCACTGGTACCATCCCACCAAGTGTAGGGAAAATGAGAAAGGTCATTGTTTTATGGTTGAGTGATAATCTCTTGTCTGGTTTCTTGCCTGATTCGATTGGAAATTGTACCAAATTAGAGGAGCTCTATCTTGCCAAAAACCAGCTGATAGGGTCTCTTCCAAAAATTTAAATAGAATCAAGGGCCTTAATTATGTTGATGTTAGCAGTAATGGTCTAACAGGAAGGATCCCTCTAATCCCAAGCAGCTGCAAGGATTTGCAAGGGTTGGGCTTGTCAAATAATAAGTTTGAAGGTGAAATTCCTGAAGGGCTGGGAAACTGTAGTAGTTTGAGTATTTTAGCTGCTGATAACAATAGCTTAACTGGCCAGATACCCTCCTCCATTGGTTTATTAACTAAGCTTTCAGATCTATATTTGTTTGAGAACTCTTTGATGGGGCCAATTCCTCCTGAGATCGGAAATTGCAGTTCTCTGTCAAATTTAGAGATTTATGAAAACCAATTAGAAGGAGCAATTCCTAAAGAACTAGGTAAACTAATTCATTTGCAGAAACTCTCTCTCTTTTACAATGAACTCTCTGGGGAGCTCCCACAAGAGATGGTGGAGCTGAAAAATCTGAAGGTAATAATTCTTTTTGGCAACAAATTCAGTGGAGTTATACCGCAGGGTGTTGGAATTAATAGTAGCCTTTTGAAGATTGATCTCACCAATAATTTCTTGACTGGTGCAATACCACCTGGAATTTGTCATGGTAGAAAGTTGGAGATTTTGAATTTGGGTCTTAATTTACTGTACGGTAGCATTCCTTCAGATATTGGAAACTGCATGAGCTTAAAGAGGATGATACTTAGTCATAATCATCTCACTGGTTATATACCAAATTGGGCAATTGGATCAAGTTTGAACTATATGGATGTAAGTATGAATGATTTGAATGGGAGCATTCCTGCTACAGTAGGCAACTGCGCGAATCTTACTTTGATAGACTGGTCAAGAAACAAGCTCGCTGGACTTATACCTCAAGAAATAGGTAACTTACAGCAACTAGGAGTCTTGAATATTTCTCACAATAATTTGAATGGTCAGCTACCTCTTGAAATCTCTCACTGTAAAAGGCTTTTCATTTTGGACCTGGGTTTTAATTCTTTGAATGGTTCAATACCATCAAGCTTTGCAAACCTAACTGATCTCTCTCAGTTTATATTGCAAGACAATCAAATCAATGGAGGGATCCCTAATTTCTTGTCACAGCTTAATCACCTAATAGTTTTGCAACTAGGAGGAAATGTTCTTGGTGGACAAATTCCATTTTCATTGGGTTCATTACAAAGTTTGAACATAGCTTTGAATCTTAGCAGTAATGGGCTTATAGGTCAGGTTCCTCCACAGTTGGCAAATTTAGATAACATCCTGAGCTTGGATCTATCTCTAAATAATCTGTCAGGAAGCCTTGAACCATTGGGAGGACTCAGCTCATTGATTTATGTGAACGTTTCATTTAATCAGTTTGCCGGTCCAGTACCAGAAAGGTTGCGCAAGTTTCTGCAAACTTGGCCAAGCTCTTTCATTGGAAATGCTGATCTTTGTGATTCTTGCTCACCTTGCTTGAATCAAACCATCTTAAAACCATGTAACAGCAAGCCGAAAAGCTCTTTCAGTAAGATTGGATTGGTTGCAATAATTATTGGCTCTTTACTTTTCTGTTTATTAGTGATTTTTGCAATAGGCTGCTTGGTCCCCTTGCTTAAAAAAATAGTGATAGAAGAAGTTCCTTCTTTACATGAAGATTCTTCTTTACTTCTGAACAAAGTGATGGAGGTGACAGAGAACATGGATGAGAAATATGTCATAGGTAGAGGAGCTCATGGAACAGTTTATAAGGCTTCATTAAGTCCAGAAGAAGTGTATGCTGTGAAGAAATTTGTCTTTGGCGTTCAGATGGGTTCTAATGTGAGCATGTTGACAGAAATTAGAACACTGGGAAAGATCAAGCACAGGAATTTAATGAAATTAGTGAATTTCTGGTTGAAAAGTGATTGTGGATTAATTTTGTATGAATATATGGAAAATGGAAGCCTTCATGATGTGCTGCATGAGATCAAGCCATCTCCAGTTCTTCGATTGGAAATTACGCTACAAAATAGCTATTGGGATTGCCCAAGGTTTATCCTACCTCCATTGGGACTGTAATCCAGCTATCATCCACTGCGACATTAAACCAAAAAATATTCTTTTGGACTCGGAAATGGAGCCCCACATCACAGATTTTGGAATTGCAAGGTTCATGGATCAATTCTCAGCCACCCCAACCACCACTGGGATAATGGGCACCATTGGTTATATGTCCCCAGGTATGAATTCTGAATCTGCGCTATTATTTTCAAAATTTTGTTCTCTTAAACATATTGTATACTTCATTTTTTAAGCATAAAATTCTTGTTATTGTCTGCGATACGCGAAAAACCTTGTTGAAATCATCATAAAATTTGATTTTGCAGGTTTTGTACAGAGTTGAGGTTTTCTTTCAGGCATATCCTCTAATTGTTTTGTTCTTCATAACATTACAGAGATTGCATTTACTGTCAGAAGGAAGAAGGAATCTGATGTTTATAGTTACGGCATTGTTTTATTTGAACTGATAACAAGAAAGATGGCAGTAGACCCATCTTCTTCAGAGAACTCAGACTTGGCTAGTTGGGTGAGATCAAGCTTGAGTGGCATAAATGATATAAACGTGATCATTGATCCAGATTTAATGGATGAAAGTTTGGAATCCAAAGTAGCAAAAGAAATATACGAAGTAAGTCATGTTAGCTTTAGAGTGCACAAGGAAAAGAGCCAAGTGAGAGACCTTCAATGAGAGATGTGGTGAATCACTTAACAGACATCAAATCCAATTAGTTTTGGTCAAGGAAACAAAAAATGGATGTGACAAATTCTACTATGGACTAAGGTGTACTGAAATGGAGATTTGTTGGCCATTGGAAGCTTCTATTGTAAGTAATTTTTATTTTGATTAACTGATTGCTAGGCATATTTCCCTAACCCCCTTGTGATTATTTATCCTTGGGTGGTGTTAAAATCATGTTAGCTTAATTTTTTCATCCTTCTCTCTTAAATTGTTGAGTGGGCTTCCAGTAAGACATGGCCATCCTTTTGAAGTATTTGTTTTTGATGGAAACTTTTGTAAGTGAGTATAGTGAGAGAGAGAGAGAGAGAGAGAGAGAGAGAGAGAGAGAGAGAGAGAGAGAGAGAGAGAGAGAGAGAGAGAGAGAGAGAGAGAGAGAGTAGTAGTAGTAGAATCAAAATGTATTTGAATAATATTGGTAATGTTTACTAAGGTCAAGTATCACAAATATAATCAGTTGATTAATACAAGCCAAAACAAATTGGAGTGCATCCAGCAGGGGTGGAACCTCCTTTAGGTCGGGGGAACAATTGCCCCCCCTTAAAAAAAATTTATTATATGATTCTTTAGGTAATTTGGGCTCCGTCAATCTATTTTTTAATCTTTGATACAAGAGTTTTTAAGCAATTGCACCCCCTAAAAGTTTTAAAATACTATGGTCTTTAGGAAATTTCTCCCAGCAAATAGTAAGTAATATTCATCAATTTTATTTTTAGTAAAAAAAATTTATTCCGGGGGCGCTGCGCTCCACATCGCCCGGGGCCCAGTGCACCGGGTGATGTGGCGCATCTGGATTCTCTTCCAAACGCATTCGGACACCGCACAGAATAATCTCTCTGAAATGTGAAGATTTTAACGTTACAATTCACTGCATTTGAGTTTCAATCATCTATGCTTAGATAACTTTGAGCTTTTTTCACTGTGTAGGGCACTTCATACTCTGGGAAGCACGCATATGAAGAAGATCTGACACCCACTAGCGGAACCATTTGTACGTGAGGGGGGGACAATTGCCCCCCCTAAAAAAAAAAATTTAATTAGAGGTAGGGCTGTTTTGTAAATTTGCCCCCCTTAAAATATTTTTTTTGCCCTAATCAAACAAGTTTCTCCCAAATATCCCGCACAGCCGCCCCTTTTATCTCTTGCGACTGGCGAGCGACGGAGCGACCGAGCCAGAGAGGAGAGACTACCTTCAGGCTTCAACGGCGACGAATCTGCCTTCTCTTTCCTCTTGCAGAACTATATTCAGCCGATTTTTCTATAGTTGAACTTGTGGCTTTAGAGCACCAGCTATCGACATACATTCTTGATATGCGTACAAGCGAGGAGTTCTCATCTTTGGAGAGCATTGCTGATCTAGCAAAACAATTTGTTAAGGTTAAAAAAGATATCGTGTACCCCTTAGTTCACCGGCTTCTTGTTTTAGCATTAACTTTGCCTGTTGCCACCGCCACAGTGGAGAGAGCATTTTCAGCAATGAAAATTGTTAAACATAGGTTACGCAGTAAAATGGGTGATGATTGGCTCAGCGACTGTCTGGTGTCATATATTGAGAAAGAAGTATTTGATTTGGTTCCAAATGAAATTGTAATACAACATTATCAGAAGATGCAAAATAGAACGCAATGCTTGTAATTTTTATTGCAATATAATATCTTGTTTGAATTTTGTTATAAATATATTTTTTTTTATCTTTTTGTAATTTTGCCCCCCCTAAGAATTAAGGCTGGTTCCGCCCCTGCTGACACCTGTTGATTTTGACATGAACCTAGTGCAAAGCTTCCTTGATTCCTTCTCATCACAGAAAGGTCTTCCAGGCCCTGCCTCAAACCTGCTTGGACTCATGGGCTTGGAAGTTCCAGCTGACAAGAAAAAAATTTGATCTACTACTATGGTATCTCTCAAGTTATCCTTTTTCAGGATCACAGGCGTGCCTCTATCTTTCTCCTTCACCCACCAATGGAATAACGGCGCCATTGCAGCCAAGATCCAAGCTTTCCTTCAAATCTGGCCCCGGGAATGAAATCCCCAAAGCAAGACTTCAGCTTTCAAACCAAGAATGCGGAAATCAAAGACAATAAGCTGTCACCATTTCCTTGCACGCAGCTCAGACAAGCTCTTGTGAGAAGCAGAGCTGAGTAATGGAAAAACGAAAGAGAAATGCAAATAAGAATCACCCAATGGTTTTATCGTGTTCTTTTTAATATTGTGTTCATCAGCATCATCCAGAAACAAATTCATGCACTTATCTAAACCTTATAAAACAACAAAAAGATTGACGGAGGGAAGTTATATTAAATGCAAAATTGCTGAACATATTGCATGCAGGCTGAATGTATTACAGTATGTGAAAAATGAAAAATCACACAGTAACTGATGGTGAGATGGATATGAGATACCAACCAATGACCCGGAACTGACCTGACATTATTCGAGTCAATCCGAATCCGTCCCATTTTTGCATACGGGTCGGTTTTCCAGACCCGAACCCGACCCGCTTCGGGTTCAGCTCAACCCGACCCGACCCGCTTCGAGTTCGACAACAGCAGAAATCACGTGTTTAAGGGACTTCGGCGGCCGACAACATCGCGGGGAACTGGCATTCGACAGCGGCAGTCGGCAGCGGGCAGCGGCGGCGGCTCGCCAACAAGCTGGATCGCGGGTAGAATCGGCGCCGTGAGTCACACGTGGCAGCAACTTAATGCACGCGGGCAGATCGGGCAGCCGGGTCATTCCGGGTTCTCGGGTCAATCCAAACCTGACCTATTTTTAAAATGGGTCGAAAACTGCAACCCGAACCCGAAGAAGGGTTCGGGTCAACCCAAACTCAAAATTTTTGGGTCGGGCTTTCGAGTCGGGTCAAATATTGACACCTTGGGTGGAGTGATGGGTCTTCTCTGTGAGCAACCAGTTTTTCAAGAGTCATGGTGGCAAACTTTAACATGTTCAATTAATATTTCCCAAACGTATAAGGGAGATAAATTGTCAAAACTCCAACAACTGAATCTTTGAAACTTCAATACTATGAAGATGTTTAGCAGAATTAAGGTTTCGTTTGGGACAACTTTCTTATTATTTTCTAAATCGGCTTTCCAGTACAAAAAAAAAATTTTTGAATTTGAATTTTTTGTACTAGAAAGCCATTTTAAAAAGCAGTACGAAAACTGTCTCAAACGAAACCTAAATATGCTTCAAAATACACGGAATCCCAAACTTGGAGTTTGCTTGCTATCAAAATTCCAATGGAAGATAACTGTAAATGAACTAGAAAGAAAAAACTGTCAACTATTAAAGGAATACAAAGATAAGAAAACTATGTCAAAGAAAACCAGAATTTAGGCTGAAGATGATCACTAACCATAAAGATATCTACTCTAATTCTACCTCCATAAAATATGAAATCATCCTTCGACCTTATTTTTTTTATCTGGTAGTAGTAAATATCTCATTTTTCTCATTCCTCAGTACGCAGATTATTATATGAACGATAAAAACTATAACTTTTACTTTTTTTTTACTCATCACCCTCATTGAAGACTTCTAACTTGTAATCATTTGAATAATTGGTAGTATTTATTTTTTGCCACTATTTAAAAGCTATTTTTTCTTTTAAATAATATTTTCACACCTCACCATTTCTCTATCAAAGCCCATTTATATACAATTTATCTCAAAACTCTCCTAAAATCTCATTTTTAATTCAAGATTCATCATCCTACTAGTATAAGCAAAAGATTACTAGTGGAAAAGTGATCATAAAATTGCTAGTGTAAATGTAAATGAATGAATTTTTAATCTAAACCTTAGCAGAAACACACAAGATTCTATGGAAGAAATACAAAAATGATCAATTGAGAGAATTAATATTGGAAAATAAAAAGAGCACAGTTAAAAAGTGATAGAAACTAAGATGAATAAGACTAAAAAAAAAAAACCTACAAGAAAATAAGATTTGTATTTGAAGAATTTTAATACACCAATAGCTTGGCTTAAAACACAAGGTGGTTTGGTCAAGTATTTTCCTATTTCAATTGGATTATATCAAGGATCAACCTTTAGCCCGTTTCTTTTTTTGTTTTAGTCATGGATGTTCTTACTAGTCAGCTACAAGAGGATTTACCGTGGTGTATGATTTTTGTTGATGATATTTTTCTTGTTGATAAGACTAGAGAGGGAGTTGGACATAAACTTGAATTATGGAGGTAAACCTTAGAGTTTAAAGGTTTTCGTTTGAATATATCTAAAAATGAATACATAGTGTATAATTTTAGTAGTAATAGAATTAGTTGGGAAATTGTGACTTTGGGCGACCAAGTTATTAGTAAGAGCACATGTTTTAAATATCTTGGGTCTATTGTTCAGAGTGATAGTGAAATAGATTGAGATATTATTTCTAGAATTCAAGTTGGATGGTTGATGCATCGGGTTTGTTGTGTGATAGAAAAGTACCTCTCAAGCTTAAGTGAAAATTTTATAAGATGGTGGTGAGACCTGCAATGCTTTATGGCATAAAATGTTGGCCTTCAAAAGAGAAGCATAATATTAAGTTAAGTGTTGCAGAGATGAGGATGCTCAAGTGGATGAGTGGTTTTACTCTTAGAGATGAGATATGAAATGAGCAAATACATTAAAAGGATGGAATAGCTCCAGTGACATATAAGATTAGAAAGAGTCGTCCTGATGATCGGGTTAGGAGAGTAGATGTATTTTTTTTTTCCTTTCAGATTTTGAGGAGAGTGGATGTATTAGATTTGTCTTATGTTATGAAAGGTAGAGGTAGATCTAAAAAAGATTTGGTTACAAAATATTAGAAATGACTTTTCTTTATTGGATTTAAATGAGAATTTGAATTTTAACAGGACACGGTGGGCAAAAATGATTCATATAGCAGATCCCACGTATTGGGATAAATGCTTGTTGTTGTTGTTGTTGTTGTAATAGCTTGGCTTAACATGCCAAAATGATCATATAATTTCATTTTATTTTCAGGGTGGCAATGACGATTCATCCAACGCATGATAGTCTTCTGCAAACTTAAATGGGATTTCATTACCTCCATGTTATCTTGTTCTGCTTGTCTTAACATTTCTAGCTGACATAAAGCTTCTGGTTATTATCATGTCTTTTGTTGCAAGTTTTTCTCTTGCAGACTGTAATGTTTGAACTCGGTATTTTCACTCTTCCTAAAGCAAGTCAGTTGGAGACTTTAGTGACTTATATATGGATTGTGAATATTTTTGTGTTTCATCTTTCATTTGATGCTATGAATGTAAGTGATTTCATGAAGATATTTCTAGTTGTTATACAATTTTTTGTTTGTAAAAATCTGATTTTTTGATAGTCCTAGCATTCGCAGAGTTCTGGCAGTATGTTGAAAGGTCATTTACTTGGATTGATCTCCCATCAAAATTTCCTAAAAAATATGTGCAGCTTTCTGTGGCATTAAATCCTTTTATTGTTATATATTTTTTTTTCATTTTGTACATTAAGTTAGCTTATGCCCTTTAGGTGTTTATAGCCTCAGTTGACTCCAACTATGTTGATTGCAATAGATGGCTTGGTGAATTAATAACTTGACTGGACAATTGCTACTCTTGTGTGGATGATTATTCTGTTTCAGCATTTCACACTGTATCCTTTGATGGAAGTAAAATACGGGTTTTTAAAAAAAAAAATCTGGAACGTTGTGGCGGTTTTAACCGCACAACGTTACAGAAATGTGGCGGTTAAAACCGCCACATTTATGTAAGCATTTATTTTTAAAAATTTCGTTGCGGTTATAACCTCTTCAAATCTGGAATGTTGTCACGGTTAAAACCGCTGGTATTATCCGCATTCTCAGTTCTATCCCGCCGGTCCTGAAACCGCTACGGAATATCTTTGCAGCGCATTGAAATCACGGCGGACATCTAGCGGTTGTAAAACCGCTGCAAAGAAACATAGTGGCTGGTAAAACCGCCGGGAAAAGTCGAAAAATGTGCTGCGAAAGCCTAATTTTTTGGTAGTGGGAGAGGTTGCATACGATGGGTTGGGTCATAATTCTTTGGACCTTCGTTGTCGCCATGGCAACTCTCTCCCATTCGCCGGCTCGCTGCTGCCAGCTCCTTTCTTCCCTTCTATGGGGCGAGGTGATGAAGTGAAACAAGGAAAGCTCTATAAAATCCCACAAAACTAGATCTAAATAGAGCAAGAAAGAAGAAAAACTATATATTTTTTTCAAATAATCTAAACTATAAAAAGAAGAATATCGTGCAAGAAAAAGTATCATTCTCCATGAAAAATGAATGTAAATCATTTTAAATGCATACATTTTAGATTTTTTATGTTTGATTTGATGGAAAAGAAAAAAATAAATAAAAATTTGGTGAATCTAAATGCACTATTAATCCGAACATAAAATTGACAAAGCGCATCTTCGTATTCAATGTAACTAAAAAAAAATCGAGACGATTGGATATTTGCATGTAAATCTTCAATGTCTCTTCACAAGTTGAATTAAAATCAATCTCTTAACACCTTTGAAAGTTCAAAGGATGGTTTTGAAACCACTTGAATTATTGAATGACATATCAATGGGGAGTGAATTAGTATTTTTTTTTTTTTTGAAAATCTTTTTTCAAATTTAAAACTAATTTCACAAACTTAAAATCAGAATCAGATTTTTTGATGCGGAAGCAAATAATGAATCAAAAACTAATTTTTCCCTTTTGAATTTTTTGTAGAAAAAAAAAAAAAAATATATATATATATATATATATATATATATATATATATATATATATATATATATATATATATATATATATATTGTTCTTTTTATTTTCTGATTTTTTTTTTCAACTAGGAAATAAACTCAACAACTATAAGTCTTGAATCACAATAATCATTTCCACCCTCGGTGTGGTTGAGAATTGAAAATTCCTTTCACTTTCCCTGATGTGACAGAGTAGATGAATCTTTTTCACCTTTTCCGGTGTGATGGAGTAGCCGAATCTCTTTTACCTTCCTGTTGCAGGGAAGTAGCCAAATCTCCTTCATCTTCCCCAATGCGACGGAGTTGCCGGTGGCCCTTTGACTCCAAGAGCTACTTCACGGAGTTTCCCTCAAAAAAGAATTTGACACATAAAGGAACGAAGTGAATGTTGGTCGGAACAACTGTGCGGAAACACTCTCTTACACTCCCTTACACTCACAAGGCTCTTCTCTCTCACAAACAACTTTATCTCTCCCCGTCTTGCTTAAGGCTTTTTCTTCAAACTCTTGCTTACAGAAGACACACTCTTATACATCCAAAGACATACACTCTCAAATGAATTAAGAAATAATTGACTTCTTAAAAAACACTAATTTTCAATTTAATCATCATTGTTTGTACAATACAATTAGTCGAAATTTCCCACTATAGTATTGTATGATGAATAGTGCACATAACAATCAGTTCAATTTCTTTAATTATCGAACTGTCCAAAGGAACAAAAGTACAATACAATTAGTACAAATCATGACCTGATCATATAGGACGAACCAAATGTCATTCATAGTGCCCTCATGAGAGTCGTACAATATGATCTTATGATCGTACTGGACGAACCAAACTTCGTCTAAAGACTCCTCAGATGAATCATACAGGACAATGTATTATTATATAGTACAATATGTAATCAATCATATTCAATTTGATTGTTTAATTATTTGACCTAATTAGGCAATGATTTGAAAGATCATACATTACAAAATGATTCATATAGTACGGATAGTTCAAATTTAAAAATTCAATTTTGCTTATTTGAGGTCAATTAGATTTGGCAGTGGGGTTTCTAATTATAGTTGATCGTCTAGTAAGATGTTGTGGTTGAACTATAAGATTAGTTATAATTTATATTAATTTTTTAATTAAAATAAATATTTTAAATTTTTTTTTTGTTTTAACTAATCATATAGTACGATTGAGATAGTACAGTGCGATTTAACATAAAAAATTAAAATCTTTATTTTTCACCTCCTTGTGTGTGTGCACGATTGTTAAGCTAACATATACTTTTTCTATACATTGACTCAAGAAAAAGAAAAAAGTGCAAACCCTTTAATGCATAGTCTAACTCATATAATCACAACGTATAGTCTTGAGCCTAAACCTACATTCTTTCTTCATGTATGTTGTTAACTAAAATGTTAATAATGTATAAAATAAATATCCAGAATAATATACAGGAATACGTAGTTAATCATCCAATAATTTCTGTAACCATCAAAACACAATTAGGTCGGGCTCCCGGATTGTAACAACCCTATAGATTAAAAATATTACATTTGTAACCTCATGAAATGTGCCAAAGTCGTGATGCATAATTTTTTCAAAATAAAAAACGTTGACTTCTTTTCTTTGTCAACTGGCGTGTGATTCTTTGGTAGTAATCTTTAACAGACAAAAGTCGTGGGTTGAATGCCTTCTGTTGATTAAAATGAGTTTATTACTAATGAAAGTTCAAAGCTTTCATAATGATAATAACAACTATTCACTTTTCTTTCACATTTTTTTGTCTGATCTTTTAAATAATCTTTTTTCCTGTATGCAACTTATTGTATGTAAATTTATAATAATGTTATGACGAAGAATACCGAAGAAGTCGACGTATTTAATATTTATATATATATAATCTTTTTACTCTGTGGGAAGATAAGATGGTAGATTAGAAGAAACGGAATTGGAAAAGCAAGAAATAGAGAGAGAGAAAGGTTTTGTTTGGGACAGCTTTTTTACTACTTCTTAAAGTAAATTTTATATTTTGCGCTAAAATTTTTCTTTAAGAAACAGTAAGAAAATCGTTCCAAATGAAACCAAAGAGACATAGCAAAGTGGAAGTAGTAGTGAATTTACTACGTGCAGAAAAAATAGGATTGTGTTAATGAGAAAGTGTTGAAAAATGGAAGGATTTTTTTGTTCGATAAAAAATATCAAGTCTTTACGTGGATGACTCATATCCACGTGACAATCAAGCCGATGTTTATGTGACATCCTAATTTATCTTCTTATTTTTGGGACATTTAGACCAATTAAGACTAGCTCACACACATCACAGACGTAAGACTCGAAATCAAAAACTTTGAGTTGGTAGTCAAAATTGATCATGGACAACCTCCCCAAAGAAAAGAAAATATAATTATTTTTTTAATATTCATATTATTATTATTTATAATTTTTTTATTAAAATAGAATTATAGTTAATCACTTTTATATTTTTTTTTTATTCATCCTTTATAACTTTGATTTTCATATGGAAATAAATTACTTTTTTATATTATAATTAAAATTTTATCATGATATAAAAAATAAATGAATATAATATAAGTTGATAAAGCTTTTTCTCTCAATACTATCATGAAAAAAAAAATGAAATTTGATATTATGGATGAGTGATATTTTAATATTTGATTGTATAGATAATAAAGTAATTATTTAATTTTTTTCGAATATAAAAAATATACATTATAAATTATTCATTTTTATTATATTATATTTTATCTTTTTAAATAATAAGCTTAAATAAGATCTATTTTAAAACAATTAATGTCACTCTCTCAAGCATGAATGAAAAATGTTGAACTAATATTTGAAAATTTTAATTTATTCTCCCCACTAGACCATTTTTTTAACTCTGCCACCTAATCAATATTCCTAATTTAAATTTTTTTATTCTTTAATCTTTAAAGTTATATATAATATTTTTAAAATCTTGTCAAAATAAATTAGAATACTTTTGAGGTAAAAAAGTCAAACAACTTTCCATCTGTTCATATGCTAGAACAACGGATCCATAATTTGAAAGAAAAGTAAAGTACACAGACTAACCATGGTGGCCAGATTTCCGCGTGGTCGCGGCTTTTGCTGCGTTGAGTGTGAAATCTCAGTGACGACAGTCAATTCCCACGAGAAGGGAAGGAAAACTACGAAACGGCAAAAACAATTAAAAATACAATATTTGCGTGTTTTGAGAAGGTCGTGGTTAGTTTGAGGAGAAAATTCAAGAAATTCAAAGAATAAATAGCAGGCTTCTTCAGCTTTGCTCTGCACTTTGACCTGTGCCTCCTTGTTCCTCCGAGGGGGTTAAAACCGAGCACACAGGAGTGGAAAGCTTCGATTTTGGAGCTGTAAGAAGGTAATGGAACTTCCGCCGCTACTTATTCTCTAGTATTTTGTGGTAAAAAAAACCCTTCTTTTTTTAACTAGAAGTGGCGGATTTCATAGTTCTGGAATTTTGCTTGTAGACTGTTTAGTTTTGTGTTTAAATCTGCTGATTTTCTACTTTGTGCATTTTGTAAGAGCAATGGTGGATATAATTTCACACCCTACTGTTATAAAAGGATTTCACCAGCTTTCACTTTCTTTTGGGATGTTTAGTTGCGAGATTTAGCCAAGATTTTAGGCTAAATCTGGCCAAACAGTTCTTTGAGCCTCATAAATCTTTCCACTTTTTTAAGGAATATCCCAGAATCTGTAAATCATTGGGAATGTAGGATTTTAGAGCTTGACATAACTTTTTTTTATTTTTATTTTTCATTGTGCTTCTTATTCTCTTTTATTTATATCTTAAATCTTAAAAATATCTGACAAACAGTTTATTAGGATTTAACCGAAGTTAAAGTTTATCATGCCAAATTTATACCAAACAATTCTTAAGATTCGTTGCCTCCTAAATTCGCTATATTTGGTTTTAGAAGATTGACCAAAGCCTACTAATTGCCAAACAGCCCCTAAATGAGTCCATTAGCTACATGAAGTCATTTCAGCTCATTTGACTTCGTTGGGATTTTCGGATTTTCTATTCTAGCCAAATCAATAATAACAACGAGGTCTTATATTCCTTCTATATTTTGCTTATCATTAGCTTTACTTTCTCCATTCATCCATATAGCTAAATTGAGACGTAAAAGGTCTGCTTTCTTTACATTGTATGTGCCTATAACAACAACAAACAACAACAACATCAAACTTTTGTCCCACTACGTGAGGTAGGCTACATGAATCATTTTTCTCCATTTTGTCCTGTTAAAAACCAAATTCTCATTTAAATCTGATAAAGAATGATAATTTTTAATATTTTCTAACCAAGTCTTTTTAGGTCTACCTCTACCTTTTTTAACATAAGTCAAAATCTAATGCCTCTACTTTCTTAACCGGGTCATCGGAAGACCATTGTTTTATGTGATCAAATCGTCTAAGGTGACTCGCTCTAATCTTATCTTCCACTGGCGCTACTCCAACCTTTTCATGTATATGCTCATTTTGTATCCTATCTCTAAAGGTAAAGCCACTCATCCACCTGAGAATCTTCATCTCTGTAATATTTAATTTAGAATATGCTTCTCTTTTAATGGCCAGCATTCGGCACCATAAAGCATTGCAGGTCTCACCACCATCTTATAGAATTTTCCCTTTAGTTTGAGAGGGGACTTTTCTATCACAGAACCAGCCCGATGCATTCCTCTACTTCAACCATCCAACTTGAATTTTGCTGATAATATCACCATCTATTTCACCATCACTCTGAGCAATAGATCCAAGATATCTAAAACGTGTACTCTTATTAATGACTTGATCGCCCAGTCACAATCCCCTCACTAGGTCTATTACTACTTGATACGTCATCAAAAAATTATCTTGACCAAGCACAATCTCGATTCAAAACCAAGTTGGAAACTTTCGAAATTAAAATTGGGATAATCCGAACTCCGATTTCAGCAAACTTACAGTCAAACGGAACGTTTCGAGAATAAGAACCCAATGACACCAAATCCAACCCAATCCGAGCCCAAATGGGTCCAAATCAAGGGTTAAAAGCGTTGTTGGAAGGTTCGAACCACAATTTGGATTACCAAATTGTTTCCAAACATAACGTGCTTATATTCGAATCGAGTGGCTCGACGAGACGAATCAACGAGCCCAAAATCATCAAATTTCGACATCACTAAGACATTCAAATGTCCATCAAACGGTCCATGATCAAGGGATTCAACTTCGGCCGTCCATCCAACCACTCCCCATTTTCCCTTGATCTTCCACCTATTTATGGGTCATGCCACTCCAAAAATCTATAAATAGAGCCCCATTTTCTCTTGAAAATGGACCCTCAAGCCTAAGGATTCAAGAGAGAGATCAGAGATCGCTCTTGCCTTCTTGCCTCTCCTCGACCACCGCCTGAGTTCCGCCAGACCACCGCCTGATGTCGTTGCTCTGCCGGACCACCACTTGAGGCCCTCGCCTCTGCCGGACCACCGCTTGAAGCCCTCACCTCCGCCAGACCACCGCTTGGGCCCTGAGCTCCGCCGGACCACCACTTGAGGCTCTAAGCTCCGCCGGATCACCACTTGAGTCCCTGAGCTCCTCCTGACCACCACTTGAGGCGCTCACCTCCGCTGGACCACCACATGAGGCCCACACCTCCGCCAGATCACCACTTGAGGCCCTCACCTCTGCTCGACCACCACTCAAGGCCCTCACCTCCACTTGACCACCACTTGAGTCCCTCACCTCCGCCGAATCACCACTTGAGCCCCTCACCTCTGCCGGATCACCACTTGAGGCCTTGAGCTCGATCGGACCACCAATTGAGGCCCTCACCTCCGCATGACCACCACTTGAGGCCCTGAGCTCCGTCGGACCCCCACCTGAGTCTCAGACTTTTGTCTGACCACCAATTGAGGCCCTTACCTCCACTGGATCACCACTTAAGGCCCTGAGCTCCACCAGACCACCACCTGAGGCCCAGACTTCTTCCTGACCACCACTTGAGGCCCGGAGTTCCGCCAGACAACCACCTAAGGCCCGAAGTTTTACCAAACCACCACCTGAGGCCCATAGTTCTACTGGACTGCCACTTGACACCTAGAGTAAACCCAGAGTTCTGCCAAACCATCACTTGACGCCCGGAGTTTCTTCAGACCACCACTTGATGCTGAACCACAGCCCGATGCTGAAGTTCTGCTAAACCAACGCCAGGCTACCAACTGATGCCCGAATTTTCAAGTAGCACCAGACTTCTTCCAGTCCACCTAGCAACGTCGTAATTTCATTCCTGTTTGTCACTAGATTTTAATCAAACGGTTGAAATTTGTAATCTGATCGCCCTTAGGGGCGAGTCAACTTATTGTAATATATCCAAACACTAGTGGAATCATTTCAGACTGGACAAGGCCTCATAGTTTTTCCCCTTTCTAGGGTTTTCCACGTAAAAACATCTTGTGTTCTCTATGTGTGATCTGGATAATAGTTGATGTGAAACGTAAACGCCATATACTTACCTAGGTGGCAAGATTAATTAAAGCCCAAATCAATTTGGGGAGAGAGAATGGAAATCTGAAATTAAGGAGTAATTAAAGCTAATTCAAATTCAAATTTTGAATTTGAATTGTCATTAATTAGGAGGATTAAATGATTAATTGATTTAAATCTGAAATTAAATTTCAGATTTAAATTAATGGTTATTGGCTTAATTGGAGGGACGAATTTAAGGAGTAATTAATGCTAATTCAAATTCAAATTTTGAATTTGAATTGTCATTAATTGTGAGAATTAAATGATTAATTGATTTAAATCTGAAATTAAATTTCAGATTTAAATTAATGGTTATTGGCTTAATTGGAGGGACGAATTTAAGGAGTAATTAATGCTAATTCAAATTCAAAATTTTGAATTTGAATTGACATTAATTGTGAGCCTCTCCTAATTAAGAAATTTTTTTATCCAAGGAGGAAGAGAGGGGGAGGTGGGGGGTTGGTGGGCGTCGGCCTAAGGGATGGCCGGCGGGTGAATTTATGGACGGGCCAACAGGGCCGGCGGAAAGGAGAACTTGGGGAGGAAAAGCCCGAGCTTGGTAGAGGATGAGAAGTTTGAGGAAATCTAGGAATATCTAACCTCACGCTCTTAAACTTCAAGATCTCAAAGGAGATTGTAGGGATGTCGGAACTCACACAGAGATCCACGAAACTCTCCTCAAGAACTCACAAAGAGATCCGCGAAACTCTCCTCAAGAACTCACAAAGAGATCTTGGGAAAGTCGGAACTCACAAAGAGATCCTTCTGAACTCACTAAGAGATCATCATGAAAATAAAATTTTCCATTATCAATAATCCATCCAAATACAAGAGAAGAGGCCTCTATATATAGGCCTCAAGAGAAATTAAAAGACACATTCGCCCCTTGGGCTTACATAAAACAAGAGGGTAAAATGAGAAATTGCAAAACTAAATTAAAATACACTTAATAAACGAAAATAAAGCAAAATGATCTCGGTTGTCGATCTTCAGCTCCTCGGATTGGCATGGACGGTTGGATGTCTGCATCATTCTCCTGGGGTGGAAAAGACTCGACTCCGTCGAGTTCACATCCCGGGTGAGCAACCATGCTCTGATACCAAACTGATGTGAAACGTAAATGCCATATACTTACCTAGGTGACAAGATTAATTAAAGCCCAAATCAATTTGGGGAGAGAGAATGGAAATCTGAAATTAAGGAGTAATTAAAGCTAATTCAAATTCAAATTTTGAATTTGAATTGTCATTAATTAGAAGGATTAAATGATTAATTGATTTAAATCTGAAATTAAATTTCAGATTTAAATTAATGGTTATTGGCTTAATTGGAGGGACGAATTTAAGGAGTAATTAATGCTAATTCAAATTCAAATTTTGAATTTGAATTGTCATTAATTGTGAGGATTAAATGATTAATTGATTTAAATCTGAAATTAAATTTCAGATTTAAATTAATGGTTATTGGCTTAATTGGAGGGACGAATTTAAGGAGTAATTAATGCTAATTCAAATTCAAAATTTTGAATTTGAATTGACATTAATTGTGAGCCTCTCCTAATTAAGAAATTTCTTTATCCAAAGAGGAAGAGAGGGGGAGGTGGGGGGTTGGTGGGCGTCGGCCTAAGGTATGGCCGGCGGGTGAATTTATGGACGGGCCAACAGGGTCGGCGGCAAGGAGAACTTGGGGAGGAAAAGCCCGAGCTTGGTAGAGGATGAGAAGTTTGGGGAAATCTAGGAATATCTAACCTCACGCTCTTAAACTTCAAGATCTCAAAGGAGATTGTAGGGATGTCGGAACTCACACAGAGATCCACGAAACTCTCCTCAAGAACTCACAAAGAGATCTTGAGAATCTCGGAACTCACAAAGAGATCCGCGAAACTCTCCTCAAGAACTCACAAAGAGATCTTGGGAAAGTCGGAACTCACAAAGAGATCCTTCTGAACTCACTAAGAGATCATCATGAAAATAAAATTTTCCATTATCAATAATCCATCCAAATACAAGAGAAGGGGCCTCTATATATAGGCCTCAAGAGAAATTAAAAGACACATTCGCCCCTTGGGCTTACATAAAACAAGAGGGTAAAATGAGAAATTGCAAAACTAAATTAAAATACACTTAATAAACAAAAATAAAGCAAAATGATCTCGGTTGTCGATCTTCAGCTCCTCGGATTGGCATGGACGGTTGGATGTCTGCATCAATAGTATAACACTAAGACGCAGAATTTTACTCCATCGTCGTGTATATTCTAGCCCGCAACACTACTAAAATTACTCACCATATATTCAATTTTAAATTTACTCAAGCGAAAACCTTTAGACTTTATGGTTGACCTCCATAATTGAAGTTTACCTTCAACTCCCTCTCTAGTCTTATCAATAAGAAGAATATCATTAGTAAAAAGCATACATCAAGTTACATGCTCTTGCAAATGTCTTGTGAGAACCAAGGTTTAAAATTGCGTAAATAAGCCTCGAGGCGGTTTTCATCCGTAAGGCGAGGCATAAGCCTCGAGGCGGTCTGAGGCGTAAGCCTCATGGACGCAGAATTGCGTAAAAAAGAATTTAAGGATTTTAGCAGGTAAATCATAGCAAGATTCTATCATACAATAAAAACATCTAAATGATATATGAAAATAGTAGAAAGTAAGAAAATAGATGCAATAAAATCATGTCCCAAAGTACAAAATCACAAAATATTATTTTAACAAAACTCCCAAAGTATAAAGAACATATAAAATCCAATCATATCCCATCACTAAATGGGTCTTCAAGGGAATATTCTTCTCCAATTATATCTATGAATGTCATATCATCATCATCTTCAATATGACTCACTTTTCTCTTCCTTGTTTAATAAGAGAAACGATCATTATCATGTTAATTGCTCACTTGATATAAATATAATGCAATAGCATATAAAAAGTTCTGGAATACCTTTATTTGATTGTTGTGCTGCAGAGCTAGTGGATGTGTGTGGTGTGGTACTAGTGGATGTTCCCACTTGATCTGCTTCGCCCCTCAAGACATCCACACTTAGATCTTCTAGCTGTAAGTCTGATAATGGCAAATCTGTCTCATCATCTATGAACCACTTATTATCAGATGACACATCATCACACACCAACGGGTCTTCATCATCCTTCAACCCCTTATTCCTTAACCTCCTATCTATTAACCTCTTGTTGTGCATAATATATACAAGGGAGTTCATTCTGAGTGTTGATAGCCGATTTCTTCTCTTTGTTTGCACTTGACTATATGTACTCCAATTTCGCTCACACTCAGAAGAAGAACAAGTAAGGCCCAAAACTTTAACAGCAAAATTTTGTAACTCAAGGGTGGAATCACCAAATTAGATCTACCATTCAACTATTTTGAAGAAGAAAAAAGATAATCAAAACTTAATAAAGTGTTTTAAATTTACCAAAATAAGTATACCTGGAGACCGTTTAGCAATGGTTGATTTTGCTGCATGCAGACCAAAAAAACCCTCTTTATTCCAAAATAGAACAAGTTGTAAATCTGCAAGCTCCCTATCTGTTTGCTCTGATATGAGTCGTTCCATGCAATGATACGCCAAGCTTCACCTCTAGGTTTGAAGATTTCTTCTATGAATATTGAAATTGAGGATTGAGATAATATACCGATGCATGTAGATGACGGTGTAACAGTACCTCCCACCGAGCATTAATAGTATCCCAAATCTCTCTATAACTTGCCTCCTCTTCTCCTAAGTTGTGTGCAATCAACTCCTTGGCCTCATCCATAGCATTATAAATAAAACCCATGGCTGGTTTCTTCTCGGCATCCACTAAGCGTAGTACTTGCACTAAGGGTCTCGTGCTCAATATAGCATATACATTAGCCCAAAATTTATCATTCAAAATTATTTTTCTTATTTCCTTCCCCTCACTTTTCTTCCCTCACGCAGAGTTAAGCCATTTTGTTGATGTAAACATTGCTTTCAAAGGTTGCCTCACATCCAACAGGCTCTGCAGTGTCAAATAAGATGTAGCAAACCTGTAGATTTGCAGTGCACAAATGTAAGAACATACAGTAGGAATTGATAATGATTTGCAGTGCACAAATGTAAGAACATACCTAGTAGTTGCAGGGTGAATGATTTCCTTCTTTGAAAACTTTCTCATCAAGGCTAAGACCCATGAGTGATTGTAGATGAACTTTGTGATCTTTTTCGCCCTAGAAAGAGCGCTCTTGTGCTGAGGTAAATCACCAAGTTCCTCCTATATGAAATTGATACAATGTGCCGCGCAAGGGATCCAATATAGGTGTTTCGTCTTCTCCATCAACATCTGACCAGCTGCTTTGTATGCACTGGCATTGTCAGTCACCACCTGAACAACCATTTGCTCCTCAATCGACCATTTCATCAAATTGCTCCTGTTGTAAATGTTTGGCCGTCGTACTCTTTTTAATATAAGCTATAATTTCCTCCTTCACGTTATCCGGAACATTCGCATAAGGTGCTACATTCTTGTGTGAGCCGGATAAGTGATCCTTCATGCGAGTTACTCCTCCCTTCGCCAACTTATCACAAAAATTATATTTTAAATAAACATACATCTTCTCGCCGTCTTCTACATCAACTTGCACACTATATTTCTATGAAGGGTCACGCCGCAATGACGTAATTGCCTTTTCCTTGCCTCTAACTATGTTTCCTAATGTAAAAAATTCAAAAACAAACAAAAAAATTCAAAAAATCATAAACCCTAGATTTTCTTTCACTTGAAAAATCTTAGGTTAAACTTAAAAATATTATACCTAAAATCGGTTGTGGACTCCTCCTATAGGGCGGCCGAACACTTCAAGATGGTCGGAGTTAGGCGTCGCTGGTGGGAGAGGCGGCGGGAAGGGAGGCCGAGCGGTGTGCGAAAGAACAAGCAGGCTGCGGCTTTTTTCCTGCTCGGGTTCAGGTACGGCTGATAGGGGAGGAATGAAATTTTATTTCATTGAAACTTAAGTGAGTGGGGCCCGAAATTAAAGACGTACGCCTTAGGTTGAATTGCACAATTCAGCCTCAGAGGCGCGCCTCACGTTGCACGAGGCGTACGCCTCATGGAACCCCAAAAAAGCTTAAGCCTTGAGGCGTTTTTCCTCAAAATTGCGCAGAGGCGCACCTTGAGGCGTGCCTCTTATTGCACAATTTTAAATAGAGGTGAGAACATCCATGACTAAAGCAAAAAGATATGGGCTTAAGACTGATCTTTGATGTAATCCAACCAAATTAATAAAATACTTGGTCAAAACACCTTATGTTTGAATACAAGTAATAGCTCCTGCATACATATCTTTAATGATTTGAACATAAGCGTTATTAACTCATTTCTTTTCAAGAACTTTTCATAGCACTTCTCTTGAAACTTTATCATATGCTTTCGATAAATCAATAAATATCATATGTAGATTCTCCTTATTCTCTCTATATTTCTTCATCAAACCTCTCAATAAATGTATGGCTTCCATAGCATTCCTACCCAGCATGAATCCATATTGATTTTGAGAAATATTAGTATCACGCAACAACCTACGCTCCATAACTCGCTCCCATAGTTTTAAAGTATGACAGATTAATTTAATTCCTCTAAAATTCGCACAATATTGTGCATCATCTTTATTTTCTTAAAAATAGGAATTAACACACTCATTCTCTACTCATCTGACATCTTTTTAATCTTCAAAACAATATTAAAAAGTTTAGTGAGCCAATAAATTCCTTTATCTCCTAAGCATTTCCACACTTCTATTGGAATATCATTAGGTCCAACAGCTTTTTCACACTTCATTTTCTTTAAAGCCTCGCTAACTTCGGTTTTACTAATACAACAACATCAAGTCTTTATCCCAATACGTGGGGTCGGCTACTTGAATTCTTTTTCTCCATTGTGTTATATTAAAAGTCAAATTCTCATTTAAATCTAATAAAGAAAGATCATTCCTAATATTTTCTAACCAAGTTTTTTTAGGTATGCCTCTACCTTTCTTAACATAAGTCAAATCTAATGCCTCTACTCTCCTAACTTCGATTTTACTAATACGTCGATAAAAACAGAAATCTTTATTTTCATTTAGGATGCTAATGTCACTAAAGTCAATCGTATTTTTATGTAGTTCATTAAAAGTTTAGCAAAATTTCTTATTCACCTTTGTTGAATATCATCTTATAAGAAAAGTACTTTTTGATCTTCATCCTTAATGCACTTCACTTAAACTAAATCCTTACTGCTTTTATATCTTTGTTTGGTTAACTTATACATATATCTTTCTCCCTCCTTAGAATCTAGTATATTACATAATTCATTTAACAATAAGATTTTTGCATAGCATATTGCTTTTTTAGATTCTTTAGGTGCCTCTTTATATCTTTCTCAATTATCAGAATTTTTACATCTAAAACAATTATTATAAGAACTTTCTTATTTTATTTTCTTTTCTTGCAGATTTGATTTCCACCACAAACTATTTCTAGTATTAGGACATTTTTCTTTTGATACTTCAAGCACATCTTTTGAAATATTCATAATATCTCTAGCTACTTTTTCTCATATAACATTAGCATCCTCATGCACACAAAAAATCTTAAGATCTAAAATCTTACTCTCAAAAATATTTTTAAATGCCCCCATCTAATCCTAGAATATTATTTTACTTTATTTTTTATTTTTCTGCCCCTTTATCTAAAGTCCAAAACTAATAATCGATGGTGGGTGTGTCTATTTTCATTTTTTTTTATTTTCTGCCCATTT
Source organism: Dendrobium huoshanense (assembly GCA_016618105.1). Taxonomy (NCBI): domain Eukaryota; kingdom Viridiplantae; phylum Streptophyta; class Magnoliopsida; order Asparagales; family Orchidaceae; genus Dendrobium; species Dendrobium huoshanense. The sequence goes on along the minus strand of CM028347.1, from coordinate 173,856 downwards.
TTCTTAAAGTCTAAAACTAATAATCGATATTGGGTGTGCCTATTTTCATTGTATGTGCCTATTTTAACAAATTATTTGCACAACTAATGCTTCCAAATGAGTGCATGAAAAAAACTCATCAACAATGCTGTTCTCCTTCATTTAGATTCCTTTACTGCATGCTCTACTTCAAATCAGTATATGCCGTTGAAGTAACACAGCTAGTTCATGTTTGCATTGCTTAACATCCTACTTTCACTTGTTTCATCATCCTACTTAACATCCTATTTATGAGACATGAATTTCTTTTCTAGATTTGCTTGTGTTCTTTTAGCTAACTGTTCCCATTTCTACTTTAGATGGCTTCTCTTTTCTGGCAATGCACACTCCTCTTATCAGCTTTTGCTCATCATTCTTATGGCTTGAACTCTGAAGGGAAGTCACTTCTTACTCTTTCAAGAACACTTGTATTGCCATCTGGCATAACATCTACCTGGAAATCTTCCGATTCAAACCCTTGTAGATGGCTTGGAATCCACTGTGGTATAAATAGTTATGTTGTTTCTCTAAACTTTTCATCTATTGGGATATCAGGCAGCTTAGGACCAGAGGTTGGACAATTGCATCATCTTGAGAGAATTGATCTTGGTTTCAATGCTCTCTCTGGTTCAATCCCGCCAGAGTTGGGAAATTGCACTCGTCTCCAATACCTGGATCTTTCAAACAACCTTTTGTCTGGTGACATACCTAAAAGCCTGGGAAACTTAAGCAGGCTTTCCTATCTCTCTCTTTACAACAACTTCCTCCATGGAAGTATTCCAGATTATTTGTTTCAAATTACAAATCTGGAAACAGTTTACCTGAACCAGAACAATCTCACTGGTACTATCCCTCCAAGTGTAGGGAAAATGAGAAAGGTCATCGTTTTATGGTTGAGTGATAATCTCTTGTCTGGTTTCTTGCCTGATTCGATTGGAAATTGTACCAAATTAGAGGAGCTTTATCTTGCCAAAAACCAGCTGATAGGGTCTCTTCCAAACAATTTAAATAGAATCAAAGGTCTTAATTATGTTGATGTTAGCAGTAATGGTTTAACAGGAAGGATCCCTCTAATCCCAAGCAGCTGCAAGGAGTTGCAATGGTTGGACCTGTCAAATAATAAGTTTGAAGGTGAAATTCCTGATGGACTGGGAAACTGTAGTAGTTTGAGTATTTTAGCTGCTGATAACAATAGCTTAACTGGCCAGATACCCTCCTCCATTGGTTTATTAACTAAGCTTTCAGATCTTTATTTGTTTGGGAACTCTTTGATGGGGCCAATTCCTCCTGAGATCGGAAATTGCAGTTCTCTGTCAAATTTAGAGATTTATGAAAACCAATTAGAAGGAGCAATTCCTAAAGAACTAGGTAAACTAATTCATTTGCAGAAACTCTATCTCTTCAGCAATAATTTGAGTGGAGAAATCCCTGTTGAGATTTGGAAGCTACAAGAGCTTCAGGAAATTCTTCTCTACTACAATGAACTATCTGGGGAGCTCCCACAAGAGATGGTGGAGCTGAAAAATCTGAAGGTAATAACTCTTTATGGCAACCAATTAAGCGGAGTTATACCGCAGGCTCTGGGAATTAATAGTAGCCTTTTGAAGATTGATCTCATCAATAATTTCTTGACTGGTGCAATACCACCTGGAATTTGTCATGGTAGAAAGTTGGAGGTTTTGAATTTGGGTCTTAATTTACTGAACGGTAGCATTCCTTCAGATATTGAAAACTGCACGAGCTTAAAGAGGGTGATACTTAGCCATAACCATCTCACTGGTTATATACCAAATTGGGCAATTCGATCAAGCTTGAATTATGTGGATGTAAGTGTGAATGATTTGAATGGGAGCATTCCTACTACAGTAGGCAATTGTATGAATCTCACTTTGATAAACTTGTCAAGAAACAAGCTCACTGGACCTATACCTCCAGAAATAGGCAACTTACGGCAACTAGGAGTCTTGAATATTTCTTACAATAATTTGGATGGTCGGGTACCTCTTGAAATCTCTCACTGTAATAGGCTTTTCATTTTGGACTTGGGTTTCAATTCTTTGAGTGGTTCAATACCATCAAGCATAGCAAACCTAACTGATCTCTCTCAGTTTATATTGCAAGACAATCAACTCAGTGGAGGGATCCCTAATTTCTTGTCACAACTTAATCATCTAACAGAAGTGCAGCTAGGAGGAAATGTTCTTGGTGGAAAAATTCCATTGTCATTGGGTTCATTACAAAGTTTAAACATAGCTTTGAATCTTAGCAGTAATAGGCTTATAGGTGAGGTTCCTCCACAGTTGGCAAATCTAAAAAAAATCCAGAGCTTGGATCTATCTCTAAATAATCTGTCGGGGAGCCTTGAACCATTGGGAGAACTCAGCTCATTGATTTATGTGAACGTTTCATTTAATCAGTTCGCAGGTCCGGTACCAGAAAGTTTGCGCAAGTTTCTGCAAACTTCGCCAAGCTCTTTCGTTGGAAATGCTGATCTTTGCGATTCTTGCTCGCCTTGCTCGAATCAAACCATCTTAAAACCATGTAACAGCAAGTCGAAAAGCTCCTTCAGTAAGATTGGATTGGTTGCAATAATTATTGGCTCATCACTTTTCTGCTTATTAGTGATTTTTGCAATAGGCTGCTTGGTTCCCTTGCTTAAAAAAATAGTGATGGAAGAAGTTCCATCTTTACATGAAGGTTCTTCTTTACTTCTGAACAAAGTGATGGAGGCGACAGAGAACATGGATGAGAAATATGTCATAGGTAGAGGAGCTCATGGAACAGTTTTTAAGGCTTCATTAAGTCCAGAAGAAGTGTATGCAGTGAAGAGGCTTGTCTTTGGCGCTCAGAAAGGTTCTCATGCAAGCATGCTGACAGAAATTAAAACAGTGGGAACGATCAAGCACAGGAACTTACTGAAATTGGTGAATTTCTGGTTGAAAAGTGATTGTGGATTAATTCTGTATGAATATATGGAAAATGGAAGCCTTCATGATGTGTTGCATGAGATCAAGCCATCTCCATTTCTCGATTGGAAATTACGCTACAAAATAGCTATTGGGATTGCCCAAGGTTTATCCTACCTCCATTGGGACTGTAATCCAGCTATCATCCACTGCGACATTAAACCAAAAAACATTATTTTGGACTCGGAAATGGAGCCCCATATCACAGATTTTGGAATCGCAAGGTTCATGGATCAATTCTCAGCCACCCCAACCACCACTGGGATAATGGGCACCATTGGTTATATGTCCCCAGGTATGAATTCTGAATCTGTGCTATTATTTTCAAAGTTTTGTCCTCTTAAACATATTGTCTACTTCATTTTCTTAGCATAAAATGCTTGTTATTATCTACAAAACGCCAAAATCCTTGTTGAAACCATAAAAAAAATTGATTTTGCAGGTCTTGTACAGAATTGAGGTTCTCTTGCGGGCATATTCTCTAATTTTTTTGTTCTCCGTGCATTACAGAGATTGCATTTACTGTCAAGAGGAACAAGGAATCTGATGTTTATAGCTATGGTATCGTCTTATTCGAACTGATTACAAGAAAGATGGCAGTAGACCCTTCTTTTTCAGAGAACTCAGACTTGGTTAGTTGGGTGAGATCAAGCTTGGATGGCGTCGATGATATAAACCAGATCCTTGATCCAGATTTGATAGATGAAGCTTTGGAATCCAAAGTAGCAAAAGAAATATACGAAGTAGTCATGTTAGCTTTAGAGTGCACAAGAGAAGAGCCAAGTGAGAGACCTTCAATGAGAGATGTGGTGAATCACTTAACAGACATCAAATCCAATGAGTTTTGTTCATGGAAACAGAAAATGGATGCCACAGATTCTTCTGAGGACTAAGGCATTGAAGTGGAGATTTGTAGCCCATTCGATGCTCCTATTGTAAGTCAATCTTATTTGGATTACCTGATTGCCAGTCATGTTTTCCTAACCTCCTTGTGATTATTTGTCCTTGGGTGATTATAACATCATGTATTTTACATTGACAGGCTTTTTCCATTTCAAGTCTTCAATCCACCTTCTACCCATACCATGAAATGCTTTAGCTGTTGAGAGAGAAAGACTAATGGGGTAAAATATTGAAAGAGATAGGGAGGAATAACTTTCCATTGTGGATGAGAGATCTCCTCTAAAGGATTTGACTAAAGCTAAAATTGAAAGTCTAAAGGGGCTTAAAGCTGGTTGTTTTGGTGGCTTAACAGAGCAACAAGTTCACCAATGAGGGAACCTGCACTAATTTTTGTAATTCTCCTTTTTAAAGTTATTTATTAATCCTAAGAAGCCACCAAAATCTTTTTTCTGGACACTTGAAAAGCATCAATGGTTCATCTTCCTCTTTGCTCCTCTCTCGCAACTCACGACCTTGTGCACGGCTTTAGTTTTTCCTTTCGCTCATCTTTGCCCCCAAATGAAAATCGCTCGTGGTAGATGTTTATGTCTTCTAAGCTCTAAGGGTTATGTTATTTTGCATTCTTAATTTTGATCTTATAGCTCATGCTGGCTCCGATAATAAGAAGACAAACATAACTATTTTAATATATTCTGACCTTTCAAATGAGATGGCAAACTGAACTATTTTAATTTAGCCCGCCCCCCAAATAAAATTTCTGACTCCGCCACTTAGAGGTGGATGACTAATGCTTTCTCACTAAAAAAATCCTTCAGAAAAAATTTGGAAAACACGCTTCAAAGTATTCATTTTGATGTTATGCTGGATTAGACACTTGTAGACTATTCAAAGATCTCTAATATGATCATCATGGACTCTGCTCTTGACCATGAGATTGTCTACATAGCATTTAAAAAAAATGTCGGTTAAAGAGAAAGTAGAAGACAAAAGGATCGATGGTCATGACCTACATCTTCATATTTATTACCCTTCCTTATCATCATCGGAGTATTAAAAAAATCTTTATTGGTAGTCTTTTTCTCCAAGGGTAGGATGTGATATGTTGGAATCTTACCATACATAATACATAAATCACTTGCAAGTAAGTATATTATTTAGGCTTCGTTTGAGACCGGTCTCTTATAACTTTTTAAAGCAGCTTTTAACATTTTTATGTTAAAAGTTGCTTTAAAAAGCAATAAAAAAACCGGTCCCAAACGAAGACTTAATAAATAATTTTGTGATGACTAAAATTCAGAGAAGTAAAATGCTTTGCAACTTCCGAGAAGAGAGTAGAAATAGACCTGTAAACATTTTAGAACTAAGAATTGTGTTATTTATTCAACAATTGCGACAATTGCGACATCAACATTATGATATTAGTAATTATATTACATCTGTATCTGTATTGTCAAGTTGAACAGTGCAGTCTGCTCTTATTCAAATGTGCTCTGTTATTTTCAAATTCCTATATCTATTTGATCTACCCATAAGACATCTGTATTTACAGTATGTCAATGTTAACAGATAAAATATATAATTAGAAAAACTTATAATTTATAGCATCTATTTTTCATTTTCTGAAAAAAAAAATATTTCAATATCAATGTAAGTGACTAAAATATCATTCATCCTTATCTCTAATTTTATTTTATAGTTGATTTTTATAATAACTATAATATAAAAAGCTCTTTCAATTAATAGTACATTTATCTTAAAATAATAGTTAAAATCCTCATGACATTAATTGGATGATCAAGTTGTCTCCAAATTTGGTTCTAGGGAATGCTTGATGTACAAAAGATTTGAGGGGAGCGGTCGGTCGGCGGAGGTTCGATGCTAGCGGTCGAGCGGCAAAGGTTTGATGGGGGCAGACGGTGGAGGTTGGCGGCCGACAGTGAGTTGGCGATGGAGATGGTGACCATTGGCGAGGTTCAAGCAAGCTTAATAGCAGTGTAAATGGTTCTCTCTCAAAACGAAACAATAGCGATTTATCTCAAAAATGAACTAAAAAAAATATGCTCCATTTAATTTACTTTATTTTGGATTTACTTTTCATCCAATTAAACACCAAATTTTTAAAAATATTTCAACCAAATAGCCCCTAAGAAAACCTTAACCATCATTTATTGTATCGGGCGAAATAAAATTATTTGAGTAATAAAATTTAAGAATTGATACGACATCGCAAAATCATCTTGATCGGGCACGAATCTCGATGCAAAACTAGTTGGAAACTTCAAAAATTAATTTTGGGAGCATATGAACTCCGAATTCAGCGAGCTTATAGTCAAACTGAGCGTCTCGGAAATACGAACGCAACGACACCAAGATCAACCCAATCCGAGCCCAAATGAGTCCGAATCAAGGGCTCAAAGCGCTGTTGGAAGGTTCAAACCGCAATTTGAGTAACCAAACGGTCTCCGATTTTGACGAGCTTATACTCGAATCGAACGGCTCGACGAGACGAATCCAACGAGCCTAAGATCATCAAATTCCAACATCATTAAGGCCTTCAAATCACCAACGAACGGTGCACGATCAAAGGATTCGATATCGGCCGTCCATTCAAACCACTCCCAATTCGCCCTTGATCTCACGCCTATTTACGGACTATGCCACTCCAGAAAAACTATAAATAGAGCCCTCATTCTACACCAAGGGAGGAGGGGGGAAGAGAGAGAAGAAGAAGAGGAGAAAGGGGAAAAGGAGATTCCTCACCTCCTCGACCACCGCCGGAGCTCTTCCTGCCGCCTAAAGACGCCGGAACTCTGCCGGATTTTCAGGAAACGCAGGAATTCTGCACAACTTCCATGATATGCTGAAATTCTTCCCAATTTACAAGAGAGTTCCCTCCTGACGCCGAAACTCTGCCCAAGTGAAGACGGAGTTCTCCTCTGCCACCAAAGACGTCGGACTTCTACCCGACGTCGGACCTTCACTCTTCGCTAAGTTTCTACCCGACGCCGGACTTCTACCGGTTATCGGACTTCGTTGGACGTCTATGCGAAGATGCATTTCTTTCCATTGTTGGACTTCTACCTGACGCTGTCCTACTGATCTTCGTCGTCAGACTATAGTCCTTCTGACCCCCGTCGCCAGCCAACTACGGTCCTCCTGACTTACGTCGCTCGCCGACTACAGTCTTTCCGACATCCGTTGCCCGTTGAATACGGTTCTCCTGACTTATGTCACCCGCCGACTACAGTCTTTCCGACCTCCGTCGCCCGCCGACTACGGTCCTCCTGACTTACGTCGCCCGCCGACTACAATCTTCCGTCGCCAGCTGACTACGGTCCTCCTGACCTACGTCGCCCGCCGACTGCAGTCCTTCTAACAAAACGAACATGTCAATAGTGATTCTTTGTATTTACATCATGTAATGTACTCCATAAGATGTACATCAAGCTAAGACCTTCCACCAAGGAAGGGCCTCATTTGTAATCGACTGCAATACTAGTTGATTCATTCAAACTGGGCTAGGCCCCGTGGTTTTTCCCCCTTTTACAGGGGTTTTCCACGTAAAAATCTTGGTGTCTCATAAATGCTAGACCCTCTCTCTCTTATCTGATTGCGTGCCGGATTTTCGTACAATGCTAAGATGATGAAGTTTATATTTCTCTACCGCCGCGAATACTCCTGGACGCAACAGTTTGGCGCCGTCTGTGGGAACGTGGTTCCGGACTGGGGGGGGGCAACTTTTGCTCCAATCTCAAAAGATCACTCATAGCATCAATACCATAAGAAGCAGATGCGGACTGGGGGGGCAACTTTGACTCAAACCATGGTCAAATAGATCATCTAATACCTTCAACACCAAGTTGATATTTCAGGAATATCCGAGCAAATGCAAGGATACTTCAAATCAATTACAAGATTTATACAGTCCATTGTTGGACTTCTACTCCTCGAGCAAGGTCTTAACCTCGACCTCAAAAAGACAGTAACGGTCTAAAAATAGACCATTCTTCACCTTTGATTCGGGATACACGCGGCATTCGCCCCCTCCCAATCAAGGTAAAATCGATCCCAGGGGGATCCGATTTGGCCTCTTCCACACAGGTTAACATCGTCGAGCAGGGCTCCGGCATAAAACCTCGGAAAGGTCTCACATCCTTGGTGGATTCTCCCAACCTCTTCCACACAGGTTAACATCGTCGAGCAGGGCTCCGGCATACAACCTTGGAAAGGTCTCACATCCTTGGTGGACTCTCCCGACCTCTTCCACACAGATTAACGTCGTCGAGCAAAGGCTCCGACATACAACCTCGGAAAGGTCCTACATCCTTGGTGGATTCTCCCGACCTCTTCCACACAGGTTAACGTCGTCGACCAGGGCTCCGGCATACAACCTCGGAAAGGTCTCACATCCTTGGTGGATTCTCTCGACCTCTTCCACACAGGTTAACGTCGTCGAGCAGGGCTCCGGCATACAACTTTGGAAATGTCTTACATCCTTGGTGGATTATCTCGATCTTTTCCACACATGTTAATGTCATCAAACAGATGTTCTAACATACAACGTCGGATAGGTCTTACATCCTTGGTTAACGTCGCCAGAATGCCGTCAAGGGACTTTAATTTAACTTCTCTACAAAGTTAAATTTCTACCCGATGTTGAATTTCCTCTTGTTGCTGAATTTTTGCCTTGCATGACTTTCGTCGGAATTCTGCCCGTCGACAAATTCTGGTCGATCTTCTACCCGACGTTGAACTTCTACCCGATGTCGAACTTCTGCTCGTCAGCGGACTTTTACTCGTTGTCGGACTCCTGTTCGTCGATGAATTCTCGTCGGTCTTCTACCCGACGTTGAACTTCTACCCGACGTCGGACTTCTGCTTATCAGCGGATTTCTACTCGTCGTCATACTCCTGCTCGTCGACGAATTCTCGTCGGTCTTCTACCCGACGTTGAACTTCTACCCGACGTCAGACTTCTGCTCGTCAGCCGACTTCTACTCGTCGTCAGACTTCTGCTCGTTGACGAATTCTCGTCGGTCTTCTACCCGACATTGAACTTCTACCCGACGTTGGACTTCTGCTCGTCAGCAGACTCCTACTCGTCGTCGGTCTTCTACCCGATGAAGGACTTCTCCTTTTCGTCAGACTTCTGCTTGTCAGCGGACTCCTACTCGTCGTCAAACTCCTGATCGTCGACAAATTCTTGTCGGTTTTCTACCCGACGTTGAACTTCTACCCAACGTCGAACTTCTGCTCGTCAACGGACTACTACCAGTCATCGGCTTCTCGCTCGAATGCTACTTGCAACACACCCTCAAACTCTCTCCTTTGGCTCCACACTCGATCGTTGACTGCTAATGGGCTTCAACTCGATCGTCCATCGCCAGTAAACTTCCGCTCAAATGGCATTCAAATCTCGTAGGCTTCTGCACGCGAGGAGGGGCGCTAAGTCGAGCAGGAAAAAATTCCAACTCGCAAATAGCGGAAGCCTCAACCGCCAGTAAGCTGGAGGGAGAAGAAGAAATCCCGTAGGCTTCTGCATGCGAGGAGGGGCGCTAAGTCGAGCAGGAAAAAATTCTAACTCGCAAATAGCGGAAGACTCAACCGCCAGTAAGCCGGAGGGAGATGAAGAAATCCCGTAGGCTTCTGCACGCGAGGAGGGGCGCTAAGTCGAGCAGGAAAAAATTCCAACTCGCAAATAGCGGAAGCCTCAACCTCCAGTAAGCCGGAGGGAGAGGAAGAAATCCCGTAGGCTTCTGCACGCGAGGAGGGGCGCTAATTTGAGCAGAAAAAAATTCCAACTCGCAAATAGCGGAAGCCTCAACCGCCAGTAAGCCGGAGAGAGAGAAAGAAATCCCTTGGGCTTCTACACGCGAGGAGGGCGCTAATTCGAGCAGGGGAAGTTTCCCGCTCGCAAATAGCGGAGGCCTCAGCCGTCAGAGAGCCGGAGGGAGAAAGAAAGAGAATGTGCAAGTTTCTCAAGGCCTAAGGGGCTTATTTATAGGTTTTCAAGAGAATGAGGGGAAGTTATTGCTATTTTCCGGATACCCAATTTTTCTAAATTTTTTAGAATTTTTTGGGATTTTTTTGGGTCAAAAAATGACAAAAAGGACAAATTTCACGCTTGTGAGGCCCACATTGGCGGTGCGCCAACTGGCCGCACCGTTTCGCACACGGATTCGCGGCCGGATCACGGTTGGCCAGCCGTGGCACACGCGCGCGGCCACAGCAGCCCGCGGCACGCGGGCACCGGCGATCCGCGACAGCGGATCCTGTTCCGCGCGCGGAACAGCGCGCGGCCAAAGACCGCGCGGTCCACACGGTTCCTTCCGCGCCGCGCGGTTCCGCGGATGCCGCCGCCGGCGAGCGGTGGCGGCCGGCAGCCTGCCGGCCGGCCGGCCGGTTCGGCCGCCTACGCGTGTCCGGGCCCAATTTTTGGCCCGGACGGTCCGATTTAGACGTTTTTTGGGTCTCCGGACACGTTTTTCGACGTTCCGGACTCAATTTTGACACTTTCGGAACTCAACGGGGCCTCTACGATGAAGTTCGAGCAAGTTGTTAATTTTTGGAACGTATTTTTTGGTGTTTAGACCAATGCAATTTGTCGACACATGTATTTTCGGACTCCTGGTGCTTCGACGACCGAAAATAGGGGGGCAACTGATACGACATCGCAAAATCATCTTGATCGGGCACGAATCTCGATGCAAAACTAGTTGGAAACTTCAAAAATTAATTTCGGGAGCATATGAACTCCGATTTCAGCGAGCTTATAGTCAAACTGAGCGTCTCGGAAATACGAACGCAACGACACCAAGATCAACCCAATCCGAGCCCAAATGAGTCCGAATCAAGGGCTCAAAGCGCTGTTGGAAAGTTCAAACCGCAATTTGAGTAACCAAACGGTCTCCGATTTTGACGAGCTTATACTCGAATCGAACGGCTCGACGAGACGAATCCAACGAGCCTAAGATCATCAAATTCCAACATCATTAAGGCATTCAAATGACCAACGAACGGAGCACGATCAAAGGATTCGATATCGGCCGTCCATTCAAACCACTCCCAATTCGCCCTTGATCTCACGCCTATTTACGGACTATGCCACTCCAGAAAAACTATAAATAGAGCCCTTATTCTACACCAAGGGAGGAGGGGGGAAGAGAGAGAAGAAGAAGAGGAGAAAGGGGAAAAGGAGATTCCTCACCTCCTCGACCACCGCCGGAGCTCTTCCTGCCGCCTAAAGACGCCGGAACTCTGCCGGATTTTCAGGAAATGCAGGAATTCTGCACAACTTCCATGAGATGCTGAAATTCTTCCCAATTTACAAGAGAGTTCCCTCCTGACGCCGAAACTTTGCCCAAGTGAAGACGGAGTTCTCCTCTGCCACCAAAGACGTCGGACTTCTACCCGACGTCGGACCTTCACTCTTCGCTAAGTTTCTACCCGACGCCGGACTTCTACCGGTTATCGGACTTCGTTGGACGTTTATGCGAAGATGCATTTCTTTCCATTGTTGGACTTCTACCTGACGCTGTCCTACTGATCTTCGTCGTCAGACTACAGTCCTTCCGACTCCCGTCGCCAGCCGACTACGGTCCTCCTGACTTACGTCGCTCGCCGACTACAGTCTTTCCGACATCCGTTGCCTTTTGAATACGGTTCTCCTGACTTATGTCACCCGCTGACTACAGCCTTTCCGACCTCCGTCGCCCGCCGACTACGGTCCTCCTAACTTACGTCGCCCGCCGACTACAATCTTCCGTCGCCAGCTTACTATGGTCCACCTGACCTACGTCGCCCGCCGGCTGCAGTCCTTCTAACAAAACGAACATGTCAATAGTGATTCTTTGTATTTACATCATGTAATGTACTCCATAAGATGTACATCAAGCTAAGACATTCCACCAAGGAAGGGCCTCATTTGTAATCGACTGCAATACTAGTGGATTCATTCAAACTGAGCTAGGCCCCGTGGTTTTTCCCCCTTTTACAGGGGTTTTCCACGTAAAAATCTTGGTGTCTCATAAATGCTAGACCCTCTCTCTCTTATCTGATTGTGTGCCGGATTTTCGTACAATGCTAAGATGATGAAGTTTATATTTCTCTACCGCCGCGAATACTCCTGGACGCAACAAGAATGACCTTCAATATTTGAGTAATAAAATTTACACTTCAAAAGATATAGATCATACACAAAGATTATACTAACAAAAACATCAAATCAATTAAATCACAAACCAACACATTCTAATTACAAAATTTTGTGAGGAAATATAAGAGATAGAATATGTCAAGTGTGCATAAGCTAATATTAAGAGGTATATGTTTTTGACACATCATTGTATATTACAATCCAATATATTAGACTATAAGCAAGTGAGATTTATATTTAATAAATTAATCAACTCCTACAAGTAACATCACTCAAGTCTAGGGGTGCAAATGAGTCAGTCAAGCATGTGCTCGACTCGTGAGTCAAATTCCGAGCTCGAACTCAAGTCGAACTTAGAAGCCAAACATGAGTTTAGCTCGTGCCACTAAAAACGAGCTCGTGAGCTTCTACAGTCCGCTTTTCGCACGTGGTTCGCCAGTTTGAATGCAGACGCGTTTCACCTTTTGTGGTTTGGATGTGCTAGCTTAATCGAGCCTTTACTCGTCGAGTGTCGATTCAATTGAACCCGAGCTCAATAAGCTCAACTCACGAGCTTGTTAACGAGTCGAGTTTGAGTAGGCTCACGAGTGAACTTGACTTGCTTGCACCCATGCTCAAAGTCTAACTTATGGTGCAAGGTATGTAAATAAGAGACTAGCTAAGGGATTTATGATTATTAGGCCAAATCTAAATATTTTAACTAACTACACAATCTATTGTAATTAATTCACTAACACCAATAGTTATACGAGTACAAAAATCTAGAGTAGTTGATTATATAATATATGCTTCAAAAAATTTCTTTCTTGCCTGTTAAGTATATTACTTTACCTTATTGCCCCTGGTCTTCATCTTAATTTCGTCGAGAACTTATGACATCGGCTTCCTATCAAGTACTTCTGCCTACCAAACTCTTAGGGACCATGGAAAGTCATCATGCAAAAAATGGTTGGATTATTTGTAGTCCAACTCAATCTTTCTACGTCAAATACCATTCAAAGTCGTCTCTGAAGTCGTCTACGGTAAAATATCGATCAAGAACTAATATTCATTTTCATCGAACGGTTAGAATTTCGCCGGACCTAAGCAAACTATGCTGCTCGCCCGATCCGAACAAGAGAGCCAAACCAGCACCTTATTTTAAAAAACAAAAGTCAATTTTGCACGTTTTGGGAAGCATTTAGTTAACAAGTGGATTTATAAGTAATTTTTATGAAGAATGGGTTACAAATTTAATGATTATGAGATGATCTAAATTTTCATCATAATCTTTTAAGCTAATTCTTTGTATATCATAACAATCTAATTAAAATTTGATTGAAATTATATTATAATAGCGTGAGAGTAATTTATAACAAATCAAATAAGAATTTTCTATATATTCCAGTGAAATTAATAAAATGGGAATTTATATTCATAGTATTAAAAAATATCATATTTACATATTTAAGATTTAAAATATTTTTTTTTTTCATATTGTATATTCATAAATACCTTCACAAATGTGTCACAAGTAACTACTAGATCTTGATGAGGTTATTTACCCTAAAAAAGAGTTCCTTGGGGAACTCATTCGGGACCAACAAAGGGACCAATTCGAAGGGACCAATAGGCTCAACTCGTTTGAGCATAATATAAAGCTTGCGGCCTCTTATCGCATTGCCACATGTTGTTACATCTCTCAATTGCTCTCCACCCAGAATATCAGAACTCGCCCAACTCAATTACAGGAAGTGTCTACTTAGAAAACATATTAATCAATTACGAACTTTCAACCTGAAGCTCTATCATTCATGCAACTTCTTGGTCAACTTCTTCCTCAAGGCAATATAAGATCATCTTCTACGCAAGTTATCAATCATGCTAAACCACTCGCAGACTCACCCAAATCATACTCATTGCCATCAAACTAGCTCTAGAATGTCGCCTATTGACTTCACCCTCTAGCTTTTTGGTAGGCAACATGTGTCAAACTATCGTATTGTGTTGTATGTGTATTCTATGTAGCATATATTTTCATTTATTTTCTCTTTGTATTACTTTTAATGTAGCTCTCAAAACACTATAAATAGTTGGTGATGATGAAAAATTATGAGATCTTTTTTCCTGGAGTTGAATCTCAAACTTAGAGACTCTAACGTAGAATCTTGGACCGTGGATTCTTCTTTATTAGTGAATATTCTACCTTTTTTTGGATATTTAGGCCAATTAATGCACTCACATACGCACATTGCATACACAAGACTCGAATCCAAGACCTCCTAGTTAGACCAAGATGAATTGTGTAATTATTTTACCAATTTGAAAATTATAGAATTCTCTCTCTCTCTCTCTCTCTCTCTCTCTCTCTCTCTCTCTCTCTCTCTCTCTCTCTCTCTTCATTTTTTGGTCACAAGTTCTCTTCATTTTTTGGTCACAAGTTCTAGCTTAACAAGTTGACTTGCTAACAAGGTAAGGCATCAATCAAGAATAAATTTGAGTTCAAAACACATAATAATTCTTCAAATAATATAAAAAAACAAAATCCTCATCTTCCTATCGCTAATAATCTCATCCCTGAACTCATCTTTCATAGCTCGCCCGTCTCATCACCTTTCACCATGCGATTTTATCTTCATTGTCTATTTGTTAAAAAGATTTAACAAAGTGTTACATCTGATAAATAATAAATTTTGTGGGTTAAATATATAAAAAAAAAAGAGTTGCAACTTGCAAGTATTGCGTGTATAAACCCCTCATTTAAAATTTGACCTGCAAAATTTGTTACGGAAAATATGAAAGTCAAATATTTTCCAACTGCAATAATTCAACATTGTCCGCTTCCCTTATATTGAAAATTCATTTGTCGCCATTTTCCCTTCGATCATCCTCCAAGTAGTCATATTAAAGCAAAGTGAAGCAATCAAAGAAAGGACCGAATCACTCTCTTGGGTTACTAATGAAATACCTCGTCCTGATCTCGATCTTCTTCGCTGCCACCATCGCCTCCCTGTCGCCGGCGACGGTGAAAGTGGGCGTAATCATGGACCTCAGCACACCCGCCGGCCGTGGCTCCCTCGCCGCCCTCTCCCTCGCCTATACCGACTTCTACGCCTCCCACCCAAACTCTCCTGCACGGCTGCTCCTCCTTCCCCGCAATTCGTCACGCTCTGACGCTGTCGATGCTGCTTCTACCGCCCTCGACCTTATCTCTAACCATCAGGTTGCAGCCATCCTCGGCCCCCAAACATCCTCATCCGCCGCTTTTGTAACAGATCTCGGCGCCCGCGCTCGCATCCCCGTCATCTCCTTCACCGCTTCATCTCCCTCCCTCTCCCCCACTCTCTCTCCATTTTTCATCCGCGCCGTCCCCTCCGACGCTGCCATGGGACCAGCCATCGCCGCCCTCGCATCCGCCTTTTCCTGGCGCCGCCTAGTCTCAATCTACGAAGACTCTGATTTCGGCGCTTCACTTATCCCTATCCTCGTCGACGCCCTCTCCGCCTCCGGTGACTCACAAATTCCCTACCGATGCCCTATTCCCCCCACCGCCTCCAATGACCGCATCTTCATGGAGCTTTACCGCCTTAAAACACTACAAACACGCGTATTCGTCCTCCACGCCCCTTCTGCCCTCGCCGCGCGCATTCTTTCCGCTGCCGCCGAGTCGGGCATGACTGAAACCGACTACGCTTGGATACTCACATCCGCTGTCGCCGGCCAGCTCGGTTCCATCAATCCAGCCATCATTCTCAATTCTATGCAGGGCGGCATCGGCGTCCGCCCCTTCATACAACGAACCGATCGAGTCCGCGATTTCGAAAAACGTTGGATAATCGAGTTCTTGAAACAGAACCCTAACCACACCGCCGACATCACCGGCGGCGACCTCAGCTCAAGCAACTACTACGCCTATGACGCATTCTGGGCAGTCGCGACGGCCGCCAACGCAGTAATAGCCGCCGACCCCGCCGTCGTCAGATCACATACGGCGAGCGATCGATCCCGCACCGTCCCGGCCGAGATATCGAAAATACAGGTTTCGAACATTGGGCCGAAGCTTCTGAAATCTATTCAGGAAACACAGTTCGACGGAATCGGCGGGCGATTCCGTCTAGTAGATGGAGAACTGAACGTAACGGTATTCCAGATCGTTAATGTGAATGGGGAAATCGCAAGGGGAATCGGATTCTGGACACCGGGGAGTGGGTTATCGAAAGATCTGAAATCCAGCGGCGGTGGGAACTCGGCGGAGAGGAGTGGTCTTGGCCCAGTAATATGGCCGGGAGAGTCGGCAGCGGTTCCGAAGGGGTGGGAGATACCGACAGGCGGGAAGAAGATGAGGTTTCTGGTGCCGGGGCCAGTGGATCCCGGATTCCGGTCATTTCTTAGCGTTGTTAGTGATCCGGTGACCGGCGAGCTAAATGTCGGAGGGTACGTAATCGATATGTTTGAAGCTTCTGTGCGGCGGCTGCCGTACGCGCTACAGTTTGAATACTTTACGTTGCCGGAAGCCGAGAAGATGAAGACCGTCGACTACGACGCGCTGGTTAAGACGGTGTACGACCAGGTCAGTGCTCTCAACTCTGCCGTGAGCTTGGTTCTTTTTTTTTTGGGGAAATTAGAGGGCAAAGCCCAATTATCATTAAAACAAAATTCTAGTTACATGTGAGAAAAAAAGAACAGTAAAGGAAGTAAAAACTTCCAGCAACAGAAAAATTGGAAATAACAAGAAGAAAATAGTCAGTTGGAGGCATCCAAAATCGGGCTCAGGGTATTGCAGAGAGAGCAATCGAAACCCCTGGTTGCAGAAATAGAAGCATAAGTTGGTCTGGTAGCCGAAGAAGACCCCCTGCCGTCCAAGGGGAAAAAGGCAATACAAACATCATCGCCCGCAAAAACCACCCAACCGATCAACATCAGACAAAATTCATAAGACCATCCCAAAACGGTCTCTGAGCCCATTGTAATTCTTCCAGTTTTTAACCTTGGCCAAAGTAGCATGTCGAATACTAGCAGCAATAGCAAAAGGATTTTTCCAGACATTTTCAAATTTTCTAGTGTTTCTTTCCCTCCAAACAAAGTAAATAGTGCAATTAATCACGAAATAACAAAACTGTTTTTCCCTGCTGGTGAAATGAGGGGAGCTTCCAAAGTAGTCATAAATCTGCAATAGGTTTGGCCTTAGAAGAAAAACATCCAGTAATGGAAGGAGAGAGTTTATAACTGTGAAAGTGAAGTCACAAGCGAAGAATAAGTGCGAATGGCTCTCAATACCAGAATCACACAACGAGCAACCATCCAGAACATCAATTCCCCTCAGCCTAAGTTGATCAGCCGTTTTAAGTTTACCAAGAACTGCCATCCAGGCATAAGAAGAGTACCTCAAAGAGAATCGCTTATGCCAAAGAAAAGAGTGCCAATTAACTTCATCCAAATGCTTGAAATAACTATAGTAAAAAGTTGAAAAATTGGGGGATTCAGAGCCGTCCCAGGCCGTAGCCGGTTGCTCTGAAAAATGTACCCCAGCAAGAGTATCACGCAAAGCAATCGGAGCAGTGGAAGGAAGAGCCCAGCCAAAACTGTCAGTGAAACTATCTACACATTTTTCCTCTAAAAAATAGGAGGGAAAAATGTCTTTGAGAGAATTTCCAAAGCACCATGGATCCCAATTCATGGATAACTTGCTGTCAAAGGAAATTTGAAACCTAAAACTGCTTTTAACCGAGAGAGCCACCGTATGAATCTTCTTCCAGAATCTGGAAGCCATAGAATTGACAGGCTTCCAAGGAGAGATGTATTTATTCCTGAACCAAGACATTGCTGCATTATCTCTAGTAAAGAACCTCCATAAAAAAGAGCAAAGGCTGGCATGGCAAAGTGCATCAAAAGAAGGGATCCCAAGACCCCCATATGTAGTTGGTAAAGCAGTTTTATCCCATGCAATCAAATGAAGCTTCTTGTCATTGATGTTGCCATGATACAAAAATTTAGAACAAAGTTTGGAGATGTATTTGAGACAAGCTTTGGGAAGAATTGCCCCTCTTATCCAATAAGCGAGAGTATTGGCGATTGTAAATCTAATAAATTGGACCCTACCTGCAAAAGACAAAAATTTAACTTTCCAACCATCCAGTAGAGTAAAAATTTTACTCATGAGTGGTTGGAAGTGAGAAAAATTGAGGCGGCAGGCAGCAATCGGGATGCCCAGATATTTGAGGTAAGAGCTAGAGTTCAGGATGCCAATAGTCTCCCCTACTCTGTGAACAGCAGAGACATCCTTAGAAAGAATAAGGGAGCTTTTAGAATAGTTAACAATAAGACCTGAACCTTTAGTGAAGATGGAAATAGCCTTAGCAAGAGTTGAAGTGTTAGCAGGAGAAGCCTTTCCAAAGACCAAAACGTCATCTGCGTAGAGAAGATGAGAAATCTTGCAATCTTTCATTTGAGCGCCAATAAAAGGAGGGACCATATTCTCCAAAGAGCAAGAGAAACCATCCATGACAATGCAAAAAAGCAAAGGGGATAAAGGGCATCCCTGCCTTAAACCATTCGAAGAAGCAAAATAACCATTTAAAGAGCCGTTGATGGAGATAGAGAAGAACACATTGGTTATGCAGCCTTTGACCCATTTAATAAACTTACTAGGGAAACCCTTTTGGTTAAGCCTTTGGAAAAGAAAATCATGTGAAACCGAATCAAATGCTTTGAAGATATCTATCTTTGCACAAAAAGAGTTTTTAATATTTTTAAGGATGTCGGAAGCAAGGAGAATATTGTCAGTGGAACATCTATCCTTGATAAATCCCGATTGGCTCTCATGGATTATATACGGGAGAACAACTTTTAATCTATTGGCCACAAGCTTGGCAATAATCTTATAAACCACATTGCATAATGAGATTGGCCTATAATCAGAAACAGAAGATACATGTGGCCCTTTAGGAATTAATGCCAAAACAGTGGCTTTAACTCCTTTAGGCAAATAACCAGAGTTGTAAAATTCCATCACAGCTCTATGAAAGAAGTGCCCCGTGATATGCCAAGTCCTCTTGTAAAAAGCAAAAGAAAAACCATCAGGCCCAGGGGAGGATGTGTCATTCCCATCAAAAACCACTTTCTTGATCTCAGCTAGAGTGAAAGGTAGCACCAAAGAGTTAATCATTTCCGGGGGAATACATTTACCACTATTAATGAAAGGAGAGTCAGCTTGAGAGGGCTTAGGAGCATTAAAAAGCTTTTTGAAATGTTGGATGAAAGAGGCGGCAATGTCCTGCTGGTTACAGTAAGAACCATTATCGTCAGAGATTTCATACACATTGTTATGATTCTTCCTAGCCCGAATTTTTGCATAGAGAAAGCCTAAATCATCCTCTCCATGAGACAACCATTTGGTTTTTGCACGTTGGGTGACCCAGGAGGTCCAAGAGGCTTGAAGGCTAGCAAGCTTGCAATTAATCTCTTTCAGTAAGAGATTCAAGGAGGGATCCAGAGGAGAGCTTTGAATGTTGTCTAAACAGGTTTGAAGGTTACCTTTGAGTTCCAAAATGCTGTTGGAAAGAAAGTTGGAAGAGTTCCAACTTCTCTTTTTTAGCAAACCTTTAAGAGTCTTAAGACAAAATTGCAGATGGCAGATAGGTCCCATAAGGGAAGGTTCAGAAAAAGCACTGAGGACATCATCCCAAAAACCACTCATATAAGTCCAATAGTTCTTAAAAAGGAAACGGTTGGGAAGGCCGATCATGGAGGAGATGGAAGTAATGAGGGGCGAGTGGTCCGAGCAAACCGGTGTAGTAACCTTGTAGTGGGCTTGAGGAAAATGGTCAAGGAATTCAGAGTTGACTAAAACCCTGTCCAATTTAATGTGAATGGGATGGTCACTACGCTGATTATGCCAAGTATACAGCAGTCCAACTGAAGCCAATTCATGAAGCCCACAATCAAAAACCAATCCATTAAGTTCAGCAAGCTGACTAGCAGAAGCCGGAGAACCACCGGCTTTATCATTATGGAATCTGAAACAGTTCAAATCCCCCATCACCATCCACGGAAATGGAGAGGAAGGGGTGAACTCTCTAATCTTGGCCCACAAAGAGGACCTATCTTCCATAGAGTTAGCGGCATAGATGATGGAGAGTTGAAAAGGTGGGAGAGATCCCACAGAGAAAATACCATGAATCAACTGTGAGGAGATAAACGTGGGGGAGAAGGATACGTGGGTAGGGTCCCATTTGATCCAAATACGCCCCAAGTTAGAGTAACCAAAATTGTGACAGTGCGCCTCATTGTCAAAAATCCGGTGAGAATTCATAAACCAGCAATCATCAACAGCAGAAGAGTTAACTTTAGCTTCCAAAAGACAGAAAAACTTCAAGTTATGCAAACGGACTAAATCCCTGCATACAAGAACCTTGTCGGGTTTATTAAACCCTCTGATGTTCCAGCAAACAAGATTTGGGTAAGACATTAAGATTTAGATTTGGAAGATTTGCTCTTTTTGGTGGACTTCCCTCTAGTGTTTTTGGAGGGAGGAGATATATTGGATGTAGAATTGGAAGGAGATTGAGAGGTGGTTTTGGAAGATGAATTTGAGGGGATAAGGACATTAATTGTAGGACCAGGTTCATCCTGAAGAATAGGGTCAACCAAAGCGGGAGAGTCCTCAACAATTAACGCCTTAAATTTATTGGAAGTGGAGAGATTAGAGGAGGAAGGCAAGGAGGGGGAGCTTCGGTGTTGAGCTTTAGGTGGACTGTAAGTGGAAGAAGAAGCCTCAGAGATAGCTTCCGCATTAGGAGAGTTTAGGTTAGGGATAATATTGGTCTCCTCTGGAGGTAAGAGGGGGGGAGCTGAATTCACCGGGGGGGCAACAACCAGTTGAGGAGAGTCAAAGGTAACGACTTCCTGAAGCGAAGATGATATAGGTGGAGCAGAGGGAGGGGGTAATGGATTGACATCTGAGGAAACAGGTGGTTCAGCGATAGGGGGCGGGGGGGAAACTAAGGTGTTTTGGTTAGCAGCCGGGATAGAAGGAGAATTAGAAGGGATCCTAGATACCGGTCTAGGAGGCCGGGAAGAAGACCTTCCACGGGGTTTTGGTGGTAAAATAAGAGCAGATTGGGGATTTGGATTTTTAGAACACAGGGAAAAAGGGTGAATAAGAGAACCGCAACCTTCACAAGGTGAAGGTTTCCAATCATAAACAACCTTAAGGATCAAATCTTCACCATCGATCTCCAAAGGAATAGAATCCGGAAGAGGAGAATCCTTAGAAATTTGCACACAAACACGCGCAAAGGTGAGCCGTGATCTCTTAGCAGTTAAAGCATCGACCGAAAGGGGAATACCAATGTAACTTGCAACTTTAGAAATCCCAGTCGGTGTCCAAAGAGCTAGAGGAAAATTAACAATTTTAATCCAGATAGGTATTGAGGCATTTTCATCCCGTTGTGGTTTAAACTTGGGAGACCATTTCTGAAGTATGAATGGTTTCCCAAGTAGAAACCACGGACCTCCCGACCAAACAGCGTCGTAATCTTCTTGAGAAGCGAACTTGATGAGGAAGAAACCATCAGCAAGAGATAGAAGAGAAATCGCACCTTTCAACGGCCAAACCTTATTCATGGCGTTGAGAAGACGCTCGTAATATGGTCGTTGTCCAATAGAGTATCCAACAAGAGCGAACGTCCAGAGCGAAGAGCCCTCAGTAAGGTCATCAGCAACAAACGAAAGTTTCGGCTTTGGGGGGTAGAAGGCTACCTTGAAAGCATCAGGGGTGGAGGAAGGTGGAGCGGTGGTTTCCGCGTAAGAGAGCCCAAAAGCCGGAGGAGGCGGAGTCCCCAGCAGAGAGGAGCCAGGAAGATGGGGAAAATCCTTCGGATCGAGGGCCATCCGAAGGGGGGAGAGGAAAAACCTCTCCCGGCGTCGAGAAGACGCGGCGGCGGGAAGGAAAAGGGTTTACGCCAGAGAACCCTAGAGCCGCGGAATTCTTTTGCTAATCCCGTTTTCCCCGTGAGCTTGGTTCTAATTCCAGTTAATATCTTGCCGCCATTTCACGCATGTTCATGTCGGTGCTCGGCTGTGTGGACCGTGGATTGATATTAATTATTTATATATTATATTAATCTTAAAAATATATTTATAAAATTTAAGATTTATCATTATAATTAAAATACCATGAGAAGTAGAGGAGTCAAAATCGAGTTTCGGGTCAAACTTGAAACTAACTCATGTTCAGACGGTTTGACTCAAACCTGATCTGTTTTTACAAACGGGTCATATAGGACATGACCTGTCGGGTTATAGTGTAAACCCGACCCGAAACAGTTAGCGAACGGTTGAGCTCAGTATGGCACATGGCGGTCGACGGCACCTAGTGGGTACGACGGAGCTCTCAGCACTGGCAGCGACATGACAGGCTACTGCACCGACGACAGCAGGCTCTCGGTTTCAGACAAACGCGACGACGGGCAACACGAACGTGACGGCGGTAGTGCAAAAGGACGCGACCGCGGGAAGTGAGGTCAGCGCGGATGGGCAAAACGCGGTCTTGGGTTAATCCGGGTTGAGTTCGGGTTGTCGGGTCAATCCGAACCCAACCCATTTTTTTGAACGGCCGAATCCGGGAACCCACACCCAACTCGTTTGTGAAATGGGTTGATCATAACCGAAAGTTTTTAGGTCAGGTTCAAATTAAAATTTTTTTTTTTTTGAATCGTGTCAAATATTGACACCTATAATGAGAGTTTTTTTTTTTTTTCCCCTTATAAGGGTTTATTTAATAGATTTTCCGTACTATTTCTAAATTGTATTATATATTATTTTTTAATAGAATTAAAATGTTAGGTGACTATTTCTAAATTATTAATCAATATAACTAACTTATTGGATATTAATAAATATTATTATTAAATAAAAATATTAGAAATTTTTAATAGTTTAGTCAAAATATTTAGTAATTTAAGTATATTAAAGTGATAAAATTAAAAAAAAAATGCATTTTATTCAATGTCAACTTATATGAATATTATAATTTATAATTTTATTCATTAAAATGATATAATTTAATTGACATATAATTTATTACTATTTAGATTAACTTAAAGTCAAAGATAACAGCCAATTATATATCTTTTATTATAATGAACTAACTAATAATATCATATGAAAGATAACAATATAATATGCAACATCTAAGATTTATGAGGTGATTTGATTAACTTAAAAATTAAGTAAATGTGTTAATTATGATTATTTAAGTAAGAAATAAATTGATTAATGTGATCAAGTGATTAACAAAGCATTAATCGTTAGATATTAACTTAAATTAACAAGAAACTTTAATATTAAAAAATTAATATTTTTTCAAAGAAGCCTGCTGAAAGGGAATTTTTATTGCATCAGGTTATCTGACGTAGAGATACATCAGGTAGCCTATAATATATTGTCACGTGCCCGTACTCTTTACCGCGCGGCCCGACTACCCAATCCGAAACGAATATGCTCGGTATTTGCTCGGTTTTTGTTCGGTATTTGCTCGGTATTGCTCAGTATTACCATCGGCCACGTTCGCTACTCCACCGCTGGTTTTGTAATATCAAAAATCTGCTCCAGGATCGTCCAGGACGATCTGGATCGTCCTGGGACGATCAGTTGTAAGTTTGCTCCAGAATTGGCCCAGAAGTGTTCCAGGTGATTTTCTGTATGCATCGTCCAGGCCGATTGGAGACATCGGCCAGGCCGATAGCTACTGTAGAAAATATCGGCCAGACAACAGCCCTGGGAAGATGCCAGGACGATCCTTTTGGTCGGATCGTCCCGGGACGATGTCGCGATCGGCCGGGCCGATCTGAAGATTATAAAGCTGATTTCAGCTCATTTGAAGAGAGAGAAAATCTTTTTTTAAAATATCTGATTTTTTCTGAGGAGAGAGAAAGTCGAGGGCTTTTGTGGAAAAGTGGATTTTCGGACGACGCGGAGCCGTTTTCGTCCGACGAGACTGTTCAGGATATTGCTGTGCTCGAGGTAAGGCACATTCCGCCTTTCTCAATTTTCAGTTCCATCGCGTTTGGCGGTAATTTCTATCCGGATTTCGTTTTCGTTACAGTTTTTCGTCCGTATCTTTTGATTGGTTCAGTTTTTACCGCGTAACTTTCCGTATATTGTTGACGTGCCGAGTGTGCACATTTTGGTTATTTTCCGAAGATTTTTGTCCGGGTATTTTTGATTCGACGATGTTTTTCGTAGACTATAATTTTCTGTGAAATTGTAAATTCTCTGTGCAGTAGAATAAATATTCTGGAATATGATTATCTATATTCTGTGCGAATTCGGTAAATTTTCTTTGCAGGAAATTTTGTGTAAATTCTGTATACTGCCGTTGTGCTGCCCGATTTTTGGGTAATTTCTGATTTCTCCGGATTTCTTCTGAATTGAAATGCTATGTGTATAAGCTATAAAAAGGGAGTTATAAGGGGCCTGAATCCTATGAGATTCAGTTAGTGTCGGGGAAATCTGAAATGAGCTCAAATCTGAAATCTGATATCTGTTCTGTTCCGAATCCGATGAATTCTGTTCTGGTGCTATAAGCACAACTGTTCTGGTGTCGTGAGCACAAAAGGAGGTATAAGGGGCCTGGATCCTATGAGATTCAGTCAGTGTCTGGGAAGGGAGGCATAAGGGGCCGGAATCCGTAGAGATTCCGTCAGTGTCAGGGCATTTAGCTATGAATGACATATGAATCTGTTCTGTTTTCTGTATCTGTTCTGTACGCAATTGTGATTCTGATATGATATGATCTGCAAATTCTGATTTCTGATTTCTGTATAATTCTGACTCTGTTGATTTATTCTGTTCTGTGATCTGATCTGTACGACTCTGATTCTGATTTGATATCTGTCCGTATAAGTTCTGATTTTCGATTCTGTTCTGATTCGAGATCCGATTCTATTCCAATTTCTGATCTGATTTCTGTCTGATGAATTTAGTTTTGGTTTCTGAGAATTTAGATTGGTGGTTTGTTGCTTTGCTGAGCTGTTGAGCTCACCCTTGCTTTCTGGTGGTTTTCAGGTTCTGGGAAAGGGAAGGAAGTCCAGGAATAGAGTTCAGAGTTCTGATTCGTATAGGTATACTTTTGATTTTTGTACAGTCATGGCTTTTCTGTTCTGTCTTTCTTTCTGTTGAAAGCCATGTACTGTATTTGTAGATGATTATTTTGAGGAAATGAAAAGATAGATGTTTTGTTCCGCTGTGTTTGATGATTTATAGTAGCTCTGTTGTTCTGTGGTTGTGTGTCTATTGAGTTAAGTATTTGGAAGATCAGTTCAGTAACCAAATTCCAAAGCCAGATCCTGGATAAGAAGGTTTCGTCGCGATCCGGCTTGGGCGGGATCCGTCCCCGTCGGGTCGGGTCGTGACAGGTTTCGCCTCCTCCCTCGCCAACGTCCAGCCCTTTCTCGCAGGCTACCGCTTCGGCCAACTTGCCATCGCCCACAACGACAATCTCGTCAACTACCCCTCCCTCTGAGCCAGCCTCGAAGACTCCGGCTCCATCTTGAACACCTCCTCCGACACTGAGGTTATCCTCCACCTTATCGCCAACTCCAACTCCCGTCCTTTAATCTCCCGCATCGTTGATGCCTGCGAGGCCCTCCAAGCTATTCGCTGCCCGCGACGAAATGCCGCAAATACCGATCAAATACCGAGCAAATACCTAATACCTAACAATACCGAGCATATTCGTTCCGGGTTGGGTCGTCGGGCCGCGCGATAAAGAATAAGAGCATGTGGCGATATATTATAGGCTACCTGATGTATCTCTACATCAGATAACCTGAGGCAATAAAAATTCGTTGAAAGGTGAAGGTCTTTCATGTTGTTTGACGCAGATAATCTTCTATCCTTGCCTTAGCTTTTTCTTTCTAAGACACTTTGTATCTTCTTTTAATTTGCATTCATTTTAAGGTCACGAATCACGATGGACCTTATGATTTATTACGTCCGCACATTATCATAAGCATGATGTGTTTAGTAATTAATAAAATCTTGGTCTATACTTAGGTTAATTTATCATTCTTAGGCTTCGTTTGGGACGATTTTATTACTGCTTCGTAAAGCAGTCTTTTAGTATACAAATTTAAATTTTTATACTAGAAAGTTGTTTTAAGGAGCAGTAAGAAAATCATCTCAATCGTTTGGAACAAATTTTGTACTGCTTTATAAGATAGAATTTTAGTATAAAATTAAAAAATAAATGTTCTAAAACTTTATTTTATAAAGCAATAAGAAAGTTATCCCAAACAAAACCTTAGTGTCCGAATATGACGAATAGCAGCTACCTTCCACTCTTTCCTTCTGCCGTATTCTACATGGATGACTCCTACCGACGAGTTAACATTTATATCAACGAAGATAAACTCGCACATATTTCTCAAAAATGATATTTGAATTCAAGAGCTCTTAGTTGATAGTCAAAACTCTTAATCAAGCGATCAAAGTGATCTGTGTAATTAGCTTGACATGAAGATATTCGTTTAGTTGGCAACATTTAGAATGTAGTGAAATAATATTTTAATATCTATTTTTTTTTTTCAGCTGAAAAAGTAATATATGATGTAATATTACCTCATAGATACCTCATAGATGCTAGTGAACTAAGCATGCATGGCTTTAGTGGATTCACACCATACTAAGAAATACATTATGAAAATTATGACAAATAAGTACTTCTATTCTATGTCACTCTCTCCCTGCTTCTCTTTTCACATACACTTTCAATGTCTACACACACAAAATATAAGAGAAAGTCAAGTAAAATAATCCCAAGGGACGCAATCCTTCAGAAAAACTAGAAAGAAAATCGTCAAGTCAATTTTGCAGCTCTACGACGCCAGTTTGGGGTGTTCAAGCCACTATCTTGTACTACTGAAACGTCGTATTTATATCGCTAGGGAACTATACTTAAATATTATGATTTCTGCATATAAATACTTAAATAGTACTATTATATACATTATATAAAAAATAATATTATATAATAGTACCTATTTATAAAAATCTAAATTAAATTAATTTAATCTTTTATTATGTTAGTTAGATGAATTTATAATTAATTCTATTATTTTTATAAACATAATTTAAATTATATTAATTTTTATTTAAATTAATAAAAAAATGTAATTATTCATAAAAAAATATATCCATTAATGCTATTCTTGACAATTGTTAAGTACATAACTATTATTACCACCCTAATCAACTAGAATTTATTAATTATTATAATTATTTGAAAAAATTAATGAATCTAATTAAAGTTTTAATTAATTAATCTAAATGTCTCGTTAATGAACAATTTCCAATCACACTAACACGCAAACTGACGTTTTGATATGGTCGGTGGCGCTTGCAGAAGTACGACGGCGTTGTGGGGGATGTGACCATAACGGCCAACCGGTCGGAGCACGTAGGCTTCACTTTCCCCTACACAACCTCCGGCGTCTCCATGCTTGTCCCCGTGCGCGACGTCCGCAGCCACAGAGCCTGGATCTTCCTCAAGCCCCTCACGACCGACCTCTGGCTCGTCAGCGGAGCCTTCTTCATCTTAACCGGCGCCGTCGTCTGGTTCCTCGAACACCGAATCAACCCAGAGTTCCGCGGCCCACCCGCCCACCAAATCGGCACCGTCTTCTACTTCTCCTTCTCCACCCTCGTCTTCGCCCACAGTAATTTTTTGACCAAAAATCACATTTTTAGTCAACATTTTCAGCTAGATTTTTTCTTACTGTATAATTGATTGCAGAGGAGACAATAATGAGCAACCTATCGAAGCTAGTGATGACAATTTGGGTGTTTGTGGTCCTTATACTGACTTCGAGCTACACGGCTAGCCTGACTTCTATGCTCACCGTGAGGCAGGTCCAGCCAAGCATAACTGATATTCAGGAGCTCATCGTCAATAGGAAGAACGTCGGCTTTCTCCGGCATTCCTTCGTGAAGGGCCTTCTTCTCAATATTGGCTTCAAAGAGTCTCAACTCTTCGGTTTTAAATCTCCTGAGGAGTACAAGGATGCGCTCTCCAACGGTTCCGTCGCCGCCATCATCGACGAGATCCCGTACCTCAAACTTTTCCTCAATTCTTTCTGCGACAACTTCACAATGGGCAATCCGCTCTACAAAACATCTGGTTTTGGATTTGTAAGTCGGTTAATTCCTTTCTTAGATGATTATTATGGGTCTGTTTATTTTGGTTATTTTGAAGGAATTGGGAGAGTGGAAGTAAAAATAAAAATTGATTTTTTTTAATTGATTTTCACCTCAAACGCCACTGCAGGTTTTTCCCAAAGGATCATCGCTTGTTTCCGACATGTCAAGAGCAATATTGAAACTAACAGAGAGTGATGAAATGGTGGAGATCGAACGGCGGTGGTTCGGAGAGCAATCATCCTGTCTGAACCAAGGCAGCAGCGCCATCTCCGCCTCCAATAGCCTCGACTTCAATAGCTTCTACGGCCTCTTTCTCGTCACCGGCGGAGCCTCCCTTCTCGCTCTCCTCATCTACTCCCTCTCCTTTTGCTACAGCTACCGCCACTCTTTGGCGGCCATTAACGCAGAAGAGAAGACCTTAACGAGGAGGCTGAGCTCCATCGCTACGCTCTACGATGGGAAAGATCTTTCCAGCCATACCTTCAACAAGTCTGCTGAAGCTTCCATTGATGTCCGAGGACGGAGCAGTTCCGGTACTTCACATCAGTTGGACGCCAGAGATGGTTCTGAGAGCCCCTTTAGTTTTTCCCTGGGAACGGAGACTCCTCCATCGTCGGAGTTTGCGAGTCCGCAGTCTGGGACTGCGCAGTGGATGCCGCCTCCGGCTGTTGGCGGGCATGACGGAGTGGAGTTGATCACTCCGGCGAGAAGCTGATGATTTGGACCTGAAGATCACGAGATTGATTGATTGGTTATTTGAATGCAGTAACGGTCAGGATGACATATAGCTTTATTAAATTTCAAAATCTTCATTGTCTATAGATTATGTTCATATTAGTTAATCAATGTGCTGAGCTGAGGCCTAGGGCTCAAGAAATGTTCATGTATAGAATACTCTAATAGGTAATAACCAACATATATGTAAATCTTTCAATGCATTTTTTTATAGCACAATAATATATTCTTCATTCACAACTTATTTGATCTAACAAAAGTTTTGATATTTTTTAGATTCCAAAGCGTTTGAGTCATCTAAGCTATATGTTCAAACAAATTTAGATTTCGTTTGAGACAATTTTCTTAATGCTTCTTAAAATAACTTTTTAGTATAAAAAAATTGAACTAAAAAGTTGCTTTAAGAATCATTAAGAAGGCCGTCCCAAACAAAGACTTAGGTTTCATTTTGGACGGCTTTCTTAATGCTTCTTAAAGTGACTTTCTAGTACAAGTTTTTTAATTTTTGTACTAGAAAACAGCTTTAAGAAGCAGGTAGAAAGCCGTCCCAAACGAAACCTTAATGTGATTCGATTAGATGAATCCAATGATATCATTTGGGAGAGGCATTTGGCTTCCAATATTGATGTATGTTATATCTAAATTGATTGCTAAAACAACGGCTATCAATTAGTGTAATTAATTACAAGTGTCTTGAGATGTAAGTGCTAATCAATCAACCTATAAGAGAGGCCTAGGAATTATTAAAATTATTTTTATTAAGAAATGAGTAGTGTTGCTTCATGTGAAAAAAATCAATCTTTGTAATTAGTCTCTATTAATGTTTCATCGAGCCTATAAGTCCTCTACATTTTTTATTCACTTAAGCTACATTTGGAACGGCTTTTTTACTGCTTTCTAAAGTAAATTTTTAATATAATTTTTTTAGTCTAAGAAATTTTTTAATTAACAAGCTGCTTCAAAAAATAAAATAAAAAAGACATCCCAAATGAAGCCTTAATGCCACCTCAATGATAAATGGAATTAGATTTTAAGGAATTTAATGATAAAAAATTTTCAAACTATCTATTATATTATCTTTTTTTAACTATTAAATATATTAAAGAACCAACACCCGCCTCTTAACCATATTTCTTTTATTCTTCTCCATATTATATGAGGTCCTGTTGAAACTAAGGAGGAAGATCTTGAGTGATCTTCTTGCAAGAGATAGAGAGAGGAGAGGGGAGAGCCAAAAATTCTGTAAATCTTATTTTACTTGGCCTCAAAGCCTAAAACAAACTAAAGCCTATTTATAGGCTCCTACAAGCTATACAAACAGCTACACAAATGGCTATACTTGCCATACAAAAAACCTATACAAAAAGCAAACCTAAAAATCTGGAATAATATCTAACAATCACCCCCTTAGTCCAGATTTTACAAAACAAAAGATAATCACTGTTCATAAAGAACAACCCTGTCGATCTCCTCCGCCAAAAGCGTCCACCGACAATTAAAAGTTTCTCAAGAACTGATCAATCAACTTCTTGAGTTTCTAGCTCCACCTCCCGACAGATCTTCACCTGTCGCACTGCGTCCAACGCAGCCAATCCCAAGCACCCCTTGCCCAGCTTCCGTGCCCTGTGCATCCATCTGCACCCTGCGCCTCGCACCCGCGCCTTGCGCCCGCGCCTTGCACCCATGTGGTCTGTCTCCAACCACATCCTGCACGTATCCACCCGTGCAGCGAGCCATACGCCTTCACCTGCGCTCCGCTCGTTCAACACTGCTCCTCAAGAACAGCCGACACTACCTCTGTCACGACCCGACCCGACGGGGACGGATCCCGCCCGAGCCGGATCGCGACGAAACCTTCTTCTTATCCAGGATCTGGCTTTGGAATTTGGTTACTGAACTGATCTTCCAAATACTTAACTCAACAGACACACAAACACAGAACAACAGAGCTACTATAAATCATCGAACACAGCGGAACAAAACATCTATCTTTTCATTTCCTCAAAATAATCATCTACAAATACAGTACATAGCTTTCAACAGAAAGAAAAACAGAACAGAAAAGCCATGACTATACAAAAATCAAAAGTACAAAAGTACCTATACTGATCAGACTCTGAACTCTAGTCCTGGACTTCCTTCCCTTTCCCAGAACCTGAAAACCACCAGAAAGCAAGGGTGAGCTCAACAGCTCAGCAAAGCAACAAACCACCAATCTAAATTCTCAGAAACCAAAACTAAATTCATCAGACAGAAATCAGATCAGAAATTAGAACATAAACGGATCTCGAATCAGAACAGAATCGAAAATCAGAACTTATACGGACAGATATCAAATCAGAATCAGAGTCGTACAGATCAGATCACAGAACAGAATAAATCAACAGAGTCAGAATTATACAGAAATCAGAAATCAGAATTTGCAGATCATATCATATCAGAATCACAATTGCGTACAGAACAGATACAGAAAACAGAACAGATTCATATGTCATTCATAGCTTGCCCTGACACTGACGGAATCTCTACGGATTCCGGCCCCTTATGCCTCCCTTCCCAGACACTGACTGAATCTCATAGGATCCAGGCCCCTTATGCCTCCCTTTGTGCTCACGGCACCAAAACAGATATGCTTATAGCACCAGAACAGAATTCATCGGATCCGGAACAGAACAGATATCAGATTTCAGATTTGAGCTCATTTCAGATTTCCCCGACACTAACTGAATCTCATAGGATTCAGGCCCCTTATAACTCCCTTTTTATAGCTTATACACATAGCATTTCAATTCAGAAGAAATCCGGAGAAATCAGAAATTACCCAAAAATCGGGCAGCACAACGACAGTATACAGAATTTACACAAAATTTCCTGCAAAGAAAATTTACCGAATTCGCACAGAATATAGATAATCATATTCCAGAATATTTATTCTACTGCACAGAGAATTTATAATTTCACAGAAAATTGTAGTCTACGAAAAATATCGCCGAATCAAAAATACCCGGACAAAAATCTTCGGAAAATAACCAAAATGTGCACACTCGGCACGTCAACAATATACGGAAAGTTACGCGGAAAAAACTGAACCAATCAAAAGATACGGACGAAAAACCGTAACGGAAACGAAATCCGGACAGAAAATATCGCCAAACTCGACGGAACTGAAAATTGAGAAAGGCGGAATGTGCCTTACCTCGAGCACAGCAATTTCCTGAACAGTCTCGTCGGACGAAAACGACTCCGCGTCGTCCGAAAATCAACTTTTCCAATTTCTTCTTCGACTTTCTCTCTCCTCAGAAAAATCAGATATTTTAAAAGATTTTTCTCTCTTCAAAACGACTGAATTCCCTTAAATCATACTCAGATCGGCCCGGCCGATCGCGACATCGTCCCGGGACGATCCGACCAAAAGGATCGTCCTGGAATCTTCCCAGGGCTGTTGTCTGGCCGATATTTTCTACAGTGCCAATCGGCCTGGCCGATGTCTCCAATCGGCCTGGACGATGCCTACAGAAAATCACCTGGAACACTTCTGGGCAAAATCTGGAGCTCTTCTTCACTGATCGTCCCAGGACGATCCCAGATCGTCCTAGACGATACTGGAGCAGATTATTGATATTACAATCTCCCCAACTCAGAAAAATGTCGTCCTCAACATTATCCAATCCAAACTCAGTCAAAACAAGTACGGGTACGACCGTCTCATGTCAGACTCCTTTTCCCAAGTCGCTTCCCGTGCAGTCCGGTGCTTCCACTGGACTTTAACCATCGGAATCTCTTTATTTCTTAACTTCCGGACGTCGTACGCCAAAATCAACTCTGGCTCTTCCTTGTACGCCATATTCTCCTGAATCTCAACCTCATCAGCTGATACTTTCTTCCCAGAGTCTGAAACCCACTTCCTCAAAGTGGATACATGAAACACATTATGCACATCAGGCATAGAATCAGAAAGTAATAACTTGTAAGCAGCTTTTCCAATTCTTTCCAAAACTTCAAAAGGTCCAACATATCTCGGACTAAGCTTGCTTACCTGACCAAATCTGCTCACACCTTTCATCGGGCTGACTTTCACATACACAAAGTCACCAACCTGAAACTCAACAAATCTGTGCTTCTGATTGTAATACTTCTGTTGTCGATCTTGAGCAGCTTTCAATCTTTCTCTTATCAAATTGATCTTCTGAGCAGTTTCATCAGCAAAAGTGGCCCCCAAAGCCTGCCTATCTCCGACCTCCGTCAGAGTCAAAGGAGTACGACACTTCCTGCCATACAGAGCCTCGTACGGTGCCATACCGATACTGGACTGAAAACTGTTGTTATAAGCAAACTCAATCAGCGGAATATAATCTTTCCAGCTTCCGCTAAAGTCCAGAACACAAAGTCTCAACAGATCTTCCAGTACCTGAATAGTCCTCTCAGACTGTCCGTCGGTCTGAGGATGAAAGGCTGTACTGAAATGCAGTTTCGTACTCAAGCCTTGCTGAATGCCTTTCCAAAGTCTGGAAGTAAAACGTCCATCTCGATCAGAAATAATCACGCGAGGCACACCGTGCAATCTGACCATCTCCTTCACATATATTTGTGCCAAGCGTTCAACTGAATCCGTTTGTCTGATCGGAAGAAAATGGGCTGACTTCGTCAATCGATCTACAACTACCCAAATAGCATCGTGCCCTTGTCTAGATCGAGGAAAACCCATCGCAAAATCCATCGTTACCTCCTCCCATTTCCACTCAGGGATAGGCAACGACTGCAACAGTCCACCTGGTCGCTGATGCTCTGCCTTCACCAACTGACAGGCTTCGCATCTCGACACAAACTCTGTCACATCCTTCTTCATCCCAGGCCACCAGAACAAAAGCTTCATATCAGCATACATCTTATCACTGCCTTGATGAACAGTGTAGCCTGAATGATGAGATTCGTACAGAATCTCCTGCCTCAAATCTCCAAACACAGGTACCCACAACCTGTTCTTACGGAAAATAGCACCAGAATCAGAAATTCGAAGTTCAGGAGTCTTACCAGATCCAATCTGTGCAATCAACTTCGAATAATCAAAATCTGACTTCTGGGCTTCTTGAATCCGTGCTTCCAAATAAGACTGAATACTCATCTGAGCTAACTCCAAACCACTGGAGGAAATCACCTTCAACTGCAATCGCTCCAAATCACGAATCAGGAAGTCATCACAGGTAAGCTGCAAACCTGACAATCCAGAAGATTTCCTGCTCAGAGCGTCCGCTACCACATTCGCCTTCCCAGGCTGATACTGAATAGTCAAATCATAGTCCTTGATTAACTCGAGCCACCGTCTTTGCCTCAAATTCAGATCCTTCTGAGTAAAAATATACTTCAGGCTCTTATGATCAGTAAAGATCTCACATCTGACGCCATACAGGTAATGACGCCAAATCTTCAAAGCAAAAACTACTGCAGCTAACTCCAAATCATGCGTCGGGTAATTCTTCTCATGTGGTTTCAACTGTCTCGAAGCATAAGCAATTACCTGACCATGCTGCATCAGGACACAACCCAGTCCTTTCAGTGAAGCATCACTGAACACCTGAAAACCTTCCGTACCTAACGGAAGTGCCAACACTGGAGCTGAAGTCAGACAATCCTTCAATCTCTGAAAACTAGCTTCACACTCCGGTGTCCAAACAAAAGGTACTGACTTCTGCGTCAGTCTCGTCAGAGGAGTCGAAATCGAAATCTGTGAAAATCCTTTCACAAATTTCCTATAATATCCGGCCATGCCCAAGAAACTACGTACCTCAAATACCGTAGTTGGCCTTGGCCAATCAGCAACTGCTCGAATCTTCTGGGGATCTACAGAAATGCCTTCTCCGCTAACCACATGCCCCAGAAAAGAAATGCTCTTCAACCAGAATTCACACTTGGAGAACTTGGCATACAGCTGATGCCTCCTCAAAGTCTCCAACACAATCCTCAAATGTCTGGCATGATCATCCTCAGATGCAGAATATACCAGAATATCGTCGATGAAGACGATCACAAACTGATCCAAATACTCCCTGAACACTCGGTTCATCAAATCCATGAAAATCGCAGGCGCATTGGTTACCCCGAAAGGCATAACCAAAAACTCGTAGTGCCCGTACCGAGTACTGAAAGCTGTCTTCGCCACATCAGCCTCCTTCACCTTCACCTGATAATATCCGGATCGCAAGTCAATCTTCAAAAATACTGAAGATCCGGAAAGTTGATCAAACAAGTCATCAATCCGAGGCAAAGGATACTTGTTCTTGATCGTGACCTTGTTCAAATCTCTGTAATCAATACACATACGGAGTGTACCGTCCTTCTTCTTCACAAATAAAACAGGTGCTCCCCAGGGTGAAACACTAGGACGCACAAAACCTCTGTCAACCAACTCCTGAAGCTGAACTTTCAACTCAGAAAGTTCTTTCGGTGCCATCCTGTACGGAGCTTTTGATATCGGAGCGGTACCCGGAAAAATATCGATAGAGAACTCCACATCTCTATCCGGAGGTAAACCAACCAACTCATCAGGAAAAACATCAGCAAACTCCCGTACCACAGGGATCTCAGAAACAGAACCAACCTCTAGGTTCAGATCCCGCACCGAAGCCAAAAATACTGGGCATCCTTTCTTCCACATCCTGCTTACCTCCAACGCTGAAATCAGACTGGAGAGAACACCTCGTAATCGCTGAAATACAACTCTCTCTCCAGCCATAAGCAAACTCACTTGCTTCTTCAGACAGTCAATCTGGGCTTCATACAGACTCAGCCAATCCATTCCCAGAATCACATCATACGAAGAAATTGGCAACAAAATCAAGCTAAATTTCCACTTCTTGCCAGCAATGTCAATCTCACACAAACAAAACTTGCGGGCAATCAAATTACTTCCAGCCGGTAAAATCACAGACAAAGAAACCGGCAGAGAAAACAAAGGCATCTGGATTCGGTCAAAACAATGCTCGGAAAGAAACGAGTGACTAGCTCCAGAGTCAAACAAAACACGACAGGGCTGATCAGAAATGTGAATCGTACCTGTCACAACATCCAGAGCATCGCGAGCCTCCTGCTGACTCAGACTGTAAACTCGTGGCTGAACTGGAACAGGAGCTGAAGCAATAGAACTACTATGCTCAGAGGGAGTCATAGATGGTCTCCGTGGTCCCGAACTAGTACTACCACCTCTACCAGAAAATCCCTCAGGGCGAGGAGGAACAGTCCTCGGTCTTCCTGCTGAACCGGCAGGTCTGACAAAACCCTCAGATCGGTACTCAGAACGCCGATCAAATCCAGTCTGTGGACATTCTGCAATCCTATGTCCCGGCTGACCACATCTGAAACAAAGACCAGCTATCCTGTAGCACTGGCCATGGTGTCGCCGTCCACAACTCTGGCACACAGGTGCCGTACTGACCGATCCAGAACTAGTCGTACTGGTAACAGTACCAGACGATCCTCCGCTTCTTCTGGAATCTCCAGATCCAGATCCAGGAACAAATCTCCTCTTCCCAGAGGAACCGCTGCCAGAAGTCTCACCTCCAAATCTCTTCCTACTCGCAGTCCACCGCTGCTGAGTAGCCGTCATGTCATTCTCAATCAGACGAGCTCGCTCCACAAGCTCAGCGAAGTCAGTGATCCTGAATGGTATCAGAGGCTGCCTCAAAGTGTCTCGTAATCCTCTCAGAAATCTATAGCACCTCTCAGCAGAAGTGCTGACCAGCTGCGGAGCGTACCTGGCCAATGCAGTAAACTCAGCCTCGTACTGCATCACCGTCTTGCTCCCCTGAACAAGCCTCAGAAAACTCTCCTGCATCTGCTGTCGTGCAGAAGGAGGAACAAACCAGTCTCTGAATACCTCAGTGAACTCTTCCCAAGTGATCAAAGAGTTCAGTCTACCCTGAAATCTGGCTGCCTGCTGGCCATCCCACCAGTGCTCAGCCTCTCCGTCTAACAGAAAAACAGCTAACGGAACCTTCCTATCTGCAGGACACTGCATTCCATCAAAAGTCTTTTCTAATCTCCTCAGCCACTCCTCGGCTGCTTTGGGCTCAACAGCGCCCTCAAATCTCGGAGGCTTCAACCTCAAAAATAACTGCAGATGTCGATCAATGTCCTCAGATCTAACAGTAGAAGCTCTGCTCTGAGTCTCGCTCATCATCTGAGCAACAAGTGAAGCAAACTGAGACAGTGTATCAGCACCGACCACTGGGGCTGTACTCCCCACTGGTGCTGCCTGATCGGCACTCTGTCCGTCTGTCATGTCTGGGTCTGGCTGATCCATACAGAAAAATTCAGAAAATCCGAAAAACTATCACAAAAACAACACAAAAACAACACAATAAAAAGCCAAACGACCCAAAACTACCCCCTGACAGACTCACTGATCACTTCCTAGAGCTCTGTTTTACAATCCAACCAGTTTCCAAAACCAGTGCTCTGATACCACTAAAAGCTTGTCACGACCCGACCCGATGGGGACGGATCCCGCCCGAGCCGGATCGCGACGAAACCTTCTTCTTATCCAGGATCTGGCTTTGGAATTTGGTTACTGAACTGATCTTCCAAATACTTAACTCAACAGACACACAAACACAGAACAACAGAGCTACTATAAATCATCGAACACAGCGGAACAAAACATCTATCTTTTCATTTCCTCAAAATAATCATCTACAAAAACAGTACATAGCTTTCAACAGAAAGAAAAACAGAACAGAAAAGTCATGACTGTACAAAAATCAAAAGTACAAAAGTACCTATACTGATCAGACTCTGAACTCTAGTCCTGGACTTCCTTCCCTTTCCCAGAACCTGAAAACCACCAGAAAGCAAGGGTGAGCTTAACAGCTCAGCAAAGCAACAAACCACCAATCTAAATTCTCAGAAACCAAAACTAAATTCATCAGACAGAAATCAGATCAGAAATTGGAACATAATCGGATCTCGAATCAGAACAGAATCGAAAATCAGAACTTATACGGACAGATATCAAATCAGAATCAGAGTCGTACAGATCAGATCACAGAACAGAATAAATCAACAGAGTCAGAATTATACAGAAATCAGAAATCAGAATTTGCAGATCATATCATATCAGAATCACAATTGCGTACAGAACAGATACAGAAAACAGAACAGATTCATATGTCATTCATAGCTTGCCCTGACACTGACGGAATCTCTACGGATTCCGGCCCCTTATGCCTCCCTTCCCAGACACTGACTGAATCTCATAGGATCCAGGCCCCTTATGCCTCCCTTTGTGCTCACGGCACCAAAACAGATGTGCTTATAGCACCAGAACAGAATTCATCGGATCCGGAACAGAACAGTTATCAGATTTCAGATTTGAGCTCATTTCAGATTTCCCCGACACTAACTGAATCTCATAGGATTCAGGCCCCTTATAACTCCCTTTTTATAGCTTATACACATAGCATTTCAATTCAGAAGAAATCCGGAGAAATCAGAAATTACCCAAAAATCGGGCAGCACAACGGCAGTATACAGAATTTACACAAAATTTCCTGCAAAGAAAATTTACCGAATTCGCACAGAATATAGATAATCATATTCCAGAACATTTATTCTACTGCACAGAGAATTTACAATTTCACAGAAAATTGTAGTCTACGAAAAACATCGCCGAATCAAAAATACCCTGACAAAAATCTTCGGAAAATAACCAAAATGTGCACACTCGGCACGTCAACAATATACGAAAAGTTACGCGGTAAAAACTGAACCAATCAAAAGATACGGACGAAAAATCGTAACGGAAACGAAATCCGGACAGAAAATATCGCCAAACTCGACGGAACTGAAAATTGAGAAAGGCGGAATGTGCCTTACCTCGAGCACAGCAATTTCCTGAACAGTCTTGTCGGACGAAAACGGCTCCGCGTCGTCCGAAAATCAACTTTTCCAAATTCTTCTTCGACTTTCTCTCTCCTCAGAAAAATCAGATATTTTAAAAGATTTTTCTCTCTCTTCAAAACGACTGAATTCCCTTAAATCATACTCAGATCGGCCCGGCCGATCGCGACATCGTCCCGGGACGATCCGACCAAAAGGATCGTCCTGGAATCTTCCCAGGGCTGTTGTCTGGCCGATATTTTCTACAGTGTCAATCGGCCTGGCCGATGTCTCCAATCGGCCTGGACGATGCCTACAGAAAATCACCTGGAACACTTCTGGGCAAAATCTGGAGCTCTTCTTCACTGATCGTCCCAGGACGATCCCAGATCGTCCTGGACGATACTGGAGCAGATTATTGATATTACAACCTCAGTGTCTCCCTGACTCCACCCGGAGTCCAAAACTCCACCTTATTTCTTCAACAGATCTTCAACAGTAAAAAACAATAAGCTTAAAGAAACAGCAGGAACCGAAAAAATGCCAGAGAACAAGGATAAAATCCCAAACTGAAACTTGATTCAAGATCAAGCAAAAACTCCGGCCTCAACGGCTTCCATGCCTTCGCTCTTGTTCGCCTTCGTCAACCTCTAGCGTGACTGGCCCAAGCCAACTGAGCGGCCCAAGTTCAGCTTCTGGTTTCTTTCTTCCGAGCTAGTCAAGACGGATCTAACCCCGCATGAATTGTCCGCATGCAGACCTTACCTTCGTCTGCTCCGATCAAGCCTGTCCCGCTCAGATTCCGGCGAGACAACTTTCTTCCGCCTGGTCCGTCTCCTTATGTAAATCTTCTCGTCCGTCTCAAAAGCCAAAGTCGCCTACCTCTTCCAACGCCCGTGTGGTCTTTGATTTGGCCTCATACAAGACCTAGCTGTAGGTTTTTCTTGAACGAATAGAGCCTGAATGGATTAGGCCGAGCAACTACCGCCGCCTCCGTTCAACTCCTCACGCAGGCCAAATGAGCAGACGTCCACCTCAGCCGCACCTTCTTTTGTCGAATTTGACCAGCCCAGACTCCGCCTTCTTGAGGCAAGAGTTCGCCTAGCATCCCGATCAAGAATCCCACGGGCTGCCTGTCGAAGTCGCCTCCGGTAGCCGTGTTTAGCCAGGTCTTCCAGCTGACGCCCCAGTTGCGTTTGCACGCGATCTGCCTTATTGCACCGTTCTTTGCACGATTCGCTTGAGCAAGCACGTCGACGGCACCAGCAGCCACCACCTCCTCTCTTATCTTGGACAGCACACCATCGTCCTTCAAGATCGCCACCAGGGCTCTGATACCAAATTGTTGAAACTAAGGAGGAAGATCTTGAGTGATCTTCTTGCAAGAGATAGAGAGAGGAGAGGGGAGAGCCAAAAATTGTGTATATCTTATTTTACTTGGCCTCAAAGCCTAAAACAAACTAAAGCCTATTTATAGGCTCCTACAAGCTATACAAATAACTACACAAATGGCTATACTTGCCATACAAAAAACCTATAAAAAAGCAAATCTAAAAATCTGGAATAATATCTAAGAGGTCCAATAAGAAAAGTTCTTTTTATCTCATTTATAATAACATACCCCTCCACTTAATATATCTATGGCTCAATAATTGTCATTCATTTATGCATTAGTGGATCTTTTTCATATCAAAAATTATTTCTATGTTAAAATTAAGAGTCAATTTTAACAATGAAAAAGACTTTTAAAATTCTCTCCCCTCATATTTATTAAAAAAAAAAGAAATAATACACAAGCCCTCTTATGCATACACATATCAATAAAATAAGATAATTGAATGAAATAATGACCACATACTTGTTACCATAGGAGCTCTCCATGTTGAAAAGAATGTTATAATAAGTTGTCTTAGTAATTGCTTATATCATAAATTGATGACCTATAAGGGTCCTTAGGTTCAAGAGTCCTACCCTAGTTATAGCTAAATTATTTTCTCACTTCAACACCTCAAATAACCTTGCTCTTGAGATATTTGAAAGTGTGGCCTTAGCGCATACAGTTCCTCAAAGTAGAGGAAAACTTGATCCAAATGTAATTAAATGTATTTTGTGTCACAATATGACCCAATAGTATTTCTATCGTGTTAATCTGTGACAAACAAATCCCAATATCTAGTTTTGGAATGTTTCAGATTCTCTTCCAATGTTTATTTTAAATAAATAACATACTACAAAGCTATTAAAACATCTAAGTAGTAAAAATAAACGCATTCATAAGATTTCTTTCATTTCATCAAAATATATACAGTACATATCTATAAACATAAGTTACATAACTAAATAATTAACTAGTCATGACTATACAAAAATCAAAGCAGAAAAATACAAATAAACTCATATCAGATTCTAAATTGATAATCAACAAGCTTCTTCCCTTTCCTAGATCCTGAAAATCAAAAGCAAAATCACAGTGAATTATAACAACTCAGCAAACCACACAAACTGATCTAAATTATCAAATTCTTTTATTAAATATTTTGCTAAATATTTAAAATCAATTAAATGCATACTATGAAAGGTAATTAGTGCATAGCAGTTATCCAATTATTCAAATAATAATTTTGAGCATATAATATCAGCTCCAAAAATTCTCACCTAGGCTTCTTCGCGGTCCCTTTCTTTCTTTTGGGTCATTGAGGAGAGCTTTAATGTTTAAGTCACGACGTAAATTTTTATAAGGCAGATTAGATTTGAATAAGACATTACCCAAAAATTTTGTCCTCATTTTGCGAGGACTTTATGATATGAGTTCAGTTTCCTATAGGCACAAGCCCCTATAGTTATACCCAATCTGATAGCGAGAGAAAACTTTTGAAGGCTAGTCATCAAACAGATACGTAGTATCCAACGTATGGTAGCAGCATGATTTGATATTTGGAAATTTAATATTTAAAACTAGAAATTCATCATCTTTCGCTTAAAGGGGATGGTTGGGGGAATGATGATATACCCGATCAAGATCTCATGATTTTTTTCGTCCTCGATTATCATAGTCCCTAGTCTACTTAGTTAGATGAGGTAGTCGACCCAACTTAACTGAAGGATTCTTGTCAGCAACCATAAATTGCTTCGTCCAAGGGTTCCTAGACATGGGGTATGTTTGTCTAAGAAAATAAATATGAATCCACATTAACTAACAAAGGGAATTTTCCCCATTTATCATACTCTATTAATTTATTACTCAAAGATTTAATTTCATTGGGGAACATAAATGTTGTAACGGCCCAAAATCAAATTTGGAAGAATTGTTTATTTATCATTTTAAGAATATATCAAAGCTTATATAAATCATCAATATAAACAATAACTAACGAAAGCAATTAAAATCATATACATAAAAAAAATTTTGCCATCCATTCATCAAAATATCATTTATACTAACTAAGATATCATTACAATCACTAATCTATCACAAACTCCTCACTACAAAAGAATAAATAAAAATTCAATAAATCAGTAAAATAACGATGCAAAAATAATTCATAAATCACTAAAAAAATCTATCTTATATATTCATATGCATCATATGTTTATGTATTATCAATGCATCCAATATTATCAATGATATTAATGTATCTGTCAATGTCATCAATGCTATCAATATATGCATGCATCAATGCATAATTTAACAAGGCATGACTTCCAATTTCAATGTGGTGTTTTCAACATATTTTATCCTAACTGATTCCCATTTGGTCATTAGTCATATCAATTATCACGTATTCAATTAATCAATTATCATTACATGTGGCTTCATTAAATCAAAAAAGAGTTGTCAATATTTGTCCATCAATGTAATTGATCATCTGTTACATGCTACAATCAAGATAACACCACAAACCATCTTTAAAGGTTGGCAGAGATCCTTAGATTTCTTTAGAATTTATTGTGCAATTTTATTTATACTTTTTGTAGTTACGAGCTTGTGATAGAATAATGATTGTGGTGATCTACTAGCTAGTGTAAATGATATTTTGATGAATGAATAACAAAATATCTTGATGTTTATGATTTTAGTTGATTTTGTCGGTTATTATTTATATTGATGATTTATAGAAGCTCTGGTATATTCTCAAAATGATAAATAGATAATTCCTCCAAATTTGATTCTGGAGCGTTACAAATTACTATCGAAACTGTTTTTGAAAGAATTAGATTGTAACCAGAAATATAGTAATTGATTTATGAGTGTGGTAGAAGTTGGGTGGTATAGATTTGTCATTTTTGCATTTGATTGATTAAGTTTGATGAGTTTTGATTCATGGTTTATTTCGATTTTATTTGAGTTTTAATTTTACCTTTTTTTATATTGATTTTGTGCCCAAATCCATAAAGGAAATATCAGGGATTACATTTTCTAAGGTGGGTAGATTATAATAATTCATTTTTTTAAATGAAAATTCTGAATTTCAACGTTGTGCATTATCAAAGAAGAGAGAGGATAGAGAGAATGTTGTTCGTACTTTTTCATCCGTCAAATTTTTTCATATATTTCTTCTTTTTTGCTGTAAGTAACTCAAATCTCATTTTAGTTGTCAATGTATGTTGAATGCAATTAATTGATAAAACAACGGTGCAAAAATCATTAATAAATTACTAAAGGAATCTATCTTATCTATTCATATGCATCATCTATTTATTTATTATCAATATATTCAATATTGTCAAAAATATTAATGTATATGTCAATGTCATAAGTGCTATTAATATATGCGTATTGGAAAAAATTTTCCTAGTTGTTTGGAGGCTTGGTGGCCGACCATACTCAGGAGATTGAGTGATCTCCTCGAACTCCTACTTTGGAATTATGACTTAACATACCTCCACCTTCAAATTACCTTACTCCAAATTAACTTAAATTCTATTATTTTAAAAGAGTCTCTCATCCACCAAT
Source organism: Dendrobium huoshanense (assembly GCA_016618105.1). Lineage (NCBI taxonomy): Eukaryota > Viridiplantae > Streptophyta > Magnoliopsida > Asparagales > Orchidaceae > Dendrobium > Dendrobium huoshanense. The sequence continues at coordinate 130,076 of CM028347.1, read as the reverse complement.
TGATCACATCAGTAATCCTAGGCCCAATCATCCCACTCTCATCACTAGCAAAAAATTATGGAAGGATGTCCACAAAGAGCATCATTATCTAAGAGTTGAGTGTTGAAGAGGAGTTTAGGCCATAATAAGAAAAACAAATGAAAGCTTCCCTTCAGAAATGGGGAATAGCTAGGAAGGTTGAATGAATACAGTCGTGCTTAACATAATGGTAATAACATAGTGGAAATGGTAATCTGCTTCTATAACACGCAGAATAGACACAACATTGCAAGGAAAATCAGATTCATTGAAATTTGTTCAAATAACAAAGGATCTGCATGGATTCCAATAATGCAAAGTTTCAAGAACTACAAAACAATTTGTAAATAAGTTAAATCAACAGATCTGACTCTGGAAATACAAATGTACAACGAAATTTTTGTTAGTTATGTCATGAAACCTAAATCAAGTAAGTTCAAAGTTATCAACCAGTGTGGGGTACAGAGCTCAAACCTTGAGATCCTTCTGGTTCAAGCACACGCTCTATAAAATCCTGCTGTGGCTGACTCGTCTTCAAGAACCCTGTTTGTCATAAAGTGGCTGGCTTTTTCTAAGGTCGACTTTTGACCTGCTAAATGCTGCAACAAGGATGAACCATAAACAGAATTTGTTAATATCACAGATGAAATTAGCTATGAACTATCAATTGGGTCTTCTTTAACATGCGACTCATCCAAGTGCTATATAATGAAGATTTTTGAAATGCAATGAATGCTAATAAATATAGGGAACAACAAAAACAAATGGGGAGAGAGAGACGATGAGTAGTTGTGGACCATTGTCTACGAAAACTAGAGTGTTGTCATCAACACCCGAGCAATTTTGCTGGTGCATGCATGATTGTAGGAGCTCGGGTAGCCCAGGCTGGCCAGCACTAGGAAAGTGAGGCCCACATTAGCCATACTAGTTTAGTGCATACAAGTAAGGGTGTCAATTTCGGATCATGAGTCGGGTTTGGGTCGAACACGAAATTGACCCAGCACTATTTGGGTCAACTCGAACCTGACCCGGTTTTGCAAACCGGTTATTTTTTCGGACCCGAACTCGACACAACCCGAATGACCCGAGACCGTGAAAAAATTGCTAGTTTTCGAGTAAAAAAACGGGTCAAACTCCGCTTTTCGAGTCAAAATGGGTTGAAAACGGGTCAATCTTGGGTTTCTGGGTAAAAATGGGTTTTCGGGTCACTTTCGGGTCGAAGGGTTAACCGACCCAGTATTTTGAAACGGCTCGAATTGTTGGAACCCGACCCATTTCGGGTCCGGGTTGACCCTAACCATGAATTTTTGGGTCAGGTTCGAGTCGGATTTTCGGGTCGTGTCAAATATTGACACTTCTGCATACAAGTCAAATCTGATAAGCATTAACCTAAAAACCATACCTTCTTTGTGATCATTGGTAGTAGATGACTCCTTCAACTTTGTCACTTCTATCAATCTTTCAGAAATTGTCTTGTCAAGAGTAAAGCCCTTCTCCATCATATCATCCCAGATCATATGGGCCAGAGCAACCTTATCTTCCATTAGAAGTCCACCAATAAGCAACTTGTAAGTGACATCATCAGGAATTACACCCCTGTTCAACATATCTTCATAAAGAGCCATGGCCTCATTAACTCGGTGAGCTCTGAGAAGTCCATTGACAAGTGCACTGTATGAAACTACATCAGGAGAGATCCCCCCTTTAATAATATCATGGAAGTAACTGCAGGCAAGCCCAATTCGGCCAGTCTTACAATAGTGGTGTACCATAATGCAGTATGCATTAGCATTGGGGACTACGCCAACCTTGAACATCTGATCGAAAAGCTCCTCTGCAAATTCAGCATTTCCAGCTATCAAAAACCCATTAATCAGAGTGCCATATGTTACTGCATCTGGTTGTATACCCTTAAGGCTCATACCCTTGAACAGCTTGTGTGCAATTGATGTCTTTCTGGCTCTGCAGAGACCATCAATTAGGAGGTTGCAAGATACAATATCACACAGACCTTCCATCTCCATCATATTAGCAAACAACTTATAAGCTTTTTCAATCTGTTTAGCCTTGCAAAGACCCTTCAGTAGTTGATTGTAACTGTAGCTATCAGGATTAATCCCTGAATTTTCCATAGATTGGATCAATTTCTCTGATTCATCAAGCATTCCATTGTTGCACCAATAATTCAAAAGTATGTTGCATGTAACCAGATCAGGTTTGCAACCGTTTCTTCTCATCAAGGACATGATTGCTTTTGCTTTATCAACTCTCCCAGCTACGCAAAACCCATTGACAACAGCATTGTAAATGGAAACACTCAACTCACACTTATTCTTGATGACTTCCATCAGTATTTCATAAGCAACATCAACTTTCCCAAAACGACACAAACCAAAAATTAATGAACCGCAGGCGATAACATCCGGCTTAAAGCCACTTCTCTGCATTTCATCCCAAATTTCCACCGCAGCAGTGAATCTTTTGGTATCACATAAGCCAGTGATAATTGTTGTATAACTAATAAGATCAGGTTTTCTTCCTTGCTTAACCATAGTCTCCAAGAAGTTCACAGCATCATCCAATCTTTTCTCTTTACATAAAGACTTCAAGTATATATTATAAGCCCAAATGTAAGGCACACACCCATTCTTATCAGTGTCTAGCAAAAGTTTTTCCACGAATTGAAGATTCCCATCCTTACATAAGTAAGAAATGAATTTTGAATAGGTAAATGAGCTCAGTGTAAATCCTTCTTGGATCATCTCATTGTAGTATTTCTCAGCTAAATCAAAACAGCTGTTTTTAATCAACACGCCTATGAACTTATTGTAATCTACACTAAATACGCGACAATCGGAGACAATCATATCATCAAATGCTTCAAAAGCAAAGCTTAGCAAACCACATTTGACATACCCAGATATAAGTATTCTGTATATAGAACGGTGCAGCGTGAACCCATCATCACGTAACTTTCTCAGAATAACAGCCAGAAGATCAAAGCTTTGATCTTCCAGAAGTAAACAGATCATTGACTTAGTGGTGAAGTGGTCATGCTTGAAACCCGGCTGAGCTTCAGCCCATAGAAAAAAGTGGAAGCCAATTTCAGAATTCGGTAAATACTTGAGTACCTGATTGACTGCGTAGTTATTCAAAACAATATCGATGCTCTGAAGCTCCATTTCCACTTCCTTGGACCATCTACCGGACTGCAAAGCAGTTGTGAGCCTTAAATAAGACTCGGCAAAGGAGGTTTTTGGTCTCCCAAACAAGCTCGAGAGAACATTGTCAACTTTGGGCTTATGATTGCGGTTTAGAGTTCCAATTGAGCAGAGTAGAACAATCTGCAAACTGGAATAAGACAGCAACGGAAGCCTTAACCTAGAATACCCGATAGTTCGGTGGAGCGCCCATTCCATCTGCTGGACAAAAACCCGAGATATATATCTCGACAGTTTTGTCGAGCAGATAGCGCCGCCTGCAAAACCCGGCCTTTTCAGGTAGAGTGCATCCCATCTGTTGGCCAAAAGAGCACGATTCTGTCAGAGGAATTACATCGAACAGGTGAGAGGACGAATTATAAACCCAAGCCGAAATAGCTGTGGAGCACCTCCGTGAATGAGAGAAAGAACGTCGAGGATGGAAAATAGGAATCGTCTACATAGAGAGGTAGTAGAAGCACCGGATAAAACTTCTTCTCCCTCCGGCGGTGATTTTGTCGGAGATGTTTCGCTGGGAAGGATGCGACGGTCTGGCCCGAGAGGGAAGTGGTGTCTGGCTTGTCGTCACTGGGTCTGAGCCGTCCGAGCTGTGAGCTGCGACAGGTCTCTTCTGAAAATAAGATCATTTGGAAATCTATACTGTATTTTAAATACAAAATATTTTAGGAGTAAATTTTTTTTTTTTTTCCTTAGGTCATTTAAAGGGTCTTTTGGTTGGATGAAAAAATGCATGCATAGTAAAATAGAATTAAGAGAAAAAAAAATCATGAGGTTTGGTTCAGCTAAAAAATTCATGATATTATAAATGATATAAAAATCCTACTTTCTTCATAGTTGAAAAAGAGAAGATTTTTGTATCACTTACTACATAATAGATTTTTCAATTAGGTCATGCCACATGATTTTCCCTTTTCTGGGCTTTCCACACAATTTTTTTTCGATCTTACTAATTTTATATGTATGTGCTGACTTTTTGTACAATTGTAAGACGTAAACATATACACTACAAACTCAAAATTTGTATCATATAATAGTTCAACGTCGTCTGTGAAAAGTTCATTCCCAACTTACTTCTGCAATGGTTGATTGAAGATATACAAATAACAGATTTTTTCATTCTTACACTCACCGTATCAGAATCTATTGATAATCATGGACATTATAGTCATGCAAGAGGGAAGCCTTGACCTTTAACCTTAGAAACTCGAATTCAAAGGATGAAAGAGCAACAAACAAATATTTTATAATTATTGAAAGAGGTCTGTCAATAAAGGGTATCATCACAAAATAATAGAGTTCCCTCCCACAATCTTCATCACAATATGAGTGGAGAATTTAAAGATGCTCATGAAGGATACCTTCACGATCATGATAATGTTCTGCCTCCTCTACGGTCAAATCCAGAAGTAGATGATGCATCAACTTTGATTCATCGTCCTCTCAGAGCTCGCCAAATGTGAAACCCTTCATTTGTTTTGTTGGAATTGGGTCAACATCAACTTATAAATACTCCTCATGATATTGTACGAGATGAGTTACAATGTCTTATCTAAAAAGAATTTCCAATCAAGGATAGAAATCAATTTAATCCCAACACAACTTTCAAGATTCATCTCCCCTAACAATTGAAATTCTCCAACATCTTATCCTAGCAAGGTTCAAATTAGTCACTATTTGTAACGACCCCAAGATCCGTGTAGCGAAAGGATTCATCTGATTGTTCTATTGCCTCTTTTCTCTTTTTTTTTTTCTTTCTATCGGTTTCCTCATCTGTTGTTCATATCAATCCATACATACATATATCCAGAGCCAGAGATAATTACATTGCAGAAAAGAAACAGCAGCGGATACTATAATTCACAAATAATACAAGAGTCAAAGTACAGACAAAAGAAAACATTACACTAGCCGTACAGGCTACAAAAGAAAGCCTACCAAGGCTACAAAAGAAAAAGCTACAGAACTCGGCAGAAAGATCGTCAAGCTGGAGGCCCTGCACCTGAAATCATTAACCACATATAATGAGCTTACAAAGCCCAGCAGGTCACCAAAGCCTACAACTGAAATCAAAGCACGACACTGAAAACAATATGCAGGTTAATCAACTCAAGTCAAATCAATCAGTCGAACATGATCAATGAGTCAATGTAATACAGAGATCGATACGAAACAGAAATCAATAAAATCAATAATCAGTAGAAAATCCATAAAGCTCAAAATCAAGGCGTCAATCCATTCTCTACAATCTCTATCATAACAATCGATAACATCAATTACATCCATACAATCGTCTAGTCGTCTTACTTATTGTATCACATCAGTCAAATCAATAGAGTGAAATCGTATCAATCAATTCTGCCAGTCATTAGTATCAGTCGACTCAAAATCCCAATAAACGATCAAGTCAATACGGCGAAAGATCAATTGAAATCAAATCAATAGATCCGTTCAATAATAAATCAATTCAATAATTCGATCAATATCAATAAATCAATCCGAAATCAATAAATCAATACATATCAGGAAATCTATACGATGCAATATCATATACATGCAATTTCATACAATGGTCTTACTCGACAAGCACAAACACTAGCTATTATCAATAGTGCTGTTGTAGTTATCAATCGTATCAATAGTCCTGTTGTAGTTATCAATCGTTCAACCAGGTTAAACTGGCTATTATCAATAGTGATGTTGTAGTTATCAATCGTATCAATAGTGCTGTTGTAGTTATCAATCGTTCAACCAGGTTAAACTGGCTATTATCAATAGTGCTGTTGTAGTTATCAATCGTATCAATAGTGCTGTTGTAGTTATCAATCGTTCAACCAAGTTAAACTGGCTATTATCAATAGTGTTATTGTAGTTATCAATATTGCTGTTGTAGATATCCATACGTTGGTTTCTATAACCAACGTTCAACCAGGTTTCCACTTGTCTTTCAGAATCAATCAATCAATGCAATAATCGATGCAATAAGCAATAATAGAGAAATCTAGAACAATCATATCAATAGTCATATACATATCAATTCAATCTATCAATTCTGGGAAAATCAGAAATCGTACGAAAATCGGGCAGAGCAACGGCAGTCTACAGAATTTACACAGAAATCTCCAAAAATCACAATTCACCAAATTAATACAGAACGTACACAGCAACATTATAAGACTATTCTTTTACTACTCAAACCAATTCGGACATCATAATAAATTGCAGTCAAAATAAAACCCCGCAGAACCAAAACGAACCGGACGAAATCTGCCAGAAAATAATCAAAACGTGTAGAATAATCACATCTACATTATACCAAAAGTTATGTGGTGAAATCTTCGCCAGTACCAAACCGGGTACGAAAATCACTTACAAAAACATAAATCTGAGTACTATTTTACAAAACCTCAAAATCTTCGAAAATAGAAGTAGGGTTCGGAGTCCTTACCACGAGACAAACAAAATATCCAACAGCAACGAACGACGAAAATCGCTCCGCGGGCCCCGAAATCGGACTTCTTCCTTTGCTTTTCCGCTCTTTCTCTCTCCTCAGATATTTTCGTTTTATAAAAAAGATTTCTCTCTCCTCAAAACGAGCTGATTTTCTTATATCTGTGAACTGATCGGCCAGGCCGATATCCACATCGTCCCGGGACGATCAGACCAATTCTGATCGTCCTGGATAGTTCCCAGGGCTGTTGTCTGGCCGATAATTTCTACAGTACAGATCAGCCTGGACGATCTCAACATCGTCCCGGACGATCCTGTCCAGAAATCCTTCCAGAACACTCCAGAAATCAGCTGTTTTCAATGCAATGATCGGCCTGGACGATTTCAACTTCGTCCTGGCCGATTCTGGGAGGAAAATCCAATTCAGAGAGGAACAGTAAGGGAACGAGATCTCACACTATTAATCCCTGTGATGAGTCATATGATCCCTATGAACATATTGATTATTATAGGATCATCATGCATATACAATGTGCTTCTAATGCATTTTATATTAAGTTTTTTATACTATCCTCAAAGGCCACGATCGCATGTGATCTATTCTCTCCCTAGAAATATAATCCATAATTTCATTTATCTTATGAGACTTTTTGTTGAACTTTTTTTTTCCAACTAAAGAATTATTAATGATTCCTAACATCTCTTAGAAATCCACCTGAACAAAGGAGAATCCTTAAAAGGATTTTTTTTTTTTTTTTAAATTTGAAGTTTGCCAAATCTTAGGAGTGGATTTTGAGTTACTTAGATGTATTTTTCTTATAAAACTTTATCATGGACCATTTTACTTCTCGTTAATGCGAGAGACCGCCCATTCATATACTAATCGTATTCATAGAATAGAAGAATAAATTACTACTAAAGAGACTATTAATGTTTATCGGAAAAAAAAAACTTCTAATAAGAGAAACAATTGGCATAAAGGAGGGCCCCCAAAAATCTCAACAAATGAAGCATGATCAATAAAGAAATCAAGATTTTCACCTTAACCTTCTCAGCAGAATCATGAATATAAGCCAATGAAGGAATATGCTCTCTTAAATACTTCTCGTGTTAATATTTTAATGGCTATTCAGAATGAGAAAAATATTAAGTGGTCTAATCCATTAAGGTAAAAAACTAGTAATTAGGGGTGTTAATATTGGACACGACCTTAAAACACGACTCAAACCCGACACAAAAATTTCGGGTTCAGGTCAACCCAAACCTGAACTAGGTCGGGTTCGGGTTGACCCAGAAACCTGAAATCAACTCGGTTTGACCCGGGTTTGCTTCATTCATGTCCGCGTCCATCCATCGCGTCGTCCGTCAGGTTCGAATTTCGAGTCTGTCACGATGTTGCGTCCGCAATTTGTCGTCCGTGTCAAGCAGCTCAAGACTCAAGCCCATATGGCATTCCAGAATGTTTCCCTCGCAAGGATCCACCGTTCGGTGACCGCTGCCCTCGTACGCCCGCAAACAGAGTCACTGCATCAAGCCAACTATCTTCGCGTGCAAAGGTTCGCTAGTAGTCGTGTCCGCCGCCAGTCCATTCGCCAGCTATCTTCGCACGCTTCTTCAACCAAATCCCGTAAATCCGTGTCGGTTCATGTTGACCCGAACCCGAAGCGGGCCGGGTCCCAAAAATTGAAAAGTTTGCAGAAATGGGTCGGGTTTGGGTTGACCCGAATAGTGTCGGGTCAGTTTCAGGTGACCCGAACCTGACTTGTGAAAAGAAATTGACACCCCTACTAGTAATCAGGAGTATTATTACAAGCATTGAAGTCATGAGCATACTACGTAAGATTGCAAACAATAGAAAGAAGATGTTGAAATGTTGATTTAATAGGGATATCTTCATCCATTCACTCAAAACTTACAAGCTCAAAATAAAATTAATCCAACTAGGGGGTAGAATCAACAATAACAAAGTAACTATCAAATGGTCAAAAAAAATTGAAACCATTATTGAAGGACCCCTAATGTCTTCTCAAGTTCTCCTCACTACCCTAGAAGAACCAGCACTGAAGAAATCTCAAGCTAATCAATCCATCATATTTATTGATTCTAAAATGGAAGGGATTTATACTCCTCACTAAGATTCACTTGTCATCAATACTGGCATTAGTCATCCATGTAATAATTTTAAGAGAATCCTTGTTGATAATGAAAGTTGCATTGATGTTTTATTCTACTCCATATTCCCCAACCTAGGTTTAGTTAAAAAGAAAGCTCCAACCAACTGTGCGATCATTATATGGATTTGACAATCTATCGATATGGGCTAAATGCACAATCACACTTCTTGTGACATTGGGTGAATTCCCTCGACAAACAACACATATGATTCAATTTGTAGTAGTTAAGCTAGAATTGACATACAATGCTGTATTTGGGATATCCTTGCAATCAATCTTTAGAGCTATCACTTCTGCATCATATATAAAAACAAAATTTTCAACTCTAATTGGGGTTGACAAAGTACGCGAATACCAACAAGTTGCTCAAATTTGTTATCTCAGGCAAGCTCAATCACGAGCATTAACTTTGAGTATTGAAAACTTTTATATTTGAAAACTTTTATATTTGAAAAAACATAGAAAATTTTAATCTATTTTTAAATAAATAAAATACGCAACTAATCTATATTACAAATAAATTTAATCGAAATCTCATATCATAAATTTTTTCCCTGTAAGCCCTTTCGGCCCAAACCTACATTCCCAAGTCTGGCAAGTCATTGGTGTCGTACCACGGCGGGCACTGAGATTGAATCCACCAGGTTCGATCTGTCGTCCTCATCCGCGTCCAGATTTACGCCCTTTCCGATCTCGGCGCGGCTTCTACAGCCATCGCCTCCGAACATCTTACCTACTCGGGTCCCTCTGAGCTTGTCCTTACGCTTCCTACAAGGAGGAGTTCTGTTAGTTTCCCGATCAATTTTGTTCTCCTCCCCCAGCCCTCCAATATTCGGCCATGGACAGTCAACGCCGCCGGATATCATCGGTAGTGTGTCGTTATTAATATTTCTGTTGTGTTTACTGTTCTTCAATTTTTTTTTTTCTATATAGTTAGCGAATGTACAATGCAGCTCTTCTATGAGGCGAGTTTGTGGTATTCAGTTTAACATAATTCAAGCTATGTATTCAGTTAGAACATAGTTCAAGCTATGTATGCCATCTTATTCTAGCTTGAGATCAGCTCTACTAAGCATTGAACCAAACGGTGTTGACTTTGGATTGATAGCCTGGCTCTGAAGTCCCGTGTGTTTATGTTGCTTGGCATGCTCTCATCTTTTTAGTTGATTAGAAGCACTTTCTAAATGAACTGAAGCTTTGATTGACTTGTTTTGTTTCATGAAAAGCTGGAAACTTTAAGCAAATTTTAGGAACTTGTAATTCCTTATTCTCCTTATGGGAAATAGAAAAAATATGGTTATCAAAGGTCAAAACTAGAAACTTTAGTAAATTCTTGGAAGAATATGATAAATTCTGTGTTTCCTGTTTATTGTTCCTTATTCATCTCATTAAAAACCTTTCTTTTGATATTAGTGAAGATACCATCATGACCTTCAAATTGCTTATCTTGATTTACTATGGATACAATGTCATCGTATTCCAAGATGCCATGTCATGTGACCTTGGAACCTGGAATCTTGACGTGATGTTTGTATTTAAGCCATGCAAGAAGCTGCATGACTATTCACAGCAAAATAAATGTTAGATAATTGCTTTGATTAAACATGAATGCGGCCTCTTGTTTTTTATGCATGTTTTTTTTCCCTTTTTCTTAATAGATTCAGGGCATCTGCTTTCATTGCAGATGATGGTTCTAACCTTTCCTTTTTTTATTGAATGACAATTGAGCATGTGAAGATGCCTGTTCAATATGCTATTTGACTGTAAAAATATATAATTCTTTAGTGAACCATCAGAACTTTTCTTTTTCTCATCGCCACACTTATAAATAAGATAAAGTTTCATTCATCTTTTAAATTCAGGAGTGGAGTCTAGTGCTGACATAAGGAACTACCATTGAAGTATTGGTCTATTCTTAATTGTTTTGTCTATTGTGCGCTTCAATGTCTAAATGCCAATGAACATAAATCAATTTGCTTTGATGGATTTATTTACCTTATCTCTTTTATATATTGTGTGCTTCCATGCTAAATGCTAATTGGCATAAATCACTTTGTTCTGATGACCTTATTTACCTTATCTCAACTATCCGTGGATTTTTATTTCATTAATTAATTTTTTCCTTCTTAACTATTCATTTTTTGTTGGTTATTGTTTGGCAATGTCTTCTCTACCAACTCCTAGACAAGTTGGGGTATGTGTAGGGTGGCTGTAGCTGTCGATGGAAGTAGCTATAAAATGATTGATTCAACCAGTAAAATCTACCTAGCTCATTATAATACTTCAACTACTGGACATTACAAGAGTTGCCCCGATCCCCCCTCTCTCTCGAAACGCACGTGCACACACGAAACAATGCAACCCATTAAAGTGAACATTGTATTTAAGATTGAAATATAGGAGTTGAAAAAATAACTTGCTATGAATCAATCATGGAATATAAATTTTGGTTTTCTTATTACTTGCTTTTATGGTATTGAATTGAAATTGTTAAGATTTATTGAAATCTCATTGGTAATGAATAGCTTGCGATAGAATCTTCCAACTGCAGGATTGTTTTCTTTACTTGTTTTGTTTTCAAGTCTTTCATTTGAAATTATCTATGTCATACATCATAGCTATGAACATTCCATTTAAACTGTTTACACTTCATTTTTTTTTCTTTTCAATGTTTTATTAGCAAAACATTTGTTTTCTTACTGTTTTCTATGCAATTACTTGCCATATTATCCACTTTCAATGAAATCTTAACTATGTATTTTTTTCTATGTGTAAATGAACTTCAAATCATGAGACTTGTGTGCAGGGACTTGGTGGTCTTCTCTTTTGGGGAGACAATTCTACATCCAGTGAAGATAGGTAAACTTCTTAAAATTTTTGTGCTAAGTTGTAAAACTTAAATTTTTTTCATAGATTTATCCTCAAAGACTAATTTTTTATTTTTGTTATTTTAATATGAATAAATTTCTCAAATTGATAACTTCATCTTTTTCCTCGTGCTAAGTGATCATTTGTTTGATACTAAATAACTTAGTTTTTATTGTGCTTCTAAAGAAGGTTGCTATAAGTTCTAGTCGTGCTGAGAATGGAGAGTAACTAGAAGTAGAATTTTGTTATCTTTGCATTAGAATTTTTGGGATAAGGGTAATGATAATGATGATGATAGTGGTTGTGTTCAATTTATAATTTTGTTTGTATAAAATTCTTAAAGAATGCAAGATGTTTGTCAACGTAAGGTGGCAAAATGGCATATTAGAATAAATCTCATTTTGTTCTTGCAATTTAGGGTTGCAACTATGATACAAAACTTGCTTGCTCACATTGAACTTCCATTTGTAATTTCATTTTTGAGTTTAACCCATTCTGTGTATGCAAGCCTGCAAAACATGTTATCCTCTTGTAATACTTATCTGGACCTAACTCGTCCTCATTATTTAAGATTTAAGAAACTCAGTTTATGGAATCAGATTTTTGTTCCTTCAAAACGAAGCATTAAGTGCTGTGATTGGTTAATTCATTGAAATGCAGGCCTTTGTTAATTTCGATGTCTTGTTTTATATATGCTGCAAAATTTTCTTAAAAAAAATTGCCTACATGCTTTACTAGGACCAACCAAGAAAATAATAATCCATGAAGCATGGGATTAAACACAATAGATTATATGGTAGAAAACAATGGAAAGCTATAGATTTAAACTTAGTAGAGATCAACATCATGTCTGTTGTAAATACAAATAAGTATAGTTGTGTATGCAAATGTAACAAATGATAAATCAATTCCAGCATGGAAGAAACGCTTGAATCTACATCGTTGTGTGGACATTTAAAAAGAAATATGGAAAGTACTGTAATTCCACATTGACAAATTTGCAATGTAAGTCAATGGAGTTAAACAATGGAGTTAAACAGGTAACTCAACGGAAATGAACTATGAAATTGAAGGAGTAAGTTACAAAGATGACAAATGACATTAATAATTAGATCAAAGCATGATTAGTGTTAGAGGGGCCAGGAAGAAAAAAATTCCTTTTGATTATTTTGAGCTAATAGCTAAAAATGGAATGATAATAATGAACGGAAATTAAAAGCAACCTAGGAGCTCTTTTGCCCTTTAGGAGCAAAGCACACTTATTGAGAGAGTGCTTTTACTCTTACAATTACTTTGCTTTGATTCTGAGATGCACTTGGACATAACTGCGGTATGTCTATTACTTTTTTATGCCTAGAGAATGAGAGCATTTTTTTGGTTTCCATGTGCTTTTAAGTTAGTTGTAGGGAGAAGATCAGTACAAGTACTTGAAATTTATGAGAAATATGATAGAAGGCTATGTAGATTTATGAGAAAAATGCAACTTGAATTCAATTTCTTCTGCAATTATGGATTGAACTCTTCCATTAAGTTAGATGATTCTTGATGCGTTAAAGTTAAATAAATACACTTAACATATGTTAGCAATTTGTCTTTGAGTAATGATGACGAGGAGTAAATTTATTGAGAAAAATAAATTGATGGCATTTTGAATAGGGTTCTACTTTAGGCTCTAATTTCTTACTTATTTTTGAGCTATTTTTCCCCCTTTGTTTTGGGGTTGTTGGGTCTATGGAAAGACACCATCTCTAAGAGGCAAAAGAGTTGGAAAATGAGGGGCAATTAGCGATGAGCGCATGCATCATGGAAAAAGGGTTTAACAACGACGAGCAAGGGTGTGAGCTCGTGCTAGAGGGGCAAGAAATAGAGACCAAGCGAGGAAAGCCTTTTCGAACAATGTTTGGTTTAGGTTCGAAGCAATGTTCTAACCGAGTTAGAATCATGTTCGAATCAATTTTAAAGTAAGGTTCAAATTAGGTTTGAACTAGTTTGAATTTAGAGTATTCAACTTGTTTCGAAAGGCTTAGGACTCCAATAAGTAGTCCGCATATAAAAGTGGTTATCCCACATTTGGGTTATTTTGGTCCAACAAGTTTTGGATGTTGTTTGTCCAAATAAAAACTATAATGGGCATACTTGTACAAATCAATGTTTTAAAAGGGATAAAAAGTCAAACTTCCCTTATTTAATGAAGTTAAAAATTGAATTTTCAAATAAATGGAATCCAAGGCTAAACTTTAGTAGATATAGTACGCGAGGACACCAGATGAACAAATCTTTCTGTGTAAATGATAAGACTAGCTATTGTATTTTCCTCAAGAAGAGGAATGCTTTGGCAAAAGCTACAATCTTTAACTCACAACTGCAAGTTGGTTTAGCAAAAAAAAGGAAACAATGCACAGAAGAAATCCATTTCATTGGGGTTGAAGAAAAAGCACATTGGATGTACTTAGTTGGGTGGAAGCTTGTTCTATTGCGAAGACCACTTCCATGTGGATGGCAAATTTATAGACATAATATTTGAAATGGAAACGCCTCATCATCATTATAGAAATGGAAGAAGATTTTCACATAAATAATTAAAAAAAATTATTTATTAATGAAGTGAATGCAAAGTAACTACCGGTGTTATCCTTAGGATGCAAATTTTCTATCAAATCAAATCAAATTTAAGTGCTATTATATTTCAAGATCTCAATCAGCTCAGTTTATGAAAAGCCTTGGTCATCTTTATTACCTTTCTCTACTTATGTCTGTATTTACAAAATGAAATAATACTGAAAGTGGATATTTATAGTTATGATAGTGCTTTCGGTGTGTTTAAACTTTCAAATGATTCTGGCAGTCAACAGTTCCAACTATAATACAAAGTTTGTGGGAAGATTAGGTAAGGACTAAGGAAGAACCTTCCAAAGACAGTGATACACACATCCGAGTATATAGCCAAAGGAGGAAAGTTCTTAATATAGGTCAAGGTCAGAGGCGGAACCAGCCTTTCATCTTAGGGGGGGCAAAATTTTCTTAGTAATAGACTAATATAAAAAAAAAGGACATAATTCAAAATGAAATCTTGTATTCCATTATAATAGGAAAATTGAAAATCATTACAATTTTATCAATCTATTTTGCATTTTTTGATAATATTGGATAACATCTTCATTGGGAATCAAATCAAATACATCTTTTTCAATTTAAGGCACAAGACAATCTTTGAGCCAATCATCACCCATCCTACTACGCAATCGATGTTTGATAATTTTCATGGCTGAAAATGCTCTCTCCACCGTAGCAGTAGCAACTGGTAAGGTTAATGCTAAAGTAATAAGTTTGTAAACCAAAGGATACACATCATTCTTCTTGAACTTAACAATCTGTTTTGCAAGATCAGCAATGCTTCTTAGAGAAGAGAACTCTTCACTGGTCCGCATATCAATGATGTACGTTGCTAATTGATTTTTAAGAGCAATAACCTCAATTATAGAAAAATCACTTAGATATAGCTCTGCTAGACATATCAATTTCCTCTCATCATAAGCACGAAAAGAATCACTTGGGTTTAAGCATGACATACATAGAAGTAACTCAGCACTTGATTCAAAAAAGTGATTATTTAGCTCTTGAAGTTGCATGTCAACTACTGTATAAAATAAATCAACACAATAATGATGTAGATTTGTTTTATCTTCACCTCCTCTTACTGATCGACGACGAGTTTTATATGTTTCATTCATGTTTGGAACAACAACTTCAAAAACACCACAAAAACGTAATACTTCATCTAGTAAACCATTCCATCCATTCTCCCTTAGAAGTTGCAGTCGTTATTTAGAAATTTGAACCAATTTCATAGCATTTTCAATGTCTTAATCTTTTCTTTGCAATGATTGTGATAACTCATTCGTAATGCCCAATATATCAATCATCAAATGCATTGTAAAGATAAAATCGAAAGACTCCATTATATCAATTAGAACACCCGCTTCAACTGATTGCTGATCATGAATCACTTCTTCCTTAACAATCTCTAGCACCTCGATCACAGAAGCATACATATGCATAAGACTAATCAGAGAATGAAAATGTGAACTCCAACGAGTATCACTAGATTTTTGTAAATTTGTCTCCTGATTCAAACCTTTGTCACTTATAAGATTTCCATTTTTAAGATGAAGAAGTACTTTCTCATGCTGAATACTTTTAAGAGCATCTGATCTCTTACAAGAAGCCCCAATAGTATTAATTATTCTAGAAGTGAACTCAAAAAGATGTTTTACTTGCCAATGATTTTTTGCCATTGCTATCAAACATAGTTGGAGTTGATGAGCGAAACAGTGAACATAAAATGCTTGAGGGTTATCATTTAGAATTAGGGCCTTTAAACCATGAAATTCCCCTCTCATATTGGATGCCCATCATAACCTTGACCACGTATCCTTTGAATGCTCAACAAGTGTTTAGCTAGAATATCTTCAATGGCTACCTTCAATGTAACTGCATTAGTTGATGTGACATGTTTGATGCCTTTAAATCTTTTAATAACTTGGCCCAACTTATCCACATATCGCACTGCAATAGCAAGTTCTTTTGTAGAAATATCACGGGATTCATCAACTATAAGTGAGAAGTATGAGTTACCAATATTTTTCATTATATATGTTAAAGTTTGAGCTGATGCAGCAAAACATATTTCTTTCTGGACTTTTGGTGAAGTTAACTTCAGATTTGAGCTAGCATATTGAGATGCCACTGTCTTAATTTCCTCATTATGATCAGCTAGAAAATCAAGTAGCTCTAAATAATTTCATTGATTATCTGAATTGGAAGACTCATCATGCCCACGAAATGATAATCCCTGACGTAACAAAAATCTAACACAATCAATGGCTGCAGTCAACATGATTCTATATTGTTTTTTTGTTCTTGTCATGTTTGCTTAACCATAAAGCTGGAACACTCTGTTCTTGGTTCTTCATCAGATCTTCACATTTTTGTCTAGCTTTATTATGTACACTATTGTGATCTCCAACGTGACATAATAATTTTTCTTTCTTCTTCCAATTTCTGAAACCTTCTCCAATAAATGAATCTCCACCACCTTTACCTTTAATAATCTGCTCTTGAGGTTTAAATAGATAGCAATAAAGACAATAAACAGCGTCTTTCTGCACATTATACTCTAACCAATCAGAGTATTCATCAAACCAATTCGGATTGAACCTACGTGCGATATTTCCATATAAAGTTTGGGGAAATTGATGACTTCTCGGTTGATGTGGTCCCTTCAATAGATATGATCTCCGAATCTTATCTCTATCATTTACATCATAACTCCAAATAGGAAGTCGGAGTCCTGGATCTGCTGGGAGATTGTTAACATCAATTTCTATTTGCTCTTTCCTCTTTAAATAACGCTCCATTTCTCTAAATCCTAAAATGAAATTTATTACCAAAAGAAGATTAACCGTCAATCAAAATATTATATAAAATACGAAGTTTCTAATATATCTATAAATATTATGTTTTGTAAATGACTGTTTAAGAGGAATGATGACTCCTACAATGCTAATAAACTCCATTAATCTTACGCATAACAAACAATGCTATTTCTATAGAAAACATTTTTCAGGCATTTAGGAATTGTTGGCTGTTGAGTAGTTTGCTTATTAGTGCTCAGGGTCCAATTTGTTGCTTGCAGCAAAGTGCAATTTCAAGAGTGAAAATATTGTTCTCTTTTTGTTTGAACAAAATCTTTGCTTGTAACAGGTTTGTGAAGTTTTAAATTCATGTTTATTTGTTATCATATTCAACTAAATGATGATACAAATTTCATGTTTTAATTAAAATATGTTCTCTATCCACTAGCAAACAAATGATCCCTTAGTGACTGCATATTCCAGAAAGAAAACTCTAAATACTAATGTATCAGATGCTTTTTCCCTATTCTTTCCTTCTTATTGTTCATTTTCGATATGAAAATAGATATAGAAAAAAAATTGAAGAGCCACCATGAATCCATGAAAATATGAAATACCACAAACCACACATCATTTCGGTATGAAAATCCATCAAAATAACAAAAAATCAAACAAAAAATAACTGACCTAGTTGCGATTCAAGCCACGAAGCCTGCAGTCAAGCCACGAAGGGATCCTGCCGACAACGAAGCCTTGCGATTCACGAAGCCAGATGACCAGTTCCTCTCTTGCGCGGACGGTGAATCACCGAAGCCTTCACGCGAATCACCGAAGTGGCGTCCAGGCGTCGTGTTTTGTTCGGCGGGTTAGGGCAAAGGGGGGGCAAAATAACAAATTTATGAGTTCAAGTTACTAAATTGCCCTTCTCTAATAATTTTTTTTTTTAAGGGGGGCAATTGCCCCCCCTAACCTGTGAACAGTTCCACCCCTAGTCAAGGTCCATGCAAAGTGGCTCCAGAAGGTTCCAGTTGCAGTCTTCCAGCTTAGCCGATTATCCCAGCTGCAGTTTAGCCTAGATAGAGATTTCCAGCTGTAGGAATTAGTTTAAATAATATTTAGTAATTATATATTTTAATGTAGTTAGCTTGTTTATTTTATTCAGTTTTCTCCCTTTGACCCAAATTGGCTGATCCAGTAACCAAACCGGTCTAGCTCTAGGGACCGATAACTATAAATAAGACCCCTGCTGTAATGTTCTGGGTGGGTAATAAAAATTTCTATTTTTTTTAATCTCTCTTTTCCCGAGTCTGCACCTACCGTAAAGGTGTTCTCCAATGCTTCTTAATTAGCCAAGAGTGTTGGGCAACAGCTTATATTGTTAGATTCCACTATAATACAAAATAAATGGGAAGATTGGGTAAGAAATAAGGAAGAACCTTCCAACGACAACAATACACATCCGAGCATATAGCTGCAGAAGGAAAGCTTTTAATATAGGTCAAGTTTCACACAAAGAGGCTGCCGAAGTTCCAGCTGCAGTCTTTTATTTATTTATTTATTTTTATTATTATTATTTTTAAGTTCCAGCTGCAGTCTTGTCTTCTAGCTTAGCTGAACATCTTAGCTGCAGTTTAGCGTGACAGAGATTTCCATCTGCAGGAATGAGTTTAAATAATATTTAGTTTATATATATATATATATATATATATATATATATATATATATATATATATGTTAGCTTGGTTTTTTTATTCCGTTTTCTCCCTTAAACCCAAACCAGCCCATCTAGTAGTCAAACTGGTCCAGTTCTAAGGACTGAGAACTATAAATAAGACCACTGCTGTAATATTCTGGGTGGTTAGTGAAAATTTCTGTTCACCTTTTTTTTTCTCTCTCTTATATGGATTCCATACCTACTCAAAAAGTGTTCCCCCCTATGCTCATTGACAGCGAAGAAGATGATCAGTTTCATAATACCAGATTTTGAGGAGAATATAACCTAAGATGTATTTCACTGTTAGATGTAGTACATGCTTCGTAAGAGTTGAGATAGGAATGTATGTCACTTGGTTCATATCCTTCAAATGTGTTATTGCATTTCTTTCTAAAAGAAATTATATTCCATTAATTTTCTAAATAACAGCCACGTTGAACAACTACTGGACCGAGTAAACAATGGTGTTTTAGCTGAGGATAGGCGTTCTGCTGTAACTGAACTGCAGCAAGTTGTTGCAGAAAGCAGCTCTGCTCAGTTGGCATTTGGTGCGATGGGTGAGTTGTTATTTACTTTTTTGTAATGGAAAGTACTATATTTAAAGCCACTTCTATGTAACATGTTAAATGTTTCTTTTTCTTACAGGTCTTCCCGTACTCCTGTCTGTGTTGAAGGAAGAACGTGATGATACTGAAATCATTCGAGGTGCTCTGGAAACTCTAGTAAGCGCAATCACACCTATTGAAGCAGTAATGGGACAGAAGAATGAGCTTAGACCAGCTTCAATGAATGCTGACCTCCTTTCCCGTGAATCAGAGAGTATTTCTCTTCTTCTCAGCTTGTTGGTAAGTTCTTTTTATTTTTTCCTTGACTTCCATTTTTCTGCATTGCTATTATTTATGCGGTCCGTATCTGTTGTAATGTTGGCAGTCAGAAGATGATTTCTATGTCCGGTATTATACACTCCAGCTTTTGACGGCTCTTCTCACACATTCCCCCAATAGGTAAGATTTACCTGTCATGTACCCATTATGCTTTGTTGTTGATTAGCATCAGCGCATTTTTGGATTCTTCCGTTGCTTTTCTTACCCTCCTAGGTTACAAGAAGCTATTCTTTCCATCCCTCATGGTATTATTCGCCTCATGGACATGCTTATGGATCGTGAGGTGCAAATCTTTTCCCTGTATTTTTCATACAATAATCATTAAACTAAACCTTTGTTTTGCGCGTAAGATGTTTTTAAAATTTTAAATTTCACTTTCATTTAATCTTGACTTTTACATTCCAGTGCTGCATTACTTTAATTACAAATGTTTCCTTCATTTTGGTTTTAGATATTGTTGTCTATAGTCATTTGGGTTTCCATGCAATGGTGTGCTGGCAATTGTTGGTGATAGTTTGATTTTGGCTCAGTGCAGGTGCCAATACCTTTCATTTTGCAGAAGGAACTTGTCAAAGTTTGGCACCTGTGCTCTTTAATGATTAGTTCCATCTAAAAACTTCGAGTCACATATTCATCATTTGGCTCTTTTCCATGAAGTATAGAGTTAGAGTTAGATGCTGACCTATGTGGATTAGTATGCGGTAGTGGATTAAGGACCGGATATATGAAATTTGGTAGTTTTTTTATAACAACAACAACGTCAAGCCAGTATCCCACTATGTGGGGTCGGTTACATGAATTATTTTTCTCCATTGTTTCCTCTTAACAGTCAAATTCTCATTTAAATCTAATAAAAAAAGGTCTTTCTAATAGTAGTTTTTGTGTAAGAGAAATATACGTCTATATATTTCTATGTTGTTATTGCACTAACAAGAAAATTTATTAGAAATGAAGGAAGGTAAATAACTGTTGATTATTGAAATCATGAGGGCCTGCCTCTTTTATTGTATGCATTTAATTGTCCCCATTTGCTCGTTTTACTTGCAATAATGCAAAATTGAGAATGGCGAACCTCATAGTAAGACCTTGAGCTATCAGTGGAAGCAGTCGGGCAACAATAGTATAGGCACTTAAGTTAATTAGCAATGACGAGTATTCTCGTTTGCAGTGCAGCAGGCATTTTTGGGCTAATGCAAAGCGATGATTGCTCTTGTGGAACAACTTTGACATGAATGGTTGCATCAACTAGAGGAAACTCAAACATGTAAAGAAAGAAGGTGAATAAAGAAGGGGTTACCTTTCGGGTTTTGTTAGAACTATTACACTGTGCAGTCCATGACAAGGAATATGAGTTCTAGATTATGATTATGATTTAGTTAGGTTTATGAATTAGAATTTTGTTCTTATTAATATATAAAGCCCTTTTTACTCTGCATGATGTATCATTTTTACTTTAAATTATTCTTTAACCAGCCCCCTATGCCCATTCCTGCAATCCTGCCCACCAGCAAATTGTCATTATAAGCATTTGTGCAATCTTCCTTGATTAAATTTTTTTTTCCCTCTTGCTTTTCCTATTTAATTTTTTGAATGTATATGTTTACTTTAATATACAATTGATAAGGACGTATTGTATCCAGTTGAGTTTTGAGTCATGTTTTTGAGCTTTACTTAAGCTTGAGTTGCTTTGAAGAACAAGCTCAACGCCAAAGCTTGAGCTTGAGGTGCTAGAGTTTTGGTGTAGTTCATCACCATAGTTTCAATGCAACTCATTTGTGAGCTTGATCTTGTAAAAAAACTCTATAAGCTGTAGTTGGCATGGGGAGGAAAAAGTGCCTTGAGTAGGATTTGATGTGGAGGAGATGGCATTGTTCATTGTTATTCTAGTAAAGTGAAGTAGAAAGGAGATTAATCATGTATCCATTCTAGAATGCATCAAGGTCTAAGATTTCTAATACAAATTTATATGGAAAAGTCATCCAACAAGCACACAAACTTCTTAGTTGAATTTTTTTTCAAACTATTAATCCTTAAATAATAATTCGTTAACTTCGATATAAATTGAAAATATAATAAAAATTAACTGAGATGAAAATTTAATGCTCTTCTACTAGAATTTACTTATTTAAATTCAGGATCGAGAAAGCCATAGTGCCACACAAATGCTTTTACATTCACACACTTCTTAGAAATCAAATTGTATCAAACTTGATTAAGATCAATCAAACTATCGAACCAATAACAAAATTTAGTACATGAAATAATAGAAGGGATACAATTCACCAAAATAAGCAAGCCTTTTGCTTGTGCAAGGAGATACCTTATCTCAAAATTTTTCAAAGCATCTCACTTGATTAAGGAATTTATTATTTAAAGTTGCAGGATTAACACATCCAATTAGAATATTATTCAAGAATCAATTGAGCCATTTGTACATGCCTCAAATCCTTATTTATAATTATAAATCCCTATGAAATTTTCTTTTCATCGATCAAGAGAAAAAAAAACCTAAAGAATCATTCTCTAAAGTCATAAAAATCCTATAACAGAGAAGAAGATAATAATTGGCACTCGATAAGATGGAAGGAGCTGTTAAAGCCATAGATACCACAAATGTTGTTGGAGTCAATTAATAGAAGCCTCACATGTTGTATATGCCATTAGACTAGGATTGTAGGGAAGATCACAACAGAAGTTCAAAAGTTACTTATGGGTCACCGCTCACATTAATTTTGCTCGGGATGAAAAAATTCGACCACTTCTAATTAGTCACAAAAAAGATGTCCTAACCCTAGTACAACTCCTACTTAAAGAAAATATAAAATTAACACCAAATACTAAACAACCCTCAAGCAATTTGCATTAATTAGTGGACCCCACCCCATAGGGGGGGGGGGGGGGGGCTTAACAGCCTGTGGAGCTGGCCTATTGTTTGGGCCGGCTGGACCGGTCCGATTATATCAGTCAATTGTTTTAGTTGACATTTATCTATTTTATAGTGGCAATAATAAAAGGAGAAATAGGAATGTGCAATACCCCCTATTTGGGTTGTTCTTTCACACTCGCAAATAGTGCAATAAAAATACCCTAAAAATTTTAGGGTGTCCAAAAAGCCTCCTATTTGCAATTAGGTGCAAGGAGAATTTTAATTCTCAAGTCTCTTCCACCTCGATTAATGTTAAAAATCACTTTGAGCTGCCAAAGATTTTAGAAAACTTAGGGAGCCTAGTGGTTTCACTTGAAGGAAGGAGGGTAGGGATCAAGGTCACTCCTAAGGATTTCTCTATCCAAGATCCTAGCTTCTCATGACCTCTCCTTGGCATTCTGTCTTTTATCACCAAAACTCAATGGTGAAAGTCAAACACCTTACCTGGACAAAAAGTCATGCTCTTACCCTTTGCTTGAACAAAGAGATGCTCACCCAAATTGATTCAAAATTGGTTAAATTCAAGCTGACGTAGACAATAAAGCATTGCATCAAGAGTCCTACCAATTGTACCCCGACCCCGATAGGACAAATTCTATGGTCTCCGTGGTTATCCACTTGAAGCATCTCATTCATTGGCATAATAATTTGAGATTGGGTGGTGGCCTTGCCCTTAATAGATTTAGGGACTCTCATTGGGTATTACGAAAGGGCTCCTGAGAGAACATATGCCAAAGTATGCTGCATGCTCTTGTGGCTCATATTGTGTAACTATTTTTACTTGATTAGAATCTCTTATAAGCAAATATGTAAATCCCCTTGTTGTCTTTGGTCACATCTATAAATACTAGGCCATTTAAACGTTTCTTCTCATTGTCATCCTCAAATTTCTAACCTCTAAGAGTCTCTTTCTCTGGAGAACTAGGAGCTACCAATACATGACTTCATACCGGGTGTCAGAGAGGATTCTTTGAACTCCAAGTTGGTTGGACTTGCCAAGTCCTTCTTTTTTACTCATTTGCTGACGAGTGTGTCAAAGACTTCTCCTAGGGGCCACAACCCTCCAATGAGGGATTGATTTCTTGTTTGATTGCTTATATGCAGTAGTGGTTAGAGCCTAGATTGTTTGTCTGCATTCTACTCTTCTGGTCTACATAATTGATTCCGTGTATAACAAGTAATTATATATATTGTTAGATTTTTGTAATAAATTTTAAATATAGAGTATTTACTAAATTAATACTGATATGTTATTTAATATATTTATTTTATATATTATAATCTTGTATGCATTTTATATATTTCAATTTTATTTCTAATATTAGCTTAAAAATCACATAATGGAGAATGACCTTTATTTATAAGATTTAAACGAGAATTTGACTTTTAATAGGACACAATGGAGAGAAAGGATTCATGTAGCCGACCCCACGTAGTGGGATAAAGGCTTGTTGTTGTTGTTGTATTAGCTTAAAAATCACATAAGATGTTTGCCTTTTGATGATCCTATTAGGAGAGTAGATGTATTAAATCTGACATATATTAAGAAAGGTAGAGGTAGACCTAAAATTGGTTAGAATGTATTAAAAATGACATTTTTGTTAGATTTAAATTACAATTTGACTATTAATAGAACACAATGGAGAAAAAGGATTCATGTAGCCAACCCTATGTGGTGGGATAAAGGCTTGTCATTGTTGTTCTGTGTGTCTTGCTTGCCCGACTTCGTGGTTAATTTTTCATCAGGTTAAGGTACCGAATCATCTTATCTACTCTTTTTAAAAATTAGTTTCTAGCAAAGTACTATAGAAACTTATACTAAATTGGTATGAAATGTCCCACTGAGTGTGAATTGAGGCTAATTATTTGCATCTTAGATGCTTGAGTAGCCATACTTAAATCCACCTAACATACTAGTATGAATTTGGTGGCATCTTAATATTAATTGCATAATGCTGTTGATTTAAGGTATGGAAAATTGGGGTCTTGTTTTCTTTTTTGTAAAATTGAGATTTACTGATCTAAATCATCACCATTTATGCTGAGGGACTTTTGCTTTAACTATTTTACACATCCCTCTACCAAGTCAATTTTGCGTTACCTCTCCAGATCTGTTGGCCTTCCTTTGCACTTTCATGAAGTGATTGAACTTAATTATCCATTTACAATAATGTGCAAAGAAATATGCCAAAATTTCCCTTATGTTGTCTATAATTTGTGTTTGAAGCCAGTAGTCATTAAGCTATTTGTGCAAGACAACTTTTTTGAGACAGATCCTGCCACCTGCTATTCTCTTCAAACTGATTTCTGCTTTATATAACAGGTTATCAGAAATGAAGCCCTACTACTCCTTACATACCTAACTCGTGAAGCAGAGGTGAGCTTCCTTGTTGTTTTCTTGAAAATTTACAACCAATTATACTCAAATTTTCTAATAGCCTCAACATGTGGAACATTTTGGCATCTTGTTTTTTAGGAAATTCAAAAGATTGTTGTTTTTGAAGGAGCATTTGAGAAGATATTTAGCATAATTAAAGAGGAAGGAGGGTCTGATGGAGGTGTTGTTGTCCAGGTAATAGGTTTATAGTTGCTATTCACTTTTTTTACCCAAAAATAAGTTCAAGTTTTAGGCAGTTGAGTATTTCTGAATAAGCAAATTTGAATGCTGGCATTTTTTTTTTAAATTAGATGATATATTAATGTGAAGTATGCTGTTAGTTTACTCATGCGCTTTGATGTTCTTGCTATCATAATAGGATTGTATCGATCTGCTGAATAATCTCATTCGAAACAATGCTTCTAATCAGGTTTGCCCTATCGACTTTGTTTGCCATTAAACGACAGTACTTATTCTAACCATTAGATCTCATTATTCAGATGTTGCTCAAGGAAACTATTGGATTTGAACCTCTGATATCAATACTGAAACTCCACAGGGGAAGTGCTTATAACTTCACACAACAAAAGGTATAATGAAGCGGACACTTCTTCAATCTAATATGACACATATCTACTCTTTTAATGATGAAGATGGCATTCAATGGATATGCAGTTCTACCGGTTCTGACTAGTTTATATTTTGAAATGTAAACTATTGTCTTTTTAGTAGACAATAAATCTTCTTCATGCGCTGGAAACTGTTGACTTGCTTCTGATTGGGGGTCCAGAAGGTGAGCCAACAAAGGATGCTAATCGATTATCTAATCAGACTTCATTTGCTCAGGTAGCTAAAAGACTTGGATGCATTTGAATCTTTATTAGTTAAAAGGTTTGCTTTAACCCAAGTTAGAATTTTCTTTTATTCAACAAATGCAGAAGAAAATTTTAGACCATCTTCTGATGCTGGGAGTTGAGAGTCAGTGGGCTCCGGTTTCCGTGCGCTGTAGGGTAAGACATTTCATTGTCATTGCAAATAGTGTTGAATACAATTCTTGCTTTTTTCAGTTGTCAGAGCTTCTACTAATGTTTATGTAATATTTTTTTCTCAGGCATTGACTTGCATTGGCAACTTAGTTATAAGAAATCCTCAGAATCGTGATGCGCTTGCAAGCAAGTTGGTTGGAGAGGAACATCATTCTGAACCTGCCCTTAATGCCATTCTTCGTATTATCCTGCGTACCTCTGTTTCTCAAGAATTTGTTGCTGCTAACTATGTTTTCAAGTGCTTCTGCGAGGTTATCCCATCACGACCTCGCCCTAATTCATTATGTATTTTACAAAAATGTCATGCATTTTTATTATTAGTCCTGCTACATTATGTTCTTACAACATTTTCTTTACTGTTCTTTCAGAAATTTGACTTGAATCTTTAATAGTCACCTTCTAAGAACACGATTATTGATGCTTTGTAGTACAATTCTTGTACTTTCTACTTTCTGATATGTACTTAAAGATTTCACTTAAAGCAAAATATTCCAAAGAATCCCAAAGTAACTGGAAACTCTATGATACCGGATGTTTATCCCAAGCTTTTCATGATCTAAGGTCCTTCTGGAAACTAACAGGTTTTGCAGGTTGGAAGGAACAATTTTCTTCATATCTGTAGAAAGCACTTCATCTAATCCTATATTAGTCAAAATTATATGCACATATATTGAATAATTTTATGACCAGGTTTTTGGCTTGATCTCAAAACCATATAGTAAAGATTCATCTCGATTGGACCCTTGAAATAAGGTTTGAAAATTTTTGTGCAGTATTTTGCCCTTTTGAAGATTTAAGAGGAATAGGAAATTTTTTTTTGGGTGATTGGCAAAGTAAATTCTAAATTTTATCTCTAAGGTAACTGTGGCAAAGTAAAGATGAATTTTGCTTGCTTGTTTCTTTAAAGAAGAAAAAACGCAAGCATTTCCAATCTAAGATTGAAAATTTTCTCCATTTCTTAATAAAATACACTAGACGTGAACCCTACAAAATGATTCCTTTTTTAATGGAGAAAGCAATAGGCTTTGCGGTGTTATGTTAATTGTGGCATTCATGGGTGTGATATACTATTCATTAAGACTTTGTATTATGAGTACTGAGTGTTTTCATTTCCAAAATAGCTTGGTAAATTTTGCTTTCTATGCTGAAGAATATTGGCACTGCGTGACTGTTCTAAATTCGTTTAGAATAAAGAGCTTTGTTATGTTATGTTTGCTTTATCTTCAAACTTGTTCTTGTTCATAAGCCGCTCTAAATCAGGAGTCTCAAATGAAATCTAATCAGTGGCTTCAAACTCTTGGACTCCATGTGTGATAAAGACCTTTTACAGTTCCGCAATGAGTAATCTAAATGACAATGATGTTTTTTAGAAAACTTATAGAAGTATTCATGTGACTTAATAGTAATTTTCTGGTCAGTGAGAATACTAGATAAGAGGATCTTTGGTAAGAACTTAAAGTATTATTGGCTTTTAAACGTTTTCTTTGTTGGGCATGTTTAGGCTTGTGAATCGGAAAGCTTCAATATCTTTAGGACTGAAAAGTTAGTTCAAGGAAGTTGCTTTCATCTATAAGGCTGAGCTTGATATCAAAGAGGAATATCAAAATTGTTGGAAGTAAATTTTTGCTTCACCATGTTAGCAGTATTATCATGTGCAAAATGAGTTATTCTCAGTTTTTAATTTACATTTACAATTTCAAGACGTGTTTTGCATTTTTACAACAGTTTGCTAGCCCAATCTTTTCAATGCACAGTCCTTTAGTTGGACAGTGCCATGCTCAAGGACTTTCTCATAGGGAACATCCTATGCATATTTATCAAAATTGAAAGAAAGTTTCTGTTATTTAAATTCCTAAAATAATAAAACACTAAAATAAAATCTAGCACTCAATTTTCAGTTTATTTATTCCAGTTCACTCTTTTTGTTTTTTTCGATTACCATAAACTTCTAAGTTTGCATCTTGGGGCGATTGGATATTTTCAATTATGCAAAATTGAAATTATGGAAAATTTGCTTACATGGTTTCATGTTTTGATTGACGTCATGTTTTTAAAACTCCAGACAAAACTGAACAGCCATATACTTTGAAATGTGACTGAACAAGGGCAGAAGAAGAGACCATGAATTGTGGAAAATAAATTTTATTATAGGGCCACTGGTAAAATTGCTTTGCACATTTTTCGTTTTAATTTACATCAGCATTTTAAAACTCAGACAAAAGTGATGGGATTCATTCTGTGGGAGAGAGTGGATAACAGGATTTTCTTTAGACCTTGGAGAGTTGGAGTATAATTGATTTTAAAATTCATTGGCTTGTTTACATTTTAATGCGGTGAATTGGAAAGCCTCAATAGACTGAAAAGGTTGTTCTGAGTTGCATACATTTGTAAGGCAATGCTTGATATTATTGAAGAATGCTCCAGTTGTAGCAGGCAAAATATTGCTTAACCTTCTCAACGGTATTGTGTTGCCAGTTGTGAGTTTAGAGATGTAATTTCAAGACATGTATTATGTATTTTTTGTTGTGAGTTTACATTCTTGTTAACAGTCATATTCATCCATTTAGAGATGCGACTGAAGAAAGGCTAAAGCAGGGAAAGGAAGTGTGGAAAATAAAGTTTATTATTGGGCTACACTAAAATTATGTTGCACATTTCATGTTCTAGTTGATATGGGGGTTTTAGAACTATCCATTCATTTAGAGTTACTTTAAATCGAAGGAGGGAAGATGCTAAAGAAACTGAATTGAGGATGAGATGTTAATGAAGCTGGATTAGGGTAAGTAGGTGAAATGAGAGAAAATTCTCAATAACTTCCAACCAACTTCTTTTATTTTGTTTCAATGGAAAATTTGATATAATTCTTGGAGTTATGATTGGGTGGTTATCATGGTGAAACCTCTTAGGACTACCTTGCAATAAAAAATATGCAGTGTAAAAGTGAGTAGATTGGCCAAGTGACATAGTCACATAGCTTAAGTGCTGGTATTAAAAGAATTCATAGAGAAGTGGGATATGGCAAAAATTATCTGTTATGATGGCTGTGTGGGAAAATTATATATGGAAGATTGCAAAATTATTATTTGAGAAAAAACCATTAAAGTGGCACCTATTAAAGATAAAGCAGTTAAACATTGAATTGAGTGATTTGCATGTATAATGGTAGGCAGAAGATACACTAATATAAATGTTAGATTAGGAATGAAAAAGGTGCACGCCAGAGGTAGCATATAGAAATCATAAAAAAAAAATTGTGCAAAATAAATTCACATCAAGTGGCACTCAGTAGGAATGATTGTTGATTAAGGATTCTTAAAGTTTCCCCAAATAGTCGGAGGGGTAGTACTAAGACAAGGGATGGTGATGATGTTTGTTTTTGACATTAGCTGATAAGTATGGGTGCTGTAGTCTTTCCTACATTGAACTTGGCATACCTATCATGGCTAGCATTTTTGTTTGCTGCCTTGATGGCTTCATCATTTTATAGCAATATTCACAGCTATGCCTGAGTACACTTTAATGGGTTTAACATATTGATTTCATTCTTGAAACAGAAAAATACAGATGGGCAAGCAATATTGGCATCAACAATGACGGAAACAAATTCAGGTACCAATGGTAATCTTCAAGATGATGGGAGCCTTTCCTTTGGAAGGTTAGTTAAAATTATAAAGGCTACATCACTGCTGCATTTGATGTTTTTTGCAAAATATTTTTGTTTGCATAATAGAAGTATTTTCTTCTACTTTTAATCATTTTAAATAATTAATAATATTTCTGATCGTTTTACCTTTTGATTTCAGCATGCTCTTGCAAGCTTTGGTAACAACAAAAGGTGGAAATTTGGAGGTGCGGAAGAGATTTTTATTTGTTCCTGACTAACTTGTACTACGACATAAGCTAAAAAAGAGTATTATGGTTTTTGTTTCAATAAGAACTTGCGAGTGTTTTGCCTATTAACAAATTTTAACCCTTGATCTTATTTGAAGCCTATTGACTTTTTTGAAGTCTATCGAAATATCAAAATGTTTTTAAATAATTGAACAATTTATTTATCTCGAGTTGCATATTTTAGCAATTTTGTGAAATTTAGCTCGATTGTACCTTCTGTTTCTGATTCTACCACCTATTATGATTTAGTTGCTTTGGGATTCACCTCGTTCATGTTATGCATCTTCCGACTGGAGGTTTAGCACATCAATCTTTTGTCTTCATTTGTCTGTTTTTTTTTTTTCTGGCTACTTGCGATAATGTTTACTTCAGCCTCTGTAATATGGTCTCAGGCCTTGGTGCACAGCTCTTTAATCCAACACAAAAAACTTAGCATACTCCATGTAACACTCCCTTTAATCTCATCTAAAAATCCATATTCTTCTGTTTATTTTGTATTCCATTTTTTTCCCTTTAATTTATGGCTTCTTGTGGTAATGTTTACTTTAACCACTATAATATAGCTGCATAGTGCATACCCTATTACACAGCTCTTCAATCCAACACACAAGAACATAGAACGCTTCTCCATTCGCTGTTCCCTTTAATTCAATCTAAATATGAGCCTTGGGAGGGAAAAAAGAGAAGAACAAGGGACATGGGCAGCTATCATGCTGGGTCATTGCAGTGCACTAACAAAAATGTCAATATCTAGACTTGTTTACCGTGTAATGTGGATCTATTAATCCCTCATAGACTAAAACTTAAGTTTGCAGCTCCCAATACTTAAATCCACAATCTAGGCCGAAGTTCCTGCACTTCCACTTGATGACCTTAGAAAGTAGCTCATTCCCGTCTTCCCTCTGAACCTCTTTTTTTTTTCCCGGCATGATCAACCTTAAAAATAAAATAAAAGAAGTTTCAGGTTTTGATTCTCAGATCAAGCCTACAGAAATTGGTCATGTTCATGAAATAAGAAATTGCTCATAAATGACATTTTTTTGTTCATTGCGTTGTATTTGATGTAATTAATGGTACTGAATATGTTATATTCTATGTTTCTAAATTGCTAAATCTTCTTATACCAATAACAACAAGCCAATTGGATTTACCTTAGACCAGGAATTAAAAAACGACAACAATTTCTTGGTTCCATGTTTTTATAGCCAGAACTGATCCAATTTGGCTATGAAATATATCTAAATCAGCATGCATGATTTGAGTTGTTGTCTGTTTTTATATGAACCTCCTATTGTAAGCTTTGTCTGTACCCTTATTCTTAGGTAGGAAGCCTACAGACTTGCTACAGGAATATTCTCTCCTGATGTCGTATGACTGATTCAAAGATTAACTGAAAGCATTTAGAATTGATTTGTATTTTTGTTGTGATTATACAAATACAGTGAAACTGGTTTTCATTCTTGACTTTTTTTTTTCTTTTCAATTTTTGCCAACTTATATTCATCACATGATGTTTTTTGTACACTAATGACATTCTAATGCAGTTGTGCTCCAGAGCTTGTAGCGTTCTTTCTCATATACTAAGGGACAATGTTCACTGCAAGGAGCGTGTATGTAAATATTTTTCTTCCTTGGCGATTTTCTTTTGTCCTAGAAAGCATACTGTAGTGTAAATAATCTACTCACGGCGTGGAATGGCATGTCTTTTTATTTCTGAAGTTTGTGTTCGCTGTGCCATTTATTTATTAGAATCTTCTAACCCTAAGCACCTGGAGAATAAGTTTCATAGGATTTGATATGATGAATAAAGCAGGAATAAGTTTCATTTTTCTAAGCTAAATTAGCCATCAGTAAATTTACTTCATAAAATGCATATTTAACTCTATTTTGGAACTCTCATTCTTAAAACTTGACTAGGATTGCAGGTCTTGCAAGTCAAGCTTGATGAACCAGTGCCATCTTTGGGCTCGCCCGAGCCTTTACTGCATCGGCTAGTTAAATATTTGGCTTTTGCAGTCTCTCTGAATGGTAGAGATAAAAATCAATCCAGCACTAATGGATTAGGAGATAGCTCATACATTCAGCCAATTATTTTGCAGTTGTTTGTTACATGGTTGGCTGATTGTTCAAATGCCGTCAGCTGCTTTCTAGATTCACCAACACACCTTACATATTTACTGGAGTTAGTCTCAAGTCATCATGTAGGCGTATTTGTTCGAGGATTAGCTTCCTTAGTTCTGGCGGAATGTGCTCTCAACAACAGTTCTAGTGATAATGGTAGAGATGCTTTTGCTGTTGTTGATGCCATCAGCCAAAAGATTGGACTGACTTCTTACTTCGCGCACTTCGATGAACTACAGAAGGCATTTGATTCTCACTTCCCTACGTTAGTTCCCAACAAGCCACCCATAAGGTCTAGTTCTGCGAGCATGCTGGACATAGAGGAGGTTGAGAATGATGGATTGGATCAAATGCAGGATAACCCAATTCTTGTGGCAGTTCTTGATCCATTATTTATTAATTTTGCTAAAAAACTTGAATCAGAAATTAGAGAAAAGGTGGTAGACATCTACAGCAATACAAAAAACAAGGCTGTGGCTGTTCCTTCCGATCTCGAGCAAAGGGATGGAGAGATTGATAGGGATTACATTAAAAGGTTGAAGTCTTTCGTGGAGAAGCAATGCCAAGACATGCAGGTTACATTTCTACATTCATTTTTCAGATTAGAGATTAGCTTTGTTTAATCATGTTTGTAGAATAATTAATACTTCTTTTAATTGGTTTATGATGGGGGCTACAGGATCTGCTAGCTCGGAATGCTACTTTAGCGGAGGAGTTATTGAGGACTAGTGGAAGTGAAGCACTTGAAGCTGCTGCCATGAAATCCAGCAGTGGAAGAGACAAGGTTCATTCGGAGGCCCTTCGTCGAGAGCTACAGGAAGCAACAAGACAACTAGAAATACTGAAGGCGCAGAAAGTTAAGATTGAGGAGGAAGCCAGTTACTACCAGAATGCAGCTGGAAAGCTGGAATCTGACCTAAAGAGCTTATCAGATGCTTATAACAGCTTGGAACAAGACAACTTCCGACTGGAGTCAGAGGCAACAAGTTTAAGGAAAGGAGGGAATGTGTTCCATCCTGATGTGGAAACCATACGAGCAGAAGCAAGAGATGAAGCTCAGAAAGAGGCTGAGGCTGAGCTCAATGATCTGCTGGTCTGTCTTGGCCAGGAGCAGAGCAAAGTTGAGAAGCTGAGCACGAGGCTGGTGGAGTTGGGTGAGGATGTAGACAGGCTTCTTGAAGGAATAGGGGATGAAGCTGGCTTGCCAGATGATGATGATGATGATGATGATGATGAAAGTGGAAGTACTGTAAATTGAAGAGTCTAAGTTTGTTGCAAGATCTTAAAATTCATGCTGCTGTACAGATTGTACAGGAAAGAACTGAAGGTATTTAGTCTTGCCTCTTTCTACACGTGTTTAGTTGCTGACCGGGGAATTAAACTAGACATTGATCATTGTATGCAGATCTGTGTTATTGGGTTTTCAGACTCGGGTAATTATTTTTCATTCTTGTTATTGTCATTTGAGCCTTCTTGTGGATTATTGTCAGCTTCAGCTATATATTTTACTTCCATTGTCGCTATGAAAAAGTGAATGCATGACAGCCTATTATACTTGAACATGTACTTGTTCATCTCTATGCTGGGTAAGTTTACTATGGAAGCTATCCCTTTATTGAGAGGTTTGATGGAGAAGTATGGAGAGAATAAGGATGATCTACATATGATATTTATTGATTTAGAGAAAGCATTTGATAAAGTTTCAAGAAAAGTGTTATGGAGAGTTTTAGAAAAGAAATGGGTTAATAATGCTTATGTTCAAGTCATTAATGATATGCATGCAAGAGTTGTTACTTGTGTTCAAATATGTGGGCTCCAAAAATTGGCGCCCCAGCCTCCCCTCTTTCGGGGGAGTTTTAACGAATTAAGTTACGGGGTAAAATTTCAGAAGGCATATTAGGTTTGAAATAAGACACTATCCAGAGATTTCCCCCTCATTTTGCGAGGACTTTAGATCTGAGTTTTTGTTTTCTATAGGCGCAAGCTATTATAGTTAATTACTCTTTCTGATAGCGAGAGAACTTTCGATTAAAGCTAGTTATCAATCAAATACGTAGCATGTATTTTTTGTATAATTGCATCATGGGTTTCGGCATTGAGAGTTTGATATTTAAAATTGAAATTTTAGCACCTTCTTGCACTTAAAATAGATGGTGGGGGAATGGATGATAAACCCGATCAAGATCCCAGAGCCCCGTCGTCTCAGGCCATCGTGGCCCATGGTTTACTTAGCCAAAGGAGGTAGTCGACCCAACCTTTCAGAAGGATTCTTGTCAGCAGCCATGGGTTGTTTCATCTAAGGGTATCTTGTAGACATTGAGTGAATATTTGTCTAAGATGATAAATTTAAATTCACCTTAGTTAACAAAAGGCTTTGTGTCCTATCGAATATATCTTATTGATTCATGTCTTAAGAATTTAGTGACGTTGGGAAGCTTACAGGCTCTGGCCATGACCGTAATTTAGTGATGCCATTTTGCAGCAAACCACCCGGTTTAGAGGGTCTCGGTTATAACCGTTTACGTGCGGTGTCATTTGACTGCAAAATCGTCAATTAGAAGACATGTGCTACGTCTATACTATCATGAGACATATTGAGAATGAATCCTAGTGGTATTCTTGACCAGACACTAATTTTTTGTGAGCCGAAATGTATTTTCAAACTTGTCCACCTCGACAAATTAATTCAGAGGGTGAATGTATTTTGCTTTAAGTTTTTATATGGTTGAAATTCGAC
Source organism: Dendrobium huoshanense (assembly GCA_016618105.1). Classification (NCBI taxonomy): domain Eukaryota; kingdom Viridiplantae; phylum Streptophyta; class Magnoliopsida; order Asparagales; family Orchidaceae; genus Dendrobium; species Dendrobium huoshanense. Next base: position 95,238 of record CM028347.1, on the reverse strand, counting down.
TTTTAAATAATTCAGGTTGTGATATTTTTGGAGTTTTAGATTTTCATGGGCATTTGAGAATTTGGAGGCATTTTGGATACTTGGAATTGACCCCTCAGGTTGAGATATACGTTCAACACAACCATCATCAGGGCAATATGGGAAGTTTTCATTTTGTGGTTTGAATCTTGTCGACTATGTCTATTTGCTGATAGAAGATCAGGTTCTTCATAAGTTTTATGCATTTATTGGTAAATTTTTCTTGTTTATAGGTCTTGAAAGTCTAATATGAATGTATATAAATAAATATCTCGGTCGATGTCATGATCGTATATTTGTTTGATGATTCGTTGACTCTTATCTATCTACATAAAAGGATCGAGCTTAAACTTGAGTTCACTTATTGACCTGCGCAGCATCCTCAGACGTTACATGTGTGAATATATCACGCTCCCTGTGACCCATGCGGGTGTTTAGGGGGTATTTTTGTAATCATTTGTCTATACATATTGTAATGTATGTGTGGGGGTGTTTTTAAATGTTTGGCGCCGATCAGTTCTACGGGCAACTGTCATTTGAATGTGCGCAACGCTCTATTTGAGAGTTTGTAAACGCCTTTTGTCCGCTTGCGTAAGTGTTGTGGATTCGATGGCGTGGTGTCGTTTAGTAGCGCGCACTAGGTCACCTTCTGTTTGTATTGATTGCAGGGTTCAACATTCATGTTCATATGTTGATATTGAATACAAGTTGAATTACATTCATCATCAATTTCTCCATGTATTGTTGACTGGCAAACTACTGTATTTACTTGTAGAGTGATTTTTCAGGGTTCATTGGGTGTTGTTATATTTGTTTTAACAGCGCCAACTGTAGGGACATTACTTTATTTACTACACTATCTCTATACCTCATTCATGAACACATGATTATGCTTATTGTAACTATCACGCCTCTCCTACAAGTATGGACGTTGAGCATTAATTAACATCATTTGTAGGTGACATGTGATGCTTATTGAGGATCCTGTGCACTTGCTTGCATATTATCAACTATCGATAGTATGTAAACTACTGCGTGAATAAGAAGTTTCCTATATTAACTTGTAGGAACTCGTATGTATTGCAAATATTCTATTCTCTCTTGTAAACGATGTGTTGTGCATATTATGGGCCTTCTGCTATCATTTGCAGGCAGGTCGCAGAGGACGTAAACCTTCTAATGCTACTTGCAAGCAATAATATTTGTTGTAACTCTTCTATATATGCTTGTAGGCAAGTTACTATATGTCCATTTTCAAGTTGACTTATATTGGTAGCAGGGAGATTATTTCCTTTATAGCCTTCTTGCTTTTTCTTTTATAGGCATACTATATTCACAGTACATGACTGCTAGCAAATTGTCACTACATACTCCTTGTTCACTTCTGGACATGTCATATTCATTGTGCACGTTACAGACCTTCTACAATAGTTCGTAGGTGCCTACAACATATTCTCTATCATCATTTGCATGCAAACCGATGCATTCATTTGCATGTCATTATTGACTATTGATTGAGCTCTATCCTCGTCATCCATCTCTTTATACGTGTTGACCGTCATCACTTACAAGGATCTAGTGTATTTGTTTACACTTAAATGACATCGGTTGTGTATAAGCTTCAGTGTTCTTATTCATGAACACACTATGATATTTATTGTAATCATTTTATCTCCATTTATTGTCTACAAATTGGGTTATGTGCTCATCACAAGTCTTCCTCATGCAAATGAATTGTTGTACTTATGCAAACATCTAGTTTGTGTTCATGATCATATGTGGGCGATTGCATTTCCTTGTGCACATATTGTTCTTCGCATGTAACGATTTCCTTGTTTGCTTACCTGATCATTTGAATGCATTTGAACAATCAAAGTTATTATTTGGTTTTAATATTCTCATATTTTTTATTAGTTTAAAATCCATTTCCTTGTTATTTAATTCAAGTTCCCTGTTGTTCATGTTCGGTTCAAGTCCAAATAAAGTCTCCTGTAGTTCATTCGAGTTCAAATCAAGTCCCCTATTTTTGTTTAAGGAAAATTTCAGGAGTCTTAGTCTGTCTGCCACATCAAGAAAGACATTCATTGTTGATGTTGGGTGACACCGCAGCTGTTGTCTTCAATCCCACCATGCCAAGAAAGGCGTGCATGGATCCTTGAGGGTACTTATTTGAAGACATAATTTTCTTTCCCCGATGGCACTGAGACGCGTATGAGTAATTAAATTTGTCTTGTTGTGCAAAGAAAAGCGTGCATGAGGCTCCCTTGATGTAAAGGCCATTTTGCTTCCAGGTTCGTCCGGACGAAGTTGGATCGTCCAGGACGATCGGTACAGGTTGTGCACGAAAACATGTTTGGCTGAATGGTTCGTCTGGACGAAATTGGGATCGTCTGGACAAAAATTTTACAGAGCCAGTCGTCCAGGGACGATAAGTAAATTCGTCTGGACGAAATTCATCCAGAGCCACTTCGTCCCGGGACGAAGTTGCGATCGTCCGGGACGATCAGTCTGGATATATATAGAAATGAGATATTTTGAAGAGAGAGAAAAGCCCCCAGGAGAGAGAAAAACGAAGGAAAAGTGATTTTTGGGCGACGCCGGTCCTTTTTTGTTCGTCGAGACAGTTCAAGAAGTTGGTGTACGCAAGGTAAGACACATTCCGCCTTTCTCAATTTTCAGAACGGTGAAGTTTGAACAACTTTTCTGTCCGGATTTCATTTTTGTTAGCGAATTTCGTCCGTATTTTTCGATTGGTTCAGTTTTTATCGCGTAACTTTTGATATGTTTCTGAGGTGCCGAGTGTGCACATTTTGATCATTTTCTGGAGAATTTTGACCGGGTAATTTTGATTCCGCGGTGTTTTCTTTCGACTGCAATTTTTGACGATGTCTAAAAATGTTGTGGCAGTAGAATAAAAGTCTTATATTATTGCTGTGAATGTTCTGTGGTAATTTGGTAAAATTTTGATTCTGTCAATTTTGTTTAAATTCCGTATACTGTCGTTACGCTGTCGGATTTTCGTACGATTTCTGAAATTGTCCGGATTTGTTCTGAAATGAATTGATATGATTGTGTGCTATAAAAAGAGAGTTATAAGGGGTCAGGATCTTGTGAGATCCTGTCTATGTCAGGGAAAATCTGAAATGAGCTCTGAAATCTGTTTCTGAATACAAGTTCCGGATCCGATGATAAGTTCTGTTCTGGTGCTATAAGCACATCTGTTCTGATGCCATGAGCACAAAGGGAGGCATAAGGGGCCAGAATCCGAGAGATTCTGTCAGTGTCTGGGAAGGGAGGCATAAGGGGCCAGAATCCGTTGAGATTCTGTCAGTGTCAGAGAATTTGTTCTGTCTTTTGATCTGTTATGAATTGATATGATTTCTCCGTATGATATAATTGATCTGAATTATGATTATGACACGATTCTGATAGGATCCTGTTCTGATTTGATCTACGATATGTCTGACTCTGTTCTAATCCAAGTTCTGGATATGATATGATTTATGTGATCTGTACGATTCTGATTTCTGTTCCGATTTCGATATACGATTCTGTTGATCCTGATTTCTGTTCACGGATTTCTGCCTGATGTGTTTGATGTGGAATTCTGAGGAATTTGGATTGGAGGTTTGATATCTTGCTGAGCTATTGTAGCTCATCCTTGTTTTCTGCGTGGTTTTCAGGTTCTGGGAGAGGGAAGGAAGTCTTGGAGTAGGAGTTCAGAGTCTGATCTGTTATAGGTATTTTGTACTTTTGATTTTTTGTACAGTCATGGCTTTCTTGTTCTGTTTTTCTTTCTGTCTGAAAGCCATGAACTCTATTTGTATATGATTCTTCTTTTTGAGGAAGAAAAAAATAGATGATATGTTCCGCTGCATTTGATGTTTATAGTTGCTCTGTGTTTGTGTATGTTTCTGTTTGTAAATGTTTGGAAGAAAGTTCTGAAACAAATTCCAAAGCCAGATCCTGAAATCATTTCAGTCAGTTTGAGTTTGGCCACGACCTGATACGAGCGGGATCCGTCCCGGTCGGGTTGGGTCGTGACAAGCTTTAGTGGTATCAGAGCAATGGTTTTGGAATTTGAAATTTGGATTGTAAGACAGAGCTATAGGAATTGATCTGAGTCTGTCTGGGGTAGTTTTGGTTTGTTCGAATTTTTATTGTGTTGTTTTTGTGACTAGTTTTCTGGATTTTTTTTTGGATCTGCCAGACCCTGATATGACAGACGGTCAGAGTGCCAGTCAGGCAGCACCAGTGGGTAGTACAGCCCCAGTGGTTGTATAGATACACTTTCCCAGTTTTCTACATTGGTTGCTCAGATGATGAGCGAGACTCACAGTAGAGCCTCTACTGTTCGATCTGAGGATATTGATAGACATCTTCAGATGTTTCTAAGATTGAAACCACCGAGGTTTGAGGGCGCTGTTAAGCCCAGAGCAGCTGAGGAGTGGCTGAGGAGGTTAGAGAAGACTTTTGACGGCATGCAGTGTCCGTTAGACAGGAAAGTACCTTTGGCCGTTTTTCTGTTAGATGGGGAAACAGAGAACTGGTGGGTAGGCCGGCAGGAAGCAAAGTTTCAGGGCAGATTGAACTCTCTGATTTCTTGGGAAGAATTTTCTGAGGTATTCCGATCTTGGTTTGTTACCCCTTCTGCACAACAGCAGATGCAGGAGAGTTTTCTGAGGCTGGTTCAAGGGAGCAGGACGGTGATGTAATGCCCCAAGATCTAACTTGGAAAGAATTTCAGTCAATTCATTAAAACCATTTACCAGAGCTATCTATAACTTTCAAAACATCAATGTACTATTCTATTCATACCTCAAAAGATCATATACAATACTCAGGAGCTACACTATGAATACATGAACTGAAATCTATTCTGTCATGAGTACAAAAGAATCACTATAACAAAAAAGAACAAAAACCTGAGGATTCCAGATCAATCTCAATCACCTGCTCCCTTGCCCTGACTTGAAAATATTAATCACATATAATGAGCTTCAAAAAGCCCAGCAGGTCACCTAATACCTATAACTGAAATCAAAGCACGGTGCCAAAGCGATATGCATGTCAATCAGGTTAATCCATAACAGTCAATTGCACATGATCAATGAATCTATGCACGAAAATCAAATCAGTAGTCAATGCAGCGGTAGAAGAATCAATAAACAGTAGAAAGAACTCAATCAAGCTCGCTCAATACACTTCAAACCTCAGAAGAATCCGTAAACAGTAGAAAATCAGTCGATCAGTCAAATCAATCGTATCAAATCGAATCAATCAAAACAATATTATCTTGTCAATTAAATCGATCGGTATGAAATCATAAAATGAATACAATAAAGTCCAGTCTATACTAGCAATGAATCAAATACAGCAGTTCAATACAATGCAGAAACAATAGTATCAATGAATCAAGAGGTGAATCCATAGTATCCATAACCGTAGCATCAATGAATCAATTACAGTATCCATATCCATACAGTGTCTATAACAGTAGCAATGCGCAGTGACAGAATATAAATATCAATGAAATCATACGATAACAGTAAGTCCGTAAATCCGTCAGTAAATCCAAATCAATAAAGCAATAAATCCATCACGAGTCAATGCCGAACACATGCATTTTAATACAATAATCTTACTGAACAAGTGCAATCACTGGCTATTAAGACGTTTTTCAATCCATAGTGCTGTTGTAGAAATCCATAATTATACATCCGTTGGTTCAATAAGAGTCGTCATTTTGTGCCCGTCGGCATAAGAATTTCTTTATGCCTCCCAATCGTTATATCAATGATCAATAAAGGATATCGCCAAACCCTTTTTAAAGGAAAGCCCGCCGGCCCACCATCCTGTACAGGTCAAGTCAATCTCCAACCAACGGTTCAACCAGGCTCCACTTGTCTTTCAGTATTCAGTAATCAGAACAATATAGCAAATCATATTCACATTCGTATGCATATCAATTCAAATCATTAATTGCAGAAAATCGGAAATCGTACGAAAATCCAGCGGCATAACGACAGTATATGGAATTTACACAAAAATCACAGAATTCACAAATTACCAAATTAATACTGAACGTTCACAACAATATTGTAAGACTTCCATTGTACTGAAGCAACATTAATCAACAACCTGATATTTATCTATTTGATCAAAATCGCACAGAACCCAAAATAACTGGTAGAATCGTTACAGAAAATACTCAAAACGTGTAGAAAAATCATATCAATAACATATCAAAAGTTGTGCGGTGAAAGTTTCGTCAATACAAAATGGTACGCGTTTATCGGTAACGAAAACACAAATCTGAGCACATAAATTCCAAAACTCAACATCTTCGAAAACAGAAATAGGGTTCGGAGTCCTTACTGCGAGATAAACACTTCTCCCAACAGCGGCAACTGACGAAAAGCGCTCTGCGGCCTCCGAAACCAAGCTTTTCCTTTACTTTCCTTCTCCTTCTCTCTCCTCAGATATTTTGAAATAAAAAAATGATTTTTCTCTTTCTTCAAAACGAGTTGATTTCCTTATAACACAGACCAGATCGGCCCGGCCGATCGCCACATCGTCTAGGACGATATGAACAAAATTCAATTGTCCAGGACGATATCTCAGGACGATAATTAATTTCCTTGGACGATAAAATTCCTTGCTCACTGACTTTTGCCATGCATTGATCGTCCCAGGACGATCCAAAATCGGCCCGGACGATCCACTCAGAAATCAGTTGTTTTACTGATCGCTCTGGACGATCTCAACATCGTCCCAGACGATCCCAGAAGGAAATCAAAGGAACGAGCTCTCACAGGTGATGCAGTACGAGGCAGAGTTTACTGCCTTAGTCCGATATGCTCCGCAGCTGGTGAGCACTTCTACTGAGAAGTGCTATCGATTTCTGAGGGGACTACGAGACAGTCTGAGACAGCCCCTGGTACCATTTCATATTTCTGATTTTTTTGAGCTTGTGGAGAGAGCTCGTTTGATAGAGAACGATCTGATGGCTACTCAGCAGCGGTGGACTGCGAGTAGGAAGAGGATTTGGGGGTGATTCGAGCAGTAGTTCATCTGGCAAGATGAGATTTGTTTCTGGTTCTGGAGACTCCAGGAGCGGACAGTCAGGATTTACTGGTACTGCTACGACCAGTACGATCAGCTCTGGATCTGTTAGTGGGGCACCTGTGTGCCAGAGTTGTGGACGACGACATTTTGGCCAGTGCTACAGGATGACTGGTCAGTGCTTCAGATGTGGTCAGCCAGGACATCGGATTGCAGAATGTCCACAGGCTGGATTCGATCGACGATCTGAGGTCCGATCCGAGAGCTTTGTTAGACCTGCCGGTTCAACAGGAAGACCGAGGACTGTTCCTCCACGCCCTGTGACTGAGGGATTTTCTGGTAGAGGTGGTGGTTCGAGTTCTTTGCCACGGAGACCACCTACTGTTAGTCAGAGGGAGCCTAGTAGTTCTGTAGCTTCAGCTCCAGCTCCAGTTTAGCCACGAGTGTACAGTCTGAGTCAGCAGGAGGCTCGAGATGCTCCGGATGTAGTGACAGGTACGATTTATATTTCCGATCAGCCCTGTCGTATTTTGTTTGATTCTGGAGCTAGTCACTCGTTTCTTTCCGAGCGTTGTTTTGATGCTTTGCATCTGGATTCGATTTTGTTACCGGTTTCTCTTTCTGTAATTTTGCCGGCTGGAAGTAATTTGATTGCTCGGAAGTTTTGTTTTTGTGAGATTGATATTGCTGGCAAGAAGTGGAAATCGAGTTTGATTTTGTTGATGATTTCTTCGTACGATGTGATTTTGGGCATGGATTGGCTGAGTCTGTATGAGGCTCAGATTGACTGTTTGAAGAAGCAAGTGAGCTTGCTTATGTCAGGAGAGAGATGTGTATTCCAAGGCTTATGAGGTGTTCTCTCTTGTCTGATTTCTGTATTGGAAGTGAGAAGAATTGAAGAATGTGGAAGAAGGGTTGTCCAGTATTTTTGGCTTCGGTACGGGATATGAACCTGGAGGTGAGTTCTGTTTCTGATATCCCAGTGGTACGAGAGTTTGCAGATGTATTTCCTGAGGAGTTGGTTGGTTTACCTCCGGATAGAGATGTGGAGTTCTCTATTGACATTTTTCCGGGTACAGCTCCGATATCAAAAGCTCCGTACAGGATGGCACCGAAAGAACTTTCTGAGTTGAAAGTTCAGCTTCAGGAGTTGGTGGATAGAGGATTTGTTCGTCCTAGTGTTTCTCCTTGGGGAGCACCTGTTTTGTTTGTGAAGAAGAAGGACGGAACACTCCGTATGTGTGTTGACTACAAAGATTTGAATAAAGTCATGATCAAGAACAAGTATCCCTTACCACGGATTGATGACTTGTTTGACCAGCTTTCTGGTTCTTCTGTGTTTTCGAAGATTGATTTGAGATCTGGATATTATCATGTGAAGGTGAAGGAAGCTGATGTGTTAAAGACAGCTTTCAGTACTCAGTACGAACACTACGAGTTCTTGATTATGCCTTTTGGGGCAACCAATGCACCTGCTATTTTTATGGATCTGATGAACAGAGTGTTCAGGGAATACCTAGATCAGTTTGTGATCGTCTTTATCGACGATATTCTGGTGTATTCTGCTTCTGAGGATAATCATGCCAGACATTTGAGCATTGTGTTGGAGACTCTGAGACGGCATCAGTTGTATGCTAAGTTCTCCAAGTGCGAATTCTGGCTGAAGAGCATTTCATTTCTGGGGCATGTGATTAGCGGTGAAGGTATTTCTGATGATCCCTAGAAGATTCAGGCTGTTGCGAATTGGCCAAGGCCTACTACGGTATTTGAGGTACGTAGTTTCTTAGGCATGGCTGGATACTACAGGAAGTTTGTGAAAGGATTTTCTCAGATTGCTACGCCTCTGACGAGACTGACTCAGAAGTCAGTAGCTTTTGTTTGGACACCGGAGTGTGAGGCTAGTTCTCAGAGATTGAAGGATTGTCTGACTTCAGCTCCAGTGCTAGCACTACCGTCAGGTATGGAAGGATTTCAAGTGTTCAGTGATGCTTCACTGAAAGGTTTGGGATGTGTGTTGCATCAGCATGGTAGGGTAATTGCTTATGCCTCGAGACAATTGAAACCACATGAAAAGAATTATCCGACACATGATTTGAAATTAGCTGCAGTTGTGTTTGCTTTGAAGATTTGACGTCACTATTTGTATGGCGTCAGATGTGAGATTTTCACGGATCACAAGAGTTTGAAGTACATTTTCACTCAGAAGGATCTGAATTTGAGGCAAAGAAGGTGGCTTGAGTTGATCAAGGACTACGATCTGACGATTCAGTATCAGCCTGATAAGGCTAATGTGGTAGCAGATGCTCTGAGCAGAAAATCTTCTGGATTATTAGGTATTCAGCTCACTTCTGATGAGTTCCTGATTCGTGATATGGAACGTTTGCAGTTGAAGGTGATAGAATCCAAACTACTGAATTCTGGAGTTTTGACTCAGTTGAGCATTCAGTCTTCTTTGGAAGACAGGATTCAGGAAGCCCAGAAGTTAGATTCTGATTATTCGACGTTGATTGCTCAGATTGAATCTGGTAAGAAGCCTGAACTCTGAGTTTCTGATTCTGGTACTATTTTCTGCAAGAACAGGTTGTGGATTCCTGTGTTTGGAGATCTGAGGAAAGAGATTCTGTATAAATCTCATCATTCAAGCTACACTGTTCATCCGGGAAGTGGTAAGATGTGCGGAGATATGAAGAATTTGTTTTGGTGGCCGGGAATGAAAAAGGATGTAGCAGATTTTGTTGCTAGATGCGAGGCCTGTCAGTTGGTGAAGGCAGAGCATCAGCGACCAGGAGGACTTTTGCAGTCGTTGTCTATCCCTGAGTGGAAGTGGGATGAGGTAACTATGGGTTTTGCTATGGGTTTTCCTCGATCAAGGCAAGGGCACGATGCCATTTGGGTGATTGTGGATCGATTGACGAAGTCTGCTCATTTTCTTCCGATCAGGCAGACCGATCCGGTGGATCGATTGGCACATGTATATGTGAAAGAGATTGTCAGATTATACGGTGTGCCTAAGGTGATTGTTTCTGATCGAGATGGACGGTTTACTTCCAGACTTTGGAAGGGTATTCAGCAAGGTTTGGGTACGAAGTTACATTTCAGTACAGCTTTTCATCCGCAGACTGATGGACAGTCTGAAAGGACTATTCAGGTACTAGAAGATCTGTTGAGGTTATGTGTTTTAGATTTTGGAGGAAGCTGGGAGGATCACATTCCTCTTATAGAGTTTGCTTACAATAACAGTTTTCAGTCCAGTATTGGTATGACACCTTATGAAGCTCTGTATGGCCGGAAGTGTAGAACTCTTTTGACTCTGACTGAGGTTGAAGATAGACAGGAGATGGGTGCCACTTTTGTAGATGAAACTGTTAAGAAAGTCAATTTGATTAAAGAAATGTTGAAAGCTGCACAAGATCGACAGCAAAAATATTACAATCAGAAGCACATGTTTGTTGACTTTCAAGTTGGTGACTTTGTGTATGTCAAAGTTAGTCCGATGAAGAGTGTGAGCAGATTTGGCAGAGTGAGTAAGCTCAGTCCAAGGTATGTTGGACCTTTTGAAATCCTTGAAAGGATTGGTAAATTTTCTTATCGGCTGTTGTTATCTGATCAGATGTCCGATGTTCATAATGTGTTCCACGTATCTACTTTGAGAAAGTGGATATCTGACTCTGGAAAGAAAGTGTCTGCTGATGAGGTTGAGATTCAGGAGAATCTGAGATATAAAGAAGAACCCGAGTTGATTTTAGCTTACGATGTCCGTAAGTTGAGAAGTAAACAAATTCTGATGGTTAAGGTGCAGTGGAAGCACCAAACTGCACGAGAAGCGACTTGGGAAAAGGAGTCTGACATGAGGAAGTCGTATCCGTATTTGTTTTGACTGAGTTTTGATTGGACAATGTCGAGGACGACATTTTTTTTTTTTAAGTTGGGGAGATTGTAATAGCAGTTCTGCTCATATCGTCCGGGCCGATTGGGGATCGTCCCGGGACGATCAGTTCAAATTTTGTTTCAGGATGTGTTTAGAAGCTACAGGAAGATTTTCCTGTAAGGATCGTCCGGGCCGATTGGGGGATCGTCCCGGGACGATCAGAGCAATGCAAAAGTCAGAGAGTAGGGGTTTTTATCGTCCAAGGAAATTAATTATCGTCCTGAGAAATCGTCCCAGGACGAAGTGAAATTGTTCATATCGTCCTGGACGATCGTGCGATCGGCCGGGTCGATCTCAAGTGAATATAAGGGAAATGAGCTGTTTTGAAGAGAGAGAAAAATCAAAAGATTTTTATAAAATATCTGAGGAGAGAGAAAGTCGAGGGCAAAAGAGGAAAAGTTGATTTTTGGGCAACGCCGGTCCGTTTTTGTCCGTCGAGACAGTTCAAGAAAGTGGTGTACGCAAGGTAAGGCACATTCCGCCTTTCTCAATTTTCAGAACGGTGAAGTTTGAACAATTTTTCTGTCCGGATTTCGTTTTCGTTAGCGAATTTCGTCTGTATTTTCCGATTGGTTCAGTTTTTACCGCGTAACTTTTGGTATGTTTCTGAGGTGCCGAGTGTGCACGTTTTGATTATTTTCTGGAGAATTTTGACCGGATAGTTTTAATTCGGCGGTGTTTTATTTTGACTGTAATTTCTGATGAAGTCTGAAATTGTCTGGGCAGTAGAATAAAAGTCTTGCAATGTTGTTGTGAATATTCTGTGCTAATTTGGTAATTTGTGAAATTAGAAATTTTTGTGTAAATTCCGTATACTGTCGTTATGCTGCTGGATTTTCGTACGATTTCTGAAATTGTCTGGATTTGTTCTGAAATGACATGATATGATTGCGTGTTATGAAAAGGGAGTTATAAGGGGTCAGGATCCTGTGAGATCCTGTCTGTGTCAGGGATAATCTGAAATGAGCTCTGAAATCTGAAAACAAGTTATGTTCCGGATCCGATGATAAAATCTGTTTTGATGCTATATGCACATCTGTTCTGGTGCCATGAGCACAAAGGGAGGCATAAGAGGCCAGAATCCGAGAGATTCTGTCAGTGTCTGGGAAGGGAGGTATAAGGGTCCAGAATCCGTTGAGATTCTGTCAGAGTCAGGGAATCTGTTCTGACTTTTGATATGTTCTGAATTGATATGATTTATGTACGATTTTTTATATGAATTATGATTCTGACACGATTCTGATTCTGTTCTGATTTGATCTGATCTGTATGACTCTGTTCTAATCCAAGTTCTGGAATTATGATTTATGTGATTTCTGTTCTGTTCCGATTCGATATACGATTCTGTTGATCTGATTTCTGTACGGATTTTACCTGATGTGTTTGATGTGAATTCTGAGAATTTGGATTGGAGGTTTGATGTCTTGCTGAGCTATTGTAGCTCATCCTTGTTTTCTGCGTGATTTTCGGGTTCTGGGAGAGGGAAGGAAGTCTTGGAGTAGGAGTTCAGAGTCTGATCTGTTATAGGTATTTTGTACTTTTGATTTTTTGTACAGTCATGGCTTTCATGTTCTGTTTTTCTTTCTGTCTGAAAGCCATGAGCTGTATTTGTATATGATTCTTCTTTTTGAGGAAGAAAAAGATAGATGATCTGTTCCGTAGAGTAGTAATTTTACTCAGGAGATGTAGCTTGGGTATCCCCTCTCTGGAAACTCTCTATCATGTTGTTACTTGCTCCTTTATTTGGAGGCTTTATAATTGCAACAATATTGTGAACTCTTGGTTTAAATCCATTTTTTTTCTCCCTGGAAGCCGCCTGCTGCTAATGCATCGAAGCACCAGAAGCACACTTGCCTCATTGCTCTGAACATTAGGAACGCCATCTCCTTTAATGTTTCTCCTTCCAGCCTCCTGTCTATGGCCTGGGACCTGTGGTGCAAGGGTAATTTGTTACATGAACTTGGTATTTCTCTGCAGTTGGCACCCCCTTGTTAATGGTTACATTGTGGATAATCATTGGGCTCTCCCTAACACCTTAGCTGAGCACATTCGTCAAGTAGTTCTTGAAGTTCCCATTGGCGAACAACCAATTATGTCCTGGGATGGCTCTTACAACCCTAAGTTTAGAGATTTTATCTCCCATTTTTATGATAATTTGGTGAAAGTCCCTTGGTCTAAATTCATTTGGCATAAGAAACATGCTCTTAGGTACTCTTGGATGGCCATCTTGGAAAAGTTAAAATGTGCAAATCTACTCCTTAAAAGATTCATTCCAATTCATCTACTTTGGTCCTTAAACACTTGGCTACAATTTTGGGTGATGTGATGCTACATAGTCGCCTCTTAGTTGCACCAATGAAGAATCTCATGTAGCATCAATCTAGGAGAGTAAATCTTGAATTTATAAGCAATCAATTTTAGTGAACATTAGAATGAACAATAGAAAACATACATAATTATAAGCTGAGCATAACTTCTTACCAAGAAGTACTCCTATTATGCCCCTCTTAATATGAAATTTCTCTAAATAACATTCACTATTTTTTTGAACACCTCTTTAAAATTTCAATCATCCAACAAGTTACATTTAGATTATTGAACGTACAATAATTAAAATTTCAAATACTAGGAAAATAAATCTTTAAACATTTTTCTAATAAATAAAGATAAACTAACTTGATCAATCAACTTCCTTTTTAGCCTTTCACACATATAATACTTTCCTTAGGCCATTACAATATCTTAAGTGGTGTAACCTATTCCATTTGATTCATCGCCTCATCCTTTGTGTCTCAATATGAGTAGGTCGATCCTCCTAAGGCTTTAACTTCTAGATCTCCTTCTAAAATTATGAGCACAACCTTTGGGTGTCATATATGTATTATTTACATCAAGTTTAAGTAGTAGTGTTATAGGGAAAAATTGAAATTTTAAAAATATTTTTCTAGTATAAAGCTGAAAAAGGTTTTGATTGCTCTCTGGCAAGCCAAAGCATTTGTCCATATAAAGCTGACAAAAGAGGGCAAGAGGGATCAAAGTCAGAAGACAACTCTTAAGTTGTTTATCCAATAGGTTAACAGGAGATGGTTCCATGCTAGAGTTAATGGACATGGGCCAACAAAACCCATAGTTGGTGGGTGTAAGAATTGTTGGAGGAATACTAATTGATTTCCTAATGAGTGTGACGATAGAGTGATGGGAAAGATGTCAAGTTTCTATAAAATATGATTATATATGCCATCTTTCTGTGGAGGTAAAATCTGTCTTGTCAAAGATGATGAATTTCAAGTAAAAGATAACTGTTGATAGGGGTCATCGTGGCTGATGGATTGATAGGTGGAGAGCCAAATTGGAAACTAGGTCTTGATAGGGATTTTCTAATGATATAGGTGAGTATAGAGACCCAAATAATAGGGGTAGATTACCTTGACTATTAAGCACCTAGAAGTATGACAAGGAAGATATTGAGCCTTCCTAGCTTTCTACTAGGTAAAGCTTAGTGAAAAGTTATCAAAGTTTGTATCACGGTGATGACTACAACAACAACATCAAACCTTTATCTTACTACCTGGGGTCAGCTACATGAATCTTTTTTCTCCATTGTGTCCTGTTAAGAGTCAATTCTCATTTAGGTCTAATAAATAAAGGTCATTTCTAATATTTTCTAACCAAGTCTTTTTAAGTCTACCTCAGCCTTTCTTAACATAGGCCAAATCTAATACATCTACTTTCCTAACAGGGTCATTGTAAGGCCGACGTTTTACATGACCAAACCATCTAAGGCGACTTTCTAATCTTATCTGTCACTGGAATTACTCCAACATTTTCCCGAATATGCTCGTTTCGTATCTTGTCTCTAAGAGTAAGTCAACTCTTCCACCTGAGCATCCTCATCTCAGCAACACTTAACTTATTATTATGCTTCTCTTTTAATGGCTAACATTCTACCCCATAAAGCAATCGCACAATGATGAATATGAATGAAAATAATATATAACTCGATAGTATAGATAAATGTGCTTAGGTGTTATCTTTCTCAGAGATTATTAACCACAAGTCATTAACAATTGTAGTGTCCTTACTATTGTAAATTAAGTTTGACATGCAAAGATGGCACTTGAGGCTCTTAGAGTTGATGACTACTGATGGGAAGTTTTCACTTTTGTTTTGTGCTTTATGGGGATCATATGCGAATATCCCTCATGTGAGGCAATTTTCTCAACCTTGGAGAAGTTGAGAGGAAGGGGATTTATATGGGAGGAAAATTGATCATTAATTTAGATATCACACTGGTAAAGGTTACTTAGGGATAAACGAAGTAGCTATCTCAACTTTTGAGTTGCCCAAAATGGAAAGGAAACATCATGCTTTTCCACTCTCCTTTATTCATGTGGCATGGAAAAGAAAACCTACTGCAATCAATAGTTGATTGCTTTGGAGTTAACTAGAAGAATAGCTGATGGGCCCATCTAGAAGTCTTAGTGTTAGGGAGAAAAGACCGACATGCCCATCTGGAACCTAGTATAGGTGTTAGTGATGGATCAATTGAGTGACAAGGTATATCCTTCACCTAAGGTGACAAAAGAGAGGTGTCGATACCTGACTCAAGGCAACAGTTAGGTAGGAATTGACCAGGGGCTAGCTTCAAAAGGAGCTTAATACCAATGTATTATTGTTAGTCTATTAAATCTATCTTCCGATAATAATAATCACCTTAGTTATTGGAGTTGATCCATTTCACCTTCATAAAGCCATCCCAAATATGGGTTAACCCAACATGGCTAACTAATAAGACTTGGTCATCCCAATTTCAAGTTAAGTGATACCTAAAGCCATCCCAATTTTGTAAAAGCTTTTAAACCTCTTGGTGATATATAAATTTTTACAGCTTGACTCTTTTGAACTTTGGCTCCCTCATTAATAGGACTTCACATCTAAATAAGTGCGTCAACAATTATATCTTTCTTATACTAAATAGGATTTATCATTTACTCATGTTACCCAATTGTAACTATTGTAGTTTCATGCATCATTTTTGTCTCCTCTTCAGCTTCTAAGAGTTGAATGTCATTGACATTCATTCATTTGTCATTTATATCCTGTTGGGTACTAGCATGATCCTCCTGTGCACTCATTGGTATTGTAGAAATCCCTTTTAGTTGCATTTAGTACTTTATCAGCCTATCAAATTTTAAATTAAGGAGAATATGATCTCCATTATCGTTTGCAAACTTTTTAAAAAAGGATTAAAATAGTCATTAAAAAAAATCTATAAATTAAGTCTTCGTTTGCAAACTTTTTAAAAAAGGATTAAAATAGTTATTTATGCTTCAATCAATAATCCACTTACTAGTCCTGTAGTCATGTTAGATGTATTGCATATGGCAATATTATATGCCTTAAACTTTTTGGAGCTGCATCATTCTTTCACTAACTTCTATAAAACATATACTTTTGCTACAGAAAACTGCCTTGTCAATTTTTTCCTTCCAAAAGCTTATTCAAATAAAAAATCTATTAAAAATAGACCGTACAACTTTCCTTTATCATAATAGCCTAAGGCTTTGTTTGGGACAGTTTTCATATTGCTTTGTAAAGCTAATTTTTAGTAAAAAAATCTCTTAAAAGTAGATAAAAACAGTGGTTTAAAGCTGTCATAAATGAAGCCTAAAACTTTTATAATTTCATCAACATACAAATTCATTTATGTTATAGCTTTTGATATAGTATAAAAATATGATGATTTTATTTCATATAACATAAAAAAAAAACAATATTAATGAAGAGAAATGAAAACATGTTGAAGACACTGGTTGATTAGATGCAAGAAGAATAATTTCACAGCCCACCAAAAAGAACAAAGATTTGAGAAGTTCTTATCAAGTACTTAAGATTAAAATTCAACAACAAGAACTTTTGTCAGAACTCCATCCAATTTGCTCTGCTCACAGTACTGAAGTTAGCTAAACAACAAAATACAGTGCTGTAAATATGATCTTTAAAGCTGGAAACAGTGCCATCTCTTGCCGAATTTGAATCACAAATCTGCTTATCTTCTTATATTCTTGCAGCAAGTAAAAGTGATGCTGTTTTTTCTGCGGTGCGGTTTTGTTTGGGATGACTTTTTTATTGCTTCTTAAAATAATTTTTTAGTATAAAAATTTAAATTTTTATATTCAAAAGTTGCTTTAAAAAACAGTAAGAAAACCGTCCGAAATGAAACCTAAGATAACTGGAAATTATATGTCATTCAGCTTCTTGTTATATAAACATGTACATATCTGTGCAATATAAAAGATAAAAACTTTCTCATCTTATAACAGCTCAGGAGGAATAGAAGGGGGAGGAGAAGGAGAGATGTGAAGGAAGAGGAAAGATTAGAGTCTACTTCTACAGTTGACTCTGCAGATGGGAGTAAAGGTGACAACTGAAGTCTTGGGTCTTGCAAGGTCAAGAAAAGGCCTTGCAAGGTCAAGAACTGAGCAAGGGTGGTAGAGAGAGAGAGAAAACAAAAAAAGGATAAGAAAATCATCATCAAATTTTGAATAAAGTAAAATTCAAAGTTCTTGAATTTATTTTAAGATGAATGTAACACAAAATAATCAGTCAAATTTTGTGTTATGCTCATTTCAAAATAAATTCAATTATTTTAAGATCCTTTATAATTAAATTTTGATGAAGATATTCTCATCCAATTTTTAGAGTAATTATTAATTATCTCTTAAAATTTGGTTAGATATTATATATATATATATATATATAGCCCCTGATATTTAATAAAAATATCAAATATCTCTTTTGTGTTAATATTTCTTCCAATATATATACTAAATAATAAAATAACTCTTTTATTAGCAAAAGAATTATTTTAATATTATAACACAAGAGAGTCATATATTATCAAATCTAAGGGCTACATATATGTTAAAACATGATAAGAGATAAATGATAATTACCCATAAAAAACAGAAGAAAAAAGAAAGAGAGAAGAAGAAGCTCAGGTAGGATAGCACCGTTACATGTCAGTTAAAAGAGAGATTATTCAAAGAAAGCCTACTCTTTCTACAAAATGTTTTCAAGAGTCCTCCATGGCTTCTTCCTTCAGTGACAAGAACCGCCATTAATGGCATCTGAAGCAAAATAGAAGCTTTCTGTCTGCTATGGTTATCTATCATGATAATGAAGATTAATCTACTAAAACAATGGAGAGGAAGAGAGTTAACGAGCTAGATCGATGAAGAAGAAGGAGAGATCGAAGGGCTCTTGAGACTTAAAGATGGGATTATGGGGTTATAAAGAGAGAAAATGGTAACAGTGAGGAGATTAGGTGGAGGAACAGCTAATGGAATCCAGCTTGCACATATTAATATTGCCATATGCATCAATGAGTCAACCAATTAGTTGATGGCAAACTCAGATTTGGAAGACTTCAAAAGTAAAAAAAAATTTATGCAAAGAGAGGAACTTTGCCATCTGTCCTATGTTTAGCTTTACAGAAAAAATGAATATAATATAATTGGGAGAGTTGCCTTCTTTCTTCTAGGTTGTGGAAATTGAAGGTTTTCTTCCTTTGGAAGTGGAGGGGACAAAATGGAGAGTATATCATTTCAATGAATGTATAATTTCAAATATAGTAATTATTTCTTCTAATTAGTTGCAAAATCTTTTTTTTTTTTTGAGAAAAGCAATTCGATTGCATTAATGACTAAGAAAACTATTACAAATTAGTACCCATAAATTGATTCCTCCTTTAGCAATTGAATAAAAGGAGGAATCTTATTCGAAGCTAAGTCATCCCAATAGAAATTGTTAAAAAGAGCATAGTTAGCACACAAGTTTGCTAACTTATTACATCTCCAATTTACCCAATTGAAAACAACAAATTTAAATTCTTTTAAGAAAGCAAGATCTTCCAGCTTCCAATTGCCACCCAACTCCTGTAGAAATTTGATTATTTTGTAGTTATCTCCTTCAATAATTATCCCTTTGTAAGCTTCCATCAATTCTTTTTTTTTTTTTTAATGTCTTTTAGAATCTGAACTGCCAAGAGCTCAAGCTGTGAAACGTCCCAATGAAAACAAGTTTGTCCGTAAGTTAGAAGAAATCTTTCTTTACAATCTCGGATTACACCTCCTCCTGCTTTATATGATTTTAACAAGGATGCATCCACATTAATTTTAATCCCATCGGGAGGAGGAGGGTATCAACGATCAAACAGTCTATTCGACTAATTAGTACCCCAGTGACCCGATTTGATTCTATCACCCATAAAAAATATTGAAGCAAAGCTTACCGAATTTAATGCAATCACCATAGCACTCTCATCTTTCCCTCCATGAAGAAATTTGTTTTTGTCACGCCAAGTGAGATAGACTGAATTGCAATACGTATTGATGATGAATCCTTGTTTATCAGCACATTCCTCCATCCAATCCTAGCACTCATAAAATGAATCAAAAATAGGAAAACCAAATCCCCAATTGTTAAGATAATTCAAGACCTCCACCACCTTTGCACATTTGACAGCATATCCTCTCTAGTATTGCAGCCTCTCGGGCATCCAAACTACTCATGCATTCTTCTTTGATAAAGGAATTTGAAAGTAGGAATTGTGTTATTAAAGAAACGCCTTTAGAAAACTTCCACCCAAGCTCTCAATTTAAAAATTTTAAAACATTCCCACTATAAGCATGAATACTCTTCTTTCACTGTGGCTTTGTAAGCAATAGCAGAAATAGAATATCAAACCTAATGAGTTCCAACTCATCTCCTTCCTTTTCCACATGAATCAGAATTTTACACAAATTAAGCATACGAGTTCATCCCCTAAGACTTTAATTCCTATACATTCCATCTTCCGTCATTAATCAGCTTATCCATTTTCATATCAATTTGTTCAGGATTGGCCATAAATGTCGACCACTTGTTTAGACATTTGTCCAAAATCCATATATCATTGTAAACTTCAATAGAGCAATCAGATCCAACCTTCCACCTAACCAGCTGTTTTAGGGATTCCATACCATTTGCAATAATTTTATAATAGGAACTCCCTTTCCTTCCACTGAGCTCATCACAATGAATTCCATATTTAACTCCTAGCACTTTGAACAACAATGTTCTTTATCTTGAATTAGTTTCCAAGCCAACTTTGCTCTCAAGGGTCCAACCATTTCTAAACATGAACGAAGACCTCGTCCGCCCCAACTTGTAGGTTTGCACAGATTACTCCAACTCACATAATGAATGCTATTTTTCCATCCTTCTTGTTCCAAATGAAATTTTTACAAATTTTATCCAATTCCTTCAATACACTTTTTGGAACAAGAGCAAGTGTGCAATAAAAAATCGGAATTGATAAAAATATTGACTTGATAAGAGTGAATTTCCCTGCCAAAGAAATGAATTTAGTTCCCCAAATATGAACTAACCTTAAAGCATTTTCAATGATGAAATGAAAATCTTCCGCCACTAATCTCCTCAATGCCACCTTAATCCCAAGATAATTAAACTCCTTGACCACCTTGAAGCCCATAACTCTTTCAATTGATTTCCTTTTCTTCTTTTTCACATGTTTCCCAAAAAGAATAGTCAATTCCCTCGCATTAATCTTTTGTCCAGTCCAACCACAAAAATTAGATAAGACTTTTTTACTTTCCTTCACTTCTTTCATTCTAGCTTCGAAGAAGATTAAAATATTGTTTGCATATATAGTATATGAGAAATTCTTGGCCCATTTGAAGCAATCTGAATCCCCAAAGACATTGTAAGACCTCGTTCCTTTGCTGTAGCTGCTGGAAAAGTGATTTTTCCCCAGGATCGGCCGGGACGAAGTTGAGATCGTCCAGGCCGATCAGTGCATTGAAAACAGCTAATTTCTGGAGTGTTCTGGAATGATTTCTGGACAGGATCGTCCAGGACGATATTGAGATCGTCCGGGACGATCGGCACTGTTCACACAATACCGTCCTGATCATCGCCCTGGGAATGGTCCAGGACGATCAGAAATTGGTCTGATCGTCCCGGGACGATCGGGTGAGTATGATATAAGGAAAATCAGCTCGTTTTGAGGAGAGAGAAATCATTTTATAAAATCAAAATATCTGAGGAGAGAGAAGGAGCGGAAAAGCAAAGGAAGAAGTCCGATTTCGAGGCCCGCGGAGCGATTTTCGTCGTTCGTTGCTGTTGCTTATTGTGTTTGTCTCGTGGTAAGGACTCCGAACCTTACTTCTGTTTTCGAAGATATTGTGTTTTGACCGAGTTGTGATCTGTTTTGTGTTTTCGTAGTCGACTTTTCGACATGATTTTGATTTGACACAACTTTCACCGCACAACTTCTAGTATGTTATAGATATGATTATTGTACACGATTTGACTGTATTCTACGAAGATTTTATCGGTCGGAATTGATTCTACGCGCTTTTAATTGAATAGAATAATATCAGGACCCGATTTGATTTGGATTCTATAGATTGATAGTCTTGCATTGATGTCGTGGTTGTTCTGTTGTAATTTGGTGAAATTCAGAATTTGTCTTTTTGCAGGATTTTTGTGTAAATTCGATAGACTACCGTTACTCTGCCCGATTTTCGTATGATTTCTGATTTTCCCGGAATTGATAGATTGAATTGATCTGCCTATGACTATTGATTTGATCGTTCTCGATTTCTTTTATATTGCTTATTGCATCGATTATTGCATTGATTGATTGATTGATTGCTGAAAGACAAGTGGAAACCTAGTTGAACGTTGGTTACAGAAACCAACGTATTGAACGAACTACAACAGCACTATTGATAATAGCCAGTTTAACCTGGTTGAACGATTGATAACTACAACAGCATCATTGATCATTGAACGAACTACAACAGCATCATTGAACGAACTACAACAGCATCATTGAACGAACTACAACAGCATCATTGAACGAACTACAACAGCATCATTGATCATTGATAATAGCTAGTGTTTGTGCTTGTCGAGTAAGACCATTGTATGAAATTGCATGTATACGATATTGCATCGCATAGATTTTCTGATCTATATTGATTTATTGATTTCGAATTGATTTATTGATATTGACGGATTTACTGATTTACCGATTTCTGCTTTATTGGAATTGATCGGATTTATTGATTGATACGACTTCACTGATTTCATCAATTGACTACTGAGCATTGACATGAACATTGATAGATATAGATACTGTATGGATAGCATGGACATCGTATAGATTCATTGATATTGCTGCCTATAGATTTTATAGATTCACTGTTGCTATTGTTCTACACCGTATGGACTGTTTTATAGATTCATTGTCTCGTATCGCTTTTCTCAATTGACTTCATTGATTAGATCGTACTGATTTCACCGTATCGTTTTGATTGACGAATATTGATTGATTGAATTGATTTATCGATCTGCCTGCCGCTGCATTGATTGGTTTTATTGACTATTGATTTCTGTATTGCATTGACTCATTGATCATGTTCGACTGATTGATTTGACTTCAGTTGTAGGCTTTGGTGACCTGCTGGGCTTTGTAAGCTCATTATATGTGGTTAATGATTTCAGGTGCAGTGCCTCCAGCTTGAAGATCTTTCTGCTGAGTTCTATAGCTTTTCTTTTGTAGCCTTGTTAGGCTTTCTTTTGTAGCCTGTATGGCTAGTGTAGTATTTTCTTTTGACTGTACTTTGACTTTTGTATTATTGTGAATTATGGTATCCGCTGTAGTTTCTTTTTTTTGTAATGTAATTATCTCTGGCTCTGGATATATGTATGTATGGATTGATATGAACAACAGATGAGAAAACCGATAGAAAGAAGATAGAAAAAAAATAGATGAATCCTTTCGCTACACGGATCTTGGGGTTGTTACAGACATATCCTTTTGTTTAAGTACATTTGAAAGTAGTTGAGAGCAAAGAATGAATAGATAAGGTGATAATGGACAACCTTGTCGAAATCCATTCTTTGCATTAATCCATCTTGAAAGCCTTCCATTAATCATCATCAGTGAAATTTTGGATCAATAATGCACTCCATAATCCAACTGAAAAACACCTGAGGAAATCCAAACACCTCAAAAACTTGCCATAAAGTCTTCCAGCACATGCTATCATATGCTTGCTCCATATCTATTTTAAAAGAAACCAGACCTTTTGATGCTTTTGAAAACCTGAATTTATGAAAACCTCATGTGCAACAAGTATGTGATCTTCTAGAGATCTGCCGTTAAGGAAATCAGCTTGCTCTATTGAAATAAGTTTGTGAATAGCATGTTTCATTCTATTTAGCAGTATCTTCTCTATCAACTTATAAATAGTCCTACAAAGACTAATAGGTATGAAGTGGGTCGGAGTAGATGGATTTTCAACTTTAGGAATTAGCACTATCAATGTTTCTTTCCATTCATCATTCATCACTCCCGAATTGAAAAAGAGATTAATAGCATTCCATAAATCATCTTTAATAATGCACCAATAAGTTTTCACAAAAGAGTTAGATATAACATCATTTCCTAGAGAAATGTTGTCGTCAGCTTGATGAACCACAGCTTCCACTTCCTTCATTTCCAGCTTTTTGTTTAAACACCACTTATCATTGTCATAAAGAGTATACATAGAAGACGGCCACCCATCTAGATTACAGGTCCTATCTTTCCATTTCTCCATAAAAGAATGCAACAAAATATCCACAATTTGATCTTGATCTTCCACCTCCGTCCCATTGCCATCCTTGATTTTATAAATCCAATTTGAATTCCTTCTAGCTCTGGCAAATGAATGAAATTTTTTTGAATTTGTGTCAACATCATACAACCATTTAACCTTGGCTCTTTGCTTCCACCATGTGTTCAGACGTACCAAAACTGAATTCAGTTCGTTCACATTTGCCTTAAGACTCCACATATCCTCCTCCGATAGCCAACCAGCCTCTGTTTCTTTCATTTGTAATTCCTAGATACGCTTCTCCAGGTCTTCCTTTTGAGTAACAAAGTTCCTATGCTTTGCTTTACTTCAAAAGAATAAAGTTTTTTTAAAGTTCTTTTAAATGTTTTGTTCACCAATTCAGCACAATCACCCCTGATTTTCTTACTCCAAGCCGATTTCACAATAGTCTCAGAAGCTGGATAGGATGCCCATACCTTTTCGAACCTGATGATCCTCTCCGACTTGAATTTATGGTCCAAAAAATTTAATAAAATAAGACAATGGTTCGAAGCCAATCTAGCAAGATGCCTCACCACCATCTAACAAGAAGAATTTATAGTAACAACATTTTAAAAACATCTATCTAAACTTTCTAGGATCTGAGCTCCTCCAACCTTTTTGTTGCACCATGTAAATTTAGGCCTAATAAAACTAATCTAGTGCAAAATCTTAGTTAGCAGATAAAATAACTAAGGAGGCTCCACTAGAAAATATTTGACCATCTGATCATATATATAAGCAATTCTTTGTTGAAAACAAGACATAGTATTAGACAACCAAATTCATTGTAATTCTTTATTCCAATATGAATTGGGGATAGAATTATAGCTTTAATGATTATTGTTGATATTAAGATTATTAATTTGTATGTGTTTATGCTCCTGATCAAGTAGGTTTGAATATGTGTTTAAAATTAAAATTTTATACTGGCTTAGAAAGAATTAATATAAAAAAATATCTTTTGAAGAAAGAGATTTTATTGGAGGAGATTTAAAAAATGGATATATTGGTAGAGTGGTAGAAGATTTTAAAAGCATTTATAATGGCTATTAGTTTGGAGCGACTAATGAATGTGGTATGACCATATTATATTTTACTTTAGCTTATGATTTTGTAATTGCTACTATTATATTTAAGAAAAGAGATGAGCATCTCATTACTTATAATAATGAGCATAATAAAATTAAAATTGATTATTTTTTATAAGAACAATAGAACATTTAGATTACAAAATTGTAAATTCATTCTAAGTGAAATAGTTTTACTCAGCATCGCCTATTAATTTTTTATTTTAAGATTAAGGGGTGAAATATAAAAAATAAAGTAAAATATTATCATAGGATTAGATGGAGGCACTTAAAGAACGCTAATAAAATATTTTTTAGAGTAAACTTCAAAATCTCAAATGTGATATTAAGAATGTTACAAATTATGTGCTTGGAGAATCACAAGAAAAAAACTAATAATAGTAAAAATAGTTGGTATTAGAATCAAAATGTGCAAGATAATATAAAAATAAGAAATTTTGTTATTAAAGTTGATTTAGATATAAAAACTTGAAAAAAAATGAAAAATAAATACAGGGGCCCATAGGGAGTCAAAGAAAGTAATATGTGAATTTAGCTTTTTGTTATTTGTATTATAAATTAGATACTACGGATGGTGAAATTTGTATGTAAAGTTAGCCAAACAAAGAAATAGAAGAAGTAAAGATCTAATTCAAGTAAAGTGCATCAAGGATGAAGATCAAAAAATTCTTTTATTAGAAGAGGAAATTCAACATAGATGGATGAGATATTTTGATAAATTTTTTCAATAAAGATTGTAAGAATATAATTGACTTTAATGACTTTAACATTCTAAATAATTTTTTTTTCATCATATTAGTAAAATCATAGTTGGAGAGGCTTTAAATAAAATGAAGTGTGGAAAAGCATTGACATCTGATAATATTCCAATAAATAAGTAAATGCTTAGGAGATCAAGAAATTTCTTGGCTTACTAAACTTTTTAATATTATTTTAAAGATTAAAAAATGCAAGAAGAGTGGAAAAAGAGTGTATAAGTTCCTATTTTTAAAAATAATGGTGATGCATAGGAATGTGTGAATTATAAAGGAATTAATTTAATGTATCTTATATTAAAACTATGGGAGAGAGTAATTGAGCATAGGTTACGACGTGATACTAATGTTTCTCAAAATTAGTTTGGAGTCAAGCTGGGTAGGTCTACTTTGGAAGCTATATATTTGTTGAGAGGTTTGATGTAGAAGTATAGAGAAAGCAAACATATGATATTTATTGATTTAGAGAAAGCATATGATAAAGTTTCAAGATAATTGCTTTAGAGAGTTTAAAAAAAAGGTAATTAATAATACTTCTATTCAAGTCATTAAGGATATGTAAACTAGATATGTTACTTGTGTTCGAAAATAAGTTGGTTTGACCAAGTATTTCCCTATTTCAATTAGATTGCATCAACTATAAAGTTAATTTGAGCCCATATCATTTTACTTTAGTCATGGATGTTCTTACTAGACATTTGAAAAAGGATATGATGATGATGAGAATACTAGAGAGGGAGTTGAAGAAAAACTTAAATTATGGAGGTCAACCTTAGAGTCTAAAGGTTTTCTTCTAAGTAGATCTGAAATCGAATACATGAAGCATTGTTTTAGTACTAATAGATCTAGTTGGGGATTGTGACTTTGGACGATCAAGTTATTTAATAGATCTAGTAGGAGATTGTGACTTTGGCGATCAAGCTATTTAGAAAGAGTGCACGTTTTAGATATCTCGAATCTATTCTTCAAAGCAATTGTGAAATAGATGGAGATATTGTTCGTAGAGTTCAAGTTGGGTGCGGTTCAAGTGGAGGCATGCATTGGGCCTATTGTGTGGTAGAAAAGTACTCCTCAAGCTTAAGTGATAATTTTATAAGATGGTTCAATGCTTTATGGTGTAGAATGTTGCCCATTAAAAGAAAAACATTAAATTAAGTGTTGCAAAAATGTTGATGCTCAAATGGATGAGCGGTTATACACTTATAGACAAAATGTTAAATGAGCATATACGTGAAAAGGTTGGAGTCGGTCCAATGGCATATAAGATTACAGAGAGTTGCCTTAGATGGTTTGTTCACTTAAAATGTCATCCTTTCCACGGTGCGATTAGGAAAATAGATGCATTAATCTTGACTATGTTAAGAAAGATAGAGATAAACCTAAAAAGACTTTGTTAGAAAGTATTAGAAATGATATTTTTATTAGTTTAATTTAGAATTTAACTCTTAATATAATACAATGGAGAAAAAGAATTCATGTACCCGACCTAGGGGTGTCAATTTCAGGTCACGGGTCGGGTTCGGGTCGAACCCGGAACTGACCCGGGTTCAAACGGGTCGACCCTAACCCGACCCGGGTAGACAAACGAGTCGGAAAACCGAACCCGGACCCGACCCGGTTTGGGTTGCCGGCGCCGGAACGACGGCGGCGGACGGCAGGGGACGCGAGCGCGGCAGGTAGACGCGAGCAGGGACTGCGCGGACGCGGTCGGACGGACGCGAGCAGGGACAGCACGGGCGCGGTCGGGCGCGCTGGGCACGCAGGCTCGCAGCGCGCGGGGGCAGCGCGGGCGCGCGGCGGGCAGCGCGTGCGGGCGCGCGGCGGGCAGCGCGTGCAGGCGCGCGGCGGGCAGAGGCGGGATTTGAAATTTTTTGAATTAAACGGGTTGGCGGGTTGACCCGGCAACCCGCCGGATCAACCCGAACCCGACCCGTTTTTTAAACGGGTCGATTTCTGGAACCCGAACCCGACCCATTTTGAAATCGGGTCGGGTTCAACCCGGATTTTCCGGGTCGGATTTTCGTGTCGTGTCAAATATTGACATCCCTAACCCGACCCCACATGGTGGGATAAAGGATTGTTGTTGTTGTTGAACTTTAATTGTTGCAATCTGAACAAATTAACATTACTCAACATAAGAAGCTTTAATGCATTCTTGGATGCCATGCATAGATGTGTTCTTTGTTATGTTGTAGCACCATTTACATGACAAAAAGCTATCAAAATATTTTCAATCATTTTCCTTAAGCAAAATTTTCTCGCAAGAATTAAACA
Source organism: Dendrobium huoshanense (assembly GCA_016618105.1). Lineage (NCBI taxonomy): Eukaryota > Viridiplantae > Streptophyta > Magnoliopsida > Asparagales > Orchidaceae > Dendrobium > Dendrobium huoshanense. The sequence goes on along the minus strand of CM028347.1, from coordinate 67,397 downwards.
GTCAACAAAGAGAGTGTATAAATGATTCATATATTAAGAAAGTGTTAATGATCATTTTATTTTTGAAAAAAAAAAAAGAAGAAGATTATAAGTCGTCCAATTATGCTAATATGCAATTTATATTAAAATTTAAGTGCACTCTTTTAAATATACATAACTATACACAGCACTCAAACTTAAATCAAATGTATAAAACTATTCTCATATCTTTTATTAAAATTTAAATCAATAAATAAGATGTAGATAACCACCAATTTCAAAGCTGGTGTTGTACATAACTATGTACTTCTATTTTATAGAAAGAAAATTCATTATGTAGGTTATGCATAGCCATGTACAACACACAAACTCAAATTAACTAATGTACAATAAAAGATAATTTTTTATAAGTTATATAGTTGTATAATTGTATTTTAATGATATCGAATCCATTGTATAAGTTGCATATTGTTGTGTTCAAGACTTAAACTTAGGCTTCGTTCAGGACGGTTTTCTTAATGTTTTGTAAAACTATTTTTTATTTAAAAAAATCTCTTAAACATCATTTGAGACGGCTTTTTACTACTTCTTAAAATAGCTTTTTAGTGCAAAAAGTTTAATATTGGTACTAAAAGCTATTTTAAGAAGCAGTAAGAAATATGTCCGATCCCAAACGAAATCTTAAAAACAAGGAAAAAACAGTGGTCTGAAGTTGTGCCAAACAAAGCCTTAATGCATGTGATATGCACAGCTATTTTATTTTATTTTAAACGATAATCCACTATATAAGCTCTAAATAACTATGTAGAGCACTTAAACATTCTTGTAAGTTATGTACACAAGTACATATTTATATTAAGTGAATGTTCAATCATATATAGGCTATAAGCAGTTGTGTACAACTTCCAAAGCCAATGTAGCACAGTTGTGTAATCATTCTATAAGTTGAATGTGAAATCATTGAATAAGTTGCAAACAACTTATCAATTCCAAAACGCTGAGTCCTCAGAACTTAATAGTTTTAAACATTTTTCACTGTATAAATTGCAGAAATCTGCTTTGATCATTACATAATTTCTCCAAAACAACACTCAGTCTGCTCTTCCCATGATACAGAAGTTAGCCAAACAACAAATGCAATAAATATGACCGTCAAAATTTGTTGCACTGTCTTATCTCTCAGAGAATTTGAATCTCATATCTCGTTTCTTCTATTCTCATATCAAGTAAAAGTACCCGTCTTTGCTTAGCTTGTTTGGTCGGCGAGTACGGTTGGGAACCCCCAACCAGTGCTCGAATCCTCTCGGGCGGCAGCGCCTTTTAAGTGGGGCCCAATCAAGTGCGGGCCAGGAGGTTTCTGGGGTGGGTGTCTCTTCTAGATCAGCCGAGGATTAGTCACGCCGCCAAGAGCCTTTTCAGGGGGTGGTAGCGGGTGGATACCCGTTCCAAAATATATATATCATGTAAAAGTGATGTGTTTTCTTTATGGAAAATACCATGCTGCTTCTAGATATATGTATTTGTATATATTTGTACAAGAAATAAGATAAAATTTTCTCATATTCGGACAGCTCAGGAGGAATAGAAGGGGAAAGAAAGGAAGAGATGAGATGGAAGAGAAAAGATCAGAAATTACTCCTTCAGTCGACTCTGTCAATGGGATCAGAGGCAGCAACTGAAGTTCGGGTCTTGCAAGGTCAAGAAAAGGCCTTGCAAGGTCAAGAACTGAGAAGGAGAGGAAGTAAATATCATTCATCTCTTTAAGTTTAGCTATCCCTTGAGATTTAATAAAAATATTGAATATCTCTTTTATATCATTTTTTCAACCAATTTATATTAATCAATTATTAAAATGACTCTTTTGCTTTAAAATATGACAGAAAAATGATATTTGTAATTTTATCAAAATTAAAAACATAAGAACTTAAATTTCTAAGTGATATTCATGAAATATTTCTTGCTTTCATATATCTTAAATGTATAAAATTATACATTTCTTAGATATTTAAGTTTCTACATCACCTTATCAAAATTTGCAAATATCATTCATACTGATTATTGGCAAAAGAGTCATTTTAATGTTAAATTAATAAAATTCCAATTGAAAAAAATTATATAAGAGAGTTATATAATATTTATAAACCTAAGGGCTGCATATATAAGTTAAACTTCTTGAGAGATTAATGATAATTACCCACAAAAAAAAAAAAGAAAGAGGAGAATTAAAAGCTCAGTTAGGATAGCACCATGGCATGTTCAGTTAAAAGTAACAAGCAACAGCTTCAAAGAAAGCCTTCTCTTTCCAGGAAATATTTTGAAGAATCCTCCATGGCTTCTTCCTTTAGTGAAAGGAGCCACCATTTTCAACAAAGAAATCTTATGCAGGCTATGTTTAGCTATCATGGCAATGAATAGATATCTACCAAAAAAGAAAGAGAGGAAAATACTTAACCAAATCAAGAAGGGGTTCTAATTGAGACTTCAAGCTCAGATTGTGTGGCTTTTAAAGAGAGAAAAAGGGGAGCAGTAAGGAGATTGTGGAGAAAAAGTTAATGGAATCCAGCTTGCACAATTTAAGATTGGTATAAGCATGAAGGAGTTATCCAATTAGCTGGTGACAAGCTAAGATTTGGTAATCTTTAAAATAAAAAGGTCTATTTGCCATTTGTCCTTTTGCTAGTTTTACAAAGAAAGACAATAATATAGTTAGGTCAGTTACTTTCTTTATTGTAGAGAATGAAAATTGAGGCTTTTCTACCTTTGGAAGTGGAGGTAAGAAAAAAAAATGGAGGAAAGGCTTCTGATTCTGCCATCTGCCTAGAACAACAAAAACTGGGGTTAAGGAGTTAATGAAGTTAAGAAAGTATAGAGAAGAGTTTAGGGTAATCAATCAATCTGGTTCGATGTGATTGCATGATGATGTTTTGATGTAATTTGCATCAGGATGAGATGCGCTGTGTTTAATTCAGCCAGCTTCCAATATCATATGTAGCACTAATATCAGTGAAAATTTAAGGACTTCTATGCTCATCTCTCTGAAATCCCTTAAATAAAAAAAAAACTAAATTCTAAACATCAAAGCGTCTTTTGGTGTAATGACTGGAATTTCATTAGAAACTCCGTAGTTAAGAGTGCTCATCCCGGAGTAATTCTGGGATGGGTGACATATTGGGAAGTTACACCATCAAGACAAAATTGTGAGGTTTTTACGCCAAAGCAGACAATATCTCGATAGTTAAGAGTTTGAGCTGTTACAGTCGCAAATCGCATCAAGACAACTTGACAATTTCTTTTTACGGTAGGCGTTAAGAGAAGAAAATTATTAACTGAGTGGAGAGAAAATAAGACAAACGGTGATTTATCATTTTATTATTATTAAATGTTCGTATAGTGAGAGTTAAAATATCCATTTCATTTGTATGAGAACTTTAAATACAGTAAAAACAAATATTTATGTATATTTATAATTTGTAATCAGCTTCTAGTTTTTGTTATGTGATTGAGCTACTTTATTTTATGCTGTAGGTTCTGCCTTATAAAGATCCTTCCTTTTATTTTCTTGTAGCTTATGGCCCTTATGTCTTGTCTTTATGTATTTTTTTTATTATTCAATATATTCGAGCTATCACTCTCAAAATAGGTTTAGCACTATTTAATCAAAGAGTTGAACCAGCTGTTTTAACATCTATTTAGGCCTTCACTATTTAAATAAAGCTGATATTTTTGTCCACATTCTTTCAAAGAGTAAATGACATAACATAAAACAAAAATTCTTTCAACAGTATTTTTGTGTGAGGTGAAACTGATTGGGTTGTTTAGTAAATTTCCATTAGCTGCCAAAAGAGATTATCATAAATAATAAGTAAAAGAGTTTTATATATTCATCTTAATTTAAAATTTTATAAGCATGCATGTTATGAAGAGAAGATTCTTTTGTGTAAGGAAGATTCTAGGGACCTGACTAAATTGCAAAAAAATCCATAAATTGTTAGAAGTTGGTAATGTGGAGGGCACCTATGCATATGACTTGAACATGAATAATTGAGTATATAGGGAATATTGGCTCAATTATAGTGTATTTCTTCTTGTTATAGTCTTGAATATCATCATGTTGTTGATAAGAACTCATGACTAACCTTAGAACCCTTTGTCACGACCCGACCCGACGGGGACGGATCCCGCCCGAGCCGGATCGCGGCGAGCGCACACTTACTTGCTTATCCAGGATCTGGCTTTGGATTAGGTTGCTGAACTGAACTTTCCAAATACATAACCCAACAGAAAAACACACAGAACAACAGAGCTACTAAAAACATCAAATGCAGCGGAACAAAACATCTATCTTTTCATTTCCTCAAAATAATCATCTACAGAACAGTACATGGCTTTCAACAGAAAGAAAGACAGAACAGGAAAGCCATGACTGTACAAAAATCAACAAGTACAAAAGTACCTAATCGGATCAGACTCTGAAACTAATCCTGGACCTCCTTGCCCTTCCCAGAACCTGAAAACCACCAGAAAGCAAGGGTGAGCTCAACAGCTCAGCAAAGCAACAAACCACCAATCTAAATTCTCAGAAACCAAAACCAAACTCATCAGACAGAAATCAGATCAGAAATCGGAACAGAATCGGAAATCAGAACGTATACGGACAGATATCAAATCAGAATCGGAATCGTACAGATCATATCAGAACAAATCAACAGAGTCAGAATCAGAAATTAGAATCGTACGGAGCATATCATATCAGAATCACAATGTCGTACAGAACAGAACAGATACCGAAAACATAACAGATACATATAGCTAAATGCCCTGACACTGACGGAATCTCTACGGATTCCGGCCCCTTATGCCTCCCTTCCCAGACACTGACTGAATCTCATAGGATCCAGGCCCCTTATGTCTCCCTTTGTGCTCACGGCACCAAAACAAATGTGCTTATAGCACCAAAACAGAATTCATCGGATCCGGAACGAAACAGATATCAGATTTCAGATTTGAGCTCATTTCAGATTTCCCCTTTCACTAACTGAATCTCATAGGATTCAGGCCCCTTATAACTCCCTTTTTATAGCTTATCACATAGCATTTCAATTCAGAAGAAATTCGGACATTTCAAAAATTACCCAAAAATCGGGCAGCACAACGGCAGTATATAGAATTTACACAAAAATTCCTGCAAAGAAAATTTACCGAATTCGCACAGAACATAGATAATCACATTCCAGAACATTTATTCTACTGAACAGATAATTTCCAATTTCACAGAAAAATCAGGTCGACTAAAAACACAGTCGAATCAAAAATACCCGGACGAAAATCTTCAAAATATAATCAAAACGTGCACACCCGGCACGGCAACGATATACGAAAAGTTACGCGGTAAAAACTGAACCAATCAAAAGATACGGACGAAAAACCGTAACGAAAACTAAATCCGGACAGAAAAATACCGCCAACCGCGACGGAACTGAAAATTGAGAAAGACGGAATGTGCCTTACCTCGTGCACAGCAATATCCTCAACAGTCACTTCGCTCGAAAACGGCTCCGCGTCTTCCCGAAATCAACTTTTCCAAATTGCTCTTTTTCTCTCTCCTCAGACGAAAAATCAGATATTTATTTTTTTAACTTTTCTCTCTCTTCAAATCGTCTGAATCCCTTAAATCCTCTTCATATCGGCCTGGCCGATCGTCCAGATCGTCCTGGACGATCAGACCAAACCACAGATCGCCTGGCCGATACTCCAGGGCGATGATCAGGCCGATCCTTATGAACAGTGTCAATCGGCCTGGCCGATCGTCCCGATCGTCCTGGACGATCAGACCAAAACCCATCGTCCTGGGACGATTTTTCAGGCCGATGTTTACTATTCATAGGCGATAAAAACCTCTACTCACTGACTTGTGCCATCCACTGATCGTCCCGGGACGATGCCTCGATCGGCCTGGACGATCCCTACAGGAAATCATTTAGAGCAAATTCTGGGCAAAACCTGGAGCTGAAATGCACAGATCGTCCCAGGACGATCCCAGATCGGCCTGGACGATACTGGAGCAGTTTGAAATATTACAATCTCCCCAACTCAGAAAAATGTCGTCCCCGACATTATCCAATCCAAACTCAGTCAAAACAAGTACGGGTACGACCGTCTCATATCAGACTCCTTTTCCCAAGTTGCTTCCCGTGCAGTCCGGTGCTTCCACTGGACTTTAACCATCGGAATCTCTTTATTTCTTAACTTGCGGACGTCGTACGCTAAAATCAATTCTGGCTCTTCCTTGTACGCCAGATTCTCCTGAATCTCAACCTCGTCAGCTGATACCTTCTTCCCAGAGTCTGAAACCCACTTCCTCAGAGTGGATACGTGAAACACATTATGCACATCAGGCATAGAATCAGAAAGTAATAGGCGATAAGCAGATTTTCCAATTCTTTCCAAAATCTCAAATGGTCCAACATACCTTGGACTAAGCTTGCTTACCTGACCAAATCTGCTCACACCTTTCATCGGGCTGACTTTGACATACACAAAGTCACCAACCTGAAACTCAACAAATCTGTGTTTCTGATTATAATACTTCTGCTGACGATCTTGAGCGGCTTTCAATCTTTCTCTTATCAAATGAATCTTCTGAGCAGTTTCATCAGCAAAAGTGGCACCCAAAGTCTGTCTATCTCCGACCTCCGTCAGAGTCAAAGGAGTACGGCACTTCCTGCCATACAGAGCCTCGTACGGTGCCATACCGATACTGGACTGAAAACTGTTGTTATAAGCAAACTCAATCAGCGGAATATGATCCTCCCAGCTTCCGCTAAAGTCCAGAACACAAAGTCTCAACAGATCTTCCAGTACCTGAATAGTCCTCTCAGACTGTCCGTCGGTCTGAGGATGAAAGGCTGTACTGAAATGCAATTTCGTACCCAAGCCTTGCTGAATGCCTTTCCAAAGTCTGGAAGTAAAGCGTCCATCTCGATCAGATACAATCACACGAGGCACACCGTGTAATCTGACTATCTCTTTCACATATATCTGTGCCAAGCGTTCAACTGAATCCGTTTGTCTGATCGGAAGAAAATGGGCTGACTTCGTCAATCGATCCACAACTACCCAAATAGCATCGTGTCCTTGTCGTGATCGAGGAAAACCCATCGCAAAATCCATCGTTACCTCCTCCCATTTCCACTCAGGGATAGGCAACGACTGCAACAGTCCACCTGGTCGCTGATGCTCTGCCTTCACCAACTGACAGGCTTCGCATCTCGACACAAACTCCGCCACATCCTTCTTCATCCCAGGCCACCAGAACAAAAGCTTCATATCAGCGTACATCTTACCACTGCCTGGATGAACAGTGTAGCCTGAATGATGAGATTCATACAGAATCTCCCGCCTCAAATCTCCAAACACAGGTACCCACAACCTGTTCTTACAGAAAATAGCACCATAATCAGAAATTCGAAGTTCAGGAGTCTTACCAGATCTAATCTGAGCTAGCAACTTCGAATAATCAGAATCTGACTTCTGGGCTTCTTGAATCCTTGCTTCTAAAGAAGACTGAATACTCATCTGAGCCAACTCCAAATCATTGGAGGAAATCACCTCCAACTGCAATCTCTCCAAATCACGAATCAGAAAGTCATCACAAGTAAGCTGAATACCTGAGAATCCAGAAGACTTCCTGCTCAAAGCATCTGCTACCACATTCGCCTTCCCAGGCTGATACTGAATAGTCAGGTCATAGTCCTTGATCAACTCGAGCCACCTCCTCTGTCTCAGATTCAAATCCTTCTGAGTAAAAATGTACTTCAGGCTCTTATGATCAGTAAACATCTCACATGTGACGCCATACAGGTAATGCCGCCAAATCTTCAAAGCAAAAACAACTGCAGCTAACTCCAAATCATGTGTCGGGTAATTCTTCTCATGTGGTTTCAACTGTCTCGAAGCATAAGCAATTACCTGACCATGCTGCATCAGGACACAACCCAGTCCTTTCAGTGAAGCATCACTGAATACCTGAAAACCTTCCGTACCTGACGGAAGCGCCAACACTGGAGCTGAAATCAAACAATCCTTCAATCTCTGAAAACTAGCTTCACACTCCGGTGTCCAAACAAAAGGAACTGACTTCTGAGTCAGTCTCGTCAGAGGAGTCGAAATCTGTGAAAATCCTTTCACAAACTTCCTATAATACCCGGCCATGCCTAAGAAACTACGTACCTCAAATACCGTAGTCGGCCTTGGCCAATCAGCAACCGCCTGAATCTTCTGGGGATCCACAGAAATACCTTCTCCGCTAATCACGTGCCCCAGAAATGAAATGCTCTTCAGCCAGAATTCACACTTGGAGAACTTGGCATACAGCTGATGCCTCCTCAGAGTCTCCAATACAATCCTCAAATGTCTGGCATGCTCATCCTCAGAAGCAGAATATACCAGAATATCGTCAATGAAGACGATCACAAACTGATCCAAATACTCCCTGAATACTCGGTTCATCAAATCCATGAAAATCGCAGGCGCATTGGTTACCCCAAAAGGCATAACCAAAAACTCGTAGTGCCCGTACCGAGTACTGAAAGCAGTCTTCACCACATCAGATTCATTCACCTTCACCTGATAATATCCGGATCTCAAATCAATCTTCGAAAATACCGAAGATCCGGAAAGCTGATCAAACAAGTCGTCTATCCGAGGCAAAGGATACTTGTTCTTGATCGTGGCCTTGTTCAAATCTCTGTAATCAATACACATACGGAGTGTACCGTCCTTCTTCTTCACAAACAGAACAGGTGCTCCCCAAGGAGAAACACTAGGACGTACAAACCCTCTGTCAACCAACTCCTGAAGCTGAACTTTCAACTCAGAAAGTTCTTTCGGTGCCATCCTGTACGGAGCTTTCGATATCGGAGCGGTACCCGGAAAAACATCGATAGAGAACTCCACATCTCTATCCGGAGGTAAACCAACCAACTCCTCAGGAAAAACATCAGTAAACTCCCGTACCACAGGGATCTCAGAAACAGAACCAACCTCCAGGTTCAGATCCCGCACCGAAGCCAAAAATACTGGATATCCTTTCTTCCACATTCTGCTCACCTCTAACGCAGAAATCAGACTGGAGAGAACACCTCGTAATCCCTGAAATACAACTCTCTCTCCATCCACAAGCAAACTCACTTGCTTCTTCAGACAGTCAATCTGAGCCTCATACCGACTCAGCCAATCCATTCCCAAAATCACATCATACGAAGAAATCGGCAATCGAATCAAACTCGATTTCCACTTCTTGCCAGAAATCTCGATCTCACAAAAACAAAACTGTCGAGCAATCAATGGATTCCCAGCCGGTAAAATCACGGACAAAGAAACCGGTAAAACCATCGAATCCAAATGTAAAAGCTCAAAACAATGCTCGGACAGAAAAGAATGACTCGCTCCAGAGTCAAACAAAACACGACAGGGCTGATCAGAAATGTAAACCGTACCTGTCACAACATCCGGAGCATCTCGAGCCTCCTGCTGACTCAGACTGTAAACTCGGGGCTGAACTGGAACAGGAGCTGAAGCAACAGAACTACTCTGCTCCCTCTGAATCGTAGGTGGTCTCCGTGGTGCAGAACTAGAACCACCACCCCTACCAGCAAATCCCTCAGAGCGTGGAGGAACAGTCCTCGGTCTTCCTGCTGCTGAACCAACAGGTCTGACTAAACCCTCAGATCGCTGATCATATCCCATATGTGGACATTCTGCAATCCTATGTCCCGGCTGACCACACCTGAAACAAAGACCAGCTATCCTGTAGCACTGGCCATGGTGTCGCCGTCCACAACTCTGGCACACAGGTGCCGAACTGACAGATCCAGAACCAGTCGTACTGGTAACAGTACCAGACGATCCTCCGCTCCTTCTGGAATCTCCAGATCCAGAACCAGGAACAAATCTCCTCTTCCCAGAGGAACCACTGCCAGAAGTATCACCTCCAAACCTCTTCCTACTCGCAGACCACCGCTGCTGAGTAGTCGTCATGTCGTTCTCAATCAGACGAGCTCGCTCCACAAGCTCAGAGAAATCAGAAATCCGGAACGGTATCAGAGGCTGCCTCAAAGTGTCTCGTAAGCCTCTCAGAAATCGGTAACACCTCTCAGCAGAAGTGCTAACCAGCTGCGGAGCGTACCTGGCTAATGCAGTAAACTCAGCCTCGTACTGCATCACCGTCTTGCTCCCCTGAACCAGCCTCAGAAAACTCTCCTGCATCTGCTGTCGTGCAGAAGGGGGAACAAACCAATCTCTGAACACTTCAGTGAACTCTTCCCAAGTGATCAAAGAGTTCAATCTGCCCTGAAATCTGGCTGCCTGCTGGCCATCCCACCAGTGCTCAGCCTCTCCGTCCAACAGAAAAACAGCCAACGGAACCTTCCTGTCTGCAGGACACTGCATCCCGTCAAAAGTCTTCTCTAATCTCCTCAGCCACTCCTCGGCTGCTCTGGGCTCAACAGCGCCCTCAAACCTCGGAGGCTTCAACCTCAAAAATAACTGCAGGTGTCGATCAATGTCCTCAGATCTAACAGTAGAAGCTCTGCTCTGAGTCTCGCTCATCATCTGAGCAACAAGTGACGCAAACTGTGAAAGCGTATCAGCACCAACCACTGGGGCTGTACTCCCCACTGGTGCTGCCTGATCGGCACTCTGACCGTCTGTCATGTCTGGGTCTGGCTGATCCATACAGAAAAATCCAGAAAATCCGGGAAACTATCACAAAAACAACACAAAAACAACACAATAAAAAGCCAAACGACCCAAAACTACCTCCCAGACAGACTTACTGATCACTTCCTAAAGCTCTGTTTTACAATCCAACCTGTTTCCAAAACCAGTGCTCTGATACCACAAAAGCTTGTCACGACCCGACCCGACGGGGACGGATCCCGCCCGAGCCGGATCGCGGCGAGCGCACACTTACTTGCTTATCCAGGATCTGGCTTTGGATTAGGTTGCTGAACTGAACTTTCCAAATACATAACCCAACAGAAAAACACACAGAACAACAGAGCTACTAAAAACATCAAATGCAGCGGAACAAAACATCTATCTTTTCATTTCCTCAAAATAATCATCTACAGAACAGTACATGGCTTTCAACAGAAAGAAAGACAGAACAGGAAAGCCATGACTGTACAAAAATCAACAAGTACAAAAGTACCTAATCGGATCAGACTCTGAAACTAATCCTGGACCTCCTTGCCCTTCCCAGAACCTGAAAACCACCAGAAAGCAAGGGTGAGCTCAACAGCTCAGCAAAGCAACAAACCACCAATCTAAATTCTCAGAAACCAAAACCAAACTCATCAGACAGAAATCAGATCAGAAATCGGAACAGAATCGGAAATCAGAACGTATACGGACAGATATCAAATCAGAATCGGAATCGTACAGATCATATCAGAACAAATCAACAGAGTCAGAATCAGAAATTAGAATCGTACGGAGCATATCATATCAGAATCACAATGTCGTACAGAACAGAACAGATACCGAAAACATAACAGATACATATAGCTAAATGCCCTGACACTGACGGAATCTCTACGGATTCCGGCCCCTTATGCCTCCCTTCCCAGACACTGACTGAATCTCATAGGATCCAGGCCCCTTATGTCTCCCTTTGTGCTCACGGCACCAAAACAAATGTGCTTATAGCACCAAAACAGAATTCATCGGATCCGGAACGAAACAGATATCAGATTTCAGATTTGAGCTCATTTCAGATTTCCCCTTTCACTAACTGAATCTCATAGGATTCAGGCCCCTTATAACTCCCTTTTTATAGCTTATCACATAGCATTTCAATTCAGAAGAAATTCGGACATTTCAGAAATTACCCAAAAATCGGGCAGCACAACGGCAGTATATAGAATTTACACAAAAATTCCTGCAAAGAAAATTTACCGAATTCGCACAGAACATAGATAATCACATTCCAGAACATTTATTCTACTGAACAGATAATTTCCAATTTCACAGAAAAATCAGGTCGACTAAAAACACAGTCGAATCAAAAATACCCGGACGAAAATCTTCAAAATATAATCAAAACGTGCACACCCGGCACGGCAACGATATACGAAAAGTTACGCGGTAAAAACTGAACCAATCAAAAGATACGGACGAAAAACCGTAACGAAAACTAAATCCGGACAGAAAAATACCGCCAACCGCGACGGAACTGAAAATTGAGAAAGACGGAATGTGCCTTACCTCGTGCACAGCAATATCCTCAACAGTCACTTCGCTCGAAAACGGCTCCGCGTCTTCCCGAAATCAACTTTTCCAAATTGCTCTTTTTCTCTCTCCTCAGACGAAAAATCAGATATTTATTTTTTTAACTTTTCTCTCTCTTCAAATCGTCTGAATCCCTTAAATCCTCTTCATATCGGCCTGGCCGATCGTCCAGATCGTCCTGGACGATCAGACCAAACCACAGATCGCCTGGCCGATACTCCAGGGCGATGATCAGGCCGATCCTTATGAACAGTGTCAATCGGCCTGGCCGATCGTCCCGATCGTCCTGGACGATCAGACCAAAACCCATCGTCCTGGGACGATTTTTCAGGCCGATGTTTACTATTCATAGGCGATAAAAACCTCTACTCACTGACTTGTGCCATCCACTGATCGTCCCGGGACGATGCCTCGATCGGCCTGGACGATCCCTACAGGAAATCATTTAGAGCAAATTCTGGGCAAAACCTGGAGCTGAAATGCACAGATCGTCCCAGGACGATCCCAGATCGGCCTGGACGATACTGGAGCAGTTTGAAATATTACACCCTTCCTTATCAATGAGCACTATATCTGATGTTGCCTGTGATGACCAGTGCGTTCATCTTTAGTGATACTCGACCCTACTAGCAAGCAATCTCAAGAGACAAGAACTTGAGAACCTGTTGTGAGTATGAAAAGGAAAAGAGAGGTATTGAGCAATCTATGACAAGTAAAGGAAATCTCGAAAGTTGTTTTATTATATTAGTAATTCACCATTTATTTATAAGGATCTGTGGTTTGTAGGGAAGATTGTACCCAAAGGATAAAAACTACAGTAATAAAAGTGACCCAAAATGGATTGCTCATGACCCATGCCACGAAATTGTGGGTGGTTTGCACAATTCTTCTCCTTTGGCCCGACTTTCGGTTTGGGCCAAACTCCCTTTGGTGAGTGTCCGTGGGCGAGTTAAAGAAGGCAAATCCTCAAGATGGACCGTGCTGAATTGAGCCTATGGAGTAGCCATTTATTCACAATGGCAATCTATGTGGTGTAATTCTCGGACCATTTCAATATAAAGGACGAGTTCACCCGAGTTTTTGCAGTTGCGAGCTAATAGTTGACCGAGTACGAGGAAGCGTATTGATGTCTTTTTTGGGGACGAACATTCCTTTTGACGGTATTGAAAATTTTCATTAAAGTCTTATTGACTGGCATGTAGCCATGTAGGAGAGTTGGTTTGGGAGGGCGACTTCCACTGATGAGGAGAATCCCAAAGGCTTGGAGGGTCATATATGAACAACTAGGAATTAGCCTTGAGGGTGATCTTCTCGGGTTGCCTTGCAAAGCTGAGTCAAGTCCTTCTACTATCAGGTACTTTTGGGAGAGGAGGCCATCATTTTTGGCAGAGTCTTTATTATTAGGGTAAGCCCTATTTGGTTTTTCCAATGGTACCTGTTAAACACGTGTGGAACACCTAAAAAGACATATACGAGCATACAAAAGCAAAGACCAGCACATTCATCAATAGTGAGCTAAATAAGCATAAAAAAATCATCAAAGGATGCTAGAAATTTTCTTAGAGGCCTTTAATCAAAGATAAAATCCTACAAATTAATAGAATTTAAGGCCAATTTGCATATTTCTATAATGTTGTTTCAATCATTATCTAATTTTTTTTTTTTAGTCCTACCATATAACAGAAATTTCATCCTTTTACGATTAAAAGTTTATCAAACGAAACTTGCTTCTTGATCAACCTATCCAAACCCGAGTTGGCTAATGGTGGTGATGGTTAACAAGGACTTCCATTAACAAAATCTTAGATCATGAATATGAAGACATGATGTAGTTGATAGCGATGCTAAGAGTGTGATGAAGATGATTGTTAACATTTAATTTAGCATTGAGACTAATGAAGACTAGATATCAGAATTTTAAGAGGGAGAGCATGATGAAAGAACTACTACAATAAAAAATTTGATAGGCAATCTTCATTGGCCATTAATGATCATCTAGCCGTAAATCATGCATACATATTCAAACATGAATCAAATTCAACGTAGTTCAATTGATTTATGCATGTTTCTTCTTCTTCTATTTGTTTTCTAAGTTTATGAGTACTGACATTGAAGAATCTATATAGAAATCTTCAATCTTGTAAAGGAACATCATTAGTTAAGGCCAACTATCATAACAGTGAAGAGAAATATATAAAATGGAGAGGAAGATACTTTAGAGGAACAAGGGAGGTGAGGGAGAAGGGCCCTTAAGGCTCCAAGATATGATTCTAGGGGGTTTGAAAAGAGAAAACAAACAAAGCAGAGAGGTCTAGAAGAAATGCTAATGGAATCTAGTGTTCAACAAAGGTTAAGTTTGTTGAATTCATGAATGGATCCTCTTAGCTGGTGACAAGCTCAGGTTTGAAAATCTTTAAAAAGAAGTTTATTTGCCATTTGTCCTTTGTCCAACTTTACATGGAAAAGACAATATTGCAATAAGATCATTCCTGAGAGAGTGAAAAAAGAGAATCTTCTCCCCTTGAAAGGAGATGGTAAAAAAAAGGGGGGTAAAAGCTTGTGATGTTCATAAAAGAATAGAGCAACAAAAATGTGAGAAAAACAATCACTAAAGTTAGAAAATTTAGAGAAAACCTTCACTAGGTGTTTAGGGTAATAGATCTAGCTAGAATGAGCATTGAATTAAGAACATCATCAATTGAGTGTAAAAAAAAAAAATACATAGAATTTTCTTACTATTAAAATTTAAAAAAGGTTAAAATAAATATATTATTAAAATGTTATTTATGGGAATCATCTCTATTCATAATGATAGTGAAGTAAAATCTTTTCAAAATTTACTTTTTTGTATTTATTTAAACATCCAAAATTAAGATTTTATTTTTTTCAAACTTTTTCTTTTGATTTTCCTCTTTTAGTTGGAAGAATTATTTATTGTTGTTTGATAGCTTGGAATAAATTTAATAAATTGAAATTTGAAGGTTGTGTTGTTTTTAGTGAGAGGGAAAACAATTATTTAATATTGATTGATAAAGTAGAAGGAGTTTCTTAAATGAAAAATTGAGAGTAATGCTTTGTTAGTTTTATAGGTGTTTGAGAAGGACAACAAATGGTCAAACAAATAAAATTGAGTGACATATGATGTCAATGCTTAGCACATGTGGGATATCAAATAAGGAAGTTGGCATTTGGAGTGTTGTGGGTTAGAGATTCTTATAGAAAGGTTCATAAATTGTAGTCAAAAGGTTTTACTATTTCATCAAAGAGATAAATTGTCTATTAAAATTATAATTTCATAGTTCTTTTTTGGTACACATAATTGCAATGATTAGATTAAATAACACAAAAATATACATATTTTTTAAATAATATTTTGTGTATGAAATTGATTAAGTTGGCCTAATTAAAATTTTGTGTTGTGTGTTAAATGATAAATCATCTTCTTAATTCAAAAATTTTAAATATTCATAATTAATTAATAAGAGAGCTTCAAGAATTCACATTATAAGCTTAGAAAATTAAACGTAAAAAATTGATCGCTAAAATAATTCTTTTAGCTTTTTTTAGCAGTAAAAAATGAGAAGATACTCTAAAGTAGTAAGACATAAAATATTAGGGATCAGATTAAGACTTTGTTTGAGAAGACTTTCTTACTGCTTCTCAAGGCAGCTTTTTAGTACAAAAATTAAAATTTTTGTACTAAAAAACTGTCTTAAGAAGCAGTAAGAAAGTCATCTCAAACAACGAAGCCTAAATTTTTATAGATAATTTTATTGCTAGTAATTTAAAGAAGGATTAACCTATATTATTCATTTTATTTTAGTGGCCAAACATTAGGTAGACAATTTTCTCAAAGTTAACTAAACCTATTTTGATAGCTATCAAGATTATAATTTTAATTTAGCCAAAGGGGTTGGTGATTTGGGCCCCAAAATTATTTTACTAAGTGGGTAGCTGTACACATAATTATATCCCTTGATTAGTTTATCCAAAGCAGCGACTGAATAAACATCAAATGGCAACATTTGAGTAAGAAAATGAAAAAAAAAAAAAAAAAAAAACAATAGAACATTGACTGTATTTTCTTTGATGGGATTTAAATGCTTATAAATTTTTATTTTATTTTTAACATTCAGATTTTTAAATTACATATAAATTTTTTCATGTAATTTCTATTTCAGATTTTTAAATTACGTTAGAAGTGAAATATATGTATTTTCATGTATTTGTTTTGATGGGATTTAAATACTAAAGTGTTATATAAATAGATATAAAAGCTTATATGTAAGATATATAAATAAATGAGAATTTTTTTTACATGTTTGTGAATCATATTACTTTGGTATTGTTTGGATGAGTAACTCGACCGCCGGCATCCTTTAAGGTAGGGAGTGTCAATAAATGATTCGACCCGTTAACCTAATCAGAAAAATCTAGATTAAAGTTGAACCATTAAATAAATGGGTTGAACTCGAGTCTGGTATGCAAATGGTTTCTTCATACCAGCGCAGTATCATTTTGCTTTGCAGTCTTGCACACATCTGAATATTTCATTTAATTAAGTTGTTGAATAGGAGTAAAGGACTAATATAAACAAGCCAAAGAAAATATTAATGTGTTCAAACTTATTTATGTTTTTAATAAAGGCAAAATGGCTCATTCTGATCATAATTTGAGTTTGAAAACTGCTAGTTCAATTTGAACAATAAATAAATAAATTATCAAACAAGTTCTAACACTATGCATAAATACAACAAAAATAAATTTATACAGTATACACATGCTGACATGCTGACATGCATATATAATCCAAATATCCAATCCAATATTGAAAAAGCATAACTAAATTAAAGCTTTATTAAAGCTAAACCTGAATTGTATGCCGACTCATGGATTTGAACTCAAATTCAACCCAAACAAAAAATTATTCCAATTTTCGAGCAATCGGTGTGTTAGGCCGGTTCATCCTGAACCGGCCTAGCCGGCCCAAAGGCCAGCTATTGTATACAAGAGGCGGACAAGTGCTGCCTCCCATTAATGATGCCGCCCTATGCAGTGGGCCCCACTAGGAGCAAAGCAAGGAAAGATAGAGAGGCGGCTAGGGAGAGAAAGAAAGAATATGAATTAGGAAATCAATGTATTAATAGTATGAGTTGTTTTAGAGTTAGGGTTATCCATGCTTTGTTTCATTTTTCTCTTGGAGTTCTTTAGCGTCTTGGCTCTAGATTTTTTTCATCTAGAGATTAGGAGAGAACGATCCTCCTAGCGAATTGAGGATCACTTGTATCTTGTTTTTGTGTTTGTTTGGCTTAGATTTCCTTGTTGCAATCAACCTTTTGGGGCCGATTTCGCCCAGATTTTTGCATTATTCTCGCTATTTTCACCAATCGGTGATAGGTTTGCTTGCGAACTCAAGTATTACCCATAGGGTTACTTGCCAACTCAAGTATCTCCTATCACGGTGATATCATAATATGATTCACAGCCAGAAGTACATATCATGAGTTTGTACACAAATAATATACAGTGTGCAGTAATTATAAAATTTGATTCAATTTCAAACTCCACTTCATCTAATCTTTCATACTATAAATGATCCACAATTGAATCAATAGGAATCAGTCTTCAAGCAGAAATATTTAACATTAATCCATTAAAATTGGCATGCTATTTGCATTAATTTCTAGCATAAATCTATTAAAATAAGTGCCTTAACACTTCACTAAAATGATTTATTCTTCAAAAACAAACAAATATTTCATTAGTGCGAGTGAGCGCATCAATTTCTAACATTAAATACCTCTTAACCAATTCTCGATTCCAGTTTTCTAACCATACGGCTTCAACATTTCTGTCAGCGATTGATGGGTGTGTGCATACGCGTAACAATCTTGTCAACTGCATCTCTTGTCATCACAAGTGTGTCATGTTGAAGGATGCTGTAGACATTTAAACCCTGAAACTAGTAATATCAGCAATTGATATAGAATTTAAATATAAGTAGTTGAATCATTAGAATGGTACGGTCAATATAAATTTTACTTACAATTGAGGGAAGAACGTTCACATAATGCAGATTCCTTGTTGCCAGCTTCAACTGGTTGTCAATAATGCCACCATCAACCAACAAAACCTTCTTTGCATTCTCCATCAGGGAAACATAATTTACAATGTTCTTTGTTTTATGGCTCGGGACTGTTAAATCCTCGAAAACTAAAAGCTGAGCGGAAAGCAAGCAAGCCATTCATCTTAGTAAATCTCATTTGAGAATGAGGATGTCATGTGCATTATGATTTCGCTGGAACAATGCTTCACAACACTATATGTACAGATAAATAGGAAATTAATAGACTGCGCTTGTGTTGAAGTAAAAAATTCCGCATTTTTGCAACCCATGGTTAAACAAATTTGAATGGACTAACTATGTTAGTAAAGAAAATTTGGTGTAGCTCCAAGAAGAATAAATAAAAGAAAGATATCAAAATGGAGGAATTTGTCTCTTGATTAGCAAAAGGTTAGCAATACAAAATGGTCATGCATTGGCGATTGGAAAACTGGCAAGACAAAGATGTCATGCGCCAAATGTTGATCCACCTGTTTATGGTCTACTTACTCAAGCAACCATAAGGTTGACTATTTGAGGATTGTTGATCATAGAAAGAGGGAGAATTTGATTTCTTACTATCTATTTGAATCAGATAGTTTGTCCATAAGTCGAAGTTGGCCCTCGAGTTACAACCTAATGTTCCCAAGTGCTACACTGGAAAGGATGAGCAGTCTGCCAACAATCTAATTCCTAGATTATGAGTTTAGCACAACACAAAGGCTCATCAAACAGAAATAATGCATCAGAATTATGACTCACATCCCCAACATAAACACAACCCACCACCAACTATGACCTTACTCACATGAATGAAAGGTTTAAAATAAACAAAAAAAAGTATTGAGTTTGTCTGGGGATGGGGGTGGGTGTAACAAGATTGGAGAAAAATGGTGCCAGTAGAGGTTCCATTTTGTGCTTTTGTCATGTTTATATGCCATAATATAAGTCCTCCAATAGTGGGTAACCTTATTTCTTGTGGATGGTGGCTCTAACTGCTTAAACAGGAAGAGTAATAAGTCCAAAACAGCACATTTACCCATATTCAATCAAAGGGAGTTTAAATCTTCATAAATCTCTTTTCAGAAAAAATTTTTTAAAGAAAGTCATGTGCGTTATCATTTTGTTAAAATAACACTTCAACTAAATTTTATTTTCCAGGAAAAAAAAGGATGTAAATTAATAAATCCCGCTCGTGCTAAAGTGACAAATTCTACAATTGTATAACCCAAGGTTAAATAATTTTGGATGGACTAACTATAGTAAAGGGCATTTGTTAAAGCTCCAAACATAGTCAACCCTCATCTCCTTGTCAACTCAAGAGTTGCGCAATTATGCAAATTTTTAAAAAAGGTATCAAGGTCGACCAGTCAGAAGAGGAATAATGGCACAGTTGTGGGCTCCGAAAATTCGGCCCCGGCCTCCGCTCGCTTTTCTTATTCGGCGAGGGAGTTTTAACGAGCTAAGTTCCGAGGTAAATTTTGGAAGGCAGATGGGTTTGTAGATAAGACACTACCCAGAGATTTCGCCCTCATTTTGTGAGGACTTTATGATCTGAGTTCTGGTTTCCTATAGGCGCAAGCCCCTATAGTTAATTACCCCTCCCGATCACGAGAGAGAACTTTCGATTAAGGCTAGTCGTCAATCAGATACGTATGAAATACGTGTTATCTGGCATATAGTAGCAGAATGGGTTTGAGTATTGAAAATTGGATTTGGATTTGAGTATATTTGATATTTAAAATAGAAAATTGCACCATCTTGCACTTAAAGCGGATGGTGGGGGAATGGATGATAGACCCGATCAAGATCCCATGGTTCCGTCGTCCCGGGCCATCGCGGTCCCTGGTCTACTTAGTCAGAGGAGGTAGTCGACCCAACCTGACAGAAGGATCCTTGTCGGCAGCCATGGGTTGCTTCGTCCAAGGGGACCTTGTAGACCGGGGTTGGATGTTTGTCTAAGGGGACAAATTTGAATCCACCTTAGCTAACAGAGGGCTTTGTGCCCTATCGATCATATCCTATTGATTCATATCTCAAGGATTTGATGCCAATAAGGAACGTATTGGCTCTGGCCATAACCGGTATATCGTGGTGCCATTTGGAGGCGAAACCACACGGTTCAGAGGGCCCCGGGTCGTCGTAACCGTTTATCCTGCGGTGCCATTTGGCGGCTAACCGCCGGTTAGAGGACACGTACCACGTCCTTACTAGCAAGAGATTATTTGAGAATGGATCCTAGTGATATTTTCGACTAGGCATTTGGCTCTTTGTGAGCTAGAGTTTATTTGAATTTGTCCACCCCGGCAGACTATTGCGGAGGGTGGATGGATTTTGCTTTAAGTGATTGATGGGTTTATTTCAAATTTAAATATCTTGGAATTCAGGATTTGTAGAATTTTGTATTTTTTTGGTAGAGCTTGGATTTTGAATGGACTTTTGGGAGACATTTGAAAATATTTGGGAACCCCTCCGATTGAGATTTGCATTCAACACGGCCATCATCGGGGTGTTTAGGGGTCATTTTCATTTGATTGAACCTTGTCGACCCTATCAACTTATTGATAGAGGATCGGGTTTCATAGGCTTTGTTCCTTTTGTTCATGAATTTTCTTGATTTTAGGTCTTGAAGGCCTAAAAAGAATGTATTTAAACAAATACACCGTTCGATACAACCGTGTATTTTGTTAGGTAGTTCGAATCTTGTCGACTTCTATTAATTCGTATAGAAGGATCGGATTCGAACTTGAATTCAGTTGTCAACCCGCGTAGCATCCATAGGCGTCACGTGTGTACCAATAACACGCTCGCCAGGGCCCATGCGGGTTGAGATTGTATTTATCCCTTGTGTACCTATGTGTATACAAACTAAGGTGCACGTGCAGGGGTATTTTGAAATAATTATAGACGCCTTCTGTCTGCTTGTACGAATGTTGCAGATCCGGTGGCGTTGCGTTGTAGGTTGTAGACGCCTTCTGTCTACTTGTATCAGTGTTGCAGATCCGGTGGCGTTGAGTTGTAGATCGTAGACGCCTTCTGTCTGCTTATACGAATGTTGCAGATCCGGTGGCGATTTGGTCTTGATGTTGACCCCCTCCCCCTTTCTCAATCACCGGGGAAAGGATTTTCTGGATTCGAGAGTCAAAGACTGCTGATTTGGGAAGAACTCCCTTTTTAGGATCTTCAATGTGACAGACTTGTTATTTCCGGTATTTGTGGGTACCAGAGCTATTTTCTTCTTGAGTATAGAACTAAGAAGAGAATTTGGAACACCATGAAGTTTGATTCTAATTTGTTCAAACATGTCATCTCTTCTGCCAGGGGGTGTCCTTTTTTCGTACATCGGGTTGCCTTTGTACCCGGCATACTTGAAGATCTTGATCACCATTGTCGTAGGTGATATCTGTACTTGTGTCCGCAGTGATTCGTTGTATTTTCTACGACCTTCTAGAGATGTTCGTAGAAGACCCACTGTTCCCACATCATGCCCACCTATCATCAATCTCAGGTGGGTGACGATTGCTTTTGTTGTAGGGGCAGGTCTTTGATTGCTGGTCTTCCAGCATTGCCATCTCAATCAAGAGGCATTGTAAGGAATGTCGTAGGAGTTCGTTGCATTCATCTTTCGTGTGCATCAAGATTTCATCTCTTACTTGCAACTTGTTGTTAGCTTGGACGACTGTGCACTTAGATCTTGATTTGTTCATTCATCCAAAGCCCATTTCTATGTATTCCATTGAACCCAAGTTCAAGGTTCAACTCATGCTTGAGTCTTGAATGTTGTTCTTGAAAGTTCAAGTTCTTCATTTGCATGTCATTTATGTTTGAAGATTTTCTGGCACTAGTCCTTTGCTTACATCAAACATTTATATTCATTTGAGAACTTGGGACTTTCACATCTTTAAGAGAATTAAGATCTGATTCCTTGCAGTTCGTATTGAGCTCAAGTGTAGTTCAAAGTTCTCTGTATTTATTTCTTTTGAATTTAAGTCCAGCTCTTTGTGGTCCACATTAAGATCTTCATAGCTCATTTGCAAGTTTAGGTTCTTGTAGTTTTGTTGAGTTCAAGTTTGAATGCATCATTTCAAGTGATCAGGTCCATAAATCCCTGAATTCAACCCGGTCTAAGTTCTGAGTGCAAGTCCAAGTTGATTTTGGTTCAGGACCTTCTGAAGTTCTTGCAAGTTTAGCTGAATATTCAAATTGATTTGCATCTGATTCCAATTTAATTTCATTTGGATTTGATATTTAGAAATCATTTGAATTTTGTTCTGATTCAGGTCCACAAGTCCTTTGTTCTTGTACAGGTCCTCTACTCATTTGGTTCGAGTTCTGTACATTTTTGTTCAAGTACAGGTCTTCTATATTTTTGCTCAGCTGAAGTCTTCAAATTGTTTCAGTCTCGTGTACTTCAGTGAAAATTTCGGCAGCACCCCGGCATATCCCCCGTTTGGGGGAAAATTGGGGAGCTGGGCCTTCCCACCACGCTACTAGAGCGTGTATGGTAGGTGTCCTAAGACACCGCGGCCGTACAAAATTTCATCCCACCACGCTACAAGAGCGTGTATGGGGCCTTCAGCAGTACCCGTACAGTAGAACAGCAGTAGCGTACCAGAACAGCAGTGACTCCCCACCACGCTACAAGAGCGTGTATAGGGCTCTCCCACCTCGTCGTATGCTTCGCACCGGGCTCCCTCCTACCGTGCTACAAGAGCGCGTATAGGTGGTTCCCCGGTCCGCTGCAAACGTCGAGAATGGGATTTGGAACATCATACCTTTGCATAGCAGTCGTCGGCGGTGTCGGTGTCGAGGTCGAGGTCGTCCCCACCACGCTACAAGAGCGTGTATAGGGCTTACCCGCCTCGTCGTATTCTTCGCACCGGGCTCCCTCCTACCGTGCTACAAGAGCGCGTATAGGTGGTTCTCCGGTCCGCTGCAAGCGTCGAGAACGGGGTTTAAGTCAGAAATTATACCTTGGCGACTCTGGCGGTGATTGTCGGCTCGAGGATCGAGGTAGGAGGTCAAGCATTTCTTTATTATTATTATTATTTATATTTTAAAACTAATTTTCATTAATTATAACTAATTAATTTTATTTAAAATAATTAATTATAATTATAATAATTAATTTTAATTACAATACTTAATTATGTTTAATTTTAATTAATAATAATTAATTAAAATTAAAAAAAGTAATTTTAATTAATTTTAATTAATTTTAATTAATTATAGATAATTATTAATCATAATAATTAACTATAATTAAAATAATTAATTAAAATTTAATTAATTAACTTTAAATAATTGTTATTAAAAAAATTTAAATATAATTAAAATATTTAATTTTAATTAATTATCAAATATAATTAATTACTTTTAAAATTAATTAAGTATAATTAAAAAAAAATTAATTTTAATTAATTAATGATAATAAAATATAATAATAATAATAATAATAATAAAAAAAAACAAAATCTCTCCCTCTCTCTCTCAGGTTCGGCGGCATTACGGGGTTTGGCCGAGCAAACGAGCGAAGGGGAGAAAGTTACCTTCACTGTCGGCGAGTTCCTGCTCGCGGCTCCGATCAAAATGCCGCAACTTTCGGTCCAGCGGGAAGGAACGACGTCGGCGGGGGAGCGGGAAGAAGGAACGACGTCGGCCGGCAGCAAGAGCGGGCCAAAGAAACGCACGAAGGGAGGAAATGGCCTTCACTGCGATCGAGCTCCCTGGTTGCTTCCGATCAAGATGTCTTTCACGGCCGGCGAGCTCCAGTAGATGCTTCCGATCAAATTGTCGTAACTTTCGATCCTACAGGCAGGGGACGTCGGAAGAGGGAATAGAAGAAGCGCACGAAAGGTAGAAGGTAATCTTCACAGCCGGCGAACTTCCTGGGTTGCTTCCGATCAAACTGTCGTAACTCCCAGACCGACAGGAAGGGAAAGTCGTGGAAGAGGCGAAGTTGGGAGCGAGAAATAGAGAGATTGAGCGTTTCGGTTGGCGAGAGAAGCACGCAAAGGAAGAAAGTTATCTTCACAGCGATTGAGCTCCGGTTCTTGCTTCCAATCCTAATGTCGTAACTTCCGATTCGACAGAGAAAGGACGTCGATCGCTAGATTTACGGGATTTCAGCGGCGACGTGCGGAGTTCGGCGCCGAACAGGTACGAGAGAAACATTTTTTTTTTCTTTTTTTTGTTTTATACGGCGGCAGGTCAACAAATGCCCCCCAACAAATGTGGTAGGCGTCTGGAGCGGGCCACATTTGTTGCATGCTGATTGACCCTGTGGATTTCTAGATATTTATTCTAAATGTCATACAAGGGTTTTCATTTAGTGGATCTCCAAAATCTGTTTGGATGTCACACTGGAATTTTCGTTTAGTGGATCTCCAAAAGTTGTTTTGGATGTCACACTACTCTCTTTTAGTGGATCTCCAAGATTTTATTTGGATGTCACATTAATCTTCTTTCTCCATAACGCTTTTAGATGTATCCATAGATGGTTGATATCTTGCCGAAATTTTAAATATTTATTTGGGGATCTCGGCATATAGCACGATGTCAACCCAAATAAATATTTAAAATGCCCCCAGTCTTTAGGGACATTTGTAGATGTCATCTAGGGTGCTTAATCTGCAACTTTTGCTTGAGTCCTGAGATTTTGATTCTTCTGTCCTGTGCTTTGTGCTGCGGACTTGATGAAGGATTGTCTGATTTGTCTTTGCTGACTTGTCAGAAATTTTATATTCCTTCTGCCCTTTGCTTCTAGCTTTGGCGGGCTTATTGAAGGAGTAGATGCCGGTGACCTAAACCCTTAGGCTTGTATTAGATCTGTGGCAAAAAGTCATCGGTCCTGAGCTTTGTGCATGGCGGACTTGTTGACGACAGAATCCTTTTAGTTCAGCTTATGGCTTTTCATGAACTTTGGGATGATTTTCTTCGGTCCTTTGCTTTGTGCTTTGGTGGACTTGTTGAAGAAAAATTCCTTCGATCCTCGCTTTGTCCTTGACGGATTTGTTGAAGGATTTGCAGGTTTTGGATTCAGTTGATAGTACCGAATGTAGGTAGTATCTTGATCCTTAATCACTTGAGAAGACTTTAATCTGAGTTACTTGAGTTCTTCAGATCGGGAGAGCTGGGATTTGACAGCTCTTCGTCCTCTGGTTGCTGAGATGGGGGTTCCTCTACTGTGGCCTTTCTTATTGCTTGTTGAGTAGATGGTGCTGCCAGCGATCCGGCCATATTTGGGCTTGTTGGATCCGACCTTTTACACCCATTCAGTCTTCAGATTTGAGCTATGGGAATTGCGCTTCCTAATGCTGATTTTACTGAAGTTGACAGATTTAGAGTTCTCTTTCGTGGTTTTGGATTTTGGAGCCTACGAACATTCAGTAGTTGCTCGAGACTCATTCTTCCACTGGAACTTTGATTCTCCAGTCATTTTGGAGAACTTTGCAGACTACGATCACTTGGACTTGTCGAGTCAAATTGGCCTTCATTCTTCCTACAGTCTCTACTGACGGGTTGACGAAGTGGGGGTTCCGCTACTATGGCCGTTTTTTATGGCTTGTTGAGTAAACGGAGCTGCCAGCGATCCGGCCATATTTGGGCTTGTTGGATCCGACCTTTTACACCCATTCGAACCTTAAGCTTCAGGCTGTTGAAAGATTTCAAGCTTTTCCGGCTCAATTTGTAAGAGTGTGTAGCCACAAAAGTCTCTTTCTTGACCTTTGAGTCTTGGTTTGTTGGAGAAGATGTTATCTCGTTCTTTAAGAGATCACCTGCATGTACTTTGAAAAAGAAGCATCTGTATTCTTTAACACAAAGCAATATTTGAATTGATAATTTTAAATATTTATTCGGGGATCTCGGCATGCAGCGCGATGTCGACCCGAATAAATATTTAAAATGCCCCCTGTCTTGTAGGGACATTTTAGGGCAGAATAGAGTTGGAGTCTTGAGATTTTAAATATTTATTCGGGGATCTCGGCACGCAGCATGATGTCGACCCGAATAAATATTTAAAATGCCCCCAGTCTAACAGGGGAATTTTGAAACGTGTTCTCATAATACGGGAGAATTTCAAAATATGGAATACATGTGTTAACAATAATGTATGAAAACATAATACATTAAGCACAATATTTCTTTGAAAAATTTCATGCGTAGTATTTCTTCAGGTATCGGCCATTGATCGGCGGCATGGGCCTTTGACCATTCAGATCGATCAGTTGATAAGCTCCACCCTGATACACCTTCTCGATGATGAAAGGTCCTTCCCAGTTGGAAACAAATTTGCCACCAATTTTTCTGTGCGGGATGATTGGTCTTCTCTGCACCAGGACCAATTCTCCTTCTTGAAATGATCGAGGACGAACCATTCGATCAAAGGACTTTGTCATTCTTGCTCGGTAGATCTCCAGGTTCTGCTGAGCTTGTAACCTGATTTCATCGAGTGCATCGAGCTCCTCCATTCTTAGACAAGCATTTTGTTCTTGAGTTATCTCATTCTGGATAGCAACTCGAAGGGATGGAAGTTCAACTTCTAGTGGCAGTACAGCTTCAACTCCAAATACTAGAGAGTAAGGAGTGGCTTTGGTTGGCGTTTTGTAGGTTGTACGATACGCCCATAGCGCTTCTGTCATCTTTGTATGCCACTCTCTTTTGTTCTTGGTAAAGATTTTCTTCAACAATTTCACTAGTGTCTTGTTGAAGGCTTCTGCCAGTCCATTTGCTCTTGGATAGTATATAGACGAATATCGCCAATCAATTTTGTGCCGATCAACAAACTTATAAATTTTTGTACTTTTGAAAGCAGTTCCATTGTCTGAGATTATGCGACGCGGCACTCCAAATCTGTAGACAACATTATGGGTAAAGAAATTGATTACATGCTCAGATGTAACTTCTTTGAATGGAACTGCTTCTGCCCATTTAGAAAAATAGTCTGTCGCTGCCAAAATAAAGCGGTGTCCTGCTGATGACGGCGGATCTATCGGCCCGACAACATCAGTACCCCAACATTCAAATGGCCAGGACGCTATTGTAGGGTGCAATGGATTAGGCGGTTGATGTATAATATCACCGTGAATCTGGCACTCATGACACCTCTTAGCATGATTGATACAATCTCTGACCATGGTCGGCCAATAGTAGCCCATTCTTTTGATTTTGACTGCCATTTTGGGACCTGATTGGTGCGCTCCACAAAGTCCTTCGTGAACTTCTGCCACAACTTTATCAGCTTCTTTGGTCCCTAGGCACCTTAGCCACATTTGATCGAAAGCACGTCGATACAATGTGTTGTTGACAAATGCATATCGTAGCGCTCTCTTCTTGATTTGAGCAGCTAGTGATTTGTCTGTTGGCAATTTACTTTCTTTAAAGTAATCAATGAAAGGTAGTCTCCAATCATCTTCTTCCTCGACATCTAGACAATGCCACCATGATTCTGAAGCTTGACTGGCCTTGCGCCTTTTCTTAGGAACTTGTTGTTCTTCAGACTGATCTTCAACATCAACTGGTTGGGGAGGTTGAGGATCAACTGGAGTTGTATCCTGCTGGCTTGAATTTGGTATTCCCTCTGCCTGCGGGAATTGTAATAATGCTGGCTCTAAGATCCGTCGATTGTGCACCATAATTATTATAGGCCATTCGTCGTCCATATTCGTCATTTCTTTAGCCAATTTAGCAAGAGAATCAGCTTTGCCATTTTGACCTCGGGGAACTTGAGTTAGTTTGACAACTGGAATTTGCTTCATAAGATCAAGAACTCGCCGATGATAACAGGCCAACTCGAACTTGGTGATTTTGTAAACTCCCAGCACTTGATTTACAACAAGTTGAGAATCACCGAAGATTTGGAGATTTTGAATTCGGACATCGATTGCAATCTCCAATCATGCTATTAGGGCTTCATATTCAGCCTCATTATTGGTCCGAGGTTCAGTCAAACTGAACGAAAATCTCATTATGCCTCCCTCGGGTGCTACGAAAATGATTCCAATTCCGGCTTGAGCCTTTTCGAGATTTGGAGGCCGAGCACGCTTGATTGACGATGCTCCGTCAAAGTACATTTCCCATACTCGTAGCATCTCCTCTTTTTCAACATTCATGATCTGCTCGTCAGGTAGATCGTCGTTGAGCGGAGAATCTACAGGGATAGGATGTGCAGCGAGAAAATCTGCCAACACCTGCCCTTTCACTGCCTTTTGAGGGACATATGTGATATCAAACTGCAGGAGTATCACTGCCCACCTTGCCAAACGACCTGTCAACGCTGGTCTTGTCATCAAAAACTTCAGCGGATCGATCTTTGATATCAAGGTGATTTTGTGAGACAACATATAATGGCGGAGCTTCTGCACTGCGAAGATCAGGGCCAAGCAATGTTTCTCGATTGGAGAGTAGCGGGTTTCTGCTCCTATCAACCTCCGACTGACGTAGTAGAGTGCATTCTCCTTGCCTTCTTCATTATGCTGGGCTAATAGTGCTCCGAGGGACTCTTCTAGTGCTGCCGTATACAGTATAAGAGGCTTTCCCGGGATTGGCGCCGCGAGAATAGGAGGATTCAACAGATATCTTTTGATGCTGTCAAATGCTTCTTGGCACTCTGCGTCCCATTTGAAACGGACATCTTTCTTCATTAGCTTTGAAAATGGCTGGCACCTACCCGATAGATTTGATATAAATCTCCGAATGAAAGCCAGTTGTCCTTGTAAGGAGCGGAGTTGACGAAGGTTCTTTGGAGGTGGCATCTCCACGATCGCCTTGATCTTGTTGGGGTCGACTTCGATTCCTCGATGTCGAACAACATATCCCAGAAATTTCCCTGAGGATACCCCAAATGCACACTTGAGAGGGTTCATCTTCAGATCATATTTTCTGATTCTTTCGAACACGATCCTCAAGTCATGAATGTGGTCTTTTCGGCCTATGCTTTTAATGACCAAGTCATCTACATAGCATTCGACCTTCTGATGAATCAAATCATCAAATATACGAGTCATCGCCCGCTGGTAGGTGGCACCAGCGTTCTTCAGGCCGAAGGGCATAACTGTGTAGCAGAATATGCCTATAGGCGTTCTGAATGATGTATGTCTTTCGTCTTCATGCGCCATTTTAATCTGATTGTAGCCTGACGATCCGTCCATAAAGGAGAACATATCGTAATTGGATGTATTGTCAACTAGAAGTTCTGATACTGGGAGCGGAAAGTCATCTTTCGGGCATGCCTTATTGAGGTCCCTGAAGTCGATGCAGATACGAATCTGGCCATTCTTCTTCTTTACAGGGACGATATTGGCAATCCAGTCGGCATATTTTTCTTCTCGAATGAAGCCTGCTTCTATGAGCTTCTTCGTTTCTGCAATCACCTGCTCTTCAATCTCCAATCTCATTCTCCTTGGAGCTTGCTTGACAGGTACTGCATCAGGCTTGATTGCTAATCTGTGAACTGCCACATCAGGGGATAAGCCAGGCATCTCAGCATATGTCCAGGCAAAGCAGTCCCTGAATTCACATAGTAACTCTTTTATTTCTTCTACTTGATCTGTTGGTAGAAGAGAGCTAATGAAGGTTGGGCGAGGGTCCTCCTCAGTTCCCAAGTTGACTTCTTTGAGCTCGTCCATCGTAGCAGCTTGTCCACCATCTTCCAGTTTTTCTGGTGCAGGCTCAGCTTCTACGGGTTGATCATCATAAGCATTGGTTTCGTATGTTTCTTCAGCACCATCATCATCGGATTTGATTTCTCCACATGTGATCGCCCGACAAATCTCCTTCCGGAGGAATTTTCTTTTGATGAATCCAATACCTTTATATGCGTCTGTATCCTTCTGCCGTAACGGACGCGGACTCCTCTCATACCAGAGGCCTAAGCTTGTACGGAGCTGTCGTTTGGTAGTAGGAATATTGATTTGCTTTCGTAGCATTCTTTTAATATTTTTGGTATTGAATTTGGGTAGCCTAGTAGGAAATAACTCCTCGGAGTCGAGGAGCATGCAATCCCAGTCATGATTCTCCTCTTCACGAACTCCCGTAGAATATAGCACATTCTTTGGCACAGTCCCTTTTTTACGAGGAGGCAGATAAAGAGTGGAGAGTTCTTCAATTTTATGAACCTCGCGCGAAATGATTTCCTTGAAATGTTGCAAGGGAACACGTGTGACTACGAGTACGCTGTCTGAAATTAACAGACTGTCTATTCTTCTGGAGAACACACTCTGCACTGAATTCATATAGATTGAGTCGTAGTCATAATCATCATTTGAAAATTCAATCTGCCTACTCCATTCATCCGTGGACTGGCATATTTTTCGAGATTTGGTAGGAGTAACATCATCTTCATCCGTGTCACTCCCAAGATGAGGTACATGTTTCTTTTCTTTAGGAATGATTTGTGATTTTGGAAGAGTCGGCGCTGCCTTCTTTCTCCCCACACGCTTCTTCTCATCTTCTTGCTTGGATTTCTTTGCAGTCTTAGAATTTGATGCCCTAGCCTCAAGAGAACTTGACGACTTTTGCTTCTTGGCATGAAGTACTTAGCATCTTCATAAACTGTTACTTCATGTACTGCAAAGGGCTGAATATCGCCAGAGATCCTGAATTCTTCTCCTTCTCTGAGATATTTCATGCACTGGTGTAATGTTGAAGGGACAACGCCGTATTCGTGCAACCAGGGGCGACCTAATAACGCCTTGAACGAAGTGTCCGCATCAATTACATGAAATTTGGCTTCTGTATGGAGTTCCCCAAATACAAGAGGAAGCATAAAAGAACCAAGAGTTTTCTGCCCTTTCTCGTTGAAGCCGTGCACCATCAGTTTATCTTGGCCAAGATGTTCCACATCGAGGCAGAGGGATCTTAGTGCCTTAAGGCTCATAAGATTTACAGAAGATCCGGGATCAATCAAAATTCGACTGATCATCATACCGTCGCTCTCTGCCGTAACATACAGAGGGCGGTTGTGGTCTGCTGTTCCAAGCAGCATATCATCCTCAGCAAAGGTGATGAGGGGCTCATTTCGAGCTTGCAAGACTTCCGTCAAGTTGCGCTCAGCAAAATATGCCTCATATCTTTCGGGGTCCTTAAGAGCTTGGATCAAAGTCTCTCGAAGGTCTTTAGACATCAAGAGAGCATCATATATACTGAGTTGTGCTGGGATCTTCCTCAAGTGGGATAAGATATTGTAATCTATTCCCTTAGATGAAGTCTCTTTCTTCTTGGAGTCATTTAGGATAATATCTTCATTGATAATTATCTCTTTTCCTTTATCTTTATTAGGGATCCCTTTCTTTGGTGGAGGTGGCAGTACTTTGCCACTCCTCAACTGCACCTGGGCCACCTCATCTGATTCAGACTTGTTTGATGAAGCATTATCTTCAGAGTCAGCCATCGTTGTGTCTGGAGATTCATCTGTAGACTCGGAATCGTCTCCCAACTTCACTTGTTTCATTTGTGATTCTATGCTCGGGTCTGAATCTTCATCATCTGGAAAACATAGATCTTCTGAACTGAATTCCATTGATGATACCATTAGGCAGAATTCAGGGGCCGCTTCTTCAGCGTATCTCTCCCTTTCTGCTATTTTTAATGTTGCTGGGATGACTCGGCATATCTCCGTAGGAAGGGATTTATCCTCTGCTTCTTCCTTTTCATCTATTTTAAGCTCTTTCATAAAATCACCAAGCTTAATAGGCCTCCTGACAGTCTGGTAATATTCACC
Source organism: Dendrobium huoshanense (assembly GCA_016618105.1). Lineage (NCBI taxonomy): Eukaryota > Viridiplantae > Streptophyta > Magnoliopsida > Asparagales > Orchidaceae > Dendrobium > Dendrobium huoshanense. Next base: position 35,304 of record CM028347.1, on the reverse strand, counting down.
CAAACTATCAATAGCCTTCTGAGTTGTAGTCTTCTTTGCCTCAGGCTTCTTCAGCTTGGCTTTCTTCTTAGAAGACTTTGACTTTGACTTTCCAGATTTTGGTGAGCTGGTCTGGCCAAATTGCTGTTTAGAGGTGGATGCATCGGACGCAGGCAACCACTTTAGATTCAGCACCGGCTCAGTAGGAGACTTCCACTTGACACCAGGAACTCCTTCTAGCTGTTTCAACATTTTAGTTATCTTCTTGGAGACCACAATCTCCCATTGTTCACCTTGAATAGGTTCTTTCATTTTTTCTTTAAGCGGGAGTACGGAAGAGGACGTGACTACCCTGGTGGATTCTTTTCTGGGACGAACCAACACATTATCTGATAATGTAAGTTCTCCCCTCTTGTACATCTTTTCTAACCAATCTTTGAAGACATAACAATCTTCAATTGGATGGCTAACTACCCGATGATATGGGCAGTAGTTTGGGTCGCCACTGTGTTTGGACTCTTCAGGTCTTTTGCATTCTGGCAATTCTAGACCGTTCTTGAGTGCTTGTCGAAATAGTTTAGCGACACTCTCCCTTTTAAATGAATATTCTTTATTCATTTTCTCCTTGAGGGAAGGGAACGTTCTATCACCAGTTCCCGTGGGTTGCCTCTGGCGCTCTCCTCCACTAGGAAAGACTCGAGGTTTGTCATTTCCTCCAAGAACCAACTTTGGTTGAGGGTTTGGATTGTAAGCTTGCTTTGATTTTTCTTCATATTGCATCGGCTGCTTTCCTTTATCCACATTATATACTACCTTTTTACCTTTATCAGGTCTGGGAGGGAATGCAGAGTAGACATCATTTCTCCTAGCATCAGGCGTCTTAGCCTTTTTAGGTTTGTCAGGGAGGCTTTCTGACTTTGACAAATTCAACTTTTCAAACTTAGCCACCCTGTCCAACAGATCTTGAAAGGTGGTAATTGAAGCCATGCATAAGGGTTGCATTTTATCATCAATGTTCCCCATCAATAGTTGAACTGCATGTTCTTCTTCCAGCTGCTGTTCGCACTTCATACTGAGATTGCGCCAGCGTGTTATGTACCTCGTTACTGATTCATCTTTCCTCCTTTTATCAAGGGCAAGATCAGCAATGGTAGTTTTCTCTATTGCACTGGCAAATCTCTTCACGAATAAGGCCTCTAATTCTGCGAAGGTCTTCAGAGAATCGTTTGGCAGCTCGGCATACCATTCGAAAGCAGTTCCACTCAAGCTGCTTACGAATTGCCTGAATAGCAGAGCATCATTACCCCCTGTGTTCCCACAGGTTGCTTTGAACTGCGCCAGATGCTGTCTGGGATTTTTATTGCCATCGAAAATATTGAACTTCGGCACAGAATATCCCTTTGGATATGGCACCTGATCGTACTCTGCTGGGTACGGGCGACCTTTTCCTACCAACTTCTCTGCCTGTTCAGCAGCTATAATGGCCTTGATCTTTTCACTGATTATGCCTTCCAATGCAGTTACAAGTTCAGAGGCATTCGCCACATTTTGGGGAGTGCGTTGGCGGGTTGGATCATTAGTTTCTTTGCCACCTTCAAGTACACCTTTGACTCCTGAGGCTTGAGGCGCTTGAGGGTTTTGAGAATTAGCAGCTTGGTTGACGGGTTGAGCCGGTGCAAGGCCCACAGAAGTGGTCTTCTGCATCATCTCCATCATGGCCGTCATCTGAGTCATCATCTCAGTCATTTTATCATTTAACTGAGAGATTTCTCTGTCTTTCCTTCGCATCTGTCGCCTCATTTGATTTCTCATTTCAGCGAGTGTGATGTCTTCGCCAGCGAAGGGGTTTTCTCCGACCACTTCTTCTTCCTCATCGCCTTCTTCTGAGGAGCGAGCACTTTGGCTAGCAATGGATCTAGCCCTGTGGCGACGTCGATAAACACGTACGCGCGGCTGTGATTGTTGGTCTTCTTCATCACCATCATCATCTTCAACATCAATGTGGCTGACCATACGAACCATTTCGATCTCCATAGTATCATCATCGTCATATTCTTTTTCATCTTCTCGTACCTGAATTTCTGAGCGGCGTCGCCACTGAATTTCAGGCTCTTGACTTGGAATGATTACTTCTTCGATCTGCGGACTACGATCGAAATGAACTTCCTCTTTGGCTGAAGTAGGAGAATGACGAGATCTCCTGGAAGACTCTCCAGGATGTCGACCGTCCATATAATTATCGTCATTATGGGCCTTCCTTTGGACCCATTTCTGACGAGTTTTGTTTGCAGGGGCGGATCTCCGGGAGACAGCTCCGGATGTCACGCCTGGTCTATCTTTTTCTTCAAAAATCTTTTCCTTTCGAGGCTTCGGCCTCCAAACTTGTTTGACTTTCCGCTGGGCCCTTTCGGCGACGGATTCTTGGACATGTGGTCCAAGTGTCACGCCCCGATGTGCTTCCCGCGGAACTTGGCGTTGGTAATTTCTTTGTTTGGCTATCACAACAGACGATAGCCTCTCTCTTGGAGGAGTTCTTCGGGCCTCAACAATCAGTGGCCTCTGGAACTTCTTTTTCATTAAGCCCTTCTCCTTGACTGTCTTCAGTACACGGTGTACCCGGGCAGACAGACGTTCAGGCTCTCTTATCTTCTGAGGGGCTGGAACTTCAGGTCGACGCTCCCAGAAGGATTGCTTAAGCTCACCAGATGAGCTATTTCTCTTTACCCACTTTAGGTTAGAAAACTTATTTTGAGTGGGAATATTGATCTCTGATTCTGGTGCTGGCAGATTGGAGGGATGGACTGGTACAGGTAACTGCTGAGCTCGCAGCTCTGCATTTCTCTTCCTCCTTTGCCTTCTAGTAAGCCTTCCTCCAGATGAGGAAGCTTCAGTTTCATACCTCCCAGGTGCAACAGGCTCTCTGGGCAGGTTAGTGGTGTTAGCAGTCACCACAGAAACTTTTCTTCCAGTAACAACCCTCTTTGCAGTAAGGGTCTCAGGCTGGGATAGTCTTTCAAATACAGATGTTCTTCCTTGGGCAGCACCTCTGACAGTAGTCCTTTCAGAGCGGGACCTTCCAGAAGGTTCTTCAGAGTTTACGCCATACACAGGGACGGCTGTAGCCCTTGCAGTAGCTGCTGAGAATTCGAGCCCACCAAAGTGAATGGTGGCTCCAGCATTTCCAGTTTCAATCACAGCGTTTGCCAGCTGGATCCTAGCTCCTCGTCCCAGTTGGACGGTCATTGGGGTGTCCTGCATTTTCATTCTGCACAAATGAAAGGTAGGGGTTAGTGATCACATTAATACATCATCACCCCACATTTTCATAAAACAGGAATAACGCAGGACGAATGATAGCAGAAAAATTAGCATGAAATTGAAAACCCTGCTAAACAAATTTCCATTGATCTTATTTAAAAGATTCATTTTCAGGAACTTTCAGTAATGGATCGTTGGATATAAGAACCAAATGTCACATCCTGATGTTCACCATATAGAGCATAGCATTTTGGCTGCTACTATAACATTTATATGACTAGCCAAAGATGGAAAGAGAAACCATTCCCCAGCGGAGTCGCCAGAAATATGTGGGCTCCGAAAATTCGGCCCCGGCCTCCGCTCGCACTTCTTTATTCGGCGAGGGAGTTTTAACGAGCTAAGTTCCGAGGTAAATTTTGGAAGGCAGATGGGTTTGTAGATAAGACACTACCCAGAGATTTCGCCCTCATTTTGTGAGGACTTTATGATCTGAGTTCTGGTTTCCTATAGGCGCAAGCCCCTATAGTTAATTACCCCTCCCGATCACGAGAGAGAACTTTCGATTAAGGCTAGTCGTCAATCAGATACGTATGAAATACGTGTTATCTGGCATATAGTAGCAGAATGGGTTTGAGTATTGAAAATTGGATTTGGATTTGAGTATATTTGATATTTAAAATAGAAAATTGCACCATCTTGCACTTAAAGCGGATGGTGGGGGAATGGATGATAGACCCGATCAAGATCCCATGGTTCCGTCGTCCCGGGCCATCGCGGTCCCTGGTCTACTTAGTCAGAGGAGGTAGTCGACCCAACCTGATAGAAGGATCCTTGTCGGCAGCCATGGGTTGCTTCGTCCAAGGGGACCTTGTAGACCGGGGTTGGATGTTTGTCTAAGGGGACAAATTTGAATCCACCTTAGCTAACAGAGGGCTTTGTGCCCTATCGATCATATCCTATTGATTCATATCTCAAGGATTTGATGCCAATAAGGAACGTATTGGCTCTGGCCATAACCGGTATATCGTGGTGCCATTTGGAGGCGAAACCACGCGGTTCAGAGGGCCCCGGGTCGTCGTAACCGTTTATCCTGCGGTGCCATTTGGCGATTAACCGCCGGTTAGAGGACACGTACCACGTCCTTACTAGCAAGAGATTATTTGAGAATGGATCCTAGTGATATTTTCGACTAGGCATTTGGCTCTTTGTGAGCTAGAGTTTATTTGAATTTGTCCACCCCGGCAGACTATTGCGGAGGGTGGATGGATTTTGCTTTAAGTGATTGATGGGTTTATTTCAAATTTAAATATCTTGGAATTCAGGATTTGTAGAATTTTGGATTTTTTGGTAGAGCTTGGATTTTGAATGGACTTTTGGGAGACATTTGAAAATGTTTGGGAACCCCTCCGATTGAGATTTGCATTCAACACGGCCATCATCGGGGTGTTTAGGGGTCATTTTCATTTGATTGAACCTTGTCGACCCTATCAACTTATTGATAGAGGATCGGGTTTCATAGGCTTTGTTCCTTTTGTTCATGAATTTTCTTGATTTTAGGCCTTGAAGGCCTAAAAAGAATGTATTTAAACAAATACACCGTTCGATACAACCGTGTATTTTGTTAGGTAGTTCGAATCTTGTCGACTTCTATTAATTCGTATAGAAGGATCGGATTCGAACTTGAATTCAGTTGTCAACCCGCGTAGCATCCATAGGCGTCACGTGTGTACCAATAACACGCTCGCCAGGGCCCATGCGGGTTGAGATTGTATTTATCCCTTGTGTACCTATGTGTATACAAACTAAGGTGCACGTGCAGGGGTATTTTGAAATAATTATAGACGCCTTCTGTCTGCTTGTACGAATGTTGCAGATCCGGTGGCGTTGCGTTGTAGGTTGTAGACGCCTTCTGTCTGCTTGTATCAGTGTTGCAGATCCGGTGGCGTTGAGTTGTAGATCGTAGACGCCTTCTGTCTGCTTGTACGAATGTTGCAGATCCGGTGGCGATTTGGTCTTGATGTTGACCCCCTCCCCCTTTCTCAATCACCGGGGAAAGGATTTTCTGGATTCGAGAGTCAAAGACTGCTGATTTGGAAGAACTCCCTTTTTAGGATCTTCAATGTGACAGACTTGTTATTTCCGGTATTTGTGGGTACCAGAGCTATTTTCTTCTTGAGTATAAAACTAAGAAGAGAATTTGGAACACCATGAAGTTTGATTCTAATTTGTTCAAACATGTCATCTCTTCTGCCAGGGGGTGTCCTTTTTTCGTACATCGGGTTGCCTTTGTACCCGGCATACTTGAAGATCTTGATCACCATTGTCGTAGGTGATATCTGTACTTGTGTGTCCGCAGTGATTCGTTGTATTTTCTACGACCTTCTAGAGATGTTCGTAGAAGACCCACTGTTCCCACATCATGCCCACCTATCATCAATCTCAGGTGGGTGACGATTGCTTTGTTGTAGGGGCAGGTCTTTGATTGCTGGTCTTCCAGCATTGCCATCTCAATCAAGAGGCATTGTAAGGAATGTCGTAGGAGTTTGTTGCATTCATCTTTCGTGTGCATCAAGATTTCATCTCTTACTTGCAACTTGTTGTTAGCTTGGACGACTGTGCACTTAGATCTTGATTTGTTCATTCATCCAAAGCCCATTTCTATGTATTCCATTGAACCCAAGTTCAAGGTTCAACTCATGCTTGAGTCTTGTGTGTTGTTCTTGAAAGTTCAAGTTCTTCATTTGCATGTCATTTATGTTTGAAGATTTTCTGGCACTAGTCCTTTGCTTACATCAAACATTTATATTCATTTGAGAACTTGGGACTTTCACATCTTTAAGAGAATTAAGATCTGATTCCTTGCAGTTCGTATTGAGCTCAAGTGTAGTTCAAAGTTCTCTGTATTTATTTCTTTTGAATTTAAGTCCAGCTCTTTGTGGTCCACATTAAGATCTTCATAGCTCATTTGCAAGTTTAGGTTCTTGTAGTTTTGTTGAGTTCAAGTTTGAATGCATCATTTCAAGTGATCAGGTCCATAAATCCCTGAATTCAACCCGGTCTAAGTTCTGAGTGCAAGTCCAAGTTGATTTTGGTTCAGGACCTTCTGAAGTTCTTGCAAGTTTAGCTGAATATTCAAATTGATTTGCATCTGATTCCAATTTAATTTCATTTGGATTTGATATTTAGAAATCATTTGAATTTTGTTCTGATTCAGGTCCACAAGTCCTTTGTTCTTGTACAGGTCCTCTACTCATTTGGTTCGAGTTCTGTACATTTTTGTTCAAGTACAGGTCTTCTATATTTTGCTCAGCTGAAGTCTTCAAATTGTTTCAGTCTCGTGTACTTCAGTGAAAATTTCGGCAGCACCCCGGCATATCCCCCGTTTGGGGGAAAATTGGGGAGCTGGGCCTTCCCACCACGCTACTAGAGCGTGTATGGTAGGTGTCCTAAGACACCGCGGCCGTACAAAATTTCATCCCCCACGCTACAAGAGCGTGTATGGGGCCTTCAGCAGTACCCGTACAGTAGAACAGCAGTAGCGTACCAGAACAGCAGTGACTCCCCACCACGCTACAAGAGCGTGTATAGGGCTCTCCCACCTCGTCGTATGCTTCGCACCGGGCTCCCTCCTACCGTGCTACAAGAGCGCGTATAGGTGGTTCCCGGTCCGCTGCAAACGTCGAGAATGGGATTTGGAACATCATACCTTTGCATAGCAGTCGTCGGCGGTGTCGGTGTCGAGGTCGAGGTCGTCCCCACCACGCTACAAGAGCGTGTATAGGGCTTACCCGCCTCGTCGTATGCTTCGCACCGGGCTCCCTCCTACCGTGCTACAAGAGCGCGTATAGGTGGTTCTCCGGTCCGCTGCAAGCGTCGAGAACGGGGTTTAAGTCAGAAATTATACCTTGGCGACTCTGGCGGTGATTGTCGGCTCGAGGATCGAGGTAGGAGGTCAAGCATTTCTTTATTATTATTATTATTATTATTATTTATATTTTAAAACTAATTTTCATTAATTATAACTAATTAATTTTATTTAAAATAATTAATTATAATTATAATAATTAATTTTAATTACAATACTTAATTATGTTTAATTTTAATTAATAATAATTAATTAAAATTAAAAAAAGTAATTTTAATTAATTTTAATTAATTTTAATTAATTATAGATAATTATTAATCATAATAATTAACTATAATTAAAATAATTAATTAAAATTTAATTAATTAACTTTAAATAATTGTTATTAAAAAAATTTAAATATAATTAAAATATTTAATTTTAATTAATTATCAAATATAATTAATTACTTTTAAAATTAATTAAGTATAATTAAAAAAAAATTAATTTTAATTAATTAATGATAATAATATATAATAATAATAATAAAAAAAAAACAAAATCTCTCCCTCTCTCTCTCAGGTTCGGCGGCATTATGGGGTTTGGCCGAGCAAACGAGCGAAGGGGAGAAAGTTACCTTCACTGTCGGCGAGTTCCTGCTCGCGGCTCCGATCAAAATGCCGCAACTTTCGGTCCAGCGGGAAGGAACGACGTCGGCGGGGGAGCGGGAAGAAGGAACGACGTCGGCCGGCAGCAAGAGCGGGCCAAAGAAACGCACGAAGGAGGAAATGGCCTTCACTGCGATCGAGCTCCCTGGTTGCTTCCGATCAAGATGTCTTTCACGGCCGGCGAGCTCCAGTAGATGCTTCCGATCAAACTGTCGTAACTTTCGATCCTACAGGCAGGGGACGTCGGAAGAGGGAATAGAAGAAGCGCACGAAAGGTAGAAGGTAATCTTCACAGCCGGCGAACTTCCTGGGTTGCTTCCGATCAAACTGTCGTAACTCCCAGACCGACAGGAAGGGAAAGTCGTGGAAGAGGCGAAGTTGGGAGCGAGAAATAGAGAGATTGAGCGTTTCGGTTGGCGAGAGAAGCACGCAAAGGAAGAAAGTTATCTTCACAGCGATTGAGCTCCGGTTCTTGCTTCCAATCCTAATGTCGTAACTTCCGATTCGACAGAGAAAGGACGTCGATCGCTAGATTTACGGGATTTCAGCGGCGACGTGCGGAGTTCGGCGCCGAACAGGTACGAGAGAAACATTTTTTTTTTCTTTTTTTTGTTTTATACGGCGGCAGGTCAACAACAGTGACATGGGGAGATAACTAATCTCTTTGCATCCTCCAATTATGAATTTACACTTGGAGCCTTTGAGCCCTATTGCTTCTCTCCTACTCACCACAATTAGTAGCAAGTAGGAAATTGGAGGCCAAAAAATCCTTTAATGCATCATTATAAGAAGAATAAATGAAAGAAAGATTGGGAATCTAAATGGTTGAATTTTTGTCCCTTAACTAGCAAAAAGCTAGCAATACAAAGCGGCCACGCATTAGTGACTAGAAAACTTGCAAGGCGAAGCAGCCATTTTCCAAATGTCGAGAGGTCACCAGGTATCCACCTGGTCATGGTCTACTAAAGTTGCCAGAAGGTTGGCTATTTAAAGATTATTGATCATAAAAAGGGTGTTAGATAGATGTCTCACCATCTATTTGAATCAAATAGCATGTCCATAGGTCAAAGTTAGCCCTAGAGCAATCTAATGTTCCCAAGTGCTGAGAAGGAAGAAAATGGGGGCAGAAGTACGGCTCACATCCCAACACAAACACACAACTCACCACCATCAACTATGACCTTGGCACACATGAATGACAGGTTTAAAAGTAATAAAATAAGCGCAGAGCTTAACAAACCCTTAATGTATTGATGTCTTCCCATCTTTTATCATGCATTGTGAAATAAATTGGCATTTCATTGCTGAATAAGCTGCTTTGAAAATTCCCAGTTATTTCCCACAGTACCAAAACTATTAAACAGCCTTGGGTTCTCTTTGCAATATTCTAAAACTATTCAACAGCCTCCAATCTACTTTCACAACTCTCAAGTTGGTAAACACACATTTTGGTTTTTTTAAATTGAAATCTGAGATAACCATGGGGAGTGGGTGGGTGATTGTGGAAAGTGGAAACTTTAAATCTGCTGCCGTAGCAATTATCAAAATCAGGGCAAGAGTCAAATTGTTCCAATTTCACCAGTTAGCCGCATTGAGTGGTCCCAACAGCAAAGTGCATTATAGCATTATAAACAATGCCGTAAACCACCAAGTAGAACAGGACATAAAAAAGAGAGCATATCCAACATGTGAAATTCCAGCAAATCTAGGAATGGGTGTGCTGAGATACAATAAAACTCATTTCTCATCAAGAAATGTCAAAAAAAGAAGCAGGCATCTACACAGAGGGCAAACGAAACCGTGTTCAAAGAAGCAAAAAAAGTGTAGCAAAGCTACGACTCAAGTGAAAATGCAAATTACCTTCCCCTCTGCAGCTCTTGCTGTCAAAGCAACTTTCAACCCCAACCGTCGAACTTTTTTCTGTAGCTTGATTGCATGACTTCTAGGCTTAGGTCCATGCATGGTAGCTCCACCCCTAAACTGTTAGGATAACATACAATGAGCCTGTAGCTATACCAGAACATCTGCTAATATTTTTGGATACTATGTAGAGTATCTAACAGTTCCTTTGAAATTTTGAGGAAGGTCAAACGTGGACCTCCCTTTCAAAGGTTGGTGAAATATACACCTGACCTACGTGCATGTGGTTCATATCATATCTAAGACAAAGGTTAGAAAGGAAATGGACAGCAAAGACAAACGTTGCAAATGTAACCTGTGGCCCACGCAATGTGCCATGCCTTGCTCGCCCAGTTCCCTTTTGCTTGTATGGCTTCTTTCCAGTACCACTGACCTCAGATATAGTTTTGTTGAGTGAGTCCCCTGTCAATTAAAAAACATGGTAAATCATGCCCCCAATCATTATCATGCAAAGCTAAAAACTAGTAGAGTTTGCACAACAAATATACTAGAAGCAAACTAGATGATTTACTACTTGTGTATTGTCCAACACAATAATAAGTTCAAACATAAAATTGCCCTCGCCACAATCTCTGCATCAGTGTAGGATAGTTACATGGGCGCGCACTTCCAAAAGATCACTCCTAAAACTAGTATATATGCAATTCAACAGTATTTTATAGTATCCTGGTGTATGTTTTTTATTAATGATATCCTTCTTGTTGATAAGACTAGAGAGGGAGTTGAAGGTAAACTTGATTTACGGAGGCCTACCTTGAGTCTAAAGGATTTCATTTGAGTAGATCTAAAATTGAATATATGGAGTAAAATTTTAATAGTAATAGATCTAGTGGGGTGATTGTGACTTTGAACGATCAAGTCATTATTAAAAGTACACGTTTTAGATATCTTGGGTCTATTATTCAGAAAGATGGTTAAATAGATGGAGATATTGTTAACATAATTTAAGATGGATGGTTGAAGTGTAGGCTTGTTGTGTGACAGAAAAGTCTCCCTCAAACTTAAGGGAAAATTCTATAAGATGATGGTGAGACCTACAATACTTTACGGTGCAAAAATGTTGGCCATTAAAAGAGAAGCATAATATTAAGTTAAGTGTTGCAAAGATGAAGATGCTCGGGTGAATGAGTGGCTTTACTCTTATAGACAGGATACGAAATGAGCATATACGTGAAAAGGTTGGAGTAACTCCAATGGAAGATAAGATTAGAGAGAGTCGTCTTAGATAATTTGGTCACATAAAATAGCGGCCTTCCAATGACCCGATTAGGAAAGTAGATGTATTAGATTTAGCTTATGTTAAGAAAGGTAGAGGTGGACCTAAAAAGACTTGGTTAGAGAATATTAGAAATGACCTTTCTTTATTAGATAAATAAGTATTTGACTCTTAACATGACACAATGGGGAAAAAGGATTCATGTAGCTGACCCTATGTAGTGGGATAAATGCTTGGTGTTGGTGTTGGTGTTATTGTTGTACTCCAAAATCTTATTATGGTCTATACAGTAAATATATGGATCCATAACATAAAAAATCACTAATTTTATTTTTGAAGGCATAACCTTTTTTTAAGAAGTGTAAGTTGAACAAGTTACAAGCAATCAACATGTTCACAAATTCCCCATCAAGGGGAGAGAGGAGGAAGGGAGGGGCTGGTGTAGGCCGATGGTGTGGAGGTGATGAGGGTGAGAGGATATGTGCCTTGGTGGAGGGCTTGAGGAGGTGGTGGTTTAGAGAAATAAGGAAAAATAAAACAAAGAAAAAAGAGATAGAACCGCGAGCCTTAGACTCTTCTGAAGACTAACCGGTGATACGATGCCCTTCACCAAGGGACTTCAAGTCACGAGCCCAGACCCATTCTGCGGCTGGTGGAAACCACAATTTCCTCCATAAGGATTCCCACTAACGTCCTCCCAAAGAATAAAAGTGCAAAACATTTTTTTCTTAATAATTCATCATGCTAATACAAGAGCAAGGGTCTCTGTATATATAGGCCTCAAAGCAAAAGAAATTAAAAAAGACAACTTTGCCCCTTGGGCTTACATAAGACAAGACTCTTAAATAAGGGTAAAAATGAAAAATGCAAAATTAAATCAAAATACAATTAATAAACAAAAAAGGAGTAATCTTGGTCGTTGATCATCGTCTCTTCCATTGAGTAATGTCCACCGTCGGATGTCTGCATCATTCTACCGGGGTGAAAAAGAGCTCGACTCTGTCGAGTTTGCATCCCAGGAAACCATGCTCTTATACCAAACTGATGTAGAACGGATGGGGTGGGGGGAAATTTTGAATTTTGAATTTGGTACTTAATTAATCCCTTAAAGGGAGAGAGATTGGGGGTCTTAATGGAGAAGCATTCATTAAAATGGGAGAGAGGGGGGTGGAATTAAAACTTGCCTATTCAATAGTCTTAAATTGAGGGAGAGAATTTTATTCAAATCCAATTTGGAATTAAATTGGAAATGATATAAAGACTTTCTTAAAATAGATCAATTAATTTAGGAAATTATTTGAATTTCAAATAGTGTTGGATTTGAATTCAAATCCTTTCCAAGATAATCATTAATCAAACTTTGGGAAGAAATTTAAAGAGGGCACGGGTATAGGGCCAGCCAAGAGAAAGAGGGTGAACTAGGGGTGTCTAGGTTTAATATATTTGGACTAGGAATTAATTAACATATCAATTTCAATTCATTCAATTTGGATTTGAATAAAATTCTCCCCTCATTTAAGAATTGAAAGGCAAGCTTTAATTCCACCCCTCCCTCTCTCCTATTTTAATAAATGCTTCTCCATTAAGGCCCCCAATCTCTCTCCATTTAAGGGATTAATTAAGTACCCTTCCTCCTTTTCTCATTTAATTTGAAATTCAAATTTCAAAATTTTCCCCCACCCCATCCATTCTACATAACATACACATCCAAGAGTTTCGAAAAATAAATAAATAAATAAAGATTGAAGGGTCGTAGGACCCACAAATCAATCAATTTTGGTAGAAAATCTTGAGCACACGAATCAAGGGTTCTAAGCATTAGAACAATCATCTTATAGCTCTTATATTGCAACTCATGTGCCTCCGCTTTCTATTCTTCACCTGCCTCACTTGAAAACTTTTATCTTTTTATTATAAATGACTTTGAATTATTTCCATTGTAAATCTTTTTGGAGAAGTTTATAAATACTTTCACATTTTTTACCGAATTAAGAAATAAAATTCAAAGTAATTTTTCTACTTATGTACTTTTCTACATGGTATAAGAGCAAGGTCAATGTTTCCATATTCCAATATTTTCTCTTTAATTTTCTACTTCTTGATGAGATTCCTCATTCTCTTCATTATGATTGATTTTTTTAACTTCCCTTCAACGGAGTCAACAATCATAAATGGTAAAAACCATACTAAAGAAGAACTCTAGGGCTATAAGCTCATATCACCTGAAGAGATGAAATTACCATAAATGGTTTATGAAATGAAAGGGAAAGATCCATCTTATGGATCATCCTCTAGAGCAGAAGGACCCAAAATTTATAGTTTGGGATGAAGCGGATTTCATGATATGATTGCGGAATACAATAATTCTTTAAATCAGTGGGATATGTATGTTTCTCCATCAGCAAAAAAAAAAATTAAGATTTCATCAAACAAATATATTCATAAGTGAATGATATTGTCCTCATTTACAAGATTAAAACTAAAATTTCAACAACCAAACAAGACAACATTCATGTTGTTGAGCACTGTAATGCGATGAAGATTTATTGCTTTGAACTGGATTATTACCAATATCTCAAGATGACATGCTGCAATAATTCAATAATTTTTAAGTAATTCATAGAAAGAGAAAGGATGTTTGAGTTTCTTAAATGAATCATTAATGACGTCGATCAAGTTCACATCCAATTCTTAAGAAGTGAAAACTAAAATCACTAAATAAGATTTTTTCTCTCATATCAGCCGAAGAAGGAAGAAGGATGGTAATACTTGACACACAGATCTATAAAATATCTATTATCACAACCACTAAACCTCAAGTTAAGAGATTTATAGCTACAAACTTTTTACTTGAAGGGCAAAGCATTCTTCCAAAAGCAATTTATGGTGTAACTACCATAAGAAGAAATGACTCATCAAAAATAAATGTTGGAAATCTACGGAAAGCCCCCAGGCTATAGTGAAAATAAAGAACATCAAAAAAAAAGGGTGGGTTTGTCTAATGGAATTGGAAGGGCTTAATCTAGAAGAAATAGACAAACTCAAAAACTTCTCAACTCTCTAGAAAAATCAATCAAATCATGCTATTTAGCTCAAAATAATATGACTTTTAACTCTAGTATTTTTAGTGCCATGAATAACTCCCCTTACACCTAGATCCCAAAATCATGAGCCACTAACCATATCCATATGACCAACTTTGCTAAAAAAATTTTAAACCTACAAACTCTGTCCTAGTAATAAAAAAATAAAAGTGACCAAGGGTTCTCTAAGAACTATTGTAGGTAAAGATATTATTTCGATTTCATCCACATGTACTTTCAATGACTATATATTCCTTATTACATTAAATCATCTATTAATCCATAAAATCACTAAATACCATAACTGTAAGATAACATTTTTTGTTTATTATTATGTATTTCAAGACCTCACTACAGGGAACACGATTGGGCAAGTTAGAGAGAAGGATGGTTATATCATTTTGAAGATGGAAATCACTTGTCGCATTCCTTCATTTCCAACCTCAATATAAAAGCAATTTGGGAACATTATTAAGGCTAAGATATTCACCATTCGCAACCTACAATGTATGTTTTTATTCTCTTTTTTTGAATAAAAACAAGAAAATATTTCATTGCATGATTTATAAAATTATCAAACATCATCGTATTATTTTTTTCCTAAAAGTAATTATATATCCTCTACTCATTTTCTAATTATTCACTCTGATATTTGGGGACCTTCCAAAATCACTAAGATGTTTTGAGCTATATGATTTACCACCTCCATTAATGATTATACTTGGATGACAAAGGTATATCTTATCAAATAAAAATATGATGACAATATTATTCTCCCCATTTTTATTGTTACGATACAAAAATAATTCAATGCTAATATCATAATATTTCTGACTAATAATATTTGTGATTACTTTAATCACACAAATATCTTTCTTTCAAAAAGAATGCATCATTTATCAATTCACTTGTCCTTACACTTTCCAAAAAATGGAATGACAAAAAAAAATCACATCTTCTAGGATTCACCAAAACTCTTGATGCATGACATATATGAAAATACAATTTAAATAAGGATTTTGCACACTTGATGATTACGAGCAAGTTAACTAAAGCTTTATGGTGAGTTAGACAATGAAATAAAACACAAAGAGTGGTAACAAAAGCTTAGGCCAAGTCACTTGTGAAAGGTAAGAGCCACAAAACAACCAATTACTCTTGACGTTACATACGAGATAGGTTACAACAAGAAATCTCTAGTCTAACAATAAGAGTAGTGCTATGATCTCTCACACAACTCCTAATAAGTATTAGCTTAG